>CM038671.1:416947507-417547507 GCA_021605145.1 Aegilops bicornis | reverse complement strand
GAAGACTCTCTAACATTTAAGAATTTCAGATCTTGGTATTTTATTCAAACAGCAAGAAAAACAAAAGAAAGTAAAATGATGCTCCAAGCAAAACACATATCATGTGGTGAATAAAAATACAGCTCCAAGTAAGATTAACGATGAACGAAGACGAAAGAGGGGATGCCTTCCGGGGCATCCCCAAGCTTAGGCTCTTGGTTGTACTTGAATATTACCTTGGGGTGTGTTGGGCATCCACAAGCTTAGGCTCTTGCCACTCCTTATTCCATGGTCCATCGAATCTTTACCCAAAACTTGAAAACTTCACAACACAAAACTCAACAGAAAACACATAAGCTCCGTTAGTATAAGGAAATAAAATCACCACTTTTGGTACTGTTGTGTACTCATTCTAAATTCGTATTGGTGTAATATCTACTTTATTCCAACTTCTCTACGGTTCATACCCTCCTATACTACTCATAGATTCATCAAAATAATCAAACAACACATAGAAAACAGAATCTGTCAAAAACAGAACAGTCTGTAGTAATATGTTTTGTTTGAATACTTATGGAACTCCAAAAATTCTTAAATAAATTGGTGGACATGAGGAATTTTTCTTAATCATCTGAAAAAAGAATCAACCTAAAAGCACTCTCCAGTAAAAAAATGGCAGCTAATCTCATGAGCGCAAAAGTTTCTGTTTTTTACAGCAAGATCGCAAAGACTTCACCCAAGTCTTCCTAAAGGTTCTACTAGGCACAAACACTAATTAAAACATAAAACCACATCTAACCAGAGGCTAGATAGATTATTTATTACTAAATAGGAGCAAAAGGAAAAGAACACAAATAAAATTGGGTTGCCTCCCAACAAGCGCTAACGTCTAACGCCCCTAGCTAGGCATGATGATTTCAATGATGCTCACATAAAAGATAAGAATTGAAACATAAAGAGAGCATCATGAAGAATATGACTAGCACATTTAAGTCTAACCCACTTCCTATGCATAGGGATTTTGTGAGCAAACAATTTATGGGAACAGGAATCAACTAGCATAGGAAAGCAAAACAAGCATAACTTCAAGATTTTAAGCACATAGAGAGGAAACTTGATATTATTGCAATTCCTAAAAGCATATATCCCCCCCTCATAATAATTTTCAGTAGCATCATGAATGAATTCAACAACATAACCATCATATAAAGCATTATTTTCATGATATACAAGCATAGAATTTTTATTACTCTCCACATAAGCAAATTTCTTCTCATGAATAGTAGTGGGAGCAAACTCAACAAAATAACTATCATGTGAGGCATAATCCAATTGAAAATTAAAATTAAGATGACAAGTTTCATGGTTATCATTGTTATTTATAGCATACATGTCATCACAATAATCATCATAGATAGCAACTTTGTTCTCATTATCAATTGGAACCTCTTCCGAATTAGTGGATTCATCACTAAATAAAGTCATGACCTCTCCGAAACCACTTTAATCAACATAATAAACATAGAAAGGAGGCATGCTATCATCATAATAAATTTTATCATCAAAACTTGGGGGACTAAAAATATCATCTTCATCAAACATAGCATCCCCAAGCTTGTGGCTTTGCATATCATTAGCATCATGGATATTCAAGGAATTCATACTAACAACATTGAAATCATGCTCATCATTCAAATATTTAGTGCCAAACATTTTAATGCATTCTTCTTCTAACACTTGAGCACAATTTTCCTTTCCATCATTTTCACGAAAGATATTAAAAAGATGAAGCATATGAGGCACCCTCAATTCCATTTTTTTTGTAGCTTTCTTTTATAAACTAAACTAGTGATAAAACAAGAAACTAAAATATTAGATTGCAAGATCTAAAGATATACCTTCAAGCACTCACCTCCCCGGCAACGGCGCCAGAAAATAACTTAGTTGACGGGGTGTTAGTGCCGCTTACCTAGCCTCCCCGGCAATGGCGCCAGAAAAGAGCTTGATGTCTACTACACAACCTTCTTCTTGTAGACGTTGTTGGGCCTCCAAGTGCAGAGGTTTGTAGGATAGTAGCAAATTCCCTCAAGTGGATGACCTAAGGTTTATCAATCCGTGTGAGGCATAGGATGAAGACGGTCTCTCTCAAACAACCCTGCAACCAAATAACAAAGAGTCTCTTGTGTCCCCAAGACACCCAATACAATGGTAAATTGTATAGGTGCACTAGTTCTGCGAAGAGATGGTGATACAAGTGCAATATGGATGGTAGATATATGTTTTTGTAATCTAAAAATATAAAAACATCAAAGTAAATAATGATAAAAGTGAGCTTAACGGTATTGCAATGCTAAGAAACAAGGCCTAGCGTTCATACTTCGCTAGTGCAAGTTCTCTCAACAATAATAACATAATTGGATCATATAACTATCCCTCAACATGCAACAAAGAGTCACCCCAAAGTCACTAATAGGGAAGAACAAACGAAGAGATTATTGTAGGGTATGAAACCACCTCAAAGTTATCCTTTCTGATTGATCTATTCAAGAGTCCGTAGTAAAATAACACGAAGCTATTCTTTCCGTTGGATCTATCCAAGAGTTCATACTAGAATAACACCTTAAGACACAAATCAACCAAAACCCTAATGTTACCTAGATACTCCAATGTCACCTCAAGTATCCGCGGGTATGATTATACGATATGCATCACACAATCTCAGATTCATCTATTCAACCAACACAAAGAACTTTAAAGAGTGCCCCAAAGTTTCTACCGGAGAGTCAAGACGAAAGCGTGTGCCAACCCTTATGCATAAGTTCACAAGGCCACAAAACTTGCAAGTTGATCTCCAAAACATACATCAAGTGGATCACGTGAATATCCCATTGTCACCACAGATAAGCACATGCAAGACATACATCAAGTGTTCTCAAATCCTTAAAGACTCAATCCGATAAGATAACTTCAAAGGGAAAACTCAATTCATCACAAGGAGATAGAGGGGGAGAAACATCATAAGATCCAACTATAATAGCAAAGCTCGCGGTACATCAAGATCGTGCCATATCAAGAACACGAGAGAGAGAGAGAGAGAGAGAGAGAGAGAGATCAAACACATAGCTACTGGTACATACCCTCAGCCCCGAGGGTGAACTACTCCCTCCTCGTCATGGAGAGCGCCGGGATGATAAAGATGACCATCGGTGATGGTTCCTCCCTCCAGCAGGGTGCCGGAACAGGGTCCCGATTTGTTTTTGGTGGCTACAGAGGCTTGTGGCGAAGGACCTCCCGGTCTAGGTTTCTTTTCGGGGGTTTCTATATTTATAGGATTTTTTGCG
Organism: Aegilops bicornis; assembly: GCA_021605145.1. Taxonomy (NCBI): domain Eukaryota; kingdom Viridiplantae; phylum Streptophyta; class Magnoliopsida; order Poales; family Poaceae; genus Aegilops; species Aegilops bicornis. The sequence goes on along the minus strand of CM038671.1, from coordinate 417,544,187 downwards.
TCGGTCTCACATCAGGGGGGGTCTCCGAGTCATCCATGAGGCAGGGGGGTGCTCCCAGGGGGTTGGGTGCGCCCTCCACCCTCGTGGATGGCTTGGGACTCTTTTGGCCCAACTCTTTTACTTCGGGGGCTTCTTTTGGTCCATAAAAAATCCACAAAAATTGGCAGGTCAATTGGACTACGTTTGGTATTCCTTTTCTGTAGAACTCAAAAACAAGGATAAAACTGAAACTGGCACTGGGCTCTAGGTTAATAGGTTAGTCCCAAAAGTAATATAAAATAGCATATAAATGCATATAAAACATCCTAGATGGATAATATAATAGCATGGAACAATCAAAAATTATAGATACGTTGGAGGCGTATCAAGCACCTGCACATAAATAACAACTACTCGCAACCCGACATGTAAAAGGAGTTGTCAATCCCTTTCGGGTAGCGGCGCCTCAAGATAGGCAAACGGACGTGAATAAAATTGTAGTAGATTGATAGATCGAACGCCTAATAAAATAAATAAGAATAAAACGTAGCAAGGTATTTTTGTATTTTTGGTTTAATAGATCTGAAAATAAAAGCAAAGGAAAATAGATCATAAAGGCAAAAAATATGAGAAAGAGATTTGGGGCCGTAGGTTTCACTAGTGGCTTCTCTCAAGAAAAATAGCAAATAGTGGGTAAACAAATTATTGTTGGGCAATTGATAAAACTTCAAATAATCATGATGATATCCAGGCAATAATCATTGCATAGGCATCACGTCCAGGATTAGTAGACCGACTCCTGCCTGCATCTACTAATATTACTCCACACATCGATCGCTATCCAACATGCATCTAGTGTATTAAGTTCATGGGGAAACGGAGTGATGCAATAAGAACGATGACATGATGTAGACAAGATCTATCTATGTAGAGATAGACCTTATCGTTTTATCCTTTGTCGGTTCCCCTTTTGACACTGGGATCAAGCACCGTAAGATTCAACCCACTACAAAGCACCTCTTCCCATTCCAAGATAAATATATCAAGTTGGGTAAACAAAACCCAAATATCGAAGAAGAAATACGAGGCTATAAGCAATCATGCATATAAGAGATCAAAAATATTCAAATAACTTTCATGGATAAAAACATAGATCTGATCATAAAATCAAAGTTCATCTGATCCCAACAAACACACCGCAAAAAGAGTTACATCATATGGATCTCCAAGAGACCATTGTATTGAGAATCAAACGAGAGAGAGGAAGCCATCTAGCTACTAACTACGGACCCGAAGGTTTACAAAGAACTACTCACGCATCATCAGAGAGGCATCAATGGAAGCGGTGAACCCCTCTGTGATGGTATCTAGATTGGATCTGGTGATTATGGACTCTGCGGCGGCTGGAATTGATTTTTTTCGACTCTCCTAGGGTTTCTGGAATATTGGGGTATTTATAGAGCAAAGAGGCAGTCCGGGGGGCACCCGAGGTGAGCAAAACCCTCCTGGCGCGCCCTGGTGGTTTGTGCTCCCCTCGGAGTACCCCCCAGGCACTGCCTTGGCCCATTGGGTGTCTTCTGGTCCATAAAAAATCTCCGTGAAGTTTTGTTGCATTTGGACTCCATTTGGTATTGATTTCCTGCATGTAAAAAACATGCAGAAAACAGCAACTGGCACTTGGCACTATGTCAATAGGTTAGTACCAAAAAATGATATGAAATGACTATAAAATGATTATAAAACTTCCAGGATTGATAATATAACAGCATGGAACAACAAAAAATTATAGATATGTTGGAGACATATCAGCATCCCCAGGCTTAACTCCTGCTCGTCCTCGAGTAGGTAAGTGATAAAAACAGATTTTTTGATATGTAATGCTGCCTTACATGTCATCTCATATTTCTTTTCTTTATAGTATGGATGATACGTCTCCAACGTATCTATAATTTTTGATTGTTCCATGCTATATGATATTCTGTTTTGGACATTAATGGGCTTTATTATACACTTTTATATTATTTTTGGGACTAACCTATTAACCGGAGGCCCAGCCCAGAATTCCTGTTTTTGCCTATTCGAGTTTCGTAGAAAAAGAATATCAAACGGAGTCCAAACGGAATGAAACCTTCGGGAACGTGATTTTCGGAATGAACGTGATCCAGAGGAATTGGACCCTACGTCAAGACATCAACCAGGAGGGCACGAGTTAGGGGGCATGCCTACCCCCCTAAGCGCGCCCTCCACCCTCATGGGCCCCACGTTGCTCCACCGACGTACTTCTTCCTCCTATATATACCTACGCACCCCCAAACTACCAGATACGGAGCCAAAAACCTAATTCCACCGCCGCAACCTTCTGCACCCGTGAGATCCCATCTTGGGGCCTTTTAGGAGCTCATGGGGGGCATCGATCATGGAGGGCTTCTACATGAACACCATAGCCTCTCCGATGATGTGTGAGTAGTTACCTCAGACCTTCGGGTCCATAGTTATTAGCTAGATGGCTTCTTCTCTATTTTTGGATCTCAATACAATGTTCTCCCCCTCTCTCGTGGAGATCTATTTGATGTAACCTTCTTTTGCGGTGTGTTTGTTGAGACCGATGAATTGTGGGTTTATGATCAAGTTTATCTATGAACATATTTGAATCTTCTTTGAATTCTTTTATGTATGATTGGTTATTCTTTGCAAGTCTCTTCGAATTATCAGTTTGGTTTGGCCTACTAGATAGATCTTTCTTGCAATGGGTGAAGTGCTTAGCTTTGGGTTCAATCTTGCGGTGTCCTTTCCTAGTAATGATGGGGGCAGCAAGGCACATATTGTATTGTTGCCATCGAGGATAACAAGATGGGGTTTATATCATATTGCATGAGTTTATCCCTCTACATCATGTCATCTTACTTAAAGCGTTACTCTGTTCTTATGAACTTAATACTCTAGATGCATGTTGGATAGCGGTCGATGTGTGGAGTAATAGTAGTAGATGCAGGCAGGAGTCGGTCTACTTGTCTCGGACGTGACACCTATATACATGATCATACCTAGATATTCTCATAACTATGCTCAATTCTTTCAATTGCTCAACAGTAATTTGTTCACCCACCGTAATATTTATGCTCTTGAGAGAAGCCACTAGTGAAACCTATGGCCCCCAGGTCTATTTTCCATCATATTAATCTTCCAGCACTTAGCTATTTTCATTGCCTTTTATTTTACTTTGCATTTTTATCATAAAAATACCAAAAATATTATCTTATCATATATATCAGATCTCCCTCTCGTAAGTGATCGTGAAGGGATCGACAACCCCTTTGCTTCCATTCTTTTATAACAGTTGGATGCCGAGGATAGGTTCCGGGCATATCCGATTTTTGGACACTTGCTGCATCCCTTTTCTTGCTGCATTAGCTTAACCGTTCGCTTCTTTCCATTGCTTCATTGCGTTGGTTGCGAGGATTTATTTGTTTGTGTAGGTGCGAGGGACTCGTGCGTGGCCTCCTACTGGATTGATACCTTGGTTCTCAAAAACTGAGGGAAATACTTACGCTACTAAAAGGATCGATATAGTTGACTAGAGGGGGGGGGTGAATAGGCAACTAACATTTTTTAAGCTTTTCTTTACCAATTTAAACTTTGCAATAATAAAGGTTGTCTAGATGTGCAACTAGGTGGACAACCTATATGATGCAATCAACACAAGCACAAGAGCAAGCAAGGATAGAAACACAAATAAGCTTGCACAAGTAAAGGGATAAGATAACCAAGAGTGGAGCCGGTGGAGACGAGGATGTGTTACGAAGTTCCTTCCTTTTGAGGGAAATGCGTCTCCGTTAGAGCAGTGTGGAGGCAAAATGCTCCCCAAGAAGCCACTAGGGCCACCGTAATCTCCTCACGCCCTCGCACAATGCAAGAGCCGTGATTCCACTATTGGTGTCCTTGAAGGCGGCGACCGAACCTTTACAAACAAGGTTGGGGCAATATCCACAACTTAATTGGAGGCTCCCAACAACACCACGAAGCTTCACCACAATGGAATATGGCTCCACGGTGACCTCAACCGTCTAGGGTGCTCAAACACCCAAGAGTAACAAGATCCGCAAGGGATAAGTGGGGGGAATCAAAAGTCTCTTGGTGGAAGTGTAGATCGGGCCCTTGTCACCCAATCCCGAGCAAATCAACAAGTTTGATTGGCTAGGGAGAGAGATCGGGCCAAAATGGAGCTTGGAGCAACAATGGAGCTTAGAGATGGAAGAGGTGGTCAACTAGAGGTAGGAGACACGCCTTTTATACTCGGAGAAAAGATCCAACCGTTATCCTCTTGTTCAGCCCGCGACACGCGGTACTGCCGCTCCGAAAACGCGGTACTACCGCTGCCACGCTGCATTATCTTGTGGAGGGCCACGGTACTACCGCGGCAAAGAAGCAGAGTTCGACCGGCCTCGACCGAGCGCAGTACTACCGTAGGCGCGGTACTACCGCGCATCCTTGCGGTACTACCGCAAGGCAGGCAAGCCCCAGCCTACGAAGAGCGCGGATGAAATAAATTACATCCGTGCCTACTTCCGCTGAAAAAGAACCAGTGCGAAAACCCAACGCGGTACTACCGCGCCCGAGGCGCGGTACTATCATGGAGGCGCGGATCTAGAATTACATCGGCTCCTACAACCGGCGCCAGAACGGTGCGGGCATGAGGGCCCGCGGTACTACGGCTCCAAGAGAGCGGTACTACCGTGTCCACTCGCGGTACTACCGCGCAAGATGTGCGGTACTACCGTGTGGGCGCGGATGTAAAAAATTACATCCGCGCCTACTACCGTACCGGAGCAGCACAAGGCCTGGGAGTCGCGGTACTACGGCTCCACGGGAGCGGTACTACCGTGACCCCCAGCGGTACTACTGCTGGTGCTTGCGGTACTACCGCTCCCTAGAGCAGTACTACCGCAAGAATAGCAGTAGCCGCCGGTTTTAAGCACAACAATGACGACGAGAAGATGCTCCAAAGTGCAAGGAAAGGAAGGACAAGTGTACGTGTTGATTCCACCCAAACCTTTCCGACGCGGACCCCCTCTTAATAGTACGGCTCTCCTACGACTCAAATCCACCAAAAGAAACGAGAAACGGCCGCGTCTTCAATAGTCTCCGAGGGGCACCGAATCATCTCGTGCCTAGTGATGAAACATCTGAGAAACTCAAGGCATACGATTAGTCCGCAAAAGTATCGTCATCAATCACCAAAACACTTACGGGATAAATATGCCCTTACAATCTCCCCCTTTTTGGTGGATTGATGACAATACGAGATTTGCACAAAGATACGATAATATTGAGCAAGGGCAAACCCCTCCTCTCCAAAATATAGACGGGCTCCCCCTAGATGTGTGCACTCGGGATGAATGCTTTGGACTGCATAGCACACATACTAGGATCACCACTCCCCCTATATTTTAGAGACAAAGGCCCGAAAAATAACATCTAAGCAACATATAGCACAATATAACACAAGCTCGCTAAGATAGATAGAGTGCATATGTCTTACACCATATGAAGGAAAAGCAACTAAAACGAGGTTCAAACGAGGTTCAACCGAGAATGCAATAAACACACCAAACACGAACACGACACAAGACTCGCAAATCCCTACACTCTCTCCCCCTTTGGCATCGAGATGCCAAAAAGGCAGAGAGGACACCTACACACAAGCGGTGGCTCAAGCAGCAGGGAACTCATCCCAACCCTCTCCGTCAGACTCCTCGGCAGCGGGGATGGACTCCTCGGCGTCCTCCTCGTAATCAGTCCACCAGCCTTGCTTCTCCATCCACTCGGCCTCTCTGGGTGATGCGCTCCTCGCACCCAGACACATCCTCACCATAGAGCTGCAAGATATTCCTGTCCGGCTGACGACTCTCGTTGGATGCCACGTGAGTCTGTCTTGCCCCTTGGCTTGCATGCAGAAAAGAGTCTTCATCTTGTCCTTCAGCTTCTTGGCCCATGAAGGCATAGAGGAGCTCTGGGAAGGCCTAGCAGCATAGCCCTCAGCAACATTCTCGGCGCCAGCATCCTCCTCACCAACAGCCGCCCTAGCAGCAGACGCCTCGGCATGAGTAGTAGTGTTGGCCCAGTTGGGTTTGACATGCAGACAGATGGGATCATGGCGAATCCAGTCAGGGGCAAGGAACTCCTCACCAGGGAACATCTTCTCCCAAGTCCTCGAGATCGTGAGAAGCAGAGATGGGGCCCGTAGATAGGCACTTTGTGGTTGAACACCGCAAACCGAAGCTCACACCACATGATGTGTGGGATATCAAGTGGCTGAGTCTGAGACAAACGAGCCTCCTCGCAGATGAGCATCATATCCACCACATAGGCATGGACCTTGTCCTTGTCACCAATGCGAGGGAACAAAGAGTTGCGGAAGATGCGGTACATGATATCCAGAAAAGAGTTGAGCACCAACCCTATCTTGCCACTTGGAAGCGTCTTCTCAACATAGTACGGTGCAAGCCTGTCCTTGTTGGCAGAATCAGAGTTGGCATGGGGGCGAACACCCACGGGAGTGTCGAGCCCGTCATCAGGTACTTGGAGCAAATCCATGAACTCCTTCCAGGTAGCAGTCAGCTTACAACCATTGGTCATCCAGGTCATCCTCCTCTCCTCATCAGAGTGAAAGTAAATCAAGCAAAGAACCGGCAGATAAGCTCGGGATCATAGTCAAGGTGAAAGGATATCACATGCTCAATGCCAAACTGCTCCACCAAGTCCAGAGCCTCTCCAAAGTAGGCACGGAACTTGTCCTTCCTCAAGTGATGCATGTCAATCCATTTCACATCCACATAGGTATTCTGCTTGTTCTTGATGACATCCAGATAGATGTTGGTTTGTTGCTTGTTCCAAAACAGCTCACAACCCCGACGGAAGAACGAGGGGTCACGACGGGTGAATCTGCCTGAGACGGACGTGGTCGATTGGGGCATCTCATCCATGCCCTTGGCGGGCTCCTTGAACTTGCTAGCGATAGTCTTGACATTGCGCTTTGGGGGCGGAAGGAGCCCTGCAGTGCGTCACACTGGGTTGCGCAGACGCTTGGAGCCAGTGTCACGACTGGGATTGGAGCAATGAGAGCCACCACCTGAGACACACACGCAACACACCAACGAACGCGAAGAGGATCAATGCAAAGACCACAATAAAGCACAAGAAACACATAGGAAATATACGTGAAGGTTGGCCAACGTTAGATGTGAGCCACTGTAGGACTGCCAGTGTCTGCGGTACTAAAAAATTAGTACTGCTCCAAGTCGCGGTAGTACCGTGCTAGGCCATGATAGTACCGTGGTTGGGGCAGTAGTAAGGTTTTAGTGCCGCAGTGTGCGCGGTAGTACCGTGCCAGAGGGGCGGTAGTACCGCGCCCGACGGGCGGTAGTACCGCGCCGCGTCAGATCCAAACGGCGGTTCGAATCTGAAAAGACCCGCGAAACAATGGCAGTGCTACGGTGATCAGATCTCATGCAAGACAACAAAACAAGTATAATTCCTATGCAAGGCTACTCTCCATCATCCTATTCTTGCAAAGAGAAGGCCTTCGAATCTCTAGAACATCCAAGTCTTCCCCAACAACCTAAAGACAAAGAACGCAATAAAACGAGAAAGGATTGGGGAAAACACGGGTCCATAGCAAGAGCACGGGGTGGGGAAGGATCCCACCGGACGGAATCACGGGAGGGCAGCCGGAGGAGGAGATCCGGCGACGAACGCCGGCTCCTATCTTGAGCGGGAGAGAGAGAGATGAGACGACATGGAGGAACTGTGAATGGGTATGGGGGAGTTAGAACTACCCCTGCCCGTCCTTATCCTCACACGCCCACGACGGCGCGGTAGTACCGTAGGTCATCGCGGTAGTACCGCTCGGGCGGAAGTACCGCACCGGAGCGGTAGTACCACTCACCCGGCGGCGATAAAAATTACTGCCAGCGTGAGGCGATAGTACCGTGCTCCCACATGCGGTAGTACCGTGGCTGGCCGCGGTAGTACCGTAGCCGGCCGCGGTAGTACCGCGAGCTCAAGACATCCCCGGTTTCAACACAAAAGAGAAGGTCTTTGCACGGAAACTTTTCACACAAAGGAAGCCACAAGCACACGCACAACCCAAAGGCAGGAATACAACAAGAGAACACCAAGCGACACAACCTCTCAAAAAAAAGAGGGCGGTGGCCGAAGCCACCTATGTTTGAGTTAGATGGTATGGCACCGCGAAGAATTATCCTTGGGTCCATGACCAAAACTCGTCTTTGAAGCACAAGTACCATAAAAAATGGCTAATGTGAAAGAGTTTATCTATTTATGCATGAAGGGGGGAAGGAGAGTTCATTGAGAGAACAACACTCCCCCTTTGTCCATGCCTACACCTAAACTAGACAACAAGTTGAGTGTGGTGGGGGGTGCAGGGGTTCAAGTCACATTGCTCAAATCAATGATATTTAGCTCATGCCTTAACTCGTGAAATCTTGCTTCATCCAAGGGCTTCGTGAAAATATACTGCAAGGTTATCATGAGTGTTGACATACTTGAGCTCGATCTCCCTCGCCTAATGTGATCCCGGATGAAGTGATACCGAATCTCAATGTGCTTCGTCTTGAAGTGTTGCAATCGGGTTGAGAGAAATCTTGATGGCACTTTCATTATCACGCCAAAGAGGCACTTTGTCACAAATGACACCGTACTCCTTTAAAGTTTGCCTCATCCATAGGAGTTGAGCACAACAACTACCGGCCGCCACATATTCCGCTTTGGTGGACGAGAGAGACACACAACTTTGCTTCTTGGAAGACCAACTTACCAAAGAGCAACCAAGAAATTGGCACCCTCCGGAAGTGGACTTCCTATCCACTTTGTCTCCCGCCCAATCAGAATCCGTAAATCCTTCAAGCTTGAAGTTTGCTCCTCTTGGGTACCATAAGCCAAAGTTTGGGGTATGAGCCAAATATCGAAAGATTAAACTTGACCGCCACATAGTGGCTTTCCTTGATGCGGCTTGAAACCGTGCACACATTCCCACACTCAACATGATATCCGGTCTAGATGCACAAAGGTAAAGCAAGGAGCCAATCATGGAGCGGTATACCTTTTGATCCACCGCTTTACCATTGGGATCAATGTCAAGTTGGCACTTGGTAGGCATTGGTGTAGTAGCCGCTTGACATCACTTAGCTTGAATCTTTTGAGCATGTCTTGAGTGTATTTGGCTTGGTTGATGAAGGTTCCTTCTCTTCTTTGTTTGATATCGAAACCAAGGAAGAACTTCAACTCTCCCATAGAAGACATCTTGAACTTGGAGGTCATGAGAGCGGCAAATTCCTCATTGAAAGCGTAGTCGATACCCTCGACTTGGGAGTAGCCTTGGCTACCAATCTTGCCTTGTTGCGAATGATGTTCCCATGAGCATCTTGCTTGTTCTTGAAGATCCACTTGGTTCCAATGACGTTGTGGTTCTCCGATGGCCTTGGCACCAATCTCCACACATTGTTGTACTCGAAATTGTTAAGTTCTTCATGCATGGCATTGAGCCAATCCGAGTCTTCGAGCGCCTCATAGACCTTTTGGGGTTCAACACAAGAGACAAACGCGTGATGTTCACAATAGTTTGCCAATTTTCTACGAGTGCTTACCCCTTTCATTAGGCTTCCAACCACATTCTCCATGAGATGGCCTTTGGTAGTAAGTTTGGATGCAATCTTGGCGGCACGACACTCTAATTCTTCCTCGGAGGTGAGATGAGGTGGGGTCACTTGATCATCTTGAGCGCCGTCTTGAACATGTTCTTGATCTTGAGCATGCTCGGGGAAGATAACTCGACCTTGGGCATCATTTGGTGTGTCACCATCGTCTTGAGCACGATCTTGCCCTTGGTCTTGTTCATGAGGTTGAGGGCCTTCACTTTGTTCTTGAAGCGTGTGGGCCTTGAGTTGGTGATGGCTCCACTTGAGTGGAGCATTGTCCTTCTCCTTCGCCACAAGGGGTTCCTCAATGGGTAGGATAAAACCAACACCCATTCTTCTTATGGCTTGAGGAGGAATTTCATCACCTACATCACAAGTGCCACTTTGCTCCACTTGGGAGCCGTTATTCTCATCAAACTCCATGTTACATGTCTCCTCAATAAGTCCCGTGGATTTATTGAGGACACGGTAAGCATGAGAGTTTGTAGCATAACCAACAAATATGCCCTCATAGGCTCTAGCTTCAAATTTAGACAAGCGAACACCTTTCTTGAGAATGAAACACTTACACCCGAACACCCTGAAATACTTGAGATTGGGCTTGTTACCTGTGAGTATCTCATAAGGAGTATTGTTCAAGCCTTTGCGGAGATAGAGACGATTGGATGCATGACATGCGGTGTTGATGGATTCGGCCCAAAAGTTGTATGGAGACTTGAACTCCGCCATCATGGTCCTTGCCGCATCCATCAACGTCCGGTTCTTCCTCTCCGCAACACCATTTTGTTGAGGGGTATATGGTGCCGAATATTGATGCTTGATCCCCTCTTCACTAAGAAACTCATCCAAGGTGTAGTTCTTGAACTTCGGTGCCGTTGTCACTTCTTATTGTCAAGATCTTTGCATTATGTTGACGTTGAGCTTCATTTGCAAAGTCGATAACAGCTTTGTTGAGTCTCACTCTTCCTCTTGAAGAAGTATACCCAAGTGTATCTTGAATAATCATCCACAATCACCAAGCAATACTTTCTACCCCCAAGACTATCAAAGGATGGAGGTCCAAAGAGGTCCATGTGCAGGAGCTCCAAGGGTCTCTTCGAGTAGATGATAGTCGTGGGAGGGTGAGCCGTTTCATGAAGCTTTCCTTTGATACAAGCACTGCAAGCACGATCTTTGGCAAAGCTAACATTTGTTAGTCCACGGACATGGTCCCCCTTGAGAAGATTTTGCAAAGATCTCATATTGACGTGGGCTAAACGGCGATGCCAAAGCCATCCCACGTCAACTTTAGCCATTAGGCATGTCGCGGTCTTAGTGGGTCGCTCCGAAAAGTCTATCACATAGAGACCGTTCTCGACATGCCCAACAAAGGCTACTTTAAGAGTCTTGCTCCACAAGAGGGCCACGGTATCAATGTCAAAGAAGGTGGCAAAGCCTATGAGTGCAAGTTGACGAACGGAAAGCAAATTGTATGCAAGGGACTCAACAAGCATGACTTTCTCGATCGTTAGATCATGAGAAACGACAACCTTGCCAAGACCCAATACCTTAGAATGTGAGGCATCACCCCACTCGACATTGGTGGGCATAGATGGAATCCTTTGCACGTCCAGCACCATGTCCTTGCTCCCGGTCATATGATTTGTTGCTCCACTATCGAGCAACCATGATCCCCCACTAGAAGCAAACCCCTACAAGAGATCAATGCTTGGTTTTAGGTGCCCATTTGGTAATGGGTCCTTTGATGTTAGTAACGAGGGTCTTAGGAACCCAAATAGACCATTCAATGTACTCATAAGAAGAACCAACAAATTTAGCATAAACATGCCCATCACTAGCACAAAGACAACACATATGAGGGGTTAAAGTCATGGCTATGTTCAAGGGGATGACGTTGTCCTTCTTGGCATTGCCACCCTTTGCACGGTTCTTCTTCTTCTTGAAGCACCCTCTCCCTCCCTCACAAAAGTTTGCTTGAGAGGAGGAGGTTGCTTGGTCTTGTCATTCTTCTTCTTGCTCTTGGGCTTGGGCGAACCCAATCCCTCCTTGGCCACAACTTCCTTTTGATTACTCAAAAGGTCGTTAAGGTTCTTCTCACCTTGTATGCATGTGACAAGGCCCTTTTCAAGTTGCTCCTTCAACTTAGCATTCTCCTCAACAAGATGCACATGCTCACAACAAGGGTTAGTAGCATTTGCATTATCAATCAATATCATATGAGGAAAGGTGGCTTTCTCCTTGGTTAGCTTCACTTGGAGTTGATCATGAGACTCTTTGAGACTAGCATGAGCACCCTTCAAGACTTTGTGAGCCTTGTCGAGAATGTCAAAGTCCTCGTTGAGTCTAGCAAGATCAACTCCAAGCTTTGCCTTCTCGGAGCTAAGCACACGAGACACAATAAGAGCATGATCAAGGTCTTTCTTTAATTTAGCATGATCATCGTTGTATGACTCCTCAAGAGCCAAACGAAGACCACGCTCTTCCTCAAGTGCATTGGAAAGATCTGAAATCTCATTGGCATAGTCACGACTATGCCCTTCCATCTTAGAGATGGTTTCTTCATGAGCCTCGATCATGACATTGGCTTCACCAAGTTGTTCCAAGAGAGCAACGAAGGGCTTCTTGGATTTGCCCTTGAGTTTACCCATAAAGATCTCAAACTCATTCTCCTCCACATTAGTCCCCTCATGTTCATCAATGCAATCCGTCAAAGAAGAATGATTGATGATGGTAGTTTTGATGTTAGGGGTTACCTTGTTGGTGGCTTTAGCCATGAGGCACTTGGCGGTGATGCTTTCATTGGGTAAATAGAAGAGAGACACCCGAGGAGTCGTTGCAATGGCAACGGAGGCCATGGCAACCGACTCACCATCTTCATCATCATCATCATCATCCTCATTGTACTCTTCTTGAACCACCAAAGCTTTGTGAGGAGCCTTCTTGGTGAAGTTGCTCTTGTTGGGGAAAGACTTGGCCTTGTCCTTACGGATGAGCTTGCCACCATTGTCTTCCCTCTTCCCATATGGGCACTCCGCAACAAAGTGACTCACATTGCCACAATTGAAACAAGTCCTCACTCGTTGCTTGCCCTTAGTGCCACTTGAGTTGCTCTTGTTGTAGTTGGGCCTTGAGTTCTTCTTGCTCCAAAATTGCCTTGAAGCAAGGGCCATGTGTTCATGATAGTCATACTTTGTATCTTCGAGGTTGCTCTCTTCTTCTTCCTCCTCTCCATATTCTTCGACACAAATCTTGGCCTTCAAAGCGAGGTTGGGCTTCTTTGCTCTTTGGGAGCGAAGCACCGCATTGTCGGCGGTCTTGTCCAATATGCTCATAGCCACAAACTCATCCAACACATCACTTGAGGACAGGGTGTGGAAGTCCGCCGTTGACGGATGACGGAGGACATGGCTTTGTGGTAGGGCATCATTGCCTTGAGGAATTTGGCGCTTGATCCAGTTGTCATCCGTGTCCTTACTTCCATGATCCCGGAGGGAGACTGCAAGCTTGGTTACTCTCCGATAGAGCTCACGAGGTTCTTCTTCTTCTTTCATTGCAAACTCATCGGCTTCATCTTGGACCACTTCATAATTGGAGCGTTGAATGCTTGCGCTTCCTCGATAAAGGGAAACCACCTTGAGCCAAGCATATTTGGCAAGGGAGTAGGGCCGGAGATGAGGGAGGTCTTCGGGAAGGATTGCTTCTTGGATGATGAAGAGAGCATTCTCATTGAATCGATGGTCCACGACTTCTCTTGGAGAAAAGTTGCTCGGATCATGCGGATAGAAACCTTCTTCAATGATTCTCCAAAGGTTAGTGTTCACATGATTTAAATGACGCTTAAAATGATAAACCCAAGAATCAAAATCCTCCTTTTTATCAATCTTAGGTGGTGGACCGGCATGATTCAAATGAGTGGAAGGAATCGGTCCACCATAAATGGGAGGAGGTTGCACATGGGCAAAGATGTCGGTGCCATTCTTACCACTAGACGAGGGGCTTTCTCACTAGTAGCTTCCCCTTATCGGAGTTAGCATCCGCTCCCGTGTTGGCGGGATCACCCACTTTCACGGGTGCGGTGGAAAGTTTAAGCCCTTCTAGGAATTCCTTAAACATGTCCTTGACCTCGGTGCGTCATGGAGGTTTTCAATGTGTCCAACGCCACATTGAATTCCTCACGAGATCGAGGTACCCCATCTCCCTTAGATGATATCGGATTCGCACCAGAGTGCTCCCCCACATCATCTACAACGTCAACCATACTCTTCGGACGGTAAAGTCCTTAAAAAGAGATGAGGCTCTGATACCAATTGAAAGGATCGATATAGTTGACTAGAGGGGTGAATAGGCAACTAAGAATTTTTAAGCTTTTCTTTACCAATTTAAACTTTGCAATAATAAAGGTTGTCTAGATGTGCAACTAGGTGGACAACCTATATGATGCAATCAACACAAGCACAAGAGCAAGCAAGGATATAAACACAAATAAGCTTGCACAAGTAAAGGGATAAGATAACCAAGAGTGGAGCCGGTGGAGACGAGGATGTGTTACGAAGTTCCTTCCTTTTGAGGGAAATGCGTCTCCGTTAGAGCGGTGTGGAGGCACAATGCTCCCCAAGAAGCCACTAGGGCCACCGTAATCTCCTCACGCCCTCGCACAATGCAAGAGCCGTGATTCCACTATTGGTGCCCTTGAAGGCGGCTGACTCAACCTTTACAAACAAGGTTGGGGCAATCTCCACAACTTAATTGGAGGCTCCCAACAACACCACGAAGCTTCACCACAATGGAATATGGCTCCACGGTGACCTCAACCGTCTAGGGTGCTCAAACACCCAAGAGTAACAAGATCCATAAGGGATAAGTGGGGAATCAAAAGTCTCTTGGTGGAAGTGTAGATCGGGCCCTTGTCACCCAATCCCGAGCAAATCAACAAGTTTGATTGGCTAGGGAGAGAGATCGGGCCAAAATGGAGCTTGGAGCAACAATGGAGCTTAGAGATGGAAGAGGTGGTCAACTAGAGGTAGGAGACACGCCTTTTATACTCGGAGAAAAGATCCAACCGTTATCCTCTTGTTCAGCCCGCGACACGCGGTACTGCCGCTCCGAAAACGCGGTACTACCACGCGGCCACGCGGTACTACCGTGGAGGGCAGTACTACCGCAGGCGCGGTACTACCGCGCACCCTTGAGGTACTACCGCAAGGCAGGCAAGCCCCAGCCTACGAAGAGCGCGGATGAAATAAATTACATCCGTGCCTACTTCCGCTGAAAAAGAACCAGTGCGAAAACCCGACGTGGTACTACCGCGCCCGAGGCACGGATGTAGAATTACATCCGCTCCTACAACCGCGGCGCAACGGTACGGGGCATGAGGGCCACGGTACTACGGCTCCAAGAGAGCGGTACTACCGTGTCCACTCGCGGTACTACCATGCAAGATGTGCGGTACTACCGTGTGGGCGCGGATGTAAAAAATTACATCCGCGCCTACTACCGTACCGGAGCAGCACAAGGCCTGGGAGTCGCGGTACTACGGCTCCAGGGATCGGTACTACCGTGACCCCCAGCGGTACTACCGCTGGTGCTTGCGATACTACCGCTCCCTAGAGCAGTACTACCGCAAGAACAGCAATAGCCGCCGGTTTTAAGCACAACAATGACAACGGGAAGATGCTCCAAAGTGCAAGGAAAGGAAGGACAAGTGTACGTATTGATTCCACCCAAACCTTTCTCGACGCGGACCCCTCTTAATAGTATGGCTCTCCCACGACTCAAATCCACCAAAAGAAACGAGAAACGACGCCGTCTTCAATAGTCTCCGAGGGGCACCGAATCGTCTCGTGCCTAGTGATGAAACATCTGAGAAACTCAAGGCATACGATTAGTCCGCAAAAGTATCGTCATCAATCACCAAAACACTTACGGGATAAATATGCCCTTCCAGCTACTTTGCTGCATCACCCTTTCCTCTTCAAGGGAATACCAACGCAGTGCTCAGGAGGTAGCAAGAAGGATTTCTGGCGCCGTTGCCGGGGAGTCTACGCAAAAGTCAACACACCAAGTACCCATCACAAACCCTTATCTCCCGCATTACATTATTTGCCATTTGCCTCTCGTTTTCCTCTCCCCCACTTCACCCTTGCCGTTTTATTCGCCCTTCTTCCGTTCGTCTTTTCGTTTGCCTTGATGTCTTACTTGGCTCGTTTGCTCATTTTGTTGAAATAGTTGAGTATTTATTCCTAAACAAGAGAACCTAATATCTATGGATCCTCATCCGCTTGCCAATCTTTTTAAGAGATCCAATTATGATGAACCAATTCCTAGTGATTTGGATGCACTAGATTATCTTTATAAGGTTTTGCTTGAAATCCGCAAATGTGAAAATTGTGATGAAGTGCTTTATGAAGTGATTCACGATAGATCTTTGAATAAAAAGCATGATTGCAATGATTTTATTATAAATTCTATTGATTTAAATTATGCTAATAATATGCAGAACCCTAAGCTTGGGATGCTAGTTTTGCTATGTCCACTACTTGTTGCAATGATCGTGATTGGGGAGATTCTTCTTATGATCTTGAAAATTTATGTAAGCCCCATGATGAGTATAAGATTGATAATAGTGTTTGCAATAATATTGAAAATGGGTTTGGAAGAGTGTCAACTTTAGATCCCACATATCTGGATAATATTCAATCTTATGATTTTTTTTATAAAAGTGGGCTTGGAGAGGTCATGACTTTAGTTAATGATAATCCCACTATTTTGGAAGAGTGTCAACTTCGCATGCATGTGGATCGTGTTGAGAATATGTTATGTGATAGCTATATTGTTGAATTTTCTTATGATCCTACATGTAATTATTATGAGAGAGGAAAATATAGTTATAGAAATTTTCATGTTACTAAATTACCTCTCGTTATGTTGAGATTGCTATTGTTTCTTTCCGCTTCCTTGCATATGCTAGTTTTTGCTTGCCTTGATTTGTTTGCCTATAAGATGCCTATGCATAGTAAGTATGTTAGACTTAGATGTGTTTGTCACATGTTTTATGATGCTCTCTTTGTGCTTCAATTCTTGTCTTTTATGTGAGCATCATTGAAATCTCATTGCCTCGCTAAAAAGGCTTTAAAGAAAATCGCTTGTTGGGAGACAACCCAATATTTATCCTTGTTTTTTAGCAAATAAATGTTTGATCTAGCCTCTGTTTAGATGTGTTTTTATGTTTTAATTGGTGTTTGTGCCAAGTTTAACCTATAGGATCTTCTTGGATGATAGTTATTTGATCTTGCTGAAAATTCCAGAAACTTTCTGTTCATGAAAATAATTGTTAAAAATAACAAAAACGTGATACAATATTGATTCCAATTTCTGCTGATCAATAAACAAATTTTATAGGTCTTCCTATTTTTTCTGAATTTTTGGAGTTCCAGAAGTTTCCGTTAGTTACAGATTACTACAGACTGTTCTGTTTTTGACAGATTCTGTTTTTCGTGTGTTGTTTGCTTATTTTTGATGAATCTATGGCTAGTAAAATAGTTTATAAACCATAGAGAAGTTGGAATACAGTAGGTTTAACACAAATTTAAATAAAGAATTAGTTCATTACAGTACCTTGAAGTGGTGTTTTGTTTTCTTTCGCTAACGGAGCTCACGAGATTTTCTGCTGAGTTTTGTGTTGTGAAGTTTTCAAGTTTTGGGTGAAAGATTTGATGGATTATGGAACAAGGAGTGGCAGAGCCTAATCTTGGGGATGCCCATGGCACCCCAAGATAATCTAAGGACACAAAAGCCAAAGCTTGGGGATGCCGGAAGGCATCCCCTCTTTCGTCTACTTCCATCGGTAACTTTACTTGGAGCTATATTTTTATTCACCACATGATATGTGTTTTGCTTGGAGCGTCTTGTATGATTTGAGTCTTTGCTTTTTAGTTTACCACAATCATATTTGCTGTACACACCTTTTGAGAGAAACACACATGATTCGGAATTTATTAGAATACTCTATGCGCATCACTTAAATCTTTTGAGCTATATAGTTTTTGCTCTAGTGCTTCACTTATATCTTTTAGAGCACGGCGGTGGTTTTGTTTTATAGAAAATATTATTCTCTCATGCTTCACTTATATTATTTTGAGAGTCTTAAACAGCATGGTAATTTTCTTAAATTGGGAAATTAATCCTAATATGTTAGGTATTCAAGACTAGTAAAAAACTCTCTTATGAGTGTGTTGAATGCTAAGAGAAGTTTGATGCTTGATGATTGTTTTGAGATATGGAGGTAGTGATATTAAAGTTGTGCTAGTTGAGTACTTGTGAATTTGAGAAATACTTGTGTTGAAGTTTGCAAGTCCCGTAGCATGCACGTATGGTAAACGTTATGTAACAAATTTGAAACAAGAGGTGTTCTTTGATTGTCCTCCTTATGAGTGGCGGTCGGGGACGAGCAATGGTCTTTTCCTACCAATCTATCCCCCTAGGAGCATGTGCGTAGTGCTTGGTTTTTGAGGACTTGTAGATTTTGTCAATTGCTCAACAGTAATTTGGTAACTATGCTCAATTCTGTCAATTGCTCAACAGTAATTTGTTCACCCACCGTAATATTTATGCTCTTGAGAGAAGCCACTAGTGAAACCTATGGCCCCCGGGTTTATTTTCCATCATATTAATCTTCCAACATTTACTATTTTCATTGCCTTTTATTTTACTTTGCGTCTTTATCATAAAAGTACCAAAAATATTATCTTATCATATCTATCAGATCTCACTCTCGTAAGTGACCGTGAAGGGATTGACAACCCCTTTATTGTGTTGGTTGCGAGGATTTATTTGTTTGTGTAGGTGCGAGGGACTCGTGCGTGGCCTCCTACTGGATTGATACCTTGGTTCTCAAAAACTGAGGGAAATACTTACGCTACTTTGCTGCATCACCCTTTCCTCTTCAAGGGAAAACCAACGCAGTGCTCAAGAGGTAGCAATGGACATTTGGACTTTTATATTGTTCAAAGCAATAGTCTAGTTTTGACATGACAACTTAAATACTCAAGCATATCAACAAGCAACCATGTCAATATCAACGCTAAAAATAAGTTATCCCTAGCCCATCATGCTCAATCATTGATCCATTCATGAAACACACTCGCATATTAGCTACACCCAATGCTCAAGTACGATCATAGTGCCTCATAGTTGGTGCTTTATAAGAGAAGATGGAGACTCAAATTCAAAATAAAGGCCCTTCACAGAGGGAAGTAGGGATTTGTAGAGGTGCCTGATGCGGCTTGAAGCTACGTCGGTATTTTCCGAAAGAGGAAGGAATGATGCAGCACATCGGTGGTAGGTATTTCCCTCAATTATGAGACCAAGGTTATCGAACCAGTAGGAGAACCAAGCAACACAACGTAAACAACACCTGCACACAAATAACAATTATTCACAACCCGACGTGTAAAAGGGGTTGACAATCCCTTTCGGGTTGCGGCACCTCAAGATAGGCAAACGGACGTGAGATAAATTGTTGTAGATTGATAGATCGAACACCAAATAAAATAAATAATAATAAATTGCACAAGGTATTTTTTGTATTTCTGGTTTAATAGATCTGAAAATAAAATCAAAGGAAAATAGATCTCAAAGGCAAATAATATGAGAAAGAGACCCGGGGGGCGTAGGTTTCACTAGTGGCTTCTCTCGAGAAAAATAGCAAACAGTGGGTAAACAAATTACTGTTGGGCAATTCATAAAATTTCAAATAATCATGACGATATCCAGGCAATGATCATTACTTAGGCATCACGTCCAAGATTAGTAGACCGACTCCTGCCTGCATCTACTACTATTACTCCACACATTGACCGCTATCCAGCATGCATCTAGTGTATTAAGTTCATGGGGAAACGGAGTAATGCAATAAGAACGATGACATGATGTAGACAAGATCTATCTATGTAGAGATAGACCTTATCATTTTATCCTTAGTAGCAACAATACATACGTGTCGGCTCCCCTTCTGTCACTGGGATCAAGCACCGTAAGATCGAACCCACTACAAAGCACCTCTTGCAATTGCAAGATAAATAGATCAAGTTGGCCAAACGAAACCCAAATATCGAAGAAGAAATACGAGGCTATAAGCAATCATGCATATAAGAGATCAAAAATATTCAAATAACTTTCATGGATAAAAACATTGATCTGATCATAAACTCAAAGTTCATCCGATCCCAACAAACACACCGCAAAAAGAGTTACATCATATGGATCTCCAAGAGACCATCGTATTGAGAATCAAACGAGAGAGAGGAAGCCATCTAGCTACTAACTACAGACCCAAAGTTCTACAAGGAACTACTAACGCATCATCGGAGAGGCATCAATGGAAGTGGTGAACCCCTCCGTGATGGTGTCTAGATTGGATCTGGTGGTTCGGGACTCTGCGGCGGCTGGAATTGCGTCGACTCCCCCAGGTTTCTGGAATATTAGGGTATTTATAGAGCAAAGAGGCGGTTCGAGGGGCACCCGAGGTGGGCACCTGGCGCCCTGGGCCTACTGGCGCGCCCTGGTGGGTTGTGCTCACCTTGGAGCATCCCCGAGGAGCTGCCTTGGCCCATCGGGTGTCTTCTGGTCCATAAAACATCTCCCTGAAGTTTTGTTGCATTTGGACTCCGTTTGGTATTAATTTCATGCTATGTAAAAAATGCAAAAAAGAGCAACTGGCATTTGGCACTATGTCAATAGGTTAGTACCAAAAAATGATATAAAATGACTATAAAATGATTATAAAACATCCAAGATTAATATTATAATAGCATGGAACAATCCAAAATTATAGATACATTGGAGACGTATCAGCATCCCCAAGCTTAACTCCTGCTCGTCCTCGAGTAGGTAAGTGATAAAAACAAATTTTTTGATGTGGAATGCTGCCTAATATGTCATCTCGTATTTCTTTTATTTATAGCATGGACATTTTGTACTTTTATATTGTTCAAAGCAATAGTCTAGTTTTGACATGACAACTTAAATACTCAAGCATATCAACAAGCAACCATGTCTTTCAAAATTTCAACGCTAAAATAAGCTATCCCTAGCCCATTATGCTTAATCATTGATCCATTCATGAAACACACTCGCGTATTAACTACACCCAATGCTCAAGTACGATCAAGGTGCCTCCTAGTTGGTGCTTTATAAGAGAAGATGGAGACTCAAATTCAAAATAAAAATTGCATAAAGTAAAAGAAAGGCCCTTCGCAGAGGGAAGTAGGGATTTGTAGAGGTGCCAGAGCTCAAAGAGGAAAACTTAGAGATAAAAACATTTCGGGAGGTGTGTCCTTCCCACCAACGAAAATGACTTAGAGTTCCCAGCACTTTCCACGCTAGATATATCATAAGCGGTTCCCTAACAGAAAATAAAGTTTATTCCTTTTTCAACCATACTTTCACTTTCCATGGCTAACCGTATCCACTGGTGCCTTCCATACCAACACTTTCCAAGGAATTTATTGTTTGACAACATAAAGTAAATTCATTTTTCATTTTGGGACTGGGCATCCCTAATACCTTTGCCTTACTCTCGTGCAATGACAAGTGAACAAACACTCATCGTGAGAATAACACATCTAGCATGGAAAATATTAGCCACCCTCACGCTCATGACGAGTCTGAACACACACAAAAGAGAAGTTTATTTGGAAATTAGAGATGGCACATACAAATTTTCTTAGAGCGGCAAAATAATACCGCATATAGGTACATATAGTGGACTCATGTGGCAAAATTGGTTTAAAGGTTTTTGGATGCACAAGTAGTGATCATACTTAGTGCAAAATGAAGGCTAGCAAAAGATTGAGAAGCGACCAACATGAAACGAATTATCTCATAAGCGAGCATTAAGCATAATTAACGCTGAATAATGCACCACAAGTAGGATATAATTTCATTGCATAATTATTGGCTTTCGTGCTTGCATAGGGAATCACAAACCTTAACACCATTATTCTTACTCAAGCATAATTACTCATCAAGATTACTCACATATCACATCATCATATCTCAAAACTATTACTAAGAATCAAGTTTATTTTGTCCAATGATCTTCATGAAAGTTTTTATTATATCCTTCTTGGATATCTATCACTTTGGAACTAATTTTCATATGTTGCTTTTGATAAGCTCAAACAAATATAAGTGAAGATCATGAGTGAAGGATAGAGAGTAATTCTAACAAGTCATGACATAATTTTGGCTCTCTCGAATAGGTGTGTCCAGCAAGGAATCAAGACGTGGAACAAAAAATAAAACAAGAAAAGACTCATATCATACAAGACGATCCAAGCAAAACACATAGTATGTGATGAATAAAAATATAGCTTTGAGTAAAATACCGATGGTCGTTAGAAGAAAGAGGGGATGCCACTCGGGGCATCCCCAAGCTTAGTTGCTTGCTCTCTTTTGGATAATAGCTTGGGATTCCGGGGCATCCCCAAGCGTAGGCTCTTCTTACTCCTTATTCCTTCATCCATCGTAAGATAACCCAAAACTTGAAAACTTCAATCACACAAAACTCAACAAAACCTTCGTGACATCCATTAGTATAGGAAAGCAAATCACTATTATAAGTACTGTAGCAAACCAATTCTTATTTTGTTCTTGCATTATATCTACTTTATTACAACTTTTCTATGGCAAAAAACTCATTAAAGAAAATCATAGAGCCATCAAAACAAGCACACAACACAAAGAAAACAGAATGTGTCAAAAACAGAACAGTCTCTAGCAATCTGGATATTTCGAATACTTCTGAAACTCCAAAAATTCTGAAAAATTAGGACGACCTGAGAAATTTGTATATTAATCTTATGCAAAAAGAATTGGTATTTTATCAAGCTCTTGTAAAAATGAGAATTTTTCCGTGAGCACAAAAGTTTCTGTTTTTCAGCAAGATCAAACAACTATCACCCAAGAAGATCCTAAAGGCTTTACTTTCTCACAAACACTAATTAAATCAAAAAAACACAATCATAACAGTAGCATAATTGTGCTAACACTCAAGAACAAAAAGCAAAAGGCAAAAATAATTTGTATTCATTGGGTTGCCTCCCAACAAGTGCTATCGTTTTATGCCCCTAGCTAGGCATCAGATTTTATTGATGCTCACATGAAAAATAAGAATTGAAACACAAAGAGAGCATCATGAAATATATGACAAACACATTTAAGTCTAACATACTTCCTATGCATAGGAATTTTATAAGAAAACAAATTATCAAGACAAGAAACATCTAACATAAGCAAAGAAGAGGAATAAAACATTGACGATCTCAACATAACGAGAGGTAATTTGGTAACATGAAGATTTCTACAACCATATTTTCCTCTCTCATAATAATTACATGTAGGATCATAATCAAATTCAACAATGTAGCTATCATAAAAGAATTCTTTTCATGATCCACATGCATGCAAAGTTGACACTCTTCCAAAATAGTGGGATTATCATCAAATAAAGTCATGACCTCTCCAAGCCCACTTTTATCAAACATTTCATAAGATTGAACACTCTCCAAATATGTGGGATTATTTTTACCTAGAGTTGACACTCTTCCGAACCCACTTTTAATATTATTCCAAACATATTCATCATGAGGCATAAATAAATTTTCAAGATCATAAGAATCATCACCCCAATCATGATCATTGCAACAAGTAGTGGACATAGCAAAATTAGCATCCCCAAGCTTGGGGTTTTGCATATTATTAGCACAATTGACATTAATAGAATTTATAGTAAAATCATTGCAATCATGCTTTTCATTCAAGGAGCTATCATGAATCACTTCATAAATTTCTTCATCACAATTTTCAGATTCACGAATCTCAAGCAAAACTTTATAAAGATAATCTAATGCACTCAACTCATTACAATTGGTTCATCATGATTGGATCTTTTAAAAAGATTAGAAAATGGATGGGGATCCATATCAATAGATTTTTATCAAGTGAAGATGCAAGCATAAAGAGGGCACATGGCAAAAGAAGAGAACAAAAGATCCAACAAGAAAAAAGAGAACGAAAATGAGGGCGAATAAAATGGCAATTTTTTGTGAAGTGGGGGCGAGGAAAACGAGAGGCAAATGGCAAATAATGTAAATTTCGAGGAGATGAGATTTGTGATTAGGAACCTGTAGATGTTGAAGATCCTCCCCGGCAACGGTGCCAAAAGTTCCTTTTGATGCGGCTTGAAGCTACATCGGTATTTCCCCAAAGAGGAAGGGATGATGCAGCACAACGGCGGTAGGTATTTCCCTCAGTTATGAGATCAAGGTTATCGAACCAGTAGGACAACCAAGCAACACAACGTAAACAACGCCTGCACATAAATAACAACTACTCGCAACCCGACGTGTAAAAGGGGTTGTCAATCCCTTTCGGGTAGCGGCACCTCAAGATAGGCAAACGGACGTGAGATAAATTGTAGTAGATTGGTAGATCGAACGCCAAATAAAATAATTAAGAATAAATTGCAGCAAGGAATTTTTATATTTTTTGTTTAATAAATCTGAAAACAAAAGTAAAGGAAAATAAATCTCAAAGGCAAATAATATGAGAAAGAGATCCGGGGGGCGTAGGTTTCACTAGTGGCTTCTCTCAAAAAAAATAGCAAACGGTGGGCAAACAAATTACTGTTGGAAAATTGATAAAACTTCAAATAATCATGACAATATCCAGGCAATGATCATTAGATAGGCATCACATCCAAGATTAGTAGACCGACTCCTGCCTGCATCTACTACTATTACTCCACACATTGACCGTTATCCAGCATGCATCTAGTGTATTAAGTTCATGGAGAAACGCAGTAATGCAATAAGAACGATGACATGATGTACACAAGATCTATCTATGTAGAGATAGACCCCCATCATTTTATCCTTAGTAGCAACGATACATATGTGTTGGTTCCATACATCGGGATCAAGCACCGTAAGATCGAACCCACTACAAAGCACCTCTTCCCGTTGCAAGATAAATAGATCAAGTTGGCCAAACAAAACCCAAATATCGGAGAAGAAATACGAGTCTATAAGCAATCACGCGTAAAATAGATCAAAGAAACTCAAATAACTTTCATGGATATAAAAAAGATAGATCTGATCATAAACTCAAAGTTCATCCGATCCCAACAAACACACCGCAAAAAGAGTTACATCATATGGATCTCCAAGAGACCATTGTATTGAGAATCAAACGAAAGAGAGGAAGCCATCTAGCTACTAACTATGGACCCGAAGGTCTACAAAGAACTACTCACGTATCATCGGAGACGCACCAATGGAAGTGGTGAACCCCTCCGTGATGGTGTATAGATTGGATCTGGTTGAACTAGACTCTATGGCAGCTGGAATTGATTTTCGTTGACTCCCCTAGGTTTTCTGGAATATTGGGGTATTTATAGAGCAAAGAGGCGGTCCGGGGGGCACCCCAGGTGGGCACAACCCACCATGGCGTGTCTGGGCCTCCTGGCGCGCCCTGGTGGGTTGTGCTCCCCTCGAAGCACCCCAAGGTGCTCCCTTGGCCCATTTGGTGTCTTCTGGTCAATAAAATATCTCCATGAAGTTTTGTTGCATTTGGACTCCGTTTGGTATTAATTTCTTGCAATGTAAAAAACAAGCACAAAACAGCAACTGGCACTTGGCACTATGTCAATAGGTTAGTACCCAAAAATGATATAAAATGATTATAAAACATCCAAGATTGATAATATAACAACATGGAACAATCAAAAATTATAGATACGTTGGAGACGTATCAGTGCCAGAGCTCAAAGCGAAAAACTTAGAGATAAAAACATTTTGGGAGCTGTGCCCTTCCCACCAACGAAAACGACTTAGAGTTCCCAACACTTTCCATGCTAGATATATCATAGGCGGTTCCTAAACAGAAAATAAAGTTTATTCCTTTTTCAACCATACTTTCACTTTCCATGGCTATTCGTATCCACGTGTGCCTTCCATACCAACACTTTCCAAGGAATTTACTATTTGACAACATAAAGTAAATTCATTTTTCATTTCGGAACTGGGCATCCCTAATACCTTTGCCTTACTCTCGTGCAATGACAAGTGAATAAACACTCATCATGAGAATAACACATCTAGCATGGAAAATATTAGCCAACCTCACCGCTCCGCGAGCTGTGCGAACACACAAAAGAGAAGTTTATTTTGAAAATTAGAGACGACACATAAAAATTTGCTTAGAACAGCAAAAGACTACCGCATATAGGTAGATATAGTGGGCTCATGTGCAAAACTGGTTTAAAGGTTTTTGGATGCACAAGTAGTGATCATACTTAGTGCAAAATGAAGGCTAGCAAAAGATTGAGAAGCGACCAACCGCGAAACGAATTATCTCATAAGCGAGCATTAAGCATAATTAACGCTGAATAATGCACCACAAGTAGGATATAATTTCATTGCATAATTATTGGCTTTCGTGCTTGCATAGGGAATCACAAACCTTAACACCATTATTCTTACTCAAGCATAATTACTCATCAAGATTACTCACATATCACATCATCATATCTCAAAACTATTACTAAGAATCAAGTTTATTTTGTCCAATGATCTTCATGAAAGTTTTTATTATATCCTTCTTGGATATCTATCCTTTGGGACTAATTTTCATATGTTGCTTTTGGTAAGATCAAACAAATATAGGTGAATATCATGAGCATAATTTTACTTTCTCTCAAATTAATTTAAGTGAAGTAAGAGAGAATTTCTTGAAAATTTTACTAACTCTCAAATAAATCTATGTGAAGCAAGAGGGCATTTCTTAAAAAATACTAAAGCACACCGTGCTCAAAAAGATATAAGTGAAGCACTAGAGCAAGTCCATAGCTCATAAAAAAATTAAGTGAAGCATAGAGAGCAATTCTAACAAGTCATGACATAATTTTGCCTCTCTCAAATAGGTGTGTCCAGCAAGGAATCAAGCCTTAAAACACAAAATAAAACAAGCAAATACTCATATCATACAAGACGCTCCAAGAAAAACACATAGTATGTGACGAATAAAAATATAGCTTCAAGTAAAATACTGATGGTCGTTAGAAGAAAGAGGGGATGCCACTCGGGGCATCCCCAAGCTTAGTTGTTTGCTCTTTTTGTAAAATAGCTTGGGATTCCGGGGCATCCCCAAGCTTAGGCTCTTCTTACTCCTTATTCCTTCATCCATCGTAAGATAACCCAAAACTTGAAAACTTCAATCACACAAAACTCAACAAAACCTTCATGAGATCCGTTAGTATAAGAAAGCAAATCACTACTATAAGTACTGTAGAAAACCAATTCATATTTTGTTCTTGCGTTATATCTACTATATTCCAACTTTTCTATGGCAAAAACTCATCAAAGAAAATCATAGAGCCATCAAAACAAGCACACAACACAAAGAAAACAGAATCTGCCAAAAACAGAACAATCTGTGGTAATCTGATTATTTCGAATACTTATAGAACTCAAAACATTCTTACAAATTAGGAAGACCTGAGAAATTTGTATATTAATCTTCTAAAAAAAGAATTGGCATTTTATCACGCTCTGGTAAAAATTGAGAATTGTTTTCGTGAGCACAAAAGTTTCTGTTTTTCAGCAAGATCAAACACCTATCACCCAAGAAGATCCTAAAGGCTTTACTTGGCACAAAAACTAATTAAAACACAAAAAACACAACCATGACAGTAGCATAATTGTGAAAACACTCAAGAACAGAAAGCAAAAAGAAAAAATAAAGTTTCTTCATTGGGTTGCCTCCCAGCAAGCGCTATAGTTTTACGCCCTTAGCTAGGCATAAAGCAAGGATCTAAGTTTTGTCATCTCCCCCCTTTTGAAAGCAAAGAGAAAATTTCTTATCAATGGCATTTACATTTTTATTTTGTGAAAGCACATGACCATTAATAGTAGAGGAAAGATTAAGTATGTTGCGAAAATTCGTATCTAAACTACCTTCATCTCTTTGATTATTTCATTTTGATAAAAGCACATAAGAGTAGTGGGTTCAACATTCTTTTCCTTGGGGTGCCCAAATATGGTTTTGATCCTTTCATAAGTATCAATGGCATCCCCTCCAAGAAAACCGTTTTCAAATATAGAATCCAAAACTTGCTTGAAAGAAGAACGTAAACCAACATAAAAACCTTTCAAGTATATCTCTATCTGATATTGGGGCACATAGCTAGCTCGGATTCTCAACAGCCTATCCCAAGCATCTTGCAAAGATTCATCAAGGAAATAACGAAAAATTCTGGGATCTTCATCAAAATCGTTAGAATTTTCCTTAACCACCCCGGTAAGCATTTCCATAGCATCACTGTTTATGAGCTTAGAGAGGACAGAGGGGCTATCCAAAGCATTAAAACTTGGGAGAAAACCCTTAGCCTTTTTGGGGTCGGCCGTGGCGACAAAGGAGAGAGCTTAAGCGGACGAAAAAGAGGGCGAATAAAATGGCAAATTTTTGTCAAGTGGGGGAGAGGAAACCAAGAGGAAAATGGCAAATAATGTAAATTGCGAGGAGATGAGATTTGTGATTAGGAACCTGGTATATGTTGAAGATCCTCCCCGGCAACAGCGCCAGAAATTCCTTTTGATACGGCTTGAAGCTACGTCGATATTTCCTCAAAGAGGAATGGATGATGCAGCACAGCGGTAGTAGGTATTTCCCTCAGTTATGAGACCAAGGTTATTGAACCAGTAGGAGAACCAAGCAACACAACGTAAACATCACCTGCACACAAATAACAACTACTCGCAACCCAACGTGTAAAAGGGGTTGTCAATCCCTTTCGGGTAGCGGCGCCTCAAGATAGGCAAACGGATGTGAATAAAATTGTAGTGGATTGATAGACCAAATGCCAGATAAAATAAATAAGAATAAAACACAGCAAGGTATTTTTTGTATTTTTGGTTTAACAGATCTAAAATAAAAGCAAAGGAAAATAGGTCGCAAAGGCAAATAATATGAGAAAGAGACCCGGAGGCCGTAGGTTTCACTAGTGGCTTCTCTCGAGAAAAATAGCAAACAGTGGCTAAACAAATTACTGTTGGGCAATTCATAAAACTTCAAATAATCATGACGATATCCAGGCAATGATCATTACATAGGCATCACGTCCAAGATTAGTAGACCGACTCCTGCCAGCATATACTACTATTACTCCACACATCGACCGCTATCCAGATGCATCTAGTGTATTAAGTTCATGGGGAAACGGAGTAATGCAATAAGAACGATGACATGATGTAGACAAGATCTATCTATGTAGGGATAGCCTCCATCATTTTATCCTTAGTAGCAAAGGTACATACGTGTCAGTTCCCCTTCTGTCACTGGGATCAAGCACTGTAAGATCGAACCCACTACAAAGCACCTCTTGCCATTGCAAGATAAATAGATCAAGTTCGCCAAACAAAACCCAAATATTGGGTAAGAAATACGAGGCTATAAGCAATCATGCATATAAGAGATCAAAGAAGATTCAAATAACTTTCATGGATAAAAATATAGATCTGATCATAAACTCAAAGTTCATCTGATCCCAACAAACGCACCGCAAAAAGAGTTACATCATATGTATCTCCAAGAGACCATTGTATTGAGAATCAAATGAGAGAGAGGAAGCCATCTAGCTACTAACTACGGACCCGAAGGTCTACAAAGAACTACTCACGCATCATTGGAGAGGCACTAATGGAAGTGGTGAACCCCTCCGTGATGGTGTCTTGATTGGATCTGGTGGTTTTGGACTCTGCGGCGGCCGTAATTGATTTTTGTCGACTCCCCTATGGTTTCTGGAATATTGGGGTATTTATAGAGCAAAGAGGCGGTCCGGGGGGCACCCGAGGTGGGCACAACCCACCAGGCGCGCTGGGCCTCTGGCATGCCTCAGTGGGTTGTGCTCCCCTGAGCACCCCCTGTGCACCGCCTTGGCCCATTGGGTGTCTTCTGGTCCATAAAAAATCTCCGTGAAGTTTTGTTGCATTTGGACTCCATTTGGTATTGATTTCCTGCGATGTAAAAAACATGCAGAAAACAGCAACTGGCAGTTGGCACTATGTCAATACGTTAGTACTAGAAAATGATTTAAAATGATTGTAAAACATCCAAGATTGATAATATAACAGCATGGAACAATAAAAAATTATAGATACGTTGGAGACGTATCAAACACCACAGCGTAATGGTGTGTCCGAACGTCGTAATCGTACTTTATTAGATATGGTGCGATCTATGATGTCTCTTACCGATTTACCACTATCATTTTGGGGTTATGCTTTAGAGACGGCTGCATTCACGTTAAATAGGGCACCATCTAAATCCGTTGAGACGACGCCATATGAACTGTGGTTTGGCAAGAAACCTAAGCTGTCATTTCTTGAAGTTTGGGCTGCGATTCTTATGTGGGAAAGCTTCAACCTCATAAGCTCGAACCCAAATCGGAGAAATGTGTCTTCATAGGATACCCAAAGGAAACTGTTGGGTCACCTTCTATCACAGATCCGAAGGCAAGATATTCGTTGCTAAGAATGGATCCTTTCTAGAGAAGGAGTTTCTCTTGAAAGAAGTGAGTGGGAGGAAAGTAGAACTTGATGAGGTAATAGTACCTTCTCCCGAATTGGAAAGTAGTTCATCACAGAAATCGGTTCCAGTGATGCCTACACCAATTAGTGAGGAAGTTAATGATGATGATCATGAAACTTCAGATCAAGTTACTACCGAACCTCGAGGGTCAACCAGAGTAATGCTCAGCACCGTGAGTGGTACGGTAATCCTGTTCTGGAAGTCATGTTACTAGACCATGATGAACCTACGAACTTTGAGGAAGTGATGATGAGCCCAGATTCCGCGAAATGGCTTGAGGCCATGAAATCTAAGATGGGATCCATGTATGAGAACAAAGTGTGGACTTTGGTTGACTTGCCCGATGATCAGCAAGCCTTAGAGAATAAATGGATCTTCAAGAAGAAGATTGACGCTGATGGTAATGTTACTGTCTACAAAGCTCGACTTGTTGCGAAAGGTTTTCGACAAGTTCAAGGAGTTGACTATGATGAGACCTTCTCACCCGTAGTGATGCTTAAGTCTGTCTGAATCATGTTGGCAATTGCCGCATTTTATGATTATGATTGGCAAATGGAAGTCAAAACTGCATTCCTTAATGGATTTTTTTAAAGAAGAGTTGTATATGATGCAACCAGAAGGTTTTGTCCATCCTAAAGGTTCTAATGAAGTGTGGAAGCTCCAGTGATCCATTTATGGACTGGTGCAAGCATCTTGGAGTTGGAATATACGCTTTGATACTGTGATCAAATCATATGGTTTTATCTGAGACTTTTGGAGAAGCCTCAGATTTACAAGAAAGTGAGTGGGAGCTCTGTAGCATTTCTAATATTATATGTGGATGACATATTGTTGATTGGAAATAATACAGACTTTATGGATAGCATAAAAGGATACTTGAATAAGAATTTTTTTTCAATGAAAGACCTCGGTGAAGCTGCTTATATATTGGGCATCAAGATCTATAGAGATAGATCGAGACGCTTAATTGGACTTTCACAAAGCACATACCTTGATAAAGTTTTGAAGAAGTTCAAAATTTTTCAGTCAAAGAAAGGGTTCTTGCCTGTGTTACAAGGTGTGAAGTTGAGTCAGACTCAATGCCCGACCACCGCAAAAGATAGAGAGAAAATGAAAGTCATTCCCTATGCATCAACCATAGGTTCTATCATGTATGCAATGTTATGTACCAGACCTGATGTGTGCCTTGCTATAAGTTTAGCAGGGAGGTACCAAAGTAATCCAGGAGTGGATCACTGGACAGCGGTCAAGAACATCTTGAAATACCTGGAAAGGACTAAGGATATGTTTCTTGTTTATGGAGGTGAGAAAGAGCTTGTCATATATGGTTACTTTGATGTAAGCTTTGGCACTGATCCGGATGACTCTAAGTCACAAATCAGATACATATTTATATTGAATGGTGGAGCTGTCAGTTGGTACAGTTCCAAGCAGAGCGTCGTGGTGGGATCTATGTGTGAACCGGAGTACATAGCTGCTTCGGAAGCAGCAAATGAAGGAGTCTGGATGAAGGAGTTCATATCCGATCTAGGTGTAATACCTAGTGCATCAGGTCCAATGAAAATCTTTTGTGACAATACTGGAGCAATTGCCTTAGCAAAAGAATCCAGATTTCACACGAGAACCAAACACATCAAGAGACGCTTCAATTCCATCCGCGATCAAGTCAAGGAGGGAGACATAGAGATTTGCAAAATACATACGGATCTGAATGTTGCAGACCCATTGACTAAGCCTCTTCCACGAGCAAAACATGATCAGCACCAAGACTCCATGGGTGTTAGAATCATTACTATGTAATCTAGATTATTGACTCTAGTGCAAGTGGGAGACTGGAGGAAATATGCCCTAGAGGCAATAATAAAGTTGTTATTTATGTTCCCTTATATCATGATAAATGTTTATTATTCATGCTAGAATTGTATTAACTAGAAACTTAGTACATGTGTGAATACATAGACAAAATAGAGTGTCCCTAGTATGCCTCTACTTGACTAGCTCCTTAATCAAAGATGGCTAAGTTTCCTGACCATAGACATGTGTTGTCATTTGATGAATGGGTTCACATCATTAGAGAATGATGTGATGGACAAGACCCATCCGTTAGCTTAGCATAATGATCGTTAAGTTTTATTCTATTGCTTTCTTCATGACTTATACATATTCTTATGATTATGAGATTATGCAACTCCCAAATACCGGAGGAACACCTTGTGTGCTACCAAACGTCACAATGTAACTGGGTGATTATAAAGATGTTCTACAGGTGCCTCCGGAGGTGTTTGTTGGGTTGGCATAGATCAAGATTATGATTTGTCACTCCGAGTATCGGAGAGGTATCTCTGGGTCCTCTCGGTAATGCACAACACTATAAGCCTTGCAAGCAATGCGACTAATGAGTTAGTTGCGGGATGATGCATTATGGAACGAGTAAAGAGACTTGCCAATAATGAGATTGAACTAGGTATGATGATACCGACGATCGAATCTCGGGCAAGTAACATACCGATGACAAAGGGAATAACATATGTTGTTATTGTTTGACCGATAAAGATCTTCATAGAATATGTAGGAACCAATATGATCATCCAGGTTCCACTAATGTTTATTGACCGGAGATGTGTCTCGGTCATGTCTACATAGTTCTCGAACCCATAGGGTCCGAACGCTAAACGTTCGATGACGATTTATATTATGAGTTATGTGATTTTGGTGACCGAAGTTTGTTCGGAGTCCAGGATGAGATCACAGACATGACGAGGAGTCTCGAAATGGTCAAGAGGTAAAGATTGATATATTGGATGATGATATTCGTACACCGGAATGGTTTCGGAAAGGTTCGGGTATATTTTGGAGTATCGAGGGGTTACCGGAACCCCCCGGGGAAGTATTGGGCCTACATGGGCCTTAGTGGAGAGAGAGGTGTAACATCCCAAAATTCTAAATTTTGGAATGTTATATTAGATAAATAACTATGCTTGTTGTCTGATTGTTTGTTTGATTGATTGAGTGAAATTGAGTGGAATTTGAAACTTTTGAAAGTTGGATGAGAGGGAATAAAATGACTTTCCCAAAACTATCCCTTTGCCCTTTTTGGATCTCAATGAATTCAATTCCATTCCAACACCAAAACCCTAGAGTGAAGATGAAATGACTTCTTCCATTTGAAATGAAAAGGGTTTTGAAAATATTTGAATTTCATTTGAGAATATTTCAAATTCAAAGCTTTATGCAACTCAATGATTTTCATGAGGGAAGATAAAAAATGACTTCTTCAATTATATGAAATATGAGTTGGAAGTTAAAAAAGAATCAAATTGAAAGTCATTTGAAAGTGCCTTGAAACCCCCTTTCAAATTTGAGTTTTATTTGAATTTTGAAAAAAATAAATTTTTATAAAGTTTGGATTTTGCCCCTGGAAAAATGTTCAAATGATAGGAATATTCCCTGATCATTTTGATATATATATGTCCTATATAAAATATTTATATTTATATTATTTTCTCTCCCTAATTATTCAAAAAAATGGAAAAGGAAAAATACCCGAGCGCCACCAAAGACTGGGCGACCCACCAGCCAGTCCGGCCATGACCGACTGACCCAAAACCCCTCGCTTGAAACCCATCCGCTACGGTCGCCCGAATCGAACACGCTTCCACACCCGGCCCCCACCTCCTCTTCCCTCGCAGACGCCACCCGCGCCGCCGCCACGGAGATCCCGAGATCTCCGGATCTCACCCGATCCTCCCGATCGCCTCGCGCAAGTCGAGGCCCCCGCCCTATAAATACCCCCCCCCCCGACCCCGTTTCTGAAGGAAATATGCCCTAGAGGCAATAATAAAGTTATTATTTATTTCCTTATATCATGATAAAGGTTTATTATTCATGCTAGAATTGTATTAACCGGAAACATAATACATGTGTGAATATATAGACAAACAAAGATGTCACTAGTATGCCTCTACTTGACTAGCTTGTTAATCAAAGATGGTTATGTTTCCTAACCATGAACAAGGAGTTGTTATTTAACAAGGTCACATCATTGGTTGAATGATCTGATTGACATGACCCATT
Organism: Aegilops bicornis; assembly: GCA_021605145.1. Lineage (NCBI taxonomy): Eukaryota > Viridiplantae > Streptophyta > Magnoliopsida > Poales > Poaceae > Aegilops > Aegilops bicornis. The sequence goes on along the minus strand of CM038671.1, from coordinate 417,509,772 downwards.
CCATTAGCTTAACACTTGATCGTTTAGTATGTTAATGCTTTCTTCATGACCCATACATGTTCCTGTAACTATGAGATTATGCAACTCCCGTTTACCGGAGGAACACTTTGGGTGCTACCAAACGTCACAACGTAACTAGGTGATTATAAAGGAGTACTACAGGTGTCTCCAAAGGTACTTGTTGGGTTGGCGTATTTCGAGATTAGGTTTTGTCACTCCGATTGTCGGAGAGGTATCTCTAGGCCTTCTCGGTAATACACATCACTTAAGCCTTGCAAGCATTACAACTAATGAGTTAGTTGTGAGATGATGTATTACGTAACGAGTAAAGAGACTTATCGGTAACGAGATTGAACTAGGTATTGGATACCGACGATCGAATCTCGGGTAAGTAACATACCGATGACAAAGGGAACAACGTATGTCGTTATGCGGTTTGACCGATAAAGATCTTCGTAGAATATGTAGGAACCAATATGGGCATCCAGGTTCCGCTATTGGTTATTGACCGAGAATGATTCTAGGTCATGTCTACATAGTTCTTGAACCCGTAGGGTCCGCACGCTTAACGTTTCGATGACAGTTCATTATGAGTTTATAAGTATTGATGCACGAAGTTTGTTCGAGTCCCGGATGTGATCAAGGACATGACGAGGAGTCTCGAAATGGTCGAGACATAAAGATTGATATATTGGAAGCCTACATTTGGACATCGGAAAGGTTCCGAGTGAAATCGGAATTTAGGAGTAGGGAGGTTACCGAACCCCCGGAACTACATGGGCCCATAGTGGGCCTTGGAGGAAAGGAGAAGGGCAGCCCTAGGTGGTCAGCGCCTCCCCTAGTCCTATTAGGACTAGGAAAGGTGGGCCGCCCCCTCTCTCTCTTTCCCCCTCAGGAATCCTAATCCAACTAGGATTGGAGGGGAGTCCTACTCCCGGGAGGAGTAGGACTCCTTGCGCGCCTCCTCCCTTGGGCCGCCACCTCCCCTTGGCTCCTTTATATCTGAGGCAGGGGGCACCCTGTAACACACAAGAAGATCTACGGATCTTACCTTAGCCGTGTGCGGAGCCCACATCCACCAAATTCCACTACTGTCATATCGTCGCGGAGCTAAGGCGAAGCCCACCGCCGGAGAAGACATATCTTCGCGGAGCTTAGTCGAAGACCTCCGTCGGTGGAGCATCAACATCGCCACCACGCCGTCGTCTTGTGGAACTCATCCCCGACACTTTGCTGGATCGGAGTCCGGGATCGCCATCGAGCTGAACGTGTGCGTAACTCGGAGGTGCCGTGACGCTCGGTGCTTGGATCGGTCGGATCGTGAAGACGCACGACTACATCAACCGCGTTGTTATAACGCTTCCGCTTTCGGTCTCACGAGGGTACGTGGACGGACACTCTTCCTCTCGTTGCTATGCCATCACCATGGTCTTGGCGTGATCGTAGGGAGAAATTTTTGAAATTACTACGCTCGCCAACAAAGGGGCATCCGAGCCTGGTTTTATGCGTTGATGTCATATGCACGAGTAGAACACAAGTGAGTTGTGGACGATACAAGTCATACCGCCTACCAGCATGTCATACTTTGGTTCAGCGGTATTGTGAGATGAAGCGGCCCGGACCGACATTACGCCAGACGCTTACGCGAGACTGGTTTCACCGCCCGAGCACTCGTTGCTTAAAGGTGACCGCGGGTGTCATCCCTCTCACTTTAGTTGAACCGAGTGTGGCTACGCCCGATCCTTGAGAAGGTTAAAACGGAGTCTATTTGACGAAGTATCGTTGTGGTTTTGATGCGTAGGTAAGAACGGTTCTTGCTCAGCCCGTAGCAGCCACGTAAAACTTGCAACAACAAAGTAGAGGACGTCTAACTTGTTTTTGCAGGGCATGTTGTGATGTGATGTGGTCAAGACGTGATGCTATATTTTATTGTATGAGATGATCATGTTTTGTAACCGAAGTTATCGGCAATGGCAGGAGCCATATGGTTGTCGCTTTATTGTATGAAATGCAACGCCATGTAATTGCTTTACTTTATCACTAAGGAGTAGCGATAGTCGAGAAGCAATAGTTGGCGAGACGACAACGATGCTACGATGAAGATCAAGGTGTCGCGCCCGGTGGCGATGGTGATCATGACGGTGCTTGGCGATGGAGATCACAAGCACAAGATGATGATGACCATATCATATCACTTATATTGATTGCATGTGATGTTTATCCTTTATGCATCTTATCTTGCTTTGATTGACGGTAGCATTATAAGATGATCTCTCACTAAAAATTATCAAGAAGTGTTCTCCCGAGTATGCACCGCTATGCGAAAGTTCTTCGTCTTTGAGACACCACGTGATGATCGGGTGTGATAGGCTCTACGCTCAAATACAACGGGTGCAAAACAGTTGCACGCAGAATACTCAGGTTAAACTTGACGAGCCTAGCATATAACAGATATGGCCTCGGAACACGGAGACCGAAAGGTCGAGCGTGAATCATATAGTAGATATGATCAACATAGTGATGTTCACCATTGAAACTACTCCATCTCACGTGATGATCGGACATGGTTTAGTTGATATGGATCACGTGATCACTTAGATAACTAGAGAGATGTCTGTCTAAGTGGGAGTTTTTAATATGATTAATTGAACTTAAATTTATCATGAACTTAGTACTGATAGTATTTTGCTTGTCTATGTTTCTTTGTAGATAGATGGCTCGTCCGTTGTTCCGTTGAATTTTAATGCGTTCCTTGAGAAAGCAAAGTTGAAAGATGATGGTAGCAATTACACGGACTGGGTCCGTAATTTGAGGATTATCCTCATTGCTGCACGAAAAATTACGCCCTGGAAGCACCGGGTGAGCGAACTGCTGCGCAGATGCCGAGCGAGAAGTTGTGAACGTCCGGCAAAGCAGAGCTGATGACTACTCTATAGTTCGATGTGCCATGCTTTACGGCTTAGAACCGGGTCTTCAACGACGTTTTGAACGTCATGGAGCATATGAGATGTTCCAGGAGTTGAAGTTAATATTTCAAGCAAATGCACGGATTGAGAGATATGAAGTCTCCAATAAGTTCTATAGCTGCAAGATGGAGGAGAATAGTTCTGTCAGTGAGCACATACTCAAAATGTCTGGGTATAACAATCACTTAATTCAGCTGGGAGTTAATCTTCCGGATGATAGTGTCATTGATGTAATTCTCCAATCATCGCCACCAAGCTACAAGAGCTTCGTGATGAACTATAATATGCAAGGGATGACTAAGACAATTCTCGAGCTCTTCGCGATGCTAAAAGCCGCGGAGGTAGAAATCAAGAAAGAGCATCAAGTGTTGATGATCAACAAGACCACTAGTTTCAAGAAAAGGGCAAAGGGAAGAAGAAGGAAACTTCAAAAAGAACTGCAAGAAAGTTGCTGATCAAGAGAAGAAACCCAAGTCTGGACCTAAGCCTGAAATCGAGTGTTTTTACCGCAAGGCAGACGGACCTTTGAAGCGGAACTGCCCCAAGTATTTGGCGGATAAAAGGATGGCAAGGTGATCAAAGGTATATGTGATATACATGTTATTGATGTGTACCTTACTAATACTCGCAGTAGTACCGGGTATTTGATAATCGTTACATTGCTAATATTTGCAACTCAAACAGAACTACGGATGGCGAAGATTGGCTAAGGACGAGGTGACGATGCGCGTTGGAAATGGTTCCAAAGTCGATGTGATCGCGGTCGGCACGCTACCTCTACATCTACCTTCGGGATTAGTTTTAGACCTAAATAATTGTTATTTGGTGCCGCGTTGAGCATGAACATTATATCTGGATCTTGTTTAATGCGAGACGGTTATTCATTTAAATCAGAGAATAATGGTTGTTCTATTTATATGAGTAATATCTTTTATGGTCATGCACCCTTGAAGAATGGTCTATTCTTGTTGAATCTCGACAATAGTGATACACATATTCATAATGTTGAAGCCAAAAGATGCAGAGTTGATAATGATAGTGCAACTTATTTGTGGCAATTGCCGTTTAGGTCATATCGGTGTAAACGCATGAAGAAACTCCATCTTGATGGGCTTCGGAATCACTTGATTATGAATCACTTGGTACTTGCGTAACCGTGCCTCATGGGCAAGATGACCAAAACGCCGTTCTCCGGAACTATGGAGCGAGCAACCGATTTGTTGGAAATCATACATACCGATGTTTGTGGTCCAATGAATGTTGAGGCACGCTTGGCGGTATCAAGTTATTTTCTCACCTTCACAGATGATTTGAGCAGATATGGGTATATCTACTTAATGAAACACAAATCTGAAACATTTGAAAAGTTCAAAGAATTTCAGAGTGAAGTGGAAAATCATCGTAACAAGAAAATAAAATTTCTACGATCTGATCGTGGAGGAGAATATTTGAGTTACTTAATTTGGTTTACATTTGAAACAATGTGGAATAGTTTCGCAACTCACGCCACCGGGACACCATAGAGAAATGGTGTGTCCGAACGTCGTAATCGTGCTTTACTAGATATGGTACGATCTATGATGTCTATTTCCGATTTACCGCTATCGCTTTGGGGTTATGCTTTAGAGACGGCCGCATTCACGTTAAATAGGACACCGTCAAAATCCGTTGAGACGACGCCTTATGAACTGTGGTTTGGCAAGAAACCAAAGTTGTCGTTTCTTAAAGTTTGGGGCTGCGATGCTTATGTAAAGAAACTTCAACCAGATAAGCTCGAACCCAAATCGGAAAAATGTGTCTTCATAGGATACCCAAAGGAGACTGTTGGGTACACCTTCTATCACAGATCTGAAGGCAAGATTTTCGTTGCTAAATTCGGATCCTTTCTAGAGAAGGAGTTTCTCTCGAAAGAAGTGAGTGGGAGGAAAGTAGAACTTGATGAGATAATCAGATCCGCTCCCTTATTGGAAAGTAGTTTATCACAAGAAATGGTTCCTGTGACAACTACACCAATTAGTGAGGAAACTAATGATGATGATCATGAAGCTTGAGATCAAGTTACCATCGAACCTCGTAGGTCAACCAGAGTAAAATACGCACCAGAGTGGTACGGTAATCCTATTCGGAAGTCATGTTACTTGACCATGGCGAACCTACAAACTATGAAGAAGCGATGGTGAGCCCAGATTCCGCAAAATGGCTGGAAGCCATGAAATCTGAGATGGGATCCATGTATGAGAACAAAGTATGGACTTTGGTTGACTTGCCCGATGATCGGCAAGCCATTGAAAATAAATGGATCTTTAAGAAGAAGACTAACGCTGATGGTAATATAACTGTCTACAAAGCTCGACTTGTTGCGAAAGGTTTTCGACAAGTTCAAGGGGTTGACTACAATGAGACTTTCTCACCCGTAGCGATGCTTAAGTCTGTCCGAATCATGTTAGCAATTGCCGCATTTTATGATTATGAAATTTGGCAAATGGATGTAAAAACTGCATTCTTGAATGGATTTCTAGAAGAAGAGTTGTATATGATGCAACCAGAAGGTTTTTGTCGATCCAAAGGATGCTAACAAAGTGTGCAAGCTCCAACGATCAATTTATGGTCTGGTGCAAGCCTCTCGGAGTTGGAATAAACGCTTTGATAGTGTGATCAAAACATATGGGTTTGTACAGACTTTTGGAGAAGCCTCAGTATTTACAAGAAAGTGAGTGGGAGCTCTGTAGCATTTACGATATTATATGTGGACGACATATTATTGATTGGAAATGATATAGAATTTCTGGATAGCATAAAAGGATACTTGAATAAAAGTTTTTCAATGAAAGACCTCGGTGAAGCTGCTTACATATTGGGCATCAAGATCTATAGAGATAGATCAAGATGCTTAATTGACTTTCACAAAGCACATACCTTGATAAAGTTTTGAAAAGTTCAAAATGGATCGTGCAAAGAAAGGGTTTTTACCGTGTTGCAAGGTGTAAGATTGAGTCGACTCAATGCCCGACCACGCAGAAGATAGAGAGAAAATGAAAGATGTTCCCTATGCTTCAGCCATAGGCTCTATCATGTATGCAATGCTGTGTACCAGACTGACGTATGCTTAGTTGTAAGCTTGGCAGAAGGTACCAAAGTAATCCAGGAATGGATCCTTCGGACAGCGGTCAAGAACATCTGAAATACGAAAAGGACTAAGCATATGTTTCTCATATATGGAGGTGACAAAGAGCTAGTCGTAAATGGTTACGTCGATGTAAGCTTTGACACCGATCCGGACGATTCTAAATCGCAAACCGGATACGTGTTTTTATTAAACGGTGGAGCTGTCGGTTGGTGCAGTTCTAAACAAAGCGTCGTGGCGGGATCTACATGTGAAGCGGAGTACATAGCTGCTTGAAGCAGCGAATGAAGGAGTCTGGATGAAAGAGTTCATTTCCGATCTAGGTGTCATACCTAGTGCATCGGGACCGATGAAGATCTTCTCGTGACAATACTGGTGCAATTGCCTTGGCAAAGGAATCCAGATTTCACAAGAGGACCAAGCATATCAAGAGACGCTTCAATTCCATTTGGGACCAAGTCCAAGTGGGAGACATAGAGATTTGCAAAATACATACGGATCCGAATGTTGCGAGACCCGTTGACTAAGCCTCTTCCACGAGCAAAACATGATCAGCACCAAGACTCCATGGGTGTTAGGATCATTACTTTGTAATCTAGATTATTGACTCTAGTGCAAGTGGGAGATCGAAGAAAATATGCCCTAGAGGCAATAATAAAGTTATTATTTATTTCCTTATATCATGATAAAGGTTTATTATTCATGCTAGAATTGTATTAACCGGAAACATAATACATGTGTGAATATATAGACAAACAGTATGTCACTAGTATGCCTCTACTTGACTAGCTTGTTAATCAAAGATGGTTATGTTTCCTAACCATGAACAAGGAGTTGTTATTTAACAAGGTCACATCATTGGTTGAATGATCTGATTGACATGACCCATTCCATTAGCTTAACACTTGATCGCTTTAGTATGTTAATGCTTTCTTCATGACCCATACATGTTCCTGTAACTATGAGATTATGCAACTCCCGTTTACGGAGGAACACTTTGGTGCTACCAAACGTCACAACGTAATCGGGTGATTATAAAGGAGTACTACAGGTGTCTCCAAAGGTACTTGTTGGGTTGGCGTATTTCGAGATTAGGTTTTGTCACTCCGATTGTCGGAGAGGTATCTCTAGGCCTTCTCGGTAATACACATCACTTAAGCCTTGCAAGCATTACAACTAATGAGTTAGTTGTGAGATGATGTATTACGGAACGAGTAAAGAGACTTACCGTAACGAGATTGAACTAGGTATTGGATACCGACGATCGAATCTCGGGTAAGTAACATACCGATGACAAAGGGAACAACGTATGTCGTTATGCGGTTTGACCGATAAAGATCTTCGTAGAATATGTAGGAACCAATATGGGCATCCAGGTTCCGCTATTGGTTATTGACCGAGAATGATTCTAGGTCATGTCTACATAGTTCTCGAACCCGTAGGGTCCGCACGCTTAACGTTTCGATGACAGTTCATTATGAGTTTATAAGTATTGATGCACCGAAGGTTGTTCGGAGTCCCGGATGTGATCAAGGACATGACGAGGAGTCTCGAAATGGTCGAGACATAAAGATTGATATATTGGAAGCCTACATTTGGACATCGGAAAGGTTCCGAGTGAAATCGGAATTTACGGAGTAACGGAGGTTACCGGAACCCCCGAACTACATGGGCCCATAGTGGGCCTTGGAGGAAAGGAGAAGGGCAGCCCTAGGTGGTCGCGCCTCCCCTAGTCCTATTAGGACTAGGAAAGGTGGGCCGCCCCTCTCTCTCTTTCCTCCGGGAATCCTAATCCAACTAGGATTGGAGGGAGTCCTACTCCCGGAGGAGTAGGACTCCCTGGTGCGCCTCCTCCTTGGGCCGCCACCTCCCCTTGGCTCCTTTATATACGGGGCAGGGGCACCCAGGCTACAAGTTGATCTACGGATCTTTCCTTAGCCGTGTGCGGTGCCCCTTCCACCATATTCCACTTCGGTCATATCGTCAGCAGAGCTTAGGCGAAGCCTGCGCCCGGAGAAGTCATATCGTCGCGAGCTTAGGCGAAGCCCTACGTCGGTGGAGCATCAACATCGTCACCACGCCGTCGTCTTGTGGAACTCATCCCCGACACTTTCCGGATCGAGTCCGGGATCGTCATCGAAGCTGAACGTGTGCAGAACTCGGAGGTGCCGTCGTTCGGTGCTTGGATCGGTCGGATCGTGAAGACGCACGACTACATCAACTGCGTTGTTATAACGCTTCCGCTTTCGGTCTACGAGGGTACGTGGACGGACACTCTTCCCTCTCGTTGCTATGCCATCACCATGGTCTTGCGTGATCGTAGGAGAAATTTTTGAAATTACTACGTTCCCCAACAGTTTCCCCCCCTCGCCCCTCGCCCGACCCTCTCCTCCCTCCGCACGCACTCGCCGGAGTACCCGAACGCCGCCGCCGCCATTAGCCACCCCGAGCTCGCCCCGGTCACCCCCGAGCTCGCCCGACTCCACCAAACCCACCCCCTCGCCCGTCCGCACCCGCCGGAGGTCCCCGCCGACGCCCCCGACCACCCGAGTCGCCGGAGCACACGCCGCCCGTCGCCGCCGTCGCCGTCGCCGCCTCGAGACGTCGCGGACACCTCGCCGCCGTTGGATCTAAACCCAACGGTTTAGATTAGATCCCTCAAGGGGTATGTTATTTAAAATAGACCGGTTTTATCCCGGTTAGTTCCGGTTTATTTTAGTTAGGGTTTTTAGTTGAACCGGCCGATTCGTTTAAACCCTAGGCCCGTTTTAGTTATATTACGCCGAAGCGTTAGATAGGCCCATTAGCCCGTTTTTCTTTTATTTTCGTTTTCTGTTTTAACAGAATAGTTTCAGTTTTGTAAAATTCATATCTTTTAATCTACTTAATATTTTTAAGTGATTATTTTTTTGTTGGTTTGAAAATTTATTGTAGTTTCTGTAGAAAATACAATTAGTCATGTTAAAATTATTTAAAATTGCTTTATTTTAGATTTATACAGAATAGTAAATCTGCTATAGAATGAGTTAGGAATATTATTTTTGGGTGATTCTTTTTGTCACCACTTTGTTTTGACATTGCCTAACCGTAGAAATTTATTTGGGAATTTTAGGATTAATAAAAAAATAGTTTTAATCAGAATCATGTTATTCTTAATTAATTAACTAGCTACTGTTTTCCTATTGTTTTACTTAGCAAATAAATTTATTTTTCATTAGGGATAGATTATTCTAGGTTAGTTTCTGTAACTTTAGAGCATGAACTTTTATTTATAATAAATAAAACTTTTATTTTATTTTTCTTACTAGAATTTGCTTTAGGCCTAATAGGAGTTTTATAATAGATTTTAAGGTGATTCTTTTTGCTCCTAGTTGCTTGATGAATTATTTTCTGTTAGGTAGCATAAACCCATGCTTAGGTTCTGTTAAGAAAAAAAAATTGTAGTGCAAAACTATTTTTTAATTGTTGCTTGATGTAGGAAAACCTTGAATTGTTTTCTCCGTGTTTTTCTTTGGTAGTTTTGTTGTGTAGTTTTCCTTTGTTTTTATTTGGTGTCCCTTGATTTGCATTTTTATTTGTTGATTTTATTATGAGTGTTAGAATTGTTTGCTAGGATGTTTGCTTATATGAATGCTATGACTATATAGATTTTCAACGGAGTGACGAATAGTTCTACCAAGTCATTATTCGAGAGTATTGTTATCTTCATCAACTTACCAGGAAAGTTCACTTTGACCATGCTTTCATACCTATGTTTTATTGCATTTAGTGGCATCTTTGCAACCACCCCTCAGTAGTGTTATTGAATCCTTGTAGTTGAGTAGTATGCATGAGGTAGGAACCCATCACCCTGTTACCAAGCCCGGGACGTTATTTATTTTAATGCTACGCCATAGTAGACGGGGTTTGGTATGAGTGCACGAGAGTGGTGTGAAGAAGGAGGACTCTACGTCAATGACGACAACTCCATGATGGAACCAGCAAGGACTGCATCTTCAAGGCCTCAAGACTTCAAGACTCGAGACAAGAATTCAATACACACTCTTTGGGTGAAGGACGGTTGACGGGCACCTGGAGAAACCAGTGGTTGGCCGGGATGCATGGAGAAGCGCCATGACATCTTGCGGAAAGCTTCACCCAGACTCAAAGAGACGGAAGAATACTTCATGCCCGGAAGCTTACCTGCAACCGCAAGTCACTATGGGCTCTGGCTTGGTTGACCTTAGTTGTGACTCTGGCTGGGACGGTGCTAGCAGATGTAGAACTACGATAGGATTGGATGAGCACGGACGGTGGTCGAGGAACTCTTCGAAGACCATGTTTGGTCATCTTGTTCTCAAACACCACGAAGTGCGAGAACGTAAAAGAGGGATCGAATCTTGCGGGTAAAGTGTACAAACCTCTGCAGAGGGTTAAAACCTAATCGATTAGCCGTGTCCCGATTACGGACAATTTGAGCATCCGGACTTGGATCTATCTGGAACTCTCAACACCGGATTGATAACTTAATTGTGGGCAACATATGATGATTTTGGGCTATGAGACATCGGTTGGCGGAACCATGTCATGATAGAAAACTCCATAGTACAGACTTCATTTATTCCTTTGATGTAGGGAAAATAAAACCAGCTTTTACGCAAACAAAACTCAGACACAGAGCCACAAAAGCCATATTGCATATAGTATAGTTTTACCATCTGTTTTCTCATGTTGTGATCTTGCCGGTACATTCAATGTACTGACCTACACGGCTGCAACGTATCATGTTGCAGGATTTTCTTCGACGAGTAAGAGTTACGATACAGGTTACGGTCTACACTCAACTCCGCCGATGGCGTTGATGGGACTCCATACCCGACTATTTGTTTCCGCTGTGACTAATGAGGTATATATCAATTTTACGTTATTTATACATGTGATTGCACTTTGATATATACCTTGATGTACTGTGTGTGCCAAAGACATCGATCCGTGGATGGCACGAAACACAGAGGCTTGACCGTCTGAGGTCGGGTCGCTCTGAATATATGGTATCGAGCACATGTTGACTGTAGGACGTAACCCTAGAAATCGGAAAGCCCCTTGGACAGGATATCTCAAAACTTTATTTTCAAAAAGACTCTTACTCCTCATCTTTTACGATTTTATCAAATAGACACTCTCACCTCAAATAGTTAGAATATACACCTTTCCCTTTTGACCACACGGAAGATCAATCAAGTCGCTCCAAGAATTAAAGATATCGGACAACCGATGGCCATTTCAGAGTAAAGAGGGTTTCACCATGCGTTGGAAGAATTGCAGCTGCAACAATTGAAGACTCAAGACTTGAAGAATTTGAAGTTCCTGAAGAATTATTTGACCTTTAGAGACCAAACCCTGTTATACACCCACGTTAGATGCGACGATTTGTGAGCTGTCATTTGTTTGATGTTTTCGACAGCCACAAAGTAAAACTTGTTTCTTCAAAAACTATTGTTTGTATTGTGTGTATATCCCTCCCCACCTCTCTCATATCTCATCCCAAAACTTTTGGACCCCATAGATGATGAATGAAGTTGGACTGATATTCTCTGGATCAAGACTCACCGGAGGCAGAGCTATGGATTCGTAACATGGACAATCACTTTGGGAGCAATTTGGTTTCAAGGAAGAATGAAGTATCGTGACGCTCTTGATTACTTTGAAGGAAGTGCTGCAACATGGTGGCAGATGCATCAAGCTATCTGAGGATGGAATGGAGCAAAGACTTGGGAAGAATTCAAGAAGATTCTCTTGAGGTCCCGTCTTACCCGGAAGCACCATGATACACCAAGAAATAAACCTTGTGCCTGCAAGATTTGCGGAGAAATAGGACACACCGGGAGGAACACAAGGATGGATGCCCTCATTGTGAGGAGAAACACCCGGTGAGGAATGCCCAACTAGTCAGGTGACTTGTTTCTTGTGTGAAGGAACCACTCACTACCCGACTCAGTGTCACATTTACCCCACGGTGCAACAAACTATTCAGGAGCAGGAAGAAGGAATGAAAGAAGCCCTCCGAGAAGTTATGAAAGAACCTGTGATGAAGGAATGTGTTGAAGACCCTGATGGAGAAGGCCTAATCAGATTCTACTTGAACGCTTGTTATTCATGTGGAGAAGAAGGGCATTATTCGATGTGCACCAAGGAAAGAGAAGAATATCTCGGAGACTTCCCGACAATGAAGTGAAGTTTGACCCTCGGAAATAGAATCCCTGCACATTACGGAGAAATCCAGGAAGAGGAAACGAAGGCATCCCCAGAACAACCCAATTTCTGTAGAGAAGGACCTGAGTAATATCACTTGTTACAGGTGCAAGGATTTAGGTCATCACGCTGGTAAATGTCCAGAGAAGAAGCCAAGAATCCAAGGAGCCTACATAATCACAAAGAAGCCCCAAGACATGTCGGAAGTCATTTGTTCTCGCTGCAAGGAAGCAGGACAATATGCTACTAAATGTCACAACAAGATGAAAGCTGGAGTTGAGTAGTTGGAATTTTAATATTGGAAACAAGAGTAGTAGAAAGCAATTTCATTTTCATGAGTTCAATGAGTTGAGTTATGTAATGGGTGCTTTCGAGTTTGTAATGGATTCATGAAATCAATAAAGTTAAGGTGACGTGTTCTCATATGTTTAATTGTATGAGTTGTTACACTGTGAACAAAGATTTTGACCATTTTCGAGGATATGAGAAATATGGTCTATGGAAGAATTTGTGCATTTAAGGGTGGTAGTACCCTGTGAAGAAGACTAGACTAATGGATAAGAAAATATATATATTCCACGGACTGTAGTTCGAAGGAAAAAAAATGAGTTGAAGTTTTATCTTTGATATGATGGTATTAAGAAATGAAATGTTATTGGATTTAAAGTGGTGTAATGTTGGAAAATGGAGCAATTGTAACTCCAAGGATGAGTTAAAGCTGCATTAGTGTTGAAGTGGGCCATAACCCACAGGCCCAGGATTTTGAAAAGGAACAGATGTAACCTTGATGAAGGAAGAAAAATTGGAAGAATCAGTGATTCAATCAGCATACGTTTCGTAGGAGGTTACGCAAAAACCTGAGAGTGGTGAAGTAACGATAGATGTTTTGTTTGGCTTGCTGAACCAAAGGATTTACACGAACCCAGTTCGAGAACAAGAGAAATTCTGCAATGCTTGTGAGTATGACCAAGTGTTAGAATACGTGATTCACTGTTTACGTATGTGGTAATGATTCAAGTACGGGATGGATTGGCCCCCATACCGGAGACTTCTATCATGAACTATCATATGTTGATGGAAAATCGAGAGCCTCGAAAACCTTAGAAGAGTGTCAACGCGATAAGCCATAAAACCATAGAATGGTAGGACGATGGAACCCCTTCTGAGCAACCGTTGCCAATCGTAGGTTATACGGTGAGGTTCAACCTGCACCCGTTTTCCTGCGGAAAAACCATTAATGGTAGACCACCATGAGTATTTCGATAGTTGTCTAGAATGGACACAGACCTATCGACTATGAAGACCCAGTCTCGGAATAACCTTACCAAGAGGAAAAAGGACAAAAGAATTGAGGAAAAGGTTATGCCACCACCGGAAGAGCCCAGAGAAGGAATTATCCTTACGATTTGAGAAGACCGACACTGTCAGTAATAAGGATGGAGTATATGAGTTTTGATGGAACCGTAACCATGCTTCTAAGTGTGGTAGCACACTAGACCATACAGATCAATGGATTTGCTAGAAGACCCCAACCCCTAACCCTTTCTTGCTAGCCTCTTCGAATCTCGAGGATGAGATTCATTTTAAGTGTGGTAGGTTTGTAACATCCCAAAATTCTAAATTTTGGAATGTTATATTAGATAAATAACTATGCTTGTTGTCTGATTGTTTGTTTGATTGATTGAGTGAAATTGAGTGGAATTTGAAACTTTTGAAAGTTGGATGAGAGGGAATAAAATGACTTTCCCAAAACTATCCCCTTTGCCCTTTTTGGATCTCAATGAATTCAATTCCATTCCAACACCAAAACCCTAGAGTGAAGATGAAATGACTTCTTGCATTTGAAATGAAAAGGGTTTTGAAAATATTTGAATTTCATTTGAGAATATTTCAAATTCAAAGCTTTATGCAACTCAATGATTTTCATGAGGGAAGATAAAAATGACTTCTTCAATTATATGAAATATGAGTTGGAAGTTAAAAAGAATCAATTGAAAGTCATTTGAAAGTGCCTTGAAACCCCTTTCAAATTTGAGTTTTATTTGAATTTTGAAAAAAATAAATTTTTTTATAGTTTGGATTTTGCCCCTTGAAAAATGTTCAAATGATAGGGAATATTCCCCTGATCATTTTGATATATATATGTCCTATATAAAATATTTATATTTATATTATTTTCTCTCTCCCTAATTATTCAAAAAAAATGGAAAAGGAAAAAAAAATACCCAGGCGCCAGCCAACCAGACACAGGCGACCCACCAGCGAGCTCGGCCGCGCCCGGTGACCCGGCCCGGCCAGCGCCCGGCCCTGACCGAAACCCCTCGCCCGAAACCCATCCGCTACGGTCGCCTGACCGAACGCGCTCCCCGCACCACGACACCCGGGCCCCCACCTCCCTCTTCCCCTCACAAGACGCCACCCCGCCGCTCACGGAGATCCGAGATCTCCGGGATCTCACCCGATCCTCCCGATCGCCTCGGCAAGTCGAGGCCCCGCCTATAAATACCCCCCGACCTGTTTCCCCTCGCCCCTCGCCACGACCCTCTCCTCCCTCCATGCCTTTTCGCCGGAGTACCCAAAACGCCGCCGCCGCCATTAGCCACCCCGAGCTCGCCTTGGCCACCCCGAGCTCGCCTGACTCCACCAAACCCACCCCTTGCCCGTCCGCACCGGCCGGAGGTCCTCACGACGCCTCGACCACCGGAGTCGCGGAGCACTCGCCGCTGAGCCGCCGTCGCCGTCGCGCCGCCTCGCACGTCGCGGACACCTCGCCGCCGTTGGATCTAAACCCAACGGTTTAGATTAGATCCCCGAAGGGGTATGTTATTTAAAATAGACGGTTTTATCCGGTTAGTTCCGTTTATTTTAGTTAGGGTTTTTAGTTGAACCGGCCGATTCGTTTAAACCCTAGGCCCATTTTAGTTATATTACGCCGAAGCATTAGATAGGCCCATTAGCCCGTTTTTCTTTTATTTTCGTTTTCTGTTTTAACAGAATAGTTTCAGTTTTGTAAAATTCATATCTTTTAATCTACTTAATATTTTTAAGTGATTCTTTTTTTGTTGGTTTGAAAATTTATTGTAGTTTCTGTAGAAAATATAATTAGTCATGTTAAAGTTATTTAAAATTGCTTTATTTTAGATTTAGACAGAATAGTAAATCTGCTATAGAATGAGTTAGGAATATTATTTTTGGGTGATTCTTTTTGTCACCACTTTGTTTTGACATTGCCTAACCGTAGGAATTTATTTGGGAATTTTAGGATTAATAAAAAAATAGTTTTAATCAGAATCATGTTATTCTTAATTAATTAACTAGCACTGTTTTCCTATTGTTTTACTTAGCAAATAAATTTATTTTTCATTAGGGATAGATTATTCTAGGTTAGTTTCTGTAACTTTAGAGCATGAACTTTTATTTATAATAAATAAAACTTTTATTTTATTTTTCTTACTAGAATTTGCTTTAGGCCTAATAGGAGTTTTATAATAGATTTTAAGGTGATTCTTTTTGCTCCTAGTTGCTTGATGAATTATTTTCTGTTAGGTAGCATAAACACATGATTAGGTTCTGTTAAGAAAAAAATTTGTAGTGCAAAACTATTTTTAATTGTTGCTTGATGTAGGAAAACCTTGAATTGTTTTCTCCGAGTTTTTCTTTGGTAGTTTTGTTGTGTAGTTTTCCTTTGTTTTTATTTGGTGTCCCTTGATTTGCATTTTTATTTGTTGATTTTATTATGAGTGTTAGAATTGTTTGCTAGGATGTTTGCTTATATGAATGCTATGACTATATAGATTTTCAACGGAGTGACGAATAGTTCTACCAAGTCATTATTCGAGAGTGTTGTTATCTTCATCAACTTACTGTGCAAGTTCACTTTGACCATGCTTTCATACCTATGTTTTATTGCATTTAGTGGCATCTTTGCAACCACCCCTCAGTAGTGTTATTGAATCCTTGTAGTTGAGTAGTATGCATGAGGTAGGAACCCATCACCCTGTTACCAAGCCCGGGACGATATTTTAATTTAATGCTACGCTATAGTAGACGGGGTTTGGTATGAGTGCACGAGAGTGGTGTGAAGAAGGAGGACTCTACGTCAATGACGACAACTCCATGATGGAACCTGCAAGGACTGCATCTTCAAGGCCTCAAGACTTCAAGACTCGAGACAAGAATTCAATACACACTCTTTGGGTGAAGGACGGTTGACGGGCACCTGGAGAAACCAGTGGTTGGCGGGATGCATGGAGAAGCGCCATGACATCTTGCGAAAAGCTTCACCCAGACTCAAAGAGACGGAAGAATACTTCATGCCCGGAAGCTTACCCGTGCAACCGCAAGTCACTATGGGCTCTGGCTTGGTTGACCTTAGTTGTGACTCTGGCTGGGACGGTGCTAGCAGATGTAGAACTACGGTAGGATTGGATGAGCACCGGACCGGTGGTCGAGGAACTCTTCGGAAGACCATGTTTCGGTCATCTTGTTCTCAAACACCACGAAGTGCGAGAACGTAAAAGAGGGATCGAATCTTGCGGGTAAAGTGTACAAACCTCTGCAGAGGGTTAAAACCTAATCGATTAGCCGTGTCCCCGATTCACGGACAATTTGAGCATCCGGACTTGGATCTATCTCGGAACTCTCAACACCGGATTGATAACTTAATTGTGGGCAACATATGATGATTTTGGGCTATGAGACATCGGTTGGCGGAACCATGTCATGATAGAAAACTCCATAGTACAGACTTCATTTATTCCTTTGATGTAGGGAAAATAAAACCAGCTTTTACGCAAACAAAACTCAGATACAGAGCCACAAAAGCCATATTGCATATAGTATAGTTTTACCATCTGTTTTCTCATGTTGTGATCTTGCCGGTACATTCAATGTCTTGACCTACGGCTGCAACTTATCATGTTGCAGGATTTTCTTCGACGAGTAAGAGTTACGATTGTGGTTACGGTCTACACTCAACCCGCCGATGGCGTTGATGGGACTCCATACCCGACTATTTGTTTCCGCTGTGACTAATGAGGTATATATCAATTTTACGTTATTTATACATGTGATTGCACTTTGATATATACATTGATGTACTGTGTGTGCCAGCATACTGATCCAGGGATGGCACAGAAACACAGAGGCTTGACCGTCTGAGGTCGGGTCGCTACAAGAGGGGAGCCCGCAAGGGGTGCCCCCCCCATGGGAGTCCAAATTGGACTAGGGGAGGGGGCAGCGCCCTCCTTTCCCTCTCCCTCTCCCTCTCCTTCCTTTTCCCCTCTGACGAGAAAGGAAAAAGGGGGGGGGTGAATCCTACTAGGAGTGGAGTCCTAGTAGGACTCCCCGCATGGCGCGTCCCTTGGTGGCCGGCCTCCTCCTCCCCTCCTTTATATACAGGGGCAAGAGGGCACCCCATAGCACATCAGTTTTTCTCTTAGCCGTGTGCAGTGCCCCCGTCCACAGTTTACTCCTCCGGTCAATAGCGTCGTAGTGCTTAGGCGAAGCCCTACGCGGATCACATCACCATGATCGTCAGTCGTGCTGACGGAACTCTCCCTCGACCCTCTGCTGGATCAAGAGTTCGAGGAACGTCATCAAGCTGAACGTGTGCTAAACTCGGAGGTGTCGTACGTTCGGTACTAGATCGGTTGGATCGTGAAGACGTTCGACTACATCAACCACGTTAACCTAACGCTTCCTCTTTCGGTCTACGAGGGTACATGGACACACTCTCCCCCTCTCGTTGATATGCATCTCCTAGATAGATCTTGCGTGATCGTAGGAATTTTTTTGAAACTGCATGCTACGTTTCCCAACATGTGCCCCAATATCTGATTGAGATATATTTAAAGAGCTTTTATATTGGCCTACCTCCTTCTTTTAAGAAAGTTTTGGATTCTATATTTGAAAATGGTTTTCTTGGAGGGGATGCCATCGACACTTATGAAAAAATGAAAACCATATTTGGGAATCCCAAGAAAAAAGGTGTTGAATCAACTGCTATTATGTGTTTCTATCAAAATGAAATAATCAAAGAGATGAAGGCTAGTTTAGATGCAAATTTTCGTAATGTGCTTATCTTTCTTCTACTATTAATGGCCATGTGCTTTCACAAAATAGAAAGATAAATGCCACGGATAAGAAGTTTTCTCTTTGTTTCTCGAAAGGGGAAGATGATAATACTTAGATCTATTCGTGTTTTATGCCTAGCTAAGGGCGTTAAACAATAGCGCTTGTTGGGAGACAACCCAATTTTATTTTTTGTTTTTGATTTTTAGGTTCTATTTTGCATTAAATAATTCATCTAGCCTCTGGTTAGATGTGGTTTTGTGTTTTAATTAGTATTTGTGCCAAGTAAGACCTTTGGGATAGCTTATTGTGATAGTTGATTTAATCTTGCTGAAAAACAGAAACTTTTGCGCCCAGGAAAATAATTCTCATTTTTTTACAGAAGCGTGCTTTTGAGTTGATTCTTTTTTAAGAAAATTAACAAAAAAATTGCTTAGGTCTTCCTAATTTTTCAGAATTTTTGGTATTACATAAGTATTCGAAATATCCAGATTGCTACAGATTGTTCTGTTTTTCACACATTCTGTTTTCTTTGTGTTGTTTGCTTATTTTGATGAATCTATGGCTAGTATTGGGGGTACAAACCATGGAAAAGTTAGAATACAGTAGATATTACACCAATATAAATAAAGAATGAGTTCACAACAGTACCAAAAGTGGTGATTTATTTTCTTATACTAACGGAGCTTATGAGATTTTCTGTTGAGTTTTGTGTTGTGAAGGTTTCAAGTTTTGGGTAAGGATTTTATGAACAATGGAATAAGGGGTGGCAAGAGCCATATTAAAGGATAATCAAGAGCCTAAGCTTGGGGATGCCCCGGAAGGCATCCCCTCTTTCGTCTTCGTCTATCGGTAACTTTACTTGAGGCTATATTTTTATTCACCAGATGATATGTGCTTTGCTTGGAGCGTCTTGTATGATTTGAGTCTTCGCTTTTTAGTTTTCCACAATCATCCTTGCTGTACACCTTTTGAGATAGGCAATTTTTCTCTAGTGCTTCACTTATATCTTTTAGAAACCTGACAGTAGTTTTATTTTATAGAAATTGATGAACTCTCATGCTTCACTTATATTATTTTGAGAGTTTCTAAATAGCATGGTAATTTGCTTTGGTTATAAATTTAGTCCTAATATGATACGCATCCAAGAGGGATATAATAAAAACTTTCATATAAAGTGCATTGAATACTATGAGAATTTTGATTCCTTACGATTGTTTTGAAATATGAAGATGGTGATATTAGAGTCATGCTAGTGAGTATTGTGAATTTGAGAAATACTTGTGATAAAGTTTGTGATTCCCGCAGCATGCACGTATGGTGAACCGTTATGTGATGAAGTCAGAGCATGATTTATTTATTGATTGTCTTCCTTATGAGTGGCGGTCGGGGACGAGCGATGGTCTTTTCCTACCAATCTATCCCCCTAGGAGCATGCACGTAGTACTTCGTTTCGATAACTAATAGATTTTTGCAATAAGTATATGAGTTCTTTATGACTAATGTTGAGTCCATGGATTATAGCACTCTCACCCTTCCACCATTTCTAGCCTTTCTTGTGTCGCGCAACTTTCGCCGGTACCATAAACCCACCATATACCTTCCACAAAACAGCCACCATACTTACCTATTATGGCATTTCCATAGCCATTCCAAGATATATTGCCATGCAACTTTCCACCGTTCCGTTTATTATGGCACGCTCCATCATTGTCATATTCTTATGCATGATCATGTAGATGGCATCGTATTTGTGGCAAAGCGACCGTCCATAATTCATTCATAGATGTCACTCTTGATTCAAAGCACATCCCGGTACACCGCCGGAAGCATTCACATAGAGTCATATTTTGTTCGAAGTATCGAGTTCTAATTCTTAAGTTGTACGTAAATAAAACTGTGATGATCTTCATTATTAGAGCTTTGTCCCATGTGAGGAAAGGATGATGGAGACTATGATTCCCCCACAAGTCGGGATGAGGTTCCGGATGAGATAAAAAAAATGAAAAAAGGAGGCCAAAAAAATGAGAAGGCCCAAATAAAAAAATGAGAGAAAAGAGAGAAGGGGCAATGCTACTATCCTTTTACCACACTTGTGCTTCAAAGTAGCACCATGATCTTCATGATAGAGAGTCTCCTATATTCTACTAGTGGGACTTTTTCATTATAGAACTTGGCTTGTATATTCCAATGATGGGCTTCCTCAAAATTGCCCTAGGTCTTCGTGAGCAAGCAAGTTGGATACACATCCACTTAGTTTCTTTTTGAGCTTTCATAAACTTATAGCTCTAGTGCATCCGTTGCATGGCAATCCCTACTCACTCACATTGATATCTATTAACGGGCATCACCATAGCCCGTTGATACGCCTACTTGGTGTGAGACTATCTCCTTCTTTTTGCCTTCTCTGCAACCATCGTCTATTCCACCAATAATGCTATATCCATGGCTCGCGCTCATGTTTGCGTGAAAGTTGAAAAAGTTTGAGAACATCAAAAGTATGAAACAATTGCTTGGCTTGTCATCGAGGTTGTGCATGATTTTAATATTTTCTGTGATGAAGATGGAGTATAGTCAGACTATATGATTTTGTAGGGATAAGCTTTCTTTGGCCATGTTATTTTGAGAAGACATAATTGCCTTGTTAGTATGCTTGAAGTATTATTATTTTTATGTCAATACTAAACTTTTATTTTGAATCATACGGATCTGAACATTCATGCCACAATAAAAGAAATTACATGGATACATATTTTAGGTAGCATTCCACATCAAAAATTCAGTTTTTATCATTTACCTACTCGAGGACGAGCAGGAATTAAGCTTGGGGATGCTTGATATGTCTCCAACGTATCTATAATTTTTGATTGTTCCATGCTATTATATTATCTGTTTTGGATGTTTTATATGCATTAATATGCTATTTTATATTATTTTTGGGACTAACCTATTAACCTAGAGCCCAGTGCCAATTTATGTTTTACCTTGTTTTAGAGTTTCGCAGAAAAAGAATACCAAACGGAGTCCAAAAAGAATGAAACCTTTGCGATAATTTTTCTTGGACAAGAAGACATCCACAGGACTTGGAGTGCAATTCAGGGAAGCAACGAGGCAGCCGCAAGGACGGAGGGCGCACCCCCACCCCTGTGGGCCCCTCGTGACTCCAACGACCTATTTCTTCCGCCTATATGTTCTCAAATATTCCAAAACCTACCAGGAGAGCCATGAAAACACTTTTCCACAACCGCAACCTTCTGTACCCATGAGATCCTGATGCGGCTTGAAGCTACGTCGGTATTTCCCCAAAGAGGAAGGGATCATGCAGCACAGCGGCGGTAGGTATTTCCCTCAGTTATGACACCAAGGTTATCGAACCACTAGGAGAACCAAGCAACACAACATAGACAACACCTGCACACAAATAACAACTAGTCGCAACCCGACGTGTAAAAGGGGTTGTCAATCCCTTTCGGGTAGCGGCGCCTCAAGATAGGCAAATTGACGTGAGATAAATTGTAGTAGATTGATAGATCAAAATAAATAAGAATAAATTGCAGCAAGGTATTTTGTATTTTTGATTTATTAGATCTAACAATAAAAGCAAAGGAAAATAGAGCTCAAAGGTAAATAATATGAGAAAGAGACCCCGGGGGGGGGGGGGTAGGTTTCACTAGTGGCTTCTCTCGAGAAAAATAGCAAACGGTGAGTAAACAAATTACTGTTGGGCAATTGATAAAACTTCAAATAATCATGATGATATCTAGGCAATGATCATTACATAGGCATCACGTCCAAGATTAGTAGACCGACTCCTGCCTGCATATACTACTATTACTCCACACATCGACTGCTATCCATCATGCATCTAGTGTATTAAGTTCATGGGGAAACGGAGTAATGCAATAAGAACGATGATGTGATGTAGACAAGATCTATCTATGTAGAGATACACCCCATCATTTTATCCTTAGTAGCAGCGATACATACGTAAGATCGAACCCACTACAGAGCAACTCTTCCCATTGCAAGATAAATAGATCAAGTTGGCCAAAAAAACCAAATATCAGAGTAGAAATACGAGGCTATAAGCAATCACACATAAAAGAGATCAAAGAAACTCAAATAACTTTCAGGGATATAAAAAGATAGATCTGATCATAAACTCAAAGTTCATCCGATCCCAACAAACACACCTCAAAAAGAGTTACATCATATGGATCTCCAAGAGACCATTGTATTGAGAATCAAATGAGAGAGAGGAAACCATCTAGCTACTAACTACGGACCAGAAGGTCTACAAAGAACTACTCACGCATCATCGGAGAGGCACCAATGGAAGTAGTTAACCCCTCCGTGATGGTGTCTAGATTGGATCTGATGGTTCTGGACTCTACTGCAGCTGTAATTGATTTTCGTCGACTCCCCTAGGGTTTCTGGAATATTGGGGTATTTATAGAGCAAAGAAGCGGTACGGGGGGCACCCGAGGTGGGCACAACCCACCAGGGCAAGCCTGGGCCTCCTGGCGCGCCCTGGTGGGTTGTGCTCCCCTGGGAGCACCCCTCGGGCGTTGCCTTGGCCCATTGGGTGTCTTCTGTCCAAAAAAATCTTCGTGAAGTTTCATTGCATTTGGAATCCGTTTGGTATTGATTTCCTGCAATCTAAAAAACATGCACAAAACAGCAACTGGCACTTGGCACTATGTCAATAGGTTAGTACCAAAAAATGATATAAAATGACTATAAAATGATTATAAAACATCCAAGATTGATAATATAACAGCATGGAACAATCAAAAATTATAGATACGTTGGAGACGTATCAGCATCCTCAAGCTAAACTCCTGCTCGTCCTCGAGTAGGTAAGTGATAAAAACAAAAATTTTGATGTGGAATGCTGCCTACCATGTCATCTCATATTTATTTTCTTTATAGCATGGACATTTGGAATTTTATATTGTTCAAAGCAATAGTCTATTTTTGACATGACAACTTAAATACTCAAGCATATCAACAAGCAACCATGTCTTTCAAAATATCAACGCTAAAATAAGCTATCCCTAGCCCATCATGCTCAATCATTGATCCATTCATGAAACACACTCGAATATTAACTACACCCAATGCTCAAGTACGATCATAGTGCCTCCTAGTTGGTGCTTTATAAGAGAAGATGGAGACTCAAAATAAAAATTGCATAAAGTAAAAGAAAGGCCCTTCGCAGAGGGAAGTAGAGATTTGTAGAGGTGTCAGAGCTCAAAGCGAAAAACTTAGAGATAAAAACATTTTGGGAGGTGTATCCTTCCCACCAACGAAAACGACTTGAGTTCCCAGCACTTTCCATGCTAGATATATCATAGGCGGTTCCCAAACATAAAATAAAGTTTATTCTTTTTTCAACCATACTTTCACTTTCCATGGCTAGCCGTATCCACGGGTGCCTTCCATACCAACACTTTCCAAGGAATTTATTATTTGACAACATAAAGTAGATTCATTTTTCATTTAGGGACTGGGCATCCCTAATACCTTTGCCTTACTGTCGTGCAATGACAAGTGAATAAACACTCATCGTGAGAATAACACATCTAGCATGGAAAATATTAGCCACCCCTCACTGCTCCATGGTAGTCTGAACACAAAAGAGAAGTTTATTTTGAAAATTAGAGATGGCACATACAAATTTGCTTAGAAAGGCAAAAGAATACCGCATATAGGTAGATATAGTGGATTCATGTGGCAAAACTGGTTTAAAGGTTTTTGGATGCACAAGTAGTGATCACACTTAGTGCAAAATGAAGGCTAGCAAAAGATTGAGAAGCGACCAACCAAGAAACTAATAATCTCATAAGCGAGCATTAAGCATAATTAACAGAATAATGCACCACAAGTAGGATATAATTTCATTGCATAATTATTGACTTTCGTGCTTGCATAGGGAATCACAAACCTTAACACCAATATTCTTACTAAAGCATAATTACTCATCAAGATGACTCACATATCACATCATCATATCTCAAAATTATTACTAAGAATCAAGTTTATTTTGTCCAATGATCTTCATGAAAGTTTTTATTATATCCTTCTTGGATATCTATCACTTTGGGGCTAATTTTCATATGTTTCTTTCTATAAGCTCAAACAAATATAAGTGAAGATCATGATCATAATAATTCTTTCTTTCCCTCAAATTAATTTAAGTGAAGCAAGAGAGAATTTCTTGGAAATTTTGCTAACTCTCAAATAAATCTAAGTGAAGCAAGGGAGCATTTCTTCAAAAAAAAACTAAAGCACACCATGCTCAAAAAGATATAAGTGAAGCACTAGAGCAAGTCCATAGCTCATAAAATTTTTAAGTGAAGCATAGAGAGCAATTCTAACAAGTCATGACATAATTTTGGCTCTCTCAAATAGGTGTGTCCAGAAAGGAATCAAGACTTAAAACACAAAATAAAACAAGCAAAGACTCATATCATACAAGACTCTCCAAGCAAAACACATAGTATGTGACGAATAAAAATATAGCTTCGAGTAAAATACCGATAGTCGTTAGAAGAAAGAGGGGATGCCTCTCGGGGCATCCCCAAGCTTAGTTGCTTGCTCTCTTTTGGATAATAGCTTGGGATGCCGGGGCATCCCCAAGCTTAGGCTCTTCTTACTTCTTATTCCTTCATCCATCATAAGATAACCCAAAACTTGAAAACTTCAATCACACAAAACTCAACAAAACCTTCGTGAGATCCGTTAGTATAAGAAAGCAAATCACTACTATAAGTACTGTAGCAAACCAATTCATATTTTGTTCTTGCATTATATCTACTATATTCCAACTTTTCTATGGCAAGAACTCATCAATGAAAACCATAGAGCCATCAAAACAAGCACACAACGCAAAGAAAACATAATCTTTCAAAAACAGAACAGTCTGTAGCAATCTGGATATTTTGAATACTTCTGAAACTCCAAAAATTCTGAAAAATTAGGATGGCCTGAGAAATTTGTATATTAATCTTCTGCAAAAAGAATTGGCATTTTATCATGCACTGGTAAAAAATAAGAATTGTTTTTGTGAGTGCAAAAGTTTCCGTTTTTCAGCAGGATCAAACAACTATCACCCAAGAAGATCCTAAAGGATTTACTTGGCACGAACACTAATTAAAACACAAGAAACACAATCATAGCACTAGCATAATTGTGCAAACACTCAAGAACAGAAATCAAAAAACAAACATAAATTTTATTCATTGGGTTGCCTCCCAACAAGCGCTATAGTTTTACGCCCTTAGCTAGGCATAAAGCAAGGGTCTATGTTTTGTCATCTTTGTTTAACTCTTCAATCAAACAATTAGAATTCCTTAGAGAATTAGCATAGAGGTTTTCAATGACAATACTCCTAGGAACAAATTTAAAGAATTCATTCTTGCAAAAGGAATCTCTTATAACTTCAACAAAATCTGGGTGGATACTAAGCATTAAAAGCACCAAGAGAGGGACACATTGTAGCGACCAGACCTCAAACAGTCTGATCTTTGTGCTCAAGTGTCATCCCTGGTTTAGTAATGCTGACACCACACAGTACTCGAAGGATTTATAACAGAGTAGCAATCACACACATATTACATCGAATGTCTCAAGAGAGAACTTAACAAAATAAATATGGCATAAGGCCATCTAATAACGATAACAGCGGAAGGCTTGGAAGAATAAGCGAGTCCATCAACTCCAACGGAATCACTGAGTATAGAACCACGACCTAAGCACCTTACTCGTCGTCTGAAAAGCCTGCAACATGAAACGTTGCAGCCCGAAAACGGGTCAGCACATGGAATATGTTGGCAATGTAACACATAGAGAATAATGAAAGAGTAAGCCTATACTACATGCATATATGGCTGGTGGAAAGCTCTATGGTTACAATTTTGCGTAAAGCCAATTTTTCCCTACTGCAAAGGAATAAATTATTTAACTATCATGGTGGTTGTTGAACATTGAGAATGGTTGACAGATCCTCAATCCCAATTAAAAGTACTCATTAACAACCCAACAATATTAATTAGAGTAACATGATGAGATTCACATGATATCCAAGTACTAGATACTCAAGATGTCCATAACCGGGACACGGCTAACCATGATTAGTTTATACACTCTGCAGAGGTTTGTGCACTTTTCCCCACAAGACTCGATCTCCTCCGTTTGATTTCTCGCACTACATGGTGTTTGAGAAGCGGATGACCGAGACATAGTCTTCGTAAGCGCTAGCACCTTATGTTTGGGTAGACCGTACCAACCTACAACCCCTACATCAGCTAGTCCACCCGTAAGAGTTCGCACAACTTAGTCAACTATGCTAGAGCCCATAGTAGCATGTGGCTGCACACGGAAGTTTCTAGCATGAATAATCTCATGATCCCTTTGAGCACGGGTGGCGGTCCGAAGAAAAACAGGCAAGTCTGATGGAAACCAGTGCCTCAATCCACCCAGATGTGTGTTTAAGTTGCCACCTTAAATAAACCATTAATTTAACAATCTCACATCTGTCATGGATACACTCACCCAATGCACGTCTACTAGCATAGCATGGCATAATAAGCAAACGTAGAAGTAACTCCCAAAGGATTGAATATAAATCAGGTAATAGGTACTACCTCATCTACTTCCCATCCCACAATTTAATTAGATCCTAATCATGCAATGTTTGAGGGTTGATCTAATGCATAAAAACTGGGTATGAAAAGGTATAATCAAAGTGTTACTTGCCTTAGCGATGATCCATGAAACCTAGAGACTCAAGTAACGGTAGCGCACTCCGGGTATTATATCGCAGACAAACAAACAAGCATACAATAAGTACTCATCTAATGCACAGGTAAAATTCAAACAAAAGATCTAACCAGAAAGTTCAACTTAAGAACTCCGGTTTGCAAAAAGAATCAAATCAAACGAAGCAACGAAAGTCAAACGACGAAAGAAAACAACTCCGTTTTACTAATCTGGATCTAGGTCAAATTTTACAGAAGCAAAAACTTGTTTAAGTTGGTTATTTGGAAAGAGGGTTTCGAGGCGAAACTCCAGGCGCTTGAATCGCCTGATTCCGATAAACGAGCAAAAAGTTATACTAAAACGAAAATCGGATCAGAAATCGCGATCAGAAAAATCGCGGATTAAATCCGAGAAAAAGAAAAACGACGACAGGTTAACGAACGGACGTTCGTTAACTAGAACTAATCTGACGAACACGTTCGTTAAAACGAACGAACGAGCGAACGCTCGTTATTTAACCGAACCGAAAATAAAAAACAGATCTAATAAAAAACGGAAACTAAAAAAATCCGACGAAAACTAAAAAAACAATCGGTTTTAAAAAAAACCGGCACGGAAAACAAGGCGGCGGCGAACCTCGGGCGGCGGGGTCGTGACTCCAAAAGTCGGCGGCGAATGGCCGGCGGCGGCGGAGGTTAGGAGTTAGGGTTTGGGCGTGGGTGGCGGCGGTGAAATTTGGGCTGACTCGGCGAGGTGGTGGTGGGCTCGGGGCGGCTCTATTTAAAGGCTGCCCCGGGCGGAGTCCCGCTCGGATACCGCCCGGTAAGTAGGTTCGTTTTTTTAAATAATTTGGCGCAGAAAAACAAACGAAAGAAATACTAAATGGACTCCAAAAATCCCGAAATAAATTTTCCCGGCTTCTAAAATAAAGACAGACTAGATGAACATTTATTTGGGGCCTAAATGCAATTTTGAAAAACACACATTTTCCTAAATTCAAATAAAATGGCGAAAAACTCCAAAATAAAATCTTATTTGATTTTATTATTAAATCCTCATTATTTCTTTATTTTGGGAAAGTCATTTTATTCCCTCTCTCATATTTTTGTAATGGAAATAATTGAAGATAAAATAATTAAAATCAAATGATCCTATTTTCAAAATTTGAGAAAACTCAAATATGAAAATAACGAAATCCCCAACTCTCTTCGTGGGTCCTTGAGTTGCGTATAATTTCTAGGATCGAGCCAAAAATGCAACAAAAATATGATATGCAAAGATGATCCTATTTTCAATTTGGAATGTTACAAACCTACCCCCTTAAGATGAATCTCGCCCTCGAGATTCGGGTTGGCTAGAAAATAGGTGAGGGTGGTCCTTAAGCAGATCTTCCTCTCGCTCCCAGGTGGCTTCTTCCTCGGTGTGGTGGCTCCTTGAACTTTGCAAAACTTAATGACCTTCTTTGCGGGTGACTCGGTGGCATACTCCGAGGATCTTAACCGGTTTCTCCTCATAGGTCAAATCGTTATTCATTGAATCGCCTCTAGTGGCACAATATCTCTCAGTGGTATTTCCGCCATCTCTGCGTGACACTTCTTCAACTGAGAAACATGAAACACATCATGAACACCTGACAATCCTTCGGGTAGTTCCAACTTGTACGCAACTTCTCCCATGCGCTCCAAAACTTTGTATGGTCCCACAAAACATGGCGCTAATTTTCCTTTAACACCAAAACGCTTAACTCCTCGAAGCGGAGATACTCAAAGATAAACTCTGTCTCCGGCTTCATATTCTGTCTCTTTGCGTTTTTGAATCTGCATAGCTCTTCTGTCTTGACTGGGCTACCTTGAGCCTATCACGAATCAACTTTACTTTCCGTTCAGACTCCTTAATCAAATCCGGTCCAAACAACTGGCGGTCTCCAACTTCATCCCACAATAGCGGGGTTCTGCACCTCCTTCCATACAAGGCTTCGAAAGGTGCCATCTTCAAACAGGTTTGGTAGCTGTTGTTATAAGAAAACTCCGCATACGGCAAATTGTCATCCCAACTTGATCCATAATCCAAAGCACATGCTCTCAGCATATCCTCCAAGATCTGGTTGACTCTCTCGGTTTGTCCATCATGCGTGGATGAAAAGCTGTACTAAACTCGGTCTGGTTCCCAAAGTTTCGTGCAACTGCTTCCAGAACTTTGAGGTGAATTGGGTTCCTCTATCTGATACGATACTCCTCGGAACTCCGTGCAAGCATACAATCCTTGTCATGTATATCGTAGCCAATTTGGCATTGCTGTAGGTAGTCTTCTTTGGAATGAAATGAGCTACCTTCGTCAAACGATCGACTACAACCCAAATCGAGTCATAGCACGAACGGGTCCTAGGCAATCCGTGATGAAATCCATGCCTAGTTTATCCCACTTCCATTCGGGTATAGGCAATGGGCGTAACATTCTGCTGGCTTCTAATGTTACGCTTTCACTTTCGACACACATCACAAAGCGCTACATACTCTGCGATATCTTTCTTCATTCCGGTCCACGGAAAGTATCCTTCAAGTCCAAATACATCTTGGTATTTCCGGGGTGGATCGAATACGGCGAATCATGTGCCTCTTGCAAAATCAACTTCGAATCTCCGGATCACTTAGTACGTAAGCGGTCCTCAAACCATAAGGTATCGTGCTCATCCTCACGAAATCCCTTTGCTTTTCCCTTGCTTATCTTCTCCTTAATAGAAGCAACTTCCTTATCTGTCCTTTGAGCTTCTTTGATTTTATCCATCAAAGTAGGTTGAATCTCCAACGCTGCTACATAGCCTCGCGGAACTATTTCCAAACATAGCTCCCGAAATTCCTCGACTAATTCTTTTGGTAAACCTTTGGTCATTAGGATGTTTACATGACTTACGGCTCAACGCGTCTGCTACCACGTTAGCCTTTCCGGGGTGGTAATGCAATCTCATATCATAATCCTTGATGAGCTCCAACCATCTTCTCTGCCTGAGATTTAACTCCTTCTGCGTGAAGATGTACTTCAAACTCTTGTGATCCATATACACCTCACAATGATTTCCAATGAGGAAATGTCTCCATGTTTTCAATGCATGCACTACGGATGCTAACTCCAAATCATGCGTGGCATAGTTTAATTCATGAGGTTTCAGCTGTCGTGAAGCATATGAAACAACTCTTCCCTCTGCATAACCTTTGCTCCAAGTCCTCGACGTGAAGCGTCGCAATAAACTTCGTAATCCTTGCTTTGGTCTGGCAGGATTAATACTGGTGAGGTAACCAAATGCTTCTTCAACTCTTGGAAACTAGTCTCACACTCCTCAGTCCATATGAACTTGGTATCCTTCTTCAATAATTCTGTCATAGGATTCATAATCCTCGAGAAATTCTCAATGAATCACCGGTAGTATCCTGCGAGTCCAATGAAACTCCGGATCTCTCCAACTGTTGTTGGCGCTTCCCAGTTTGTCACCGTGGCAACTTTAGTGGGGTCTACTGCTATACCTTCTCCGGATATAACATGTCCGAGAAATCCAACTTCCTTCAACCAAAACTCACACTTCTTTGAACTTGGCATACAACCGATGTTCTCTCGAGCTTCTCGAGTACCAAGCATAAATGCTCCTTATGTTCCTCTTCATTCTTTGAGTAGACCATAATATCGTCAATGAATACCACGACGAACTTATCCAAAAACTCCCTAAACACCTTGTTCATCATGTTCATAAAATAGGCTGGGGCGTTAGTCAGACCAAATGACATAACGGTATACTCATACAGCCGTGCACTGGTGGTAAAATCCGTCTTGGGTATATCCTGCTCCCGAATCTTCAATCGATGGTATCACGATCGCAAATCGATCTTGGAAAATACCTTAGCTCCTTGCAATTGGTCAAACAAGTCGTTGATCATCGGCAACGGGTATTTGTTCTTAATGGTCACTTCATTCAATGCTCGATAATCAACAACCATTCTTAAAGATCCATCCTTCTTCTCCACTAGAAATCTTGGTGATCCCCAAAGGCGAAGAACTTGGGCGAGTAAAACCTTTATCCGATAACTCCTTAATCGCTTCTTAATTTCCTCCAAATCTTGGGCTGGCATCCTATACGGTCTCTTAGATATCGGCCGAGTGCTGGCGATAGTTCAATCAGAAATTCAATGTCTCGTCGGCGGCATGCCTGGCAACTCTTCCGGAAACACGTCCGGATAATTCCTTACCACTGGTACTTCCTCCTGCACAACTCCTGATAAGGAATTTACATGTGCTCTCCTTGGCTCATGCCGTGATACATACTTGATTCTCCTTCCTTCTGGGGTGGTAAGCAAAATCGACTTACTGGCGCAATCAATATTTCCCCCGTACTTTGATAACCAGTCCATACCTAATATCACATCCAATCCTTGGGATTCCAAAACTATTAGGTCCGAGGGAAATACATAGTTTCCAATCCTTAATGGCACTCGATCGCACCATATACTTGCCATATATTCTGCTCCAGGTGAGGTTACTAGCATGGGTGACCTAAGGGCTTGGGTTGGTAATTTATACACTTGTCCCCTGTTGAAAGGGTTCGGCTTCTTGCCTGAGCTTCCATTGCCGTTACCAATTTGGGCTTCTGGACAGTCATTTGCATAATGCCCAGTCTTACGGCACTTATAACAAGTGATATGGCTCAGGTCTACCTTCGATGGTGTTGACGGGTTGGTGCGGTTTTGTCCATTGCTTCCTCCATTTCGGTTCCCATTCTTGGTGCCATTATGATTGTGCGAGCTACCTCCTCCGTGAGTATGATGAAATTGTCGTCCTGGCTTCGGGGTAAAGCGTAGTTTCTGCTGAGCTCTAGTGTTATACTTCCCCTGTCCATACTTACTCTTGCGATTGTCAATCTGCTGCTGCTTCCCTTCAATCATAAGAGCACGGTCTACTAACTCCTGGTAGTTATTAAAGGTGGCTACCATCAACTGCATGCTCAGCTCATCGTTCAGTCCTTCTAGAAACTTCTCACCTTAGGCTGCGTCCGTAACAACGTCATCTGGGGCATAACGTGCTAGCTTACTAAAGTCATCCACATCTGGCCAACTGTCAGTCCCTCCTTGGCGCAAGTTGCGAAACTCACGCTTCTTCATGGCCATAGCTCCTGCTGAAACATGGGCGATATGGAAAGCTTCTTTGGCCCGATCCCATGTGAGCGGTGTCTCTGAGGGTAAGTGGCTGTAAAATTCTCCCACCATCTGCTGCGGGTCCTTCAAGCTGATGTGCGGCAAATTTCACCTTTCCCCATCTCAGACATCCCGCAGTGGTCAACTCCCTCCCTACTTTGCGGAGCCAATCATCTGCAACAATCGGCTCGGTGCTACTGGAAAACACCGGCGGATTCAGCCTTAAGAAACGGGTCAAATGGTCAACAGGTGGTGGTGGCGGTGGGTTGTTGTTGTTGTTGTTGCCTTGGTTCTATACCAATGTTTGAATCAAGGCATTCTGCTGCTGAATCAACTGAGTGATCTCCGGAGGAAAAACAAATCTGGGGTCGCGTCTCGGAGGCATCTGAGGGTTTTAGAAAAAGACGAGAGTTAAGAGTAGAATGAGGTCTAGGGAGAAAACACTACCCATATGCACATGAGACAAAAACACACAATATCACTCCAATCAAATCAAACAAGGGCATACAACGGTCTATCTATCGTTACAAAGTCTTTGGAACCAAAACTAATTTTTAATGGGGAAATTCTACTCTTGTTATGGTGGTCAACTAGAAAAACTGCTCCGATGAAGACTCCATGATATCTGCTCCGACTTCATCTTGAAATCATCATCACTAGGATCGGAATCGGTGTAAATCGATGATGATGTAGTTCTCTGGACAGGTGCAATCCTCATCTTCTCCTCCGGGTGCTGAATTTCCCATGAGTTCTTCAATCTTCTCCTTAAGATCACCGTTTTGTCTCACTAGAGCTACAATCTCCTCCATGTAGTCCTTGCGAGTGGCCTTCAGTTCTCCTTCTAGTTCGATAATCTTGGCTTTTGCTTTCTTCAACTCCATCATGTCTGCGCACCTCTGGTTCTCCTGGCGTTGAATGTGCTGATTTAACTCTTGGATGAAAGCTGCAATGGATCGATCCTTCTTAGTGCTAACTATCTCCCATTGTTCATCTCGGCGTCCGCAAATCTGGTAGATAGTATCCTTGAGGTCATCTTGGTAAACTTCTCCAATGCGTCCCATGGTTATGTGAGCTGCCATGCTCTTTCCCAGACTCCAAGTTGGTGCATTAAAAGCACACTCTATGGGCTCCGTGACTGGCGCAAATGTCCTTCTGGGAACTTGAGCTTGAATCTTCCAGCGCTCCTCTTCGGGTAAAGTGGAATTGTAGGTCCCGGTGAAGCTTGGTATTCCGATGTTCAGGTACTTAGTGACTTCCTTCAGGTGTCGTCCCAAGGATGTATCTTCATCCAGCTGGGTGAACTTGATCCTCGCTTCCGTCATCCTAAAAGAGTAGAAAAGATGAGGAGTTAGAAATGAGAAGAGAGTAGTGATCTAGGGCTTTATCTTAATGGTCGTGTCCTACAGTCAACGTGTGCTCTGATACCATCTTTGTAGCGACCAGACCTCAAACAGTCTGATCTCTGTGCTCAAGTGTCATCCCTGGATCAGTAATGCTGACACCGCAATGTATTCGAAGGTTTTATAACAGAGTAGCATTAACACACTTATTACTATCAAATGTCTCAAGAGAGAACTTAACAAAATAAATATGGCTTAAGGCCATCTAATAACGATAACTTGACGGAAGGCTTGGAAGAATAAGCGAGTCCATCAACTCCAACGACATCACTTGAGTATAGAACCACGACCTAAGCACCTTACTGCGTCAAATGCGAAAAGTCTACAACATGAAGCGTTGCAGCCGAAAGCGAATTGACACATGGAATATCTTTGGCAATGTAACACATAGAGAATAATGAAAGAGTAAGCCTATACTACATGCATATATGGCTGGTGGAAAGCTCTATGGTTACAATTTTGTGTAAAGACAATTTTTCCCTACTGCAAAGGAATAAATTATTTAACTATCATGGTGGTTGTTGAACATTGAGAATGGTTGACAGCATCCTCAATCCCAATTAAAAGTACTCATTAACAACCCAACAATATTAATTAGAGTAACATGATGAGATTCACATGATATCCAAGTACTAGATACTCAAGATGTCCATAAAGGGGACACGGCTAACCATGATTAGTTTATACACTCTGCAGAGGTTTGTGCACTTTTCCCCACAAGACTCGATCTCCTCCATTTGATTTCTCGCACTACATGGTGTTTGAGAAGCGGATGACCGAGACATAGTCTTTCGAGCGCTAGCACCTTACGTTTGGGTAGACCGTACCAACCTACAACCCCTACATCAGCTAGTCCACCGTAAGAGTTCGCACAACTTAGTCAACTATGCTAGAGCCCATAGTAGCATGTGGCTGCACACGGAAGTTTCTAGCATGAATAATCTCATGATCCCTTTGAGCACAGGTGGCGGTCCGAAGAAAAAGCAGGCAAGTCTCGATGGAAACCAGGTGCCTCAATCCACCCGGATGTGTGTTTAAGTTGCCACCTTAAATAAACCATTAATTTAACAATCTCACATACATCATGGATACACTCACCCAATCCACGTCTACTAGCATAGCATGGCATAATAAGCAAACGTAGAAGTAACTCCCAAAGGTTTGAATATAAATCGGTAATAGGTACTACCTCATCTACTTCCCATCCCACAATTTAATTAGATCCTAATCATGCAATGTTTGAGGGTTGATCTAATGCATAAAAACTGGGTATGAAAAGGTATGATCAAAGTGTTACTTGCCTTGCTGATGATCCGCGAAACCTAGAGACTCGAAGTAACAGGCGGCGCACTCCGGGTATTCTATCGCAGACAAACAAACAAGCATACAATAAGTACTCATCTAATGCACAGGTAAAATTCAAACAAAAGATCTAACCAGAAAGTTCAACTTAAGAACTCCGGTTTGCAAAAGAATCAAATCAAACGAAGCAGCGAAAGTCAAACGACGAAAGAAAACAACTCCGTTTTACTAATCTGGATCTAAGTCAAATTTTACAGAAGCAAAAACTTATTTAAGTTGGTTATTCGGAAGAGGGTTTCGAGGCGAAACTCCGAGCGCTTGAATCGCCTGCTTAGATAAGCAATGAAAAGTTATACTAAAACGAAAATCGGATCAGAAATCACGATCAGAAAAATCGCGGATTAAATCCGAGAAAAAGAAAAACGACGAACAAGTTAACGAACGGACGTTCGTTAACTAGAACTAATCTGACGAACACGTTCGTTAAAACGAACGAACGCTCGCTATTTAACCGAATCAAAAATAAAAAAACCGATCTAATAAAAAAAAGGAAACTAAAAAAACCAACGAAAACTAAAAAAACGATCGGTTTTTATAAAAAACCAGCGGAAAGCGAGGCGGCGAACCTCGGTGGCGGGGTCGGCTGACTCCGTGGCGAGGTTAAGGTCGAGATTTGGGCTTGGTGGCGAGGCTGGGCGTGACTCGAGGCGAGGTGGTGGTGGGCTGAGGCGGCCGAGGCGGCGCTATTTAAAAGGCTGCCCAGGCGGAGTCCGCTTCGGATCTGACACGATGAAGTCGGTTCATTTTTTAAATAATTCTCTTGTGAAAAACAAGCAGCGAAATACTAAGCGGACTCCAAAAATCCCAAAATAAATTTTCCCGGCTTCTAAAATCAAGCGGACTAGATGAACATTTATTTTGGGCCTAAATGCAATTTTGAAAAACGCACATTTTTCCTAAATTCAAATAAAATGGTGAAAAACTCCAAAATAAAATCTTATTTGATTTTATTATTAAATCCTCATTATCTCTTTATCTTGGGAAAGTCATTTTATTCCCTCTCTCATATTTTTGTAATAGAAATAATTGAAGATAAAATAATTAAAATCAAATGATCCTATTTTCAAAATTTGAGAAAACTCAAATATGAAAATAACGAAATCCCCAACTCTCTCCGTGGGTCCTTGAGTTGCGTAGAATTTCTAGGATCGAGCCAAAAATGCAACAAAAATATGATATGCAAAGATGATCTATGTATAACATTCCAAATTGAAAATTTGGGATGTTACACACATCAAGAAATTTCCACCGGTAATCGTATGAAGGACGGATCTATACCAAGTGGTGATGCCCACATAAAAACAACGAAGAAGAACAACAATCGATTGCTTTCGAATAGATCTATTATGAGCATTGCAAATTCTATACCAAGCATCTTTTAAATTTTCTCCTCCCCTTTGTTTAAAGTTGAGAACTTCGTTCTCAGGAGTGCAAGAAATAGAGGAAGAACTATCCATGATAATAAAATAAAACAAGATGATCCGGCAAGAAAACGGCGAACGAAAAAGAGGGGCAAATAAAACGGCAAATTTGGGTGAAGTGGGGGAGAGGAAAACGAGAGGCAAATGGCAAATAATGTAAATTGCAAGGAGATGAGATTTGTGATAAGGAACCTGGTATATGTTGAAGATCCTCCCCAGCAATGGTGCCAGAAATTCCTTTTGATGCGGCTTAAAGCTACGTCGGTATTTCCCAAAGAGGAAGGGATGATGCAACACAACGGCGGTAGATATTTCCCTCAGTTATGAGACGAAGGTTATCGAACCAGTAGGAGCACCAAGCAACACAATGTAAACAACACCTGCACACAAATAACAACTACTCACAACCCGACGTGTAAAAGGGGTTGTCAATCCCTTTTGGGTAGCGGCGCCTCAAGATAGGCAAACAGACGTGAGATAAACTGTATTAGTTTGATAGATCGAACGCCAAATAAAACAAATAAGAATAAATTGCAGCAAGGTATTTTTGTATTTTTGGTTTAATAGATCTGAAAATAAAATCAAGGGAAAATAGATCTGAAAGGCAAATAATATGAGAAAGAGACCCGGGGGCGTAGGTTTCAATAGTGGCTTCTCTCGAGAAAAATAGCAAACGGTGGGCAAACAAATTACTGTTGGGCAATTGATATAACTTCAAATAATCATGACGATATACAGGCAATGATCATTACATAGGCATCACGTCCAAGATTAGTAGACCGACTCCTGCCTGCATCTACTACTATTACTCCACACGCCGACCGCTATCCAGCATGCATCTAGTGTATTAAGTTCATGGTGAAACGAAGTAATGCAATAAGAACGATGACATGATGTAGACAAGATCTATCTATGTAGAGATAGACCCCATCGTTTTATCCTTACTAGCAACGATGCATACGTGTCGGTTCCCCTTCTGTCACTTGGATC
Organism: Aegilops bicornis; assembly: GCA_021605145.1. NCBI lineage: Eukaryota > Viridiplantae > Streptophyta > Magnoliopsida > Poales > Poaceae > Aegilops > Aegilops bicornis. The sequence continues at coordinate 417,472,266 of CM038671.1, read as the reverse complement.
AAACACCGTAAGATCGAACCCACTACAAAGCACCTCTTCCCATTGCAACATAAATAGATCAAGTTGGCCAAACAAAACCCAAATATCGGAGAAGAAATACAAGGCTATAAGCAATCACGCATAAAAGAGATCAAAGAAACTCAAATAACTTTCATGGATATAAAAAGATAGATCTGATCATAAACTCAAAGTTCATCCATCCCAACAAACACACCGCTAAAAGAGTTACATCATATGGATCTCCAAGATACCATTGTATTGAGGATCAAACGAGAGAGAGGAATCCATCTAGCTACTAACTAAGGACCCGAAGGTCTACAAAGAACTACTCACGCATCATCAGAGAGGCACCAATGGAAGTGGTGAACCCCTCCGTGATGGAGTCTAGATTAGATCTGGCGGTTCTGGACTCTGCGGCGGCTGGAATTTATTTCGTCGACTCCCCTAGGGTTTCTGGAATATTGGGGTATTTATAGAGCAAAGAGGCGGTCCGGGGGGCACCCGAGGTGGGCACAACCCACCAGGGCGCCTGGGCCTCCTGGCGCGCCCTGGTGGGTTGTGCTCCCCTCGGAGCACCCCCCTAGGCATTGCCTTGGCCCATTGGTTGTCTTCTGGTCCATAAAAAAATCTCTGTGGAGTTTCGTTGCATTTGGACTCCGTTTGGTATTGACTTCCCTTGATGTAAAAAACATGCAGAAAACAGCAACTGACACTTGGCACTATGTCAATAGGTTAGTACCAAAAAATGATATAAAATGACTACAAAATGATTGTAAAACATCCAAGATTGATAATATAACAGCATGGAACAATAAAAAATTATAGATACGTGGAGACGTATCAGATCCCATCTAGGGGCCTTTTCCGGCGTCCTGCCGGAGGGGGATTCGATCATGGAGGGCTTCTACAGCAACACCATTGCCTCTCCGATGAAGTGTGAGTAGTTTACCTCAGACCTACGGGTCCATAGCTAGTAGCTAGATGGCTTATTCTCTCTCTTTGATTCTCAATACCATGTTCTCCTCGATGTTCTTGGAGATCTATCCGATGTAATACCTTTTTGCGGTGTGTTTGCCGAGATCCTCTCTCGTTGAATCTTCTCTGAATTCTTATATGCATGATTTAATATCTTTGCAAGTCTCTTCGAACTATCAATTTGGTTTGACCAACTAGATTGGTTTTTCTTGCAATGGGAGAAGTGCTTAGCTTTGGGTTCAATCTTGCGGTCCTTGGTCCCAGTGACAAAAGGGGAACTGACATGTATTGTATTGTTTCCATCGAGGATAACAAGATGGGGTTTTCATCATATTGCTTGAGTTTATCCCGCTACATCATGTCATCTTACTTAAAGCGTTACTCTGTTCTTATGAACTTAATACTGTAGATGCAGGCAGGAGTCAGTCGATGTGTGGAGTAATAGTAGTAGATGCAGGCAGGAGTCGGTCTACTTGACACAGATGTGATGCCTATATTCATGATCATTGCCTTAGATATCGTCATAACTTTGTGCTTTTCTATCAATTGCTCAGCAGTAATTTGTTCACCCACCGTAATATTGTCTATCTTGAGTGAAGCCTCTAGTGAAACCTATGGCCCCCGGGTCTATTTTCCATCATATAAGTTTCTGATCTACAATATTAGTTTCCGATTTACTTCCTTTGCAATCTTTTACTTTATGATCTATAAACCAAAAATACCAAAAATATTTACTTTACTGTTTATCTATCTCTATCGGATCTCACATTTGCAAATAACCATGAAGGGATTGACAACCCCTTTATCGTGTTGGGTGCAAGTGTTGATTGTTTGTGCAGGTATTCAGTGACTTGTTCGTTGTCTCCTACTGGATTGATACCTAGGTTCTCAAACTGAGGGATATACTTACTCTACTTTGCTGCATCACCCTTTCCTCTTCAAGGGAAAAACCGACGCAAGCTCAAGAGGTAGCAGAGATCTATTTGATGTAATGACTTTTTGCGGTGTGTTTGTTGGGATCCGATGAATTGCGAGTTTATGATCAGATCTATCCATGAATATTATTTGAGTTTTACGTGAACTCTTTTATGCATGATCATTATAGCCTCGTATTTCTTCTCCGATTCTTGTTTTGGTTTGGCCAACTAGATTTATTTATCTTGCCATGGGAAGAGGTGCTTTGTGATGGATTCGATCTGGCGGTGCTCAGTCCCAGTGACAGAAAGGGACATGACACGCATGTTTTGTTGCTATTAAGGGTAACAAGATGGGATTTATTTCATATGTGGGTTTATCTTGTCTACATCATGTCATCTTGCTTAAGGCGTTACTCCGTTCTTCCATGAACTTAATACACTAGATGCATGTTGGATGGCGGTCGATGTGTGGAGTAATAGTAGTAGATGCAGAATCATTTTAGTCTACTTGTCTCAGATGCGGTGCCTATATACATGTTCATTGCCTTGTATATCTTCATAATTATTTGCTTTTCTGTAAATTGCACAACAGTAATTTGTCTATCCAGCGTATGTTATTTTTGAGAGAGAAGCCTCTAGTGAAAACTATGGCCCCGGGTATATTTTCTATGATATATTAAAACCAAAAATACCTTGCTGCAATTTTCTTTTATTTATTTTATTTTGTATTTTTGTTTGATCTATATATCAAAAACTATATCGTTTAATCTTGCTCGTAACCATTAAGGGATTGACAGCCCCTCTGGCGTTGGGTTGCAAGTATTTGTTGTTTGTGTGCGGTGCTATTTGTCTAATTATGCCAGTACTCAGATATTGTTGCTTTCGCTGACTTATGTATTCGAGCCTTCGTGGCCATGGCTTGTAATATAAAGCTTTATGTTTGAATTTGTGTATAGAGTTATGTTGTGATATCTTCCTGTGAGTCTCTGATCTTAATCGTGTGCACTTGCGTGTATGATTAGTGCACGATTAAGTCGGGGGCATCACATGCGGCATTAGTACCAAACGAAGTCTGAACGCTTCGAAACTTTTTGATGATTTTTTCTGGACAAGAGAGACCTTAGAAGCTTCGGGAGGAGACTAGAAGGCAAACGAGGAGATGGAAAGGCAACAGGGCCCCTCGTGGCTCCGTCTGACCTAATTCCACCTCTATAAATTCTCTACAATCGGGAAACCAACAGAGTGCCACCCAAAATACTTTTTCCGCTGCCGCAAGTTTCTGTTCTTCTATGATCCCACCTGGAGGCCTTTCCCGGCACCCTGCCGGAGGGGAATCGATCATGGAGGGCTTATACATCAATCTTGCTGCCCTTCCGATGATGTGTGAGTAGTTTACCACAAATCTACGGGTCCATAGCTAGTAGCTAGCTGGAGGGCTTTTTCTCTCTCTCTCTTTGATCTTCAATACAATGTTCTCCTTGATATTCTTGGAGTTCTATCCGATGTAATCTTCTTTTGCGATGTGTTTGTTGGCATCCGATGAATTGTGGGTTTATGATCAGATTATTCATGATATTAATTGAGTCTTCTATAAATTCTTTTATGCATGATTATTATAGCTTTGTATTTCTCTCTGATCTATCTATTTGGTTTGGCCAACTAGATTGATTTATCTTGCAACGGGAGAGGTGTTCTGTAATGGGTTCAATCTTGTGGCGCTCTATATCCTATTGACAGAAAAGGACAAGACACGTGTTTGTATTGTTTTCATTAAGGGAAAACGACGAGGTTTATTCATACTGGTTGGATTTACTCTGTCTACATCATGTCATCTCGCTTAAGGCGTTACTCATTTTTCATGAAGTTAATACTCTAGATGCATACTGGATAGCGGTCGATGGATGGAGTAATAGTAGTAGATGCAGGAAAGAGTCAGTCTACTTGTCTCAGACGCGATGCCTATATACATGATCATTGCCTTGAATATCGTCATAACTATGCAATTTTCTATCAATTGCCCAACAGTAATTTGTTTACCCTTCGTATGCTTTTGTTCGAGAGAGAAGCCTCAAGTGAAAACTATGGACCCGTGTCTACTTTTATCATATATAAAATCCAAAAATACCTTGTTGCAATTTATTTATCGTTATTTTATTTTGTGTTTTAATTTATCAATTTATCACTACCAGATTTGATCCTTGCAAATAACCACCGAGGGGATTGACAACCCCATTAATTGCGTTGGGTGCAAGTATTTGCTCTTTTTTATGTAGGCGCTATTAACGAGGTTTCGCGTGGTTCTCCTACTGGATTGAGAACATTGGTTCTTAACTGAGGGAAATACTTATCTCTACTATACTGCATCATCCTGTCCTCTTCGAGGAAATCCCAACGCAGCTCACAAGTAGCACCAGAGAATGCGACTCTGCCTTGCCAACGTCCACCGCCGCGAGGGCTGCCGCCGTCTCCAGCGCCCACTGCCTCGCACGGTGGGTACGCGCACCATGTTTGCGTCGGGCGACGCCCATGCGTTCACCTCCGCCTTGGCGAGTCTGCCACCGCATTCGGATGCCAGACGGGTCGTGCCACCTCCTCGCCGCGAATCCTTGCACCATTTAGGCGGACGCAATAGAGTGCCGACCGAACGAGTCTGAGCGCTGTCGTCGAGTGGCCTCCTCCTGGGAGCGATGGAGCGCAAGCCGGACGTTCATCTCCTCCTCGGGCAGCGTGAGATGAGTTCGGAGTCGACGAATCTGGAGGTGTAGGACTCGGATCCGCTGCCCACCATGCCGGAGAAGGCCGGAGATCACCGGATAGGAGCTTGGGTGGTGGAGTCGAATGAAGGGGAGTGCGGTGCCTAGGGTTTGGTCCAGAGAGTGGATGGGGACGAATATATGTGGGGTCCAGTGGGCCAGCGAGGGCCGAATCTGATGTGACGGACGCGCCGAGTTATGCCCAGGCCACCCCATATCCGCCCCATATTTGAGCTGGATATAAGAGGTGTCCACCATTTGAGACCGGTTTGAGGCGTCGTATGGGCTAAATAAATTGACCGGTCAGTGGCCGAACGGTTTGGCTAGACTTAGAGCAACTCTAATGGGGCGACCCACTTCGTCCGCCGCCGTCCGTTTGGGTCGGCGCAGACAAAAGAGGAGGCCCAACACGCCGACCCAAACCCAAATTGAGTCCGCGTCGACGCATTTGCGGCCCATATTTGCGCCCCAAATGTGTCGGCACGGACGCGGAACGGACGCCACACGCGCCTTCTCGATGTCTCGGACATTGGACTGCAGTGCCTTAGTTGGCCAAGTATGTTTTGTATATAAGGATCCGCGTCCCCACCTGGCGGTCGTCCAACTGCCCGCGGCCTACCGGGTCAGCTTAATTTATGACCTCGGGCCCACGCGCCAGTGACGGCTGCCGTTCTTTTTTTAAGCCAACCGTGCGGCGGGGCCGTCCTCATCCGCTTCAAGCCAGCCCCGTCCCCATCTAGCCACACTCTGCTCCCCCGTCGCCGGCAAACCCTAGCCACCCAGCGAAGCCAGATGAGGCTTTTCTCCGGCGCTGGCAGCAGCAAGGCCAAGGGCAAGTCCTCCGCCATTCCTTTTCCCTCGGAGTTCCTCCCGCCTCCGCCGGCGCTAGCTCACGGCCGAGGCAACAATCAACGTGCTGCATCGTGGAGTGGCACCGGCAAAGACCGAAAGTGCCTCTCCCGCATTTCGACACACCGCGACGATCGACACCGGATCCGAAGAGGATCCCAGTGCCGGCGGCGTTGCGGTCGGCTAGGGCGCACGCGGAGGAGATGCGGCGCCGGCGGGCGCTCTTGACGCCAGAGCGGGCGACCACGACGAACCGACTTCGCCTAACCGGGCTCGATGGTTCGTGATTCGAGCACGGCGGGCGAGGCGACGCGGCGCTCGCAATCGATCCAGGCCGCCGCCCGCTCTTTGTCCGCGAGGAGGACCAGGAGGCGGAGGCCGCCTACGAGGCGGCCGTTGTGGCGGTCTACCGGGAGAGCGAGGAGGACGAGCGACGCAGGGCGGCGGCGGTCGACGAAGAGGAGGCGGCGTACGAGGCGGCCATGGCGCAGGTCATGGCTCTCTCCGCGGCGAGCGACTGCGTCCTGCCGTCGGTGACCCCGCCGCCTCGTAGTTTAGTTTGTTTTTAATTTTTTTTAATGCAAATGTGGACGCATGGACTCTCGCCGGCCTTCGTGGCCGGCTTTAATGTCTAATTAATGTTGTTTTTCATTTAAATATAAATGTATTTTTTTCGCGCGCCGTCAAAATAGGTCGGGCCAGCATTGGGCGCATGCGCCGATCCAAACACGAAAGCGAACGTTCATGTTCGCCTGACCGACCTAAACGAACAAAAAGGCGGATAAAATCACTGTCTGTTTGGATCAGTCCGTTGGAGTTGAGGGGTGTTTGAGGTGGCCGGTTGTAGATGCTCTTGCCTACTCTCGGCGAGTAAAAGAATGACCGGATAGCCAGCCTCGGCGAGACCATCGATGGACGCAGCATGTGCGCCAGCACTGTCGTCCGTCATCTAGCTCCGGATGGAGAACGGTACAAGAGGACAGGACTAGCTTAGCCATGGCGTTGGCGAGCGAGTCACACACTTGTCTGGCATCCTGCGCCCTGGGGTGCGAGGGGAGTATTGGATGCGCACGAGCTGCCCATGGCGCCTTTTGGCCGACGGCGACGCGTCAGCGACCCCATTTGTCGTGTTGCTTGGCTCGTCGCGCGCGCGCCCACTGAGCCGTGGATCCATGGTCCATTCGTAGCAGCATATCGCTCGTCCATATGCGGACGCGAGTGTTACGTTTCCACGACATGTTGTGGGCTTCCTAGCCACGTACTGCCCGGAGGCAAAGGCGTAGGGGAGGGGAGGCAAGCCAGATGGATGGATGTTTTCCGCACTCGTGTGGATGACGGGGCTTGCTATCATCGGTTGCTTCATGTGGATATCCTTAATTCTTGCCGTGGCTAGATTATGTTCGGTATTTTTAGATGTGGTGTTTACTGCATACGTGTTTCTCGTTGTTTTTTGTCGCATGTGAGATGCAATCCTCCATCCATGTACTGTAGGTACTCTACTCCGTCTAGACTCCCAAGCTGGTCCAGTCTACTCTACCTCAGTAATAGTAATAATTAGTGCGCTATTAGAAGAAACTAAAACGTACTTCCTCCATTCTCAAATATTTGTCTTTCTAAACATTTTAAATGAACTACAACATACAGATGTATATAGATATATTTTAGAATATAGATTCACTCATTTTGCTGTAGGTACTCTACTCCGTCTAGACTCCCAAGCTGGTCCAGTCTACTCTACCTCAGTAATAGTAATAATTAGTGCGCTATTAGAAGAAACTATAACGTACTTCCTCCATTCTCAAATATTTGTCTTTCTAAACATTTTAAATGGACTACAACATACAGATGTATATAGATATATTTTAGAATATAGATTCACTCATTTTGCTGCGCACGTAGTTATTTGTTAAAATCTTTAGAAAGATAAATATTTAAAAACAGAGAGAGTACAACATAATAAAGTTACAGCTCGACCCGGATCCAGATCCAGATAGCTGTTCTGTCAAAAACATATAGGAGTATTCAAGAAGAAAGACGGTATTGGTGCCTTTGTCAAGTTCGAAGAGTTTGAGTTCCGTCGTGCGCTGGAAGAGAATAGACTTGTTCCTGATGATGATTTTATTCCCCATATTTGAAATCACCACGACGGTGAACCGTACCATGGAGCTAATAATGTACTACAACGGAGTAGTAAGAATTTTCGGGTGACGATGCCAACAAGAAAGCAAAAAAGGTCACGAACAATGGTGGAAGTGCATGCCCCTCCGGCTAGGGCGGTGGACATCTTGGTTCCCATGCAAACTGATGCTGCTATACCTGTATCCGCTAAGAGCATCCCAGCCGTTCGGCTTCCCAGGGTGTCGAAAAGAGTCGTCTGGGGGCGAACCGACGCTAACTTGGCACGTGGGGGCAACTCTGTTCCCAGTCGTCGTCCCAGGTTGCCGCCAATATCGTGTGAATTCGGCGATATTTCGTATAAATTTGTGCAAACTCAGCGATCTGGCATGAACTCGGCGAAATTTTATTGAAATTTGTAAAAAAAAACATAAAACATGCAAAGTATGCCTACTGCTACGCCAAACAACGCTACCCACTGCGCCACGTCCACCGCCCTGCCATCTACATGTCGAGAAGCCTGTAGAAACACGTGTAGTCGCCACCGCCGTCGTCGTCGTCGCGCGCCCCGCCGGAGCCGCTGCCATCCCTGTTGCACCCCTGGCCAGGGTCGCCGATGTGGCGCCCCCGATTCAATCGTACACTAATCATGCACGCAAACGTGTACGATCAAGATCAGGGACTCACGGGAAGATATCACAACACAACTCTAAAAACATAAAAAAGTCATACAAGCATCATAATACAAGCCAGAGGCCTCGAGGCCTCGAATACAAGTGCTCGATCATAGACGAGTCAGCGGAAGCAACAATATCTGAGTACAGACATAAGTTAAACAAGTTGCCATAAGATGGCTAGCACAAACCGGGATACAGATCGAAAGAGGCGCCGGCCTCTGCTGGAATCCTCCTAACTACTCCCGGTCGTCGTCGGGCTGCTGCAGTAGTAGGCACCTTCAGTAGTAGTAGGAGTAAATCGCCGACGGTGGCGTCGCTCTGAGCTCCGACATCTGGTTGCGACAACCAGGTAGAAAGGAAAGGGAAAAAGGGGAGAAAGCAACCGTGAGTACTCATCCAAAGTACTCGCAAGCAAGAGCTACACTACATATGCATGGGTATATGTGTAAAGGGCCATATCGATGGACTGAGCTGCAGAATGCCGTAATAAGAGGGGATAACTAATCACATCGAAGACTACGCTTCAGCAGCCTCCGTCTTCTGACATGTAGAAGAGAGTAGATTGAAGTCCTCCAAGTAGCATCGCATAGCATAATCCTACCCGGCGATCCCTCCTCGTCAGCCTGTTAGAGAAGCGATCACCGGGTTGTATCGGCACTTGGAAGGGTGTGTTTTATTAAGTATCCGGTTCTAGTTGTCATAAGGTCAAGGTACAACTCCAAGTCGTCACATTATCAAGATCACGACTATTCGAATAGATTAACTTCACTGCAGGGTGCACCACATAACCCAACACGCTTGATCCCATTTGGCGGACACACTTTCACAGGTCATGCCCGGCGGAAGATCAACACGTCGCAGCCCCACCTAGGCCAACAGAGAGGTCAAGACGCCGGTCTAAACCTAAGCGCCCATGGGTGCAGGCCCATCGCCTTAGCACACACAAGACGTTGTGAACGCAGCGGAAGCAGACCTAGCCTAGCGAGGCGTTCAAGATTACAATCCGGTGCGCCGCTCGATTCTTGACGTCCACGAAGGCTTGGTGATACTATGACTCCGAGTGACCATATCTTTCCCAAGTAGTTGGTTAGTGCGTATAGACCAATTGGCCAGACTCAGATCAATTACCAAGATCTCGTTAAGCGTGTTAATGATGTAACCGCGGACACCGACCAGGCTGCCCACCTCTCACCTGGTAGTCTCAACTCGCCTGACGCTCCGCCACAAAGATCCACACAGAGGGCCGTTGGGACAAAGGTTCTTTCAGCCCCAATCCGTGAATCACTCGCGGGTGCTCCTGGCCGACCCGACTTTAGTCACCACATGTATCATGTATAAAGTATATATTATATACCCGTGATCACCTCCCAAGTGATCACAGCCCGATAGCATAGCAATGCAGACGGACAAGAATGTAGGGCCCTTGATGGAATACTAGCATCCTATACTAAGCATGTAGGATTGCGTAAAGGTAACAACATGAGTAGCAAGGACGGGCTATGCATCGGGATAGGAATAACGGAAAGCGATAACATGCTACACTACTCTAATGCAAGCGTAGAGAGTAGAATAGGCGATATCCGGTGATCAAGGGGGGGCTTGCCTGGTTATTACGGCAAGTAGGAGGGTCGTCAATACCGTAGTCATTGAAGCGGCAGTGATGTCGGTCTCGTAGTCTACCGGAAAGAAGAGGGGGAAGAAACAGTAAATACAATGCAAACATAAGCATGACGACGTATGACATGACAATGAGCGGGGTTAGGTGTGCCCTAACGCGGTAGTAGGTGGTACCGGCGAAGGGGGGAAACATCCGGGAAAGTATCCCCGGTGTTTCGCGTTTTCGGACAGATGAATCGGACAGGGAAAGTTGCGAGTTTGATAGATTAGGGATGTGTGGTCGACGAACGGCCTTCGTATCCGAATTCGTCTCATCATTCTGAGCAACTTTCATATACAAAGTATTTCCATCTGAGTTACGGATTATTTTATATTCATTTTCAAAGTTTATTGCATTTTCTGAAATTAATTTAATTCGAAAATAGAACAAATTATAATTTTGTCACCTAGTGCTATTATAGCCGTAGTGTATGATAGGTGGGGACAGTGGGGTTGGGTTGACCCGGTCAAATGTTGACTGGTCAACATATGAATAGTGTAAGTGGGTCCCACATGTAATAGGCTTAGACTAATTAATTAACCAACTAATCTAAACTAAATTAGTTTAGACCTAATTAAACTAGGCCGGCCACACACTGCTGTGGCACAGCCCACGCGCACACAGCGCACACACACAACGCTAGGGAGTAACTCTATTCCTTTTAACACAAGATAGCATTTTGTGATTTTTGTAGGATTTAATCCATGCATTATCTGAAGCAAGTCCAATGGAACAAAATGAGGCTTGTTACGTCTACTTTCCGTTCATATAATTTTTACCCATGTTAGAACTTGTCTTAGCGCTGTTTAGTGGCAGTTAAGAAGGCTATTCATTGTAGAAATACAAAAGCTAGCTACTGCTACAGTAACTGAATGTTACTGTAGCCGTGTAGCATAGCAGCAGACAGCGGCTGCGGGAGCAGCAAAGCTGCAGCGAAGCAAGCGGCATGCACACGGCCGCGCATGCTGGGCACAGGGAGGGACGGACGCGAGCAGTGGCACGGGTTGAGCGCGGCCACAGCTCCGGCGGCGACCAGAGCAGACTGCAGCAACGCAGCGGCAGTACAAAGCAGCCAAGCAGCAGAGTAGCGCAAGGAGCAGCAGCAGGTAGCAAGCAACGACAGCCGAGCAACAGTAGTGGCACAGCAGCTGGCACGCGGGCGCGGCCAAGGCCCGGCCGGCGCGCGGGATGGGCGCGGATGTTTAGGGGCGCGAGCTCGGGCAACGGCTGCTACAGCCATAGATCGACAGGAAAAAGAGGGGAATCGGCCCGGGGCTCACAGCGGGGGTTGGTGGCGAGGTCGAGGAGGCCGGGGAAGGTCGGGACGCGACGAATCCGCCGCCGAACAGGGCCGGCCGGGCTTGAGGACGATGTCCGTTGGCGACGAGCGGGCCTTCGGCTCGAACTTGCCCTTGCAGTGAAGTGGACGACGGCGGCGTCTCGGAGACCTTGGAACGCATTTAACGCTGGCCGGTGGACACTGTGACGACGAAGAAGACGATGAGCGCGTTGATAGTAGCTCGGGCGCGAGGAAAACCGAGAGGGAGAGGGGCGAAAGCGGGAAGGGGAGGCGATCTAGGGTTCAGGGCACCGCGGGGCAGGTCTTGTAGGCATCGGGGAGCTGCCGGATGGCTGCCCCGTGGCCATCGGCGCCGTGGACGGACGCTCTGCGTCCACGGTGGCTGCATGAACAGGGAGGAAGGGGATGAACGGGTGTTGGGCTGGCCTTGCCAATTCGGCCTAGTGGCTGAGAGAAAGAGGGGGCCTTTTCTTTTCTATTTGGTTTTTCTTTTTAAAACTTATCTGTTTTCTTTTTTAGTTTCATTTTATTTTTAGTTTTATAAAATATAACACTAGCCCCTAAATTAGTATTTAGTAAATAGGCCACTGCCATAATTAATTTGGTATATTAATTAAATAGTTGGCATTTGTTTATTTAATTAAAAGCATTTAATAAATGTTTTCAGCTATTGTTTTATTTATTTTAATGTATTCAAACATTTTATAAAGGTGTACATTTTATTTTTAATATTTGAAAACTTTCACCGTTTGACTTTAATTCAAATTTAATTTTAATCTGTCTTAAACTAACGCGAGTTTATCGACAGTAACCGAGGCGACGTGGCATCATTAGCAAAGGTTCACTGTAGCTTAATTATCCGGGCGTCACAATTCTCCTCCACTACAAGAAATCTCGTCCCGAGATTTAAGAAGTGAAGTAAGAGGGAAAGTTCAAGTCACGAAATTCTAACGGATCTTCTAGATCATGGTTGCTTATTTTTTTGAAGAGGTCGATCCATTACTTTGATGTCTTCATTTCTCTGCTTCAAGTCATCATGATGAAGTCGGCACCCTTTCTTCGGGAACTCCATCGTACTTACGAAAGAATAATGGGTGGGTATTCTGGGAGAACGGACCTCTGCAAGGTTGACTATCTGGCCGATAACGTCGGGGAAGGTGGCGGAAAGCTACTCTCGAATTGAAACTTAAGAATATATCGAGAGCAAAGTAAGAAGGTACAAAGGAGTTCCAAGCGGATAGACAATCGTTCGATGCCTAATCAGAAGGTGAAAGGGGTTTCAGGGCAATGAGAATAGGTATTGTGTCCCATACCAGAATAGATCACTAGACAGGTGGTCCATGAATTACATACGAAGTCAAGCGCGAGGAACAACCTTGGGAACATGTGGTGTACAGGAGAGTCAGGTTTCGATCCTGTGGAACTGTGGGTTATGGGCCCACCATGTGGGTTAAAATTAGGGAGGGTGATGTCATCTTGCATGGTCATGATAGCAAGGCATGTCAGAAAATAGTCTATCAGTTATGTCGCCAACAATGTTGGTACCAGGGGCGAGGGACGAAGAGAACCATATTCCTGCTCGTTGAACGAGGCGGACCAATAGGCAAAGTTCTCGTCCATCTGTGGCTACCGGAATGTTATCAACAATAGCAACAGGGTCTTACTGACAGAGTGGTACCATGAGGTGTTTACATAAGCAGGAGAATATTATTGCTTAGGTCATATAGATTACAAGAAAGGTTAAACCAAACAATGGAAAGGAAAATATGATTATCAGATTAAACAGAACAATGGAAAGGAAAATGTGTTAAAACACATATTTCAGGGGTATTTCCTTCCCAAGGACAAACAGAGCATGATATCCATGACACGATATAACGTAGAAAACCATTTAGGTTAGGGGAGAGGAAATTCATGACATTACCCAAACAACGGTGTTTGGATAATTGAGCAAGAAACATTTAGCATTGCGCTTCCAATGTTCTTATTGAAGATCAGAGTACCACAGACAAGCTTCGAGATAGCATCGACATGGTCTTCAAGCAAAGGTCGGACTATGGATACACGAAGGATCCATCAAGATCAACTTGTAGAATAAGTCTTACAATTTCCTCATCGAAGAATGGCTAACCTTGCTAAAAAGAAACTATAACAATAGGTCCTCCGGCCAGGTGTGCTAGGCATGACATCACCTTATTGGGTTATAGAAAGACCAATGCTATGACTCTTAGAAAATGTTCCAACCATCATATCTGACTGAGTTTCAAATCTGATTGGTGTCAGGATACCTCAGACTCAGGATGCCCGAGAAGAAAAGATGCAACACAAATTAATGCAAGGACGTCTTAAGATTCTCGGGAAATGAACCATGGAAGCAAGTTCCGAAACCAGAGTTCATCATTAAACCAAGGAGAGGACGAGGAAGTGGCTGACGGACTCATCGATAATTCAACGAGGTATCCAGAAAGATGCATCTCCTCAATTATGTGGATAAGGAGATAGCATTTGTCATATCAAATGATATAATGAAGCATGCTCGAGGAAAACATACACAATTAAACATTGGTTGAAGGGTGCGCCTAAAATATGGGTTGGGCTGCACGACCAATGTCAGAATGGTGGTTCAATAATCAATAGTCTAAGAATGAACGGCCGACCATTAACTTCAAAGCAATAGGGTTGCTAGAAGGGTAGAATTCAAACAGCACCGTTCACTTGTTGGTATACCGGTTGGAATCAACACGAGGACCAAGAAAGAATGGTGATGGTGAGAAGCATCACAATACCAAGAATTCCTTAAGAGGTGGAGCAGTCCTCAGAACATCCTTGATATTAAAAGATGGTAATACTCCAAGGTAAAGAAGAACAAATGCTGGATAGCAGGGAGCTCAAGGTATAACACAAAACACGAACAAGTTTGTGTTGAACGGAAGGCAATAAAGTGGTCAAAGATAACACAAATCATCGGGGGCAAGGATGGTATTTATCTTCATGAATTCAATTGATATCCATGAAGGAGTCAAGATGTTGATGATGATCACGACAAATTTTGTCGAGAGGCTCCACGAAGATGTAACAGATCGGCGAATCAAGTCAAAGGAATGATGAAGCGAAAGGTTAATGGAACCAAGGGTACGACACAAACTCCAAAGCAAGCTTGCTGTCCAAAGCGAAATGATATGATGAGGAAGATCGACGTAAGCTTAGCTCATCATCAAAAAAAAATTGCTCTGGGAAGAAGGACCATGTAGCACAGTTAAAATCGGCACGACAAGAATATAGCCAAACAGGCTAGGAATGACGTGACTGAGTTCAAATTCGTAAGTAATGAAGGTTACCAAGAGTTGCTTAATCGCGATGCGGACTCGAGTCAGTTATCGGTGTCTTTGAGTGTTTAATAACTCAGAGCCCGTGAAAAATTGGAATCAATGAAATGTAGCACTTGATGAAGAACTCATAAGAAGTTATGCAGTTCGGTGATAATCTTGAGATACTAGGGGGTAATACTCGACGACAAATCAAAGTAGAGGTTGGACTGGGGTATTACTCCGCAGAAGACAAGTGCTCAACTTGCGCGAGAAATGGGATCAAAGAAGAACATATGGTCGGAAGCACTATTGCGAAGGATCAATTCACCGATACCAAAGCATATTATATCGAGGAAATAGTTATTATTACAAGAAGATTTCATGATAGGATCTACATCATGTCCATGGGCATGAACATAAAGTTCAAGGTCGACTCCCACTTCTCCAATGCATAACCTTTCATTCACTTCTCATTTCTGGAAGAAGTTGTAATGTTTAAATTTTATCTAGCAAAACACCTGAAGAGTATGACTCGTGATAGTTCTCGGGTTTACCTGGATCTGGGAAGGCATAGGTCCAACCCATCGGGGCATCGTGGAAACATATACCACAAGATTCAATAGTAAATATCACCAGCTCGAAAGTACAGCATGGTTGGCCAATCACAGAATAGGATTTACCAATGGCATTATGTATCAGGGAAAGAACTTCTCGAGTTTTTTGTATACAAGGGACACTGCCGGATGGAAATTCAACAAAGGAACTGATGGTCCATAATGGAGTTGATGTGAGCATTTGCACACCACCAATGGAAGAGTCAATGCAAAGGCACTTTATTATAGAAACAACTGACTAAATCAAAGCTCAAAGGCAAAGGAATTAAGATTTCCAAATAAAGGGATCAGAAGCAATCATTCTGATCGAAAATGAATAAGTTCAATAGACTTAGAAGCACAACCGATCAAGGCATAGATTGGTCAAGAGCCAGCTCATATCCAAATGACGCCTGAGTCGGAAGGATAATCCTAGGATTCGACTGATGATGGTGAACATTCACAACATATTGAATCAACGGACTCAAAATGATAGTGACAAGGGATGCCAATAAGATTACTAGACTTATGGGATTAACCATAATGTAAGCAAGCAAGAATTTCAAGAGCAATAGGCTCCTGAGGATTTTCGGAAGATCAAATGGTATTTCGAAGATTGGTGACATACATGAATCAACTGGGATGAGTGGATACTCGGTAAGTGCAAGAATTATCCGTAGGGGTATCCAGGTGACAAAGAACAGCAAGGCACTAAGCTCAAAGGATTCTCGGAACAACAGAGAGAATTTCGGGGTATCTTGCAGTAACAAGATCAACTGGGAAACATTGTATGAATGGCGAGTATACGTGGTTATCCATAGGGGTTTATCGATGGAAGGGAATTGCAAAAGCGATGGCACAAAGTATCAGGGAACATCGGAGAGTAACTTCGGAATCTTCTAGTGCATCAGGCGATCACCTGTATCGAGTGGCTCTCCGGGAGGAAGTAGTTACGAGAACCTAGAGTTAGATTTAGTAAAATCATTTAACCCGAATAGAAGAGAGATCAGAGTCCCAGAGTATAGACGAGGAGTAAAAGATCCTAATACCACCCAATGGCGACGTGGGCCCGTAAGACACACAGCCATGTTAGTAAAAGTTTTTGCAACGTCTAGACTCGACTTCGGCCAAGGAGTGTGGAAGGGGGATTCCTACAGGCAGTCGGCTCTGATACCAACTTGTGACGCCCCGATTCAATCATACACTAATCATGCACGCAAACGTGTAATGCGATCAAGATCGAGGACTCAAGGGAAGAAATCACAACACAACTCTAAAAACATAAATAAGTCATACAAGCATCATAATACAAGCCCGAGGCCTCGAGGGCTCGAATATAAGTGCTCGATCATAGACGCAGTGGAAGCAACAATCTCTGAGTACGGACATAAGTTAAACAAGTTGCCATAAGATGGCTAGCACAAACCGGGATACAGATCGAAGAGGCGCATGCCTCCCCACAGGATCCTCCTAACTACTCCTGGTCGTCGTCAGCGGGCTGCACGAAGTAGTAGGCACCTTCAGCGTAGTAGGAGTCGTCGTCGACGGTGGCGTCTGGCTCCTGGGCTCCGACATCTGGTTGCGACAACCAGGTAGAAAGGAAAGGGAAAAAAGGGGGAGAAAGCAACCGTGAGTACTCATCCAAAGTACTCGCAAGCAAGGAGCTACACTACATATGCATGGGTATATGTGTAAAAGGCCATATCAGTGGCCTGAACTGCAGAATGCCAGAATAAGAGGGGGATAACTAATCTTGTCCAAGACTACGCTTCTGGCAGCCTCCGTCTTGCAGCATGTAGAAGAGAGTAGACTGAAGTCCTCCAAGTAGCATCGTATAGCATACTCCTACCGGCGATCCCTCCTCGTCGCCTCGTTAGAGAGCGATCACCGGGTTGTATCCGCACTTGGAAGGGTGTGTTTTATTAAGTATCCGGTTCTAGTTGTCATAAGGTCAAGGTACAACTCCAAGTCGTCACATTACCGAAGATCACGGCTATTCGAATAGATTAACTTCCCTGCAGGGTGCACCACATAACCCAACACGCTTGATCCCATTTGGCGGACACACTTTCTGGGTCATGCCCGCCGCGGAAGATCAACACGCCGCAGCCCCACCTAGGCCAACAGAGAGGTCAAGACGCCGGTCTAAACCTAAGCGCCCAAGGGTGCAGGCCCATCGCCCTTAGCACACCTGCATGTTGCGTAACGCGCCGGAAGGCAGACCTAGACTAGCGTGCGTTCCGGTCCAATCCGGCGCGCTACCGGTTGCTAACGCCACGAAGGCTTGGTGATACCACGACGCCGAAAGTGCCCATATCTTTCCCACGTAGTTGGTTAGTGCGTATAGACCAAATGGCCGGACTCAAATCAAATACCAAGATCTCGTTAAGCGTGTTAATGATGTAAATCATGGACACCGACCAGGCCAGCCCACCTCTCACCCGGTAGTCTCAACCTGCCTGACGCCTCCGCCACAAAGATCCACACATAGGGCCGTTGGGACAAAGGTCCTTTCAGCCCCAATCCGTGAATCACTGCATGGTGCTCCACAAGTCGACCCGACTTTAGTCACCACATGTATCATGTATAAAGTATATAGTATATACACCGTGATCACCTCCCAAGTGATCACAGCCCGATAGTATAGCATGCCAGACGGACAAGAATGTAGGGCCATTGATGGAATACTAGCATCCTATACTAAGCATGTAGGATTGCGGTAAAGGTAACAATGAGTAGCAAGGACAGGCTATGCATCAGGATAGGAATAACGGAAAGCAGTAACATGCTACACTACTCTAATGCAAGCAGTAGAGAGTAGAATAGGCGATATTTGGTGATCAAGGGGGGGCTTGCTTGGTTGTTCTGGCAAGTAGGAGGGGTCGTCAATACCGTAGTCGACTGGGCAGCAGCAGCGGCGGTCTCGTAGTCTACAGGAGAGAAGAGGGGGAAGAAACAGTAAATACAATGCAAAGATAAGCATGACGACGTAAGACATGACAATGAGCGGGGTTAGGTGTGCCCTAACGCGGTAGTAGGTGGTACCGGCGAAGGGGGGGAAACATCCGGGAAAATATCCCCGGTGTTTCGCGTTTTCGGACAGATGAACCGGACGGGGAAAGTTGCGAGTTCGATAGGTTAGGGATGTGTGGTCGACGAACGGCCCGCGTATCCAGATTCGTCTCGTCGTTCTGAGCAACTTTCATATACAAAGTATTTCCATCGAGTTACAGATTATTTTATATTCATTTTCAAAGTTTATTGCATTTTCTAAAATTAATTTAATTCAAAAATAGAACAGATTATAATTTTGTCACCTAGTGCTATTATAGCGGTAGTGTATGACAGGTGGGGACAGTGGGGTTGGGTTGACCCGGTCAAATTTTGACTGGTCAACATATGAATAGTGTAAGTGGGTCCCACATGTAATAGGCTTAGACTAATTAATTAACCAACTAATCTAAACTAAATTAGTTTAGACCTAATTAAACTAGGCCGGCCACACACTGCTGTGGCACAGCCCACGCGCACACAGCGCACACACACAATGCTAGGGAGTAACTCTATTCCTTTTAACACAAGATAGCATTTTGTGATTTTTGTAGGATTTAACTCATGCATTATCTGAAGCAAGTCCAATGGAACAAAATGAGGCTTGTTACGTCTACTTTCCGTTCATATGATTTTTACCCATGTTAGAACTTGTCTTAGCGCTGTTTAGTGGCAATTAAGAAGGCTATTCATTGTAGAAATACAAAAGCTAGCTACTGCTACAGTAACTGAATGTTCTTTGTAATCAGTAGCATAGCACAGCAGACAATGCTGGGAGCAGCAAAGCTGCAGTGAAACAAGCGGCATCTGACGGCCGCGCATGCTGGGCGCAGGAGGGACGGACGCGACGATGGCATGGCTTGAGCGCCAGCTCCGTGGCGATCAGAGCAGAACAGCCAACGCAGCGATACAAAGCAGCCAAGCAGCGAGTAAGCGCAAGGAGCAGCAGTAGCAAGCAACGACAACCGAGCAACAGTAGTGGCACAGCAGCAGCACGCTGGCGCGGCAGCGGCCGGCGCGCTGGCCGGGCGGATGTTTAGGGGCTGACAGACGGGTGAGCGCGAGCTCGGGCAACGGCTTCTACGGCCATAGATCGACGGGAAAAAGAGGGGAATCGGCCCGGGGCTCACAGCGGGGGTCGGTGGCGAGGTCGAGGAGGCCGGGGAAGGTCGGGACGCGACGAATCCGCCGCCGTACAGGGCCGGCCGGGCTTGAGGATGACGTCTGTTGGCGACGAGCGGGGGCCTTCAGCTCGAACTTGCCCTCGCAGGTGAAGTGGACGACGGAGGCGCGTCTCCTGGAGACCTTGGAATGACGAACGCTGGCCGGTGGACACCGTGACGACGAAGAACACGATAAGCACGGTGACAGTAGCTCGGGCGCGAGGAAAACCGAGAGGGAGAGGGGCGAGAGCCGGAAGGGGAGGCGATCTAGGGTTCGGGGCGCCGCGGGGCAGGTCTTGTAGGCGTCGGGGAGCTGCCGGATGACTGCCCCGTGGCCGTCGGCGCCGTGGACGGACGCTCTGTGTCCACGTTGGCTGCATGAACAGGGAGGAAGGGGATGAACGGGTGTTGGGCTGGCCTTGCCAATTCGGCCTAGTGGCTGAGAGAAACAGGGGGCCTTTTCTTTTCTATTTGGTTTTTCTTTCTAAAACTTATCGGTTTTCTTTTTTAGTTTCATTTTATTTTTAGTTCTATAAAATATAACAGTAGCCCCTAAATTAGTATTTAGTAAATAGGCCACTGCCATAATTAATTTGGTATATTAAATAGTTGGCATTTGTTTATTTAATTAAAAGCATTTAATAAATGTTTTCAGCTATTGTTTTATTTATTTTAAAGTATTCAAACATTTTATAAAGGTGTATTTTTCTATCATAATTACCTATGCATTATTTGGCATTACACGAACATTTTATTTTTAATATTTGAAAATTTTCACCGTTTGACTTTAATTCAAATTTAATTTTAATCTGTCTTAAACTAACGCGAGTTTATCGACAGTAACCGAGGCGACGTGGCATCATTAACAAAGGTTCACTTTAGCTTAATTATCCGGGCGTCACAGCCGTCGCGCGGTGGGGCGCCGGACGGCCCAGCCTCATCCTCGTCGTCGCTGTCGAGGACGATGACGCCGCCCTCCTCGCGCCCGCGGTGCGGGGCCTGGAGCTCCGCGTATGCTCGGCACTGGCGTCGCACCTGCTCGCGGACGTAGTCCTCCTTCGCCTATTTGAGGGCGGCCTCGTCGTCGAGAGCCACCATGTCGGTGTGCTCCGGCCTCACGGGGAGCAGGCCCGGCTCGGTCTTCGGCGGGTGGGCACCCTCGTTGATGACGAGGGCACTGCTGCTGGTGCGGCGTCGGAGCGGCGTTTCCTCCGGCTCGGGCTTGACGAGGCGGGGGACCGGCGAGCCGGAGCCCAACGACGAGGACGTCCCCGGATCCATCCGCCGCGGCGTCCAGGGCTGCCCCGGCGACGAGAGAACGACGGCCGCAGCGGGTACTCGAGGCGCGCCGTGTTGCCGGTCTCGATGTGGTCGAGGACGGCCTCGAGGGTGCGGCCGGGGACATCCCACCACTCGCGCCGCCCATCGGCGTTGAGGCGTCCGCAGGGGATGAAGTCGGTGGCGAAGGCATCTAGTCTTCGCGGTAGCGCTCGAAGAACATCGTCCACATCGCGTGGCTGTCGGCGGCGTATCTCGGCTCGTTCGGCTACTCCTCCGGCATCGACAAGCGGATGCGGATGATCTCGGCCCACCGTGCCGCTCCTTTGAGCACCAGCGGCACCGGGACGCCTCCGGCGCTCAGCCTCCACGCCCCCGGCACACGCATGTCCGGTGGCGCCGGATACTCGGCCTCGTAGAGGAGGCGTGTCTCCGGCTCTTGGAGATGGCGGCGGCCCAAGCCATTCGCCGCCGCACCGTCGCCTGGGAACCTCTCGGTCATTTTGCTCGTCGGCGGGAAGAGGGGAGAGTGCTTCTTTGTGCTGCGGATGCGAGGAGGGGATGAAAGCTGTAGAGTCCACCGGCGGCGAGGTCGCCTTTTATAGCCGCAGCGGGGCGGCGAGAGTGAAAGAACATGCGGTGCCCCCATGTTTGGTTTTGGTAATTGATGACAATCTCTATGGACTAATGGTTGCCTTGAGTTATATTTGAAGGTTTTGTCCATAGGCTTTTCTTGGAATACATGTGTTGGTTTCAAGGAGAGTTTGTGACGACCAAGGTGCTATTCAACGAATTATCCAAAGATTGGTCATGTGAGTGTTGAGCTTATTGCAAGCATGTCTTGAAGAAGAAGATTTTGTGATCATTCATCTCTACCTTCAAGACATCATCCAAATGAAGAGAATTGGAAAGATTCAAGGTTGATCAAGATTAAGTCAAGAATGAATCAAGTTGATCAACACACAAAGCATACAAGATGTACTGAGGGATCAAGTGATCCCATGGTATGGTAAGCATTGTCCATTACGCTTTGTTTGCTAACCCATGGTTTTTGTGAGAGTTCTTTATGGGGTTAGGTTGCGATGTGCAAGTTCAAGTGGAGCATCATGAAGAGATCAAATGCTTGAAGCTTGCCATCCATTATGGTAACAATGGATTTATGAAGATGTGTTGAAGAGTGGCTCACCCATAGTGGAGTATGGGGGAGCAATCAACTAGTCTTCATCGAGCCAACACAATCAAGAAAGGTGGTCCAACTTAAGGAAGTCAAGATCGTCATCATCTAGCTCAAGTAGACTCTGTGCAAGACAAAGGTTTGCCCTTGGTAGGTTTTCTATTTTACCGGTCTCATAGTGGTAGTTGGGAGACCGGGTTATAGGATCGATTGCCGTACTATCAAGGGGGGCTCTCGATGAGTAGCTTGATTGTATCGTTCGTAGAGAGCTCAAACCATTGCATCCTTGCATCATCTTTCTTGGTTCTTGTTTGGTTCTCTTTGTGAGTTTTGGATCTTTTGGTCATCTTGATGACAAGCTCGAGTTCATCGAAAACAGAGTTCACTTGCATCTTCTATGATGTTTTCGATGTTGGAGGTTATGCCCGTTCTTTTCTATTGGAGGTTTCACTCCTCCATTTGTTAGGCATACCTCCCCTGCCTCTTCTTACTATAACCAGGGTTTTGATGCTACTCGTCGTCTTGTTTTGATGCTACTCGTCGTCTTGTTTCCAACAAGCTTGAGTTTGCTCAGTTCGGAGCTCATATGTAGAAGTTATGGCAGTTTTGGTTTTCCGTGGAGTTTACTTGCTTTCGTGGAAGTGGCATAAGGATGGCGCCAGCGGTAGTACCGCTAGGCCGGAGCGGTAGTACCGCTTATCGCCACAAACGGTAGTACCGCTGTCCCACAGCGGTAGTACCGCCCATGGCCATAAGCGGTAGTACGGCTCCGGTTCCGCGCTGGTACCGCCTCGACTCAAGATGTGGTTTTCTCGTGTCGGGTTCAGCGGTAGTAGGAGCGGCAGTAGGAGCGGTAGTACCGCTCATGTGCAGTAGTACCGCGGCTACCACCTCCCCTAGTGCCGCTCAATGGCCCTCCTCCCTGTTCCTTCTCCCTGTGCTCGTGGTAGGCGCTGTGCGCGGTCCCTACGGTAGTACCGCTGCGGCCAATGGTGGTACCGCTGGTTCCAGCGGTAATGCCGCTCATACGGCTCTGCCTCGCCCTCTATTGTGCTCCGCTCTCTGTGTTCTACCGCCCGGGCGGTAGTACCGCTCCCCTGAGCGGTAGTACCGCTCGTGCGCGGACTGAGCACTTAACGGTTGGATTCGGGAGCCCCTATAAAAGGGGGTCTTCTTCCCCATTCAACCTTATCCTTTGAACTCGTGTTCTTCCCCCATTGTTGACCTTCTTCGAGCTTGCTAAATCTCAATCTCTCCATGGATTCTTGCTAGTTTTTGAGGGAAAAGAGAGAGGAGATCTAGATCCACATTTCCACCAATCAGTTTCTCCTCTATGTGAGGGGAACCCTTGGATCTAGTTCTTGGAGTTCTTGGTGTTCTCCTTCTTGTTCTTCCTCTCATTTTCCTCCCTAGCATTAGTTGCTTCGGTGGGATTTGAGAGAGAAGGACTTGGGCACTCCGTGTGCCCTTGCCATTGCATTTGGTGCATCGGTTTGAGTTCTCCGCGGTGATAAGTGGAAGTTAAAAGTTGAGAAGCTTATTACTCTTGGGTGCTTGGTACCCTTGAGCTTGTTCCTCTTGGGTGCTTGGGCGCCCTAGACGGTTGGTGGTGTTCGGAGCTCAATCATTATGGTGTAAAGCTCCGGGCAAGCGTCGGGGTCTCCAATTAGGTTGTGGAGATCGCCCCGAGCACTTTGACGGGTACCGGTGACCGCCCTCAAGGGTTGCCAAAGTGTACGGGTTCGGTGGCCGCCCCCAAGGGTTGCCATTTGTACGGGTTCGGTGACCGTCCTCAAGGGTCCCTTAGTGGAATCACGGCATCTTGCATTATGCGAGGGCGTGAGAAGATTACGGTGGCCCTAGTGGCTTCTTGGGGAGCATTGTGCCTCCACACCGCTCCAAACAAAGATTAGCATCCGCAAGGGTGTGAACTTTGGAATACATCATCGTCTCCGCGTGCCTCGGTTATCTCTTACCCAAGCCCTTTTACTTATGCACTTTACTTTGCGATAGCCATAGTGTTTCATGTTATATATCTCGCTATCACGTAGTTGTTTATCTTGCTTAGCAGAAGTTGTTGGTGCACATAGGTGAGCCTAGTTGTTTTATGTTTTGTGCTTGTCAAATTAACCGTTAGGTTTATTCCGAATTTGTTCAAGCCTAAACCGTAATTATTTTAAAGCGTCTATTCACCCTCCCCCCTCTAGGCGACATCCACGATCTTTCAGAGAAGCTGCATGCCGGGCGACGCGTGGCGGGAGAGGGCGGGACACGCGTCGGGGCGCCTGCACTGCGCCGCCCGTGAGGCATCAATGGAGGCTTACCGGCGCGGCAGCGCCGCAACCTTGGCAATGATTCTCGCGGTAACCGAGGCGATGAGGACGACGAAGCGGCGTCTCGCTGACTCGGCGGGCCCGCAGTGAGTTCGCGCCAAAATCGCTCGCCCCGGCGCTCCCAGGCGCCCCCTAGCGCGCCGGGTTCGGTCTGGGTCCGCTAGCCCCAATTTCGGCCCAATCCGATGAAAAACGGGCTTTTGGGGACGCGACTGAGCTGATTTTTACCCGCCGGCGCTAAAAATCGCCTGGGAAGGTCGTACTGAGGACGCCGCTAGAGATGCTCTAACCTGCAGGTGTTGTCTCATGTGGTGCCTCATGCGTTGGCTGCCGGTGAGTCTGCTCTCGTTGCGGCTCGGCGGCAGGCCGCGATCATGCAACAACTATAGCGTGGCCGGAAGCAGGTCCAGCAGCTTGGGTTGCGGCCAAGCTGCTGTGCACCTACGGGTTGGCAGGTCGTATTTTTTTCTGGAAAAGGAGGCTTCTGCATGTGAAAGATGATGCATACGACCATAAGGGAGACCTCCTCTTGAGCGCCTTATGCGCCGGTTCTCTTACCGGGCGCTCGCAGCAGCCTCGCGTGGGCCGGCCCAGCTAGCACGCTCGCTCCTTTCCTAGTTCGCAGTTGCGCGTTTCGTTCCTTCGTTTTTTTGGCGTTCGTTCCTTCCTTCACAAAACTGAAAAAACGAATGGATTTTAAAAAGTTCATCAATTCTAAAAAGCAGCTCATAAATTTTAAAACAAATTTCACAATATTTGAAAAAAGTTCATCGAATTTGAAAAAAATCATTAGATTTGAGAAAAAGTTCATCCAATTTGAAAAAAGTTCATCAAAATTTTAAAAAGTTCACTGGATTTGAGAAAAAAGTTCATCGGATTTGAAAAAAGTTCACCGGATTTGAAAAAAGTTCACCGAATTTGAAACAAAAGTTCATCAAATTCAAATAAAGTTCACCGGATTTGAGAAAAAAGTTCATCGGATTTGCCAAAAGTTCACCGGATTTGAAAAAAGTTCACCGAATTTGAAACAAAAGTTCATCTAATTTGAAAAGGTTCACCGGATTTGAGCAAAAAGCTCATCGGATTTGCAGAAAGTTCACCAGATTTGAAAAAAGTTCACCGAATTTGAAACTAAAAGTTCATCAAATTTAAAAAACGTTTGTTGAATTTGAAAAAGTTCATCAAAATTTGAAAAAAAGGTCATCGAGTTTGAAAAAAGTTCTTCCAATTTGACAAAAAAAATATGATTTTGCAGAAAATATTGATGAAGCAAAAAGGTTTCTCAAACTTGAAAAAAGGAAAAAAAAAGGGATATAAAAAAGAAAACAAAGACACAAAAGAACAAAAGGATAAAAAGCATGTAGGTAAACATAACAACTGAAGTGGTCAGGTGGTTGTCTCGTCCTGCTCTGAATACGCTCGTGGTGAGAGCTCCTGCCTGACGCTCCTTAGCGTCAGGCAGAGTAGCTTTCGCTAAAGGTAGATACAGATGGGCCGGCCCAGCGCGTAAAAAAAAAGCCAAAAATACCTTGCATCAGCGAGGGATCGAACACGCGACGTCCCGCTCGGGAATTTTATAAACCAAACCAGTCGAGCTGATACGTTGAACTAGTTAATCAGCAGCGCAAGCGGTTAAAGTACACGATAACTTTTAAAAATTTACAAAGAATTCAATAAAATCAAGAACAAAAAATTGAAAATTCTGAACAAAATTTGACAAACGCGAAACCCATCTTCAAACCATGATTTTTTTTGAAATTTGAACAAACTTTTCAAACGTGAATAATTATTAAAAAGTTGAACAAAAATTTCAGAATTCCAAAAAGATGAACACTTTTTTAAATATAGATTGAACATTCTTGTACTATACGCTGAACAATTTTAAATACATACTGAACATTTTTGTGATATACACCGAACAAAATTTAAAAAATACATTGAACATTTCTGTAATGTACGTTGAACAAATTTTGAATTGTGAAACAAAAATTTAAAAACATTTTTTGTTGAAGTCATGAATAAAATACCAAATTTTAAACTTTTTTGAAACAAAGGATGAAAATAAAAACGAAAAAGGATAAAATAAGAAGAGGAGTAAAAAAGAAAAATAAACAGAATAAATAAACTGAAGAAGGAAAGAATAAAGAAACAGAAAGAACAGAAAACCGGCAAAAGAGAAAAAAAGAAAGAAACCGGTTTAGGGAACCTTCTAGAAGGTTAAGGTTCCCCAAACCGGTTTGCTTGGGACTGCATTAACTAGCGAGATGGGCTGGCCCATCGCGCGCAGCTACTCCCGCGCTTCAGCGAAGCCACGTCTCCTCGACGCACGCGAGCGTCAAATAGGAACCACCGCTCGTGGTGAGATCCAATCCTGGCACTCGCACAATTTTTGCGCTTTAGAAACACAGAAGAAAAATAAAAATGGGCCGGCCCAAACGCGATGAGGGGGTATGCGCCCGTTAGTGAAATGACTAGTATCGGGCGCAGCGGCCGCCGAATAGGAAATCGCGCCATAAGGCACGTCGTGTTGGAGCTGCACCAGCCTGTGCGCCCGCTGCATGTACCTATTCGGCGCGGGAGCGCCCTGCGCGTATTTGGTTAACTGGTGCCTGAAAATGTTCTGCATGGGCCGGCCCAGCCAGGTATTTATATATTTTTTCGTTTAGCTTTTTATGGACCAGTTTGTTCGGTTTTTATTTTAATTAATTTAGTTTTTTCTTTTTATTTTTCCTTTTCCTTTTTTCTTATTTTTATTTCGTTTTATTTTTTTGGTTAATTTTCATTTTTTTACTTTAAAAATGTGCGACCTTTTTTCCAATACAAACCTTTCTTCAAATTTGTGCACTATTTTCAAATCCGTGATTTTTTTGTTTGAAAATCCACAAACTTTTCTCAATTTTTGAACTTCATTTTTTTTCCAAAATTGATGAATTTTTTTCAAATCCATATTTTTTATATGTTTTGATTTCTATTGTTTTCTTACACATTATATATTTTTAGTATATACTAAAACATTTTATAGGCATTTTACATTTTTGGTATACATATAAAACATTTTTAATACAAGTTTCACATTTTGTATACACATGAATTTTTTTAATATATTTTTTGATGTCTGTTTTTTTTCATATGCATCGTTTTTCTTGTACATCCAAAACATTTGTTTACACGTTTAACATTTTCTTTGAATTACCCAATCTTATATTTTATAAACATCTCTACTACTTTTTTTGACAAACAGACATCTGTACTACTTAGATCTCTATCTCAACTACTTAAAAAGAACATAAGGTTTCATCTTTCACTTTTTCTCCCATCATCTGATTTTTTCTGGTTTTACTTCTTACGGTTTTCGACAAACCATTTTAGTATGCCGATAAACCAGAACGACCTATGGTATAACAACATGCCTGTGCATTGCAACGGGAGAATTAATAAATATGCAACTAATTTAACCAAAATAGCATGTGCATGTTTTGCAAGAAATACCAAGTAAATTCAAATTTTCATGTGGTATTCGAGAGATTACCTGTCATGATGCACTACTGAGTTGTAGCTCATAGTTTTCTACTTCTGCCTCACCTTATCTTCCCTTTGGTGTAAAACTGTTGGGCAACTATGCAACTATCAAGATGCGGTACTAATGCTTAAAAGATAATAGATATTACAATTTGACATGTATACGGTATTGAGCTATAAAGTTTTCACCAGATACAAAATAGAAAAATATCATATCAGCAAAAATTGATCAAAATTTTATCATTGGATTTTGATGGAAACAAAGTACTTTTCTTTCCCTGAAAAAATAATCTTCTTTCAAAGTGCAAAAATACTTATTTTTTGTGAGCCCGGTCAATATTTACAAAGTGGGGTGATCTTCATGACTCAAATAACACTTACTAAGGTTCCCAAGATTAACTGTAGCAAGCGGATATGTATGTGGAACTGAGCTATAAAGTTTTCACCAGATACAAAATACAAAAATAGAAAAATATCATATCAGCAAAAATTGATCAAATTTTTATTATTGGATCTTTGATGGAAACAAAGTACTTTTCTTTCCCTGAAAAAATAAACTTCTTTCAAAGTGCAAAATTGCTTAATTTTTGTGAGCTCGGACAGTTTTTACAAAGTGGGGTGATCCTTATGACTCAAAAAATACTTACTAAAGATCCTAAGATTAATTGTAGCAAGTGGCAGTAAAATACATGTTACAACAACAAAGTACTTTACACATAATATACTCGTTCAGAAAAATAAAGATTGAGATTGGCAGCAAGCCCAGGTGAGCCCCCAAATATCTTCTCCCTCTAGTTTTCAGCTATATTTCTTTAAACCCTAGAATAACGCATATATGTTAGGGAGCAGCGTTTTGGCTCCCGAGCTCAGCTGCTCTGGATATCAGTACCGTTCAGAGCCACGTGGGGATCTGTGCCAAAAGGGATTTCTGAGGAGATACCAGCTCTATACACCACAAAATACAGGACCTGTACCTGGCATAAAATATGTCCCCTACCTGTCTCTATCGTAAGCCACTTCGCCCCCTCCCTCGCCATCTCTCAACACGGACGAGCGTGTCTCCCTCCTCTGGCGCTGGATCTAGGCCTGAGGTGTATACGTCGTTCCCCTTTTTTCCCGATGGCCTGCCCCCACTCAGATTAGGCCTCCTCCTTCGTCGATGGACTGCTCTATGGTGGACTCGAGGACATGCGAGGCTCGCTCGTCATGGCAGAAGGTGATTTGGGAGCCGAACTCACACTTGGAGAAGACGATCCGAGATGGCCGGAGTCTGCCCGGGCCAGGAGTTCGGGCAGGGTTCTCCATGCGGGGATCCAGCCATATCAGATCCATCACCATCTTTTCCTCTCATTGGTCCGCCGTCTTGGCCCATGGCGGTGAGGTCGTTGTTCTGGCCATGGGATGCATGGTCATCTTCTTGTATCTCAGATCGTCTCATCAAATCAGATCCGGTAAAGTTAATTGGTGCTAATCTTGCCTTTTGTACTCGTAAATGTACATCTGCTCAATTAGCGTTGCTGTTCTCTTTAAAAGTACAGTGGCTAAGAGTATTTATCAGGAGTATATTTTTTTGGCAAAGCCTAACTAGACTTTGTGTATTTTTAGTGTGATTAATGTGATGTTAAATTGTACCCTACGTCATGTTAATCGAGTATTAGCAATGTGTTGATCAGCAAGTCACCTTATGTTTTAAAAATGCTTATGCAAAAAAATATGTTTTTTATTGTTTCGATTTTATCCTTGACATCTATTTGACTGTTGTGATTGAGCGAAAATTTAGTAGCAAGCCTTTAGCACATGCAAAAGCTCTTTGTCGATTGGATTTTTCTTTTGCGAAATCCATCTCTGCAAACATTGTCTTGCTAAAAGAATGAATCCTGATGATGGATCTATGCTCCAATATCTTGCTGTAAAACAATGTGCCTTCTGCATTTATAATCTGCTGCTACCTGCCCGAGCAATAAATGGTGAATGGAGAGAGATGACAATGAATAAATAGAGAGCAGATGTAGGCCTGCACCTACTGTTCATATGTACGTAGGAGCCAAAATGCCGCTCTCACTGATCTTTAATGAAGGAATACAGCTGAAATACTCATGCTTTTTACCAATCTTAGAGCAGTTCGGTGGTCTAGATATAGAGAGTAGATGAGCTCGGGAGCCAGATTGAATATCCCATATATGTTATCTCTAATAAGTTCGTAAGTATGACCAGTACTGCATGTAGAGCAACAGCAGCTTCAGTCGGCACCGAACAAGAAACAGCAACACAACCCAAAACAACAATGTTTTTTCTCTAGGAAACTCTCTCTCTCTCTCTCTCTTCGCGCGACAGCAAGCAGTAGCAACGCCGCAACTTAAAAAATACTAATAAAAGCAGCCGCAAACAGCACCGTAGTGTAGGCGTGTAGGCTCTCCTCTCTCTGTATCCAAATCGCTAGCAATGTGCAGCAAACAATTTCGTCTCTCAGTACACTCACTCCAATACCTGTGCCCTCCCGCATCTGGGTCGAGGCCATGAACGCTCCTCCCAGCTGCCTGCTAGCTCCTCCTATCCTAGTCTCCCCACACCTTGGAGGCTACCTCACCTCTCCCCACAGCCCTTCGACCCCCTGCGACTTCGTCTCCCCGCGGCACCACCTCCCCTTTCACGGGCGACAGGCACGAGCCAACAACAGAATAAGTCTCTGCAGCACCACTGAACTAGGGGCTTGTAGTGTAAAAAACACTCTTATATTATAAAACGGAGGGAGTAGATGTCAACATGGAGAAGTATAAGCCCTCGGTAATCAAGCGGCAGCAGCCGTGCCCTGTACTCCCTTCTCTTTATCTCGTCTGTGGACTCAAGCGGCGATTGTGGCATGCGGTTAAGGCATGGAATTGAGCGGTGGTCGCTTCCCGTCAGAGAAATCTGGCTGGAATCAAATCATATCAGAGGAGGGGATTGCTGATTGCATCCTGATTTTTTGAGGTGTCGACCACATGAACACCGGCATCGACGTCCGCACATCTGGTGGCAGCGCGGAGCACGCCAGGATCTGTACAATGACCTTCGCTCTCGGCCGCTCCCAGGGTTCTGGTTGTTGCACCCTAGCTGAACATCAAGAGGGTCGCCCTTCATGAACTCGCTGGCGGTGAGCCTCGGGTCAACGGCCTAGCATCTTCAATAGGCGCCCAAAAAGAGCTTCACACACTAAAAATTTGTTTTTTTGGCGCCCAATAGCTACATCAGATGCGCTAAAAAGTTTTAGACGTGTGCTGAAAAACGCTATCGCGCGCAACATATTTTGGGTTTCGGATTGCGCGCGCTTCACAATTTGCACTGTCTGCTTTTTGGGCGCGCATTTTTAAGCATTTGGTAAAGCAATGTTGGTCCCGACACATTAAAAGTGCTAAAGTGGCGCGTTATAATTTTTATTGGGCGCGAAATTTTTGTGCAGCCGTTGGAGATGCTCTCAAGAATGTGTCTCTCGCCAGTGTCGTAGCACGCCAGGCTCAACAATAGGAACAGTCCACGTCACCCTCGTGGGAACTCGTCGCCTTAGGATGCGTTTGGTTTAAGGGATATCCTCAAAAGGCTAGGGATAACCCTTTTTTATATGACTACCAGGCATTTGGTTCAGAGTTTTGGGTGGTTGAAGATAGCCCGATTCGAAGAATATTTCATGAAAAACGGGGTGACCGGAGCCACTGAAAAGTGGCGGATATGGGCAACCACCCGAGCAATGCTACACTTACAGTCGTTTTTTTAAGGATGGGAGGTTACGGATGAAAGTGGCATCATTAAATTAGGGACAGGACTCCACACCTGAAATTCAGGCTGGTCATAGTGAGGAGTAACTTAGACTAGTAACATTGAGGAGTAACTTAGACTAGTAACATACATATGTTATTAGTTTATATTACCACCTTCATAGTGAGAAGTAACATGTATGTGGTATCATGCAAGCTACTCCTTCCGTCCGGAAATACTTGTCTTAGAAATGGTTGAAAATGGACGTATCTATAACTAAAATAAGTCTAGATACAACCATTCCTAAGACAAGTATTTTCGGATGGAGGGAGTATCATTTATTAAGATGTAGACTCATTTTGCCTTGAGATGTATCATGTTACAGTAACATATTAGACTAGTCATAATGCGAGTAACTTAACTAGTAGCATCATACATTTCAATACAAGATTGCTTATGTGGCAGCTAATTAACGAGGAGAGAGAAGGTTTTGATAACTTCGCTAGTATTGTAACATCACACATTTCAAGGCATAATGAGTCTATAGCATAATAAATGAACTCTTTCATGATACCACTCATATGTTACTACCCACTATGAAGGTAGTAACATAGACTAGTAACATCGGTAAGTTACTACTCTACGTTACTCCCCATTGTGAGCAGTTTTATGTTACTTCAACCATCTTTCTTCTCATTAAATATATGTCATGTAAGTAAACTTTTTTTGATATGTTATGTTACTTGCGATGTTACTCCCACTATGACCGGCCTCATGAGGAGTGGTGAATTAAACGCAGCCAAGTCTGTCCGTAGGAGAGTTTCCGTAGGTGTCGTCTGTAAGTGGAGCATTTTCGGCAACCACCCTCGCTCTCGCTCGAAGCGGTACGCCCCATCTCATTTTTCCTCTCTCTCACATCCAGCGATGGCGGCCGCTGCACAAGATCTAACGACGTCATGGCTGCTGCTGGTGGTGGCCGGCCGGTCGCGCGCGACGGCGGAGCGCACGGCCGTGGTAGAGCGCGTTGGGGCGGCTGGATTTGGCCAGCGGTGACGCTCGGGCGTGGACAGGGAAGCTGAGCGGTGGTGCCGTACAGGAGTGTGCAACCGCCGACAGGGACGCCGTGCATCCGCCTGAGGCCTGAGGTCGGGGCAAAGGAGTTGCTCCTCTGCTCCTTGCTCTCCTATCTTGCATTGTTTTCCTTTAGGCAATCTTGCATAGTTAGTACTCCACGAGCTGCCGTGAATAGGAGTAGATTTGATGCGGTGCATATGTTTGTTACATTGAACGCGAGTTGTTCATTCTGTTCTCGTTTTCTGTTGATTTTCTCTTTGCAGGAGCAGCGAACAGAGCACATAGAGGCGGCAAGCATTTGCTCTGAATTTTACTTGATGAATATACTATCAAATTTAGATGGATTGTTCGTGAATTATGTGCCATTTATATTTATTAACCTCCGGAAATATGATTGTTTTCCATCAAAAAATTAATTGACCACCTTGAAGAAATAAGATTCTTGGGACAATCTATCCATCCATCATCCCTCAAACCAAACATCAAATGGCTATTCTCAACCCTTTTTTATCCATTTACAACCAAAAAAAAAATTGGCTATCCCCAGTCGGGTGGTTGGGGATACCCTCAACCACCCAAACTCATCCCTTAAACCAAACTCATCCTCATGTCTGTGGCCTTGTATCCCCGGCCATGATATGAAATGGATGGACGACATATATTATTGTGAAAGAAAACCAGGTTGAATATTTAGAAAACCCAGACGTGGGACACTCCTCATCCTCCCTTGATGGAAAATAACACGGCCTACCTCGATAGATTGATCCAGAGATGTACGAACATCAAGATATCTTCTTTGTTCTGGTCCGATCTTTTTAAATTCTTGATTTCAAATTATTCTTGTGACCACTGAATGATAGTTGGGGCACCACCCATTGTCTTGAATTAAATATTAATTACAAAAATTACATAATTACAAGGCCCAAGGGTGGCTGCACTAAATAAATCTTAGTCGGAATAAAAGAAAGCTTTGAAAGGAGGAAGCTACAATAGAAAACTAAGAGCCATCAAAGACCCAAGACAAATGCTTTGATAAAAGGCCTTATGCTTTCCTTGCACCTATGTTCCAATACAAAGAAGTCTTGCTTGAACCTGTCCACCAAGAGTCAAAAGTCGGGGCATCCCTTTGAAATGTTTATTGTTTCTATCCTTCCAAATGCCTCAAGCTGCCACAATGATATCTCCATAAATATGGGTTTGGTCTAGCCACTCCTCCCAAAGATGCAATACGTCCAACTTTGGTGGCACTCGAGTTCCATCTCACCCCAAAGTGTTCCAACATCTACTAGCAAAAGGACAAAGGCGAGAACAAGTGCTCATCGCTTCCTTGGGGGTGATGCAAAGTGCCTCCTTCTCAAAGACGCTTCGGTGTTTAACATGTGAGCTAGAACCAACCGGAACATTTTCCATTTCATAGTGCACTTGGATTTCCAAATGCAATCAAAAGCCTCATCCACCAGGACATCTCTAAAGCAAAATTTGTAAAATTGGTTTGCGTGAAAGTGTCACAAACACATTTCCAAACATCATTGCCACTACTCAAGATCAGCGTGGTTTATCTCATGTCTGCAGGTCTTTAACTTCATTCCTAGCCATGTGGGACAATGGCGGATGGAAGTTTTATGCAACACTATCGGATGAAATTAATTCTGACTCAAACATCCGCATTTATAATATAGCGTAAAGCTCCTGTGTGATTAAGAGAAAATGTTAGCACACCATAGGTCTTTCCAAAATAAAAACGTGTTGGCATCTCCAACAGAGACTGAAGTTACTTCCCTATAAATATCAGACAGATGCATCGCATCCTTAATTATCAATTTTATTTTTTTGAAGTAAATATGATATTTTCATTTAAAAAACAAAAGAAAAATTTATAAAAGAAAAAATATAGAAAAACACAAACTGTGAAAGACCGTAGTGAACGAACGAATGTACCGAAGAACTAACTGGGTCGACCCACTACTAGCTCTCTTAGGTCATCGTGGCATGTGCCACTAAAACACTTACGAACACTAGGGCGGAGACACATCATTTCAAAAGTTAGACAGAAGCGCTAATGCTGTAGGTGGGTGGGTGTTGGAGGGTAAAACCTATACTAAGCATGAGGGAAGGGTGAGTTGTGCTTCCGGCCCTTCCGGCCTTGCGTGCTATAATACACAAGTTTCAGAGAAATGTAAAATGGCTCCCCTTGAGGTTTCCATTTCCTGTCGGCGTCATTTGGGTCAGTGCAGATTGCATGGTGGAAGGAGTTTCGACTCAAATTATATTCACTTCCTAACTGATTATTACTATTATCAATGAAATTGAATCATTTTCTCGAGCCGTATGAGGAGAAACCTCCTATACGCTTTCTAGGGGTGTTTTTATCTACATCTATCCCAATAAGCTGTCTATCGAATCGTTGCAATTGATGTTCGATCTCGAAGAGAAGGAAGAGATCTTCAAAAAGTAGATTTTTATGATTCGATAAAGAATCAAACTTGTTGTGGAAATCCCATTCTCACTACGGGAATTATTTTGTCCGGAAGAAAAAGAAATACGGAAAACAAGAACAGTAATCGAAATCGTGTGCCAGCAGGACATACGAAATTCACACTTTTTGACTCTCAATCCACAGGTGGAGATACCAGGGGTGGGTTTGCATGTCCTATAGTCTCCCCTACCAACGAAGCATGAACTACTTATTGAAATCGCGGATCCAAATCTTGCCCGGTCTTGCAGCACTCTCATATCCATCAATCAATTTCATAGATAGTTACTATGGTTGTTTCTTCCTCCATTCAATAAAGCAAATGGAGCCTTTCCCTCCTCGAGTCAGCAAGCCAACTCTCCCAACCATTCTTCCCAGCCCTGATACCGATCAGGAAAGGGGTAATTTCTAACAAAGTTTTTCTCTTGTTGATTCCTATTTCTAGGTATCGGTCACTCCTCGTCAACCTTGTCTAGTCCTCTAACCGGAATAGAACCGACTTGCTGGATTGCCCTACGGGGTCCGGGCATCTTACCTTCCTCGAGGCCGATCTCGGAAGGCACTGATACCAATCCCATTTTCTAAAGTTAAATATGAGGGAAAGGCCATTGAATGTACAGAAATGGCTATAACAGAGTTTCTGTTATTCGTATTAACAACTACTCTAGGGGGAATGTTTTTATGTGGTGCTAACGATTTAATAACTATCTTTGTGAGTTTGTTGCTTCTTCCTCTCCGGACAGTCCTCCAGAAGTGGGTTACGAGTCGGTTTTATGATCGTCCGATTGATAAAGAAAAAGAAAGACACTTATACGATATGTGCATTAGTAGAATTTAGGATATTATATTATATTACTCTATCTTTCTTTTTGATGGTACCATTCTCATCTTAATTTCCTATTCCACTCTTATGGAATAGAGTACCGGTAGTTTACCGAGAAGTATTGAATAAAGGTATGATACGTCTCCAACGTATCTATAATTTTTAATTGTTCCATGCTATTATATTATCTATCTTGGATGTTGTCGGTGTCAAAACTGGCGGATCTCGGGTAGGGGGTCCCGAACTGTGCGTCTAGGCGGATGGTAACAGGAGACGGGGGACACGATGTTTTTACCCAGGTTCGAGCCCTCTCGATGGAGGTTCCTACTCCTGCTTGATTGATCTTGATGATATGAGTATTACAAGAGTTGATCTACCACGAGATCAGAGAGGCTAAACCCTAGAAGCTAGCCTATGGTATGATTGTTGTTCTTGGTCCTACGGACTAAACCCCCCGGTTTATATAGACACTGGAGGGGGTTAGGGTTACACAGAGTCAGTTACAAGGAAGGAGATCTACATATCCGTATTGCCAAGCTTGCCTTCCACGCCAAGGAGAGTCCCATCCGGACACGAGACGAAGTCTTCAATCTTGTATCTTCATAGTCCAACGGTCAATTAAAGGATATAGTCCGTTGTCCGGGATACCCCTAATCCAGGACTCCTCGGTAGCCCGAACCATGCTTGAATGATGATGAGTCCGGCGCGCAGATTGTCTTCGGCATTGCAAGGCGGGTTCCTCCTCCGAATACTTCCTAGAAGATTTTGAACACGAGGATCATGTCCGGCTCTGCAAAAACAAGTTCCACATACCACCGTAGAGAGAATAATATTTCCACAAATCTAATCACGACGTATTTCACAAAGGTGTCATCACACCACAGCCAGTCACCATTCGAATCGTTTTTTACAACCAACCTCAGCGTGTTTCGCAAGGCGGTTTCCTTGGCACGTCTTGTCGAAGCAGAGATCGTGTCCCCTTATTGCGGGATTCCCATCAATACAGACGTGGGTAACCCAACCGCGCCATCAATTACGGCGCTTGGGGGATAAGCGAGTTTTACCAGGCTGGTGGGGGCGCATAGTTTTGTCCGCCCTTATAAAGGGATAAGGGTTCACCTTTTTCCACTCACGCCTTCTTCCTCCTTACTCATCCATTCTCGCGCACTCGAGCTCCAGCGCCCAAGTCCACATCCTCCTCCTCAACCCTCTCCAATCATGTCTGGAGCGGGAGGCAAGTGGATGGTCTCCTCCGCCACGGAGGGACACATCAAAAAGCTGCGCGGGGCCGGATACTTAGCCGCGGATATCGCGCACCGGCTGCCACCAAGCGAATCGTCCCTACCCCGGAACCTTACGAAAGGGTGGTCTTCCTCACCCACTTCGTCCGCGGACTGGGGTTTCCCCTCCATCCATTCGTCCGCGGCCTCATGTTCTATTATGGGCTGGACTTCCATGATCTGGCCCCGAATTTCATCCTCAACATCTCGGCGTTTATCGTCGTGTGTGAGGCCTTCCTCCGCATCAAGCCCCACTTTGGCCTATGGCTGAAAACCTTTAACGTCAAACCGAAGGTGGTGAGCGGCCAGCAGGCGGAGTGCGGATGCGCCATGGTGGGCAAGATGCCCAACATCACATGGCTCGAGGGCTCCTATCTGGAGACCATAAAGGGGTGGCAATCGGGGTGGTTCTACATCACCGAGCCGCGCGACACCAAATGGGCAGCGGCCCCCGAATTCCGATCTGGAATACCCACGCTCACCTCACGGAAAGAGAAGGGCCTGCCTGGGGTAATCCGTAGAGCTGACCGGACTCGGACTGCATCCAAAATATGATAAACAGGAAGCTCAAGCTCGTCCACATAGTCCAGGTCATGCTCATCCGCCGGATCCTCCCGTGTCAACAACAGGCGTTCAACTTGTGGGAGTTCGACCCGGCCCAGCACCAGACTCTGAGTGAGCTCTTCGACACGACGCACAAGGACGTCTGGAAGGTGCTGTTTAAGAGCGCCGAGGTTCCCCCACCCCTCACCGAGGATCGCGGACTCAGCGCGCAACGCCAAGCCGGCGTGGTAAGCTCTTTTATTACTTACAGGGTATTTATTTTCCCTAGTATAATCGTATGCGGGATCTAAGCTCCCATACCTTTGACAGGAATGGCTAGAGACGGCCGAACAGATCAACTGCCCAGCCCCTCTGCCCGAAGACCCAGCAGACGCTCGCTTAACAGAGATGCTGGTTCTGGCACCTTACGTGGTGCCGGAGAAGAAGGCCAAGAAGAAGGCCACGGGAACCTGAAAGAGTTCCCGACGCCAGGTGGTATCGGACTCATCTGACTCCGAGACGCACCCCTCCCGTGAGAACAAGGAGGAGGAAAGAGATAGTTCTCCCCCTCTAGCCGACGAGAAAAGAAAAGGAAGGCCGCCCCAGCCGGGGGGGGGGGGGGGCAAAGGGTCCAAGAAGGGAAGGACTCTCCTTCCTGACTATTCTACCACCACCGCCGATAGCGGAGACGAGTGGTCACTCAGGGCCAAGCCCCTGGCGAAGTCGTAAGTATTCGGATACCAGAGTAACTCATAGCATACTTTTATTGCACTGCTTCTCCTAACGCCGAACATGACCATGCAGTCCGCCCCGAGCCCGTATCGATGTATCCTCGTCGAGCGGTTCCTTGGATTTGTCGGATATGAATAGCTATTCACTTCCGACCGCCTCCACTCCTCGCCCTACGGACAATGTCGAAGTATTGTCTCAAGGGGTTCCAAGCCGAGGGGAGGTAGTCCTGGAGGCGCCTCAAGGCGACCTTCCGGACTCCAGGCGCAAAGGGAGCAAGGCTCCCAAGTGCCCCAAGTTCGGCCCTAGGCCGAACACCGCACCGGGACCACCAATGGTTCCAGACTTCGGCAGGCGGCCTCCTGCTAAGAGGGGCAAGCCACCCGTGCCGGTGACCTCCGTCCATCCGGAGGCACCGGACAATTTGCTGGAAGTGCTTAGCGGCGCTTCCATCGACGAGGAGCACCACACTATTATGAGTGCGGTGATCAAGAAGGTTCAGTCCGCCAAGAGCGGACTGACTGAAGCCTGTGCCAGCCTTCTAACAGGCTTTGAGGTAAGTATTTAAAATATAGGAAAATATTACCGCATAGACAGTAGCCCCTGATGCTCTGTTTGGTGTTCACAAAGAAAAGCCGAACATAGGATCGAATAATATCTCCAGGAGTCTAATACAAGTATGTCTATATGTGTATGCAGGCTTCGCCGACCTCTGCCGCAGACCGATCATGGAGAAGATCAAGCGTAACCTCGAGCGGTCTGAGAAAGAGCTCGGCCTTGCCAAGAGGCAGCTCGAGGAGAACAAAGGTAAGTAATACCTTGTCTATATATATATGAAAAAAAATGTGGTTGCAAAATGATAGGATCATCATGAATGTGCCAGGGGCCACGACCGAAGTGGCGGCCCTGAAGCAAGCGCTGTCCGAGGCCGAAAACAAAGCGGCCACGGAGCGCACCGAGCGGGAGAAGCAAGAGGCACGGGTGGGCAAGGTGTAGCAAGAGCTCCAGGCTCTCGTGAAGAAGAACGAGACTTTGGAGCTTGACTCGAAGACGCGAGAGTCCGAGCTTGCCGCGGCCCTCGAGAGCACAAAGCATGCCAAGGCTGAAGCCCAAAAGGCCCTCCAGGAATTGAGGCGATGAAGAAGATAGCGGCGGTAAGGCATTCATTATGCAAAGCAAGCATGTGAGAGTAAATTACTTGTTACTTACCCGAGTCCGGAGCTCTCCAGGAGCATTCGCAGATTTGGCCCGCAGCGTGTCGGATGCCGCAAAGTACTACTGGGCCGAGGAAGGGAGATCGACGGAGAAGGTGTTCTGGTCTCGATATCGAGGCGAACACCAGTTCCCTTAAGCGACCGGTGAAGCAATTGGTCGAGCTCCATAAGGCGGCCAAACAGGCCATGAAGGGTCTTATAGTCCGGCTATGGCCTAGAGATGCCATGCCAGGGAGCTACTTCAGGCTGGTGAGGCGGCTTGTGGATGCCTGCCCTCGGTTAGAAGTCATCAAGCGGTCCGTCTGCGTCGAGGGCGCCCGCAGGGTGCTTGCCCGTGTTAAAGTACACTGGGCCAAGATGGACGCTGAGAAGTTGGTGAAGGAGGGGTCGCCGCAGGGCAAGGAGCATCGCCACCCTGAAATGTATTATGAGGGCGTCCTGAAGGGTGCCCGCCTTATGGCGGATGAGTGTCCCAAAGATGTAATTTTTGAGTGAACTTGCTCGTGTGATCCTGTATTATGTAAACTTGTTCATATGCGCTATGCAACGCTTGTTTGAATTTAAAATATTACCTTCTGTGTGGCTGTTTATCAAATCTGAGAGATGGCGAGTCGTCGGCTTCTGCCCCCATGCCACGAGTGCTGGGGTGTTCGGATAAATCTGAGCACTCTTTTTCCCATTCTTGGGTCCTTCGAGGAGGTGCTCAACAAGAATAACAAGGCAATCAGACTATAATGCTTTATCACTCTCACTTAGCCAGAGAATTCTATAATTTTAAATTTTGGCGAAGCCCCTGGTTTTCGGAAGGCCGAATTCGGGGCGCTATACACGCCTAAGACGGATAAAGCCGACTCCTCGCTCTAAGCGGCATAAGTATTTAGGGACTCGAGACCTCTCGAACAGCGACCAGCTCTCACCTTATCATGACAGTCAGTTTTAGCTTTCTCTACTGAGGTGCTTGCCCAGATGAACCGGGGCACAATCCCAGTAGTTCTCCCAGTGCTACCTTAGCTGATATAGCGGAATGTAAGGTACCAAAACATGGGAGCCGGGCAAACCCAACTATTGACCCAAGACATGATTCGGAGCTGATGCATATAATGCTATAAGTTCGGGGTGCCGCACTGTCGAAAGTGTTCGGACTTCTCACGCCGTATTATGGGGTACGCTTAAGCCCCTGGCGTATTGGCCGTACCAGAGTGTACGGGTGCTGAATGTCATGAATGAACATATATATATATATATATATATATATATATATATATATATATAAAGAATAAGGAATGCGGTAATAGACTAGTGCTATGCATTGTTTATTCAAAAAGGTGCATTGAAGCAGAATGATACAAGTAATGCGATAAGCAAAAAACAGGACTATTTGATATGTCCCCTCCGAGGGCAAGCTGCGGAATGGTATTTAAAGTAGGTATTTCACTCGCTATCAGAGACCACCTGGGAATTCCATGATGCGATGTAGCTTTCTGCCTCCTTGGTTGTTGTATCGTGTGTCCGGCAATTGTACCGCCGGACGGGGTTTCCAGAGAGTAGACTCTTGAAAGAGAGAAAAAATAACAAAGCGGGTAGCCCCTAGTGCGGTTGAGCCGCGTTTTGGGGTGTGCCGTAGTCGTGCCCCCCCACCTATACCCATGGTATTTTCAATGCATAATTATGTACGCGTGGCACGGATTTGTTCGTTTGGCTGGGGCTGGGATGGGGGCCGCATTGCTATACGAGCTCGGAACATGCCAGGCGGTCTTGTTGCAGATTACTCCGGCGCTTTGACGGTGTCCGGTGTTTAATCGCCGAATCGGTGAATTGCCTTGAGAGGCTGCTGGCGCTTCTGCTGCGAGGGCCGCAGTGTGCTCCTCCGTTCGGAGAGAGCGCTCTGTGTTTCCATTGACTGTGATGACCCCCCGAGGTCCTGGCATCTTGAGCTTGAGGTATGCATAATGCGGTACCGCATTGAATCTTGCGAATGCGGTTCGCCCGAGCAGTGCATGATAGCCACTGCGGAACGGGACTATATCGAAGATTAACTCCTCGCTTCGGAAATTATCCGGGGATCCGAAGACCACTTCTAGTGTGACTGAGCCTGTGCAATGGGCCTCTACACCTGGTATGACGCCTTTGAAGGTCGTTTTTGTGGGTTTGATCCTTGAGGGGTCTATACCCATTTTGCGCACTGTGTCCTGATAAAGTAGGTTCAAGCTGCTGCCGCCGTCCATAAGGACTCGAGTGAGGTGAAATCCGTCGATTATTGGTTCTAGGACCAGTGCGGCGAATCCGCCATGACGGATACTAGTGGGGTGGTCCATGCGATCGAAGGTGATCGGACAGGAGGACCATGGGTTGAACTTTGGGGCGACTGGCTCCAACGCATATACGTCCCTTAGCGCACGCTTCCGCTCCCTCTTGGGGATGTGGGTTGCGTATATCATGTTCACCGTCCGCACTTGTGGGGGGAACCTCTTCTGTCCTCCGGTGTTCGGCGGCCGAGGCTCCTCCTCGTCATCGCTATGCAGCCCCTTATCCTTGTTTTCGGCATTTAA
Source organism: Aegilops bicornis (assembly GCA_021605145.1). Taxonomy (NCBI): domain Eukaryota; kingdom Viridiplantae; phylum Streptophyta; class Magnoliopsida; order Poales; family Poaceae; genus Aegilops; species Aegilops bicornis. The sequence continues at coordinate 417,430,187 of CM038671.1, read as the reverse complement.
CTTGCCGGCCTGCTTGAACACCCAACATTCTCTGTTGGTGTGGTTGGCTGGCTTGTCGGGGGTGCCGTGTATTTGACACGAGCGATCGAGTATACGGTCCAAACTGGACGGGCCCGGAGTGCTTCTTTTGAATGGCTTTTTCCGCTGACCGGGCTTAGAGCCTCTGAATCCGGCATTGACTGCCGTATCTTCGGCGTTGTCGCTGTTGATGCGGCGCTTGTGTTTGTTGCGACGTGACCTGCCATTGCTATCCTTGGTATCCGAAGTACCAGGGTTCTTTGATATGTTATTGCTGCGAGCCAGCCAATTTGTCCTCTCCGCGCAAAAAGCGGGTCATGAGTGTCGTGAGGGCTGCCATAGATTTCGCTTTTCTGGCCAAGGTGCCGGGCGAGCCACTAAATCACGGATGTTATCTTTGAAAAGCTGCTAGGGCCTCTACATCCGGACAGTCGACAATTTGATTTTCTTGGTTAGGAACCGTGTCCAGAATTGCCTGGCCGATTCCTCTGGCTGCTGAATTATGTGGCTCAAGTCATCGGCATCTGGTGGTCGCACATAAGTGCCCTGGAAGTTGTCGAGGAATGCGGCTTCCAGATATTCCCAACAGCCAATGGATTCTTTGGCGTGGCTGTTGAGCCAATGCCGAGCTGGTCCTTTGAGTTTGAGTGGGAGGTATTTGATGGCGTGTAGATCGTCACCACGGGCCATGTGGATGTGCAGGAGGAAGTCCTCGATCCATACCGCAGGATCTGTTGTACCATCATATGATTCGATATTTACGGGTTTGAAACCCTCTGGGATTTGGTGATCCATTACTTCGTCTGTGAAGCATAGGGGTGTGTGTGGCGCCTCTATACTGGGCTATATCACGATGCAGCTCATATGAGTCTTGTCTGCTGTGTTCGGCCTGGCCGGATTTACTTTTACTGTAACCGGCGTGACGGTTATCGTCTCGCGTGGTGGCGCGCCCTTGTGATCCGTAGATCGATCTTGCGTGTTTTGCTTTGTCCTCCAGTACGTCTCACAGGTCTAGCGTATTTCCCCGTGCTGTGACATTTTTATTTGAGTGGCGCCGGGGTGCGGGCTGAGCCTTTTGCTGAAATGCCGCTCTGTCGCGGCCACGAGGTGGCCGATCAGCCGCGTCATACGCCAGAGATGTAGGTTTTAACGCTTCCTCCTCCAGTCGGGGTAGCAACCTGCGCTTTGGGTAACTCTTGGAGGGGCGTTTGAGTTCATATTCCTTGGCCGCAAGGACTTGATCCATCCGTCGCCTAGCAAATCTTGATCAGCTCGAAGCTGCTGTTGCTTTTTCTTAAGGCTATTTGCCGTGGCTATAAGCCGGCGCTTGAAGCGTTCTTGCTGGACGGGATCCTCAGGCACGACAAATTTGTCGTCGTCGAGGCTTGCCTCGTCTTCGGAGGGAGGCATGTAATTATCATCCTCGGCCTCTCCGTCTGCCGCTCTCTCGGGAGGGCTGGCTTCTCCGTCCTCCTGCCCTAAATCTTGCTGGAGGGGATTGTCGTCATCTTCGGCATTGTCCGGAGTGCTATTATCTCATGTGCCGGTATCACCGCTTTTGCTTTGGCGAGACTTAGAGCGGCACCGCTGACATCGGCGCTTGGGTTGCTTCTTGGAGGGGTCATCCTCCGCCGTCCCGTCGCCATTGCCTTCTTTGGGTGTGTCCACCATGTATATATCATATGATGAGGTGGCTGTCCAGTGCCCTGTGGGCAGTGGTTCCTGTTCGTCTCCCGCATCGTCATCCATACCGTCGATGTCTTCGGAGTCGAAGTCGAGCATGTCAGTCAAATCATCGACAATGGCTATTAAGTGGGTGGTGGGTGGGCGGCGAATTTCTTTGTCATCCGCATCCCAATCCTGCCGGACATAGTTCGGCCAGGATTCTCCTGACAGGGAGAGAGACCTTAATGAGTTCAGTATGTCGTCGAAGGGCGATTGCTGAAAGATATCCGCGGAGGTGAACTCCATGATCGGCGCCCAGTCGGATTCGATAGGCACGGGCGCAGGCGGTTCGGAGTATGTGGCCGGGGAAGAATCCGGCAGTTTGGCGTCACGGCTCTCATGAAGGGCAAGGTCGATACTCGGCTCGATCGCCGCTGAGAATGCGGCCTCCGTGGCGGGGTCTATCCACCCGTCCATGGATGGCGCAGTTGGCTCCGAATTGACGGTCGGAGCGATTGCCGGTGCGGTCGCCTGAACTCTGTCCGATGGTCGAGCTAAATCATGATCATCATGACCGTGTGGCGGACCCGGCAGGGGCTCAAATCCGTCGAAGATCAAGTCTCCGCGGATGTCGGCCATGTAGTTTAAGCTTCCAAACCTGACCTGGTGGCCAGGGGCGTAACTCTCGATCTGCTCCAGATGGCCAAGCGAGTTGGCCCGCAGTGCGAAGCCGCCGAATACAAAGATCTGTCTGGGGAGAAAAGTCTCACCCCTGACTACATCGCTATCGATGATCGAAGGAGCCATCGAGCCTAACAATGACGACACAGAGGAACTCTCAATGAAAGCACCAATGTCGGTGTCAAAACCGGCGGATCTCGGGTAGGGGGTCCCGAACTGTGCGTCTAGGCGGATGGTAACAGGAGACGGGGGACACGATGTTTTTACCCAGGTTCGGGCCCTCTCGATGGAGGTAAAACACTACTCCTGCTTGATTGATCTTGATGATATGAGTATTAAAAGAGTTTATCTACCACGAGATCGGAGAGGCTAAACCCTAGAAGCTAGCCTATGGTATGATTGTTGTTCTTGGTCCTACGGACTAAACCCCCCGGTTTATATAGACACCAGAGGGGGCTAGGGTTACACAGAGTTGGTTACAAGGAAGGAGGTCTACATATCCGTATTGCCAAGCTTGCCTTCCACGCCAAGGAGAGTCCCATCCGGACACAGGACGAAGTCTTCAATCTTGTATCTTCATAGTCCAACAGTCCGACCAAAGGATATAGTCCGGCTGTCCGGATACCCCCTAATCCAGGACTCCCTCAGATGTTTTATATGCATTTGTATGCTACTTTATATGATTTTTGGGACTAACCTATTAACCTAGAGCCCAGTGCCAGTGCCAGTTTCTGTTTTTGAGTTTTGCAGAAAAAGAATATCAAACGGAGTCCAATTGACCTGAAAATTTACGGTGATTTTTATGGACCAGAAGAAGCCCCCGAAGCAAAAGAATAGGGCCAGAAGAGCCACGAGGCCTCCACAAGGGTGGAGGGCGTGCCTTACCCCCCCGGGCGCGCCCTCTGACCTTGTGGGCCCCTCATGGACTCCCCTGACTTGTTCTCGATGCCAACACCTCTTATATATCCCAAAACCTCCAGAACAGAACCTAGATCAGGAGTTCCTCCGCTGCAAGCCTCTGTAGCCACGAAAATCCAATCGGGACCCTGATCTGGCACCCTGCCGGAGGGGGGAACCATCACCGGTGTCCATCTTCATCACCCCGACGCCCTCCATGACGAGGAGGGAGTAGTTCACCCTCGGGGTTGAGGGTATGTACCAGTAGCTATGTGTTTGATCTCTCTCTCTCTCTCTCATGTTCTTGATTTGGCACGATCTTGATGTACCGCGAGCTTTGCTATTATAGTTGGATCTTTTTATGTGTCTCCCCCTCTACCTTCTTGTAGTTGATTGAGTTTTCCCTTTGAAGTTATCTCCTCGGATTGAGTCTTTAAGTATTTGAGAACACTTGATGTATGTCTTGCATGTGCTTATCTGTGGTGACAATGGGGTATTCACATGCTTGATGTATGTTTTGGTGATCAACTTGCGGGTTGTGTGACCTTGTGAACTTATGCATAGGGTTAGGCACACATTTTCGTCTTGACTCTCCGGTAGAAACTTTAGGGCACTCTTTGAAGTTCTTTGTGTTGGTTTGAATAGACGAATCTGAGATTGTGTGATGCATATCGTATAATCAAACCCGCGGATACTTGTAGTGACATTGGAGTATCTAGGTGACATTAGGGTTTTGGTTGATGTGTGTCTTAAGGTGTTATTTTAGTACGAACTCTAGGGCTGTTTGTGACACTTATAGGAATAGCCCAATAGATTGATCAGAAAGAATAACTTTAAGGTGGTTTCGTACCCTACAATAATCTCTTTGTTTGTTCTCCTCTATTAGTGACTTGGAGTGACTCTTTGTTGCATATTGAGGGATTGTTATATGATCTAATTATGTTATCATTGTTGAGAGAACTTGCGCTAGTGAAAGTATGAACCCTAGGCCTTATTTCCTAGCATTGCAACACCATTTTCGCTCACTTTTACCATTAGTTACCTTGCTGTTTTTGTATTTTCAGATTACAAATACCTATATCTACTATCCATATTGCACTTGTATGACCATCTCTTTGCCGAACTAGTGCACCTACACAATTTACCATTGTATTGGGTGTGCTGGGGACACAAGAGACTCCTTGTTATTTGGTTGCAGGGTTGTTTGAGAGAGACCATCTTCATCCTACACCTCCCACGGATTGATAAACCTTAGGTCATCCTCTTGAGGGAAATTTGCTACTGTCCTACAAAACTCTGCGCTTGGAGGCCCAACACGAGTCTACAAGAAGAAGGTTGCATAGTAGGCATCAAGCTCTTTTCTGGTGTTGTTGCCAGGGAGGTTAGTGCTTGAAGGAATATCTTTAGATCTTGCAATCGAATCTTTTCGTTTCTTGTTTTATCACTAGTTTAGTTTATAAAAGAAAACTACAAAAAAATGGAATTGAGGATGCCGCATATGCTTCATCTTTTTAATATCTTTCGTGAAAAGGATGGAAAGGAAAATTGTGCTCAAGTGCTAGAAGAAGAAGTCTATAAAATGTTTGGCACTAAGTTTTTGAATGATGAGCATGATTGCAATGTTGTTAGTATGAATTCTTTGAATATCCATGATGCTAATGATATGCAAAGCCACAAGCTTGGGGATGCTATGTTTGATGAAGATGATATTTTTAGTCCCCCAAGTTTTGATGAGCAAATTTATTATGATGATAGCATGACACATATTTATGATGATTGTAATATTTATGAAAGTGAGTTTGGAAGAGTGTCAACTTTAGGAAGTAGTGATCCCGCTATTTTGGAGGGTGTTGAATCTTATTATAATGATAAAAGTGGATTTGGATAGGACATGACTTTATTTAGTAACGATTCCACTATTTCGGAAGAGGTTCCAATTGATTATGAGAACAAAGTTGCTATCTATGATGATTATTGTGATGACATGTATGCTATAAAGAATAATGATAACCTTGGAACTTTCCATCATGATTTTAATTTTCAATTGGACTATGCCTCACATGATAGTTATTTTGTTGAGTTTCCTCCCACTATTCTGAATGAGAAGAGTTTTGCTTATGTGGAGAGTAGTAAAATTTCTATGCTTGTGCATCATGAGAATAATGCTTTATGTGATAGTTATATTGTTGAATTCATTCATGATTCTACTAAAAATTATTATGAGAGAGGAACATATGCTTCTACATATTGCAATAATATCAAGTTTCCTCTCTATGTGTTGAAAATCTTGAAGTTTTGCTTGCTTTACCTTCCTATGCTAGTTGATTCTTGCTCCCATAAGTCGTTTGCTCACAAAATGCCTATGCATAGGAAGTGGGTTAGACTTAAATGTGCTTGTCATATGCTTCATGATGCTCCCATTATGCTTTAATTCTTATCTTTTATGTGAGCATCATTGAAATCATCATGCCTAGCTAGAAAGGCATTAAAGAAAAAAAGCGCTTGTTGGGAGACAACCAAACATTTGTCTCTATTGTTTTTGTGTGTTCACATGGTTAAGCTACTGTATTAATCATGTTTTATAGCTTTTGTTTCAATAAAATGCCAAGTAAAGCCTTTGGGATAGTATGGATGATAGTTGATTCAATTCTGTCCACAAACAGAAACCTTTGCTTGATCATAGAATTGTTTAAATTCACTGGAGCATGATAAATTCTGATTTTTACACATGACTTATATACAATTTGTCTACGCTTTCCTAATTGTTTTGGAATTTTTGGAGTTACACAAGTATGATTTCAATTCAGATCTTTATAGCTTGTTCTGTTTTTGACAGATTTTGTTTTCGATGCATATTTTGCTTGTTTCCTAGTTTCTATGGCTTATATTGCTTAATATAAATTGTAGAAATGATATGGTACAGTAGTCATCATGTGAGAAAAAAATATGAATCTTGTCTTGACAGTACCAAAGTGAATGATTTATTTTATTATACTAATGAAGCTCACGAGTTTTCTTTAAGTTTTGTGTTGTCAAGTTTTCAAGTTTTGGGTGAAGTTTCGATGGACTACGGAATAAGGAGTGGCAAAAGCCTAAGCTTGTGGATGCCCAAGGCACCCCAAGGTAATATTCAAGGACAATCAAGAGCCTAAGCCTGGGGATGCCCCGGATGGCATCCCTTCTTTCGTCTTCATTCATCGGTAACTTTATTTGAGGCTATATTTTTATTCACCACATGATATGATTTTTGCTTGGAGTGTCATTTTCTTTTATTAGGATTTGCTTGCTGTTATTTAGAGTAATGTTTTGCATCTTTTAGTTCAATAAAAAGGTCAAGTATAGCCTTTACCATGCTTATTTTACAAGTCCATATGTTGTTGTTTTAAAAACACAAAGTTTGTTGTTATGTTTTGAATATTTGTGAATAGTCAGAATGATAAAATCTTGAATTTTTTAGAAAATGAGTATCACCAAATTATCTACAGTGTGGTAATTTTTCAGAATTTTTGGAGTTAGGGAAGTATGATTCCTCTTGCATTCTTTACAGATTGTTCTGTTTAGACAGATTGTTGTTACGTTTGTATTGTTTGCATATGTTTGCTTGTTTAATGATTATATTTTAGGATAGGTATCTTAAATATGCAGAGACATTTAGTATGCAATGTTAAATTATAATTTTAGTGATTTTCTATAGTAGAGAATGATAAGGTTTTGCATGGATTTATACTAACCTATCTCACGAGTTTTTGTTGAGTTTTGTGTGGATGAAGCTTTTAAGATTTAGGGAAACCGCGATATGAAAGAAATTAAGGAGACAAAAAAGCTCAAGCTTGGGGATTCCCAAGGCATCTCAAGTGAATATTTCAAGAAGTTTCAAGCATCTAAGATTGGGGATGCCCCGGTTGGCATCCCACCTTTCTTCTTCAACAATTATCGGTCAGTTTTGGTTGAGCCTAAGTTTTTTTTGCTTCTTCACATGATATGTGCTATCCTTGCAATGTCATTTTATTTTATTTTGCTTGCTGTTTGAATAAAGTACTTGAGATCTAAAATTTCATTTATGAGAAGGAGTCTTCACATAGTTACATAATTATTCGACTACTCATTGATCTTCACTTATATCCTTTGGAGTAGTTTGTCATTTGCTCTAGTGCTTCACTTATATCTTTTTACAAAGACGGCAAGAGTTTTATTTTCAAGAAATTGTTGAACTCTCATGCTTCACTTATATCATTTTGAGAGTCTTAAACAATATTGTAATTTGCTTTGGTTATGAATTTAGTCCTAATATGTTGGGCATCAGAGAGGGATATAATAAAAACTTTCATATAAAGTGCATTCAATACTATGAGAAGTTTGATTCCTTATGATTGTTTTGAGATATGAAGATGGTGATATTAGAGTCATGCTAGTGGGTAGTTGTGAATTTGAGAAATACTTGTGTTAAGGTTTGTGAGTCCTGTAGCATGCACGTATGATGAACCGTTATGTAACGAAGTTGGAGCATGAGATATTTTTTTATTGTCTTCCTTATGAGCAGCGGTCAGGTCGAGCGATGATATTTTCCTACCAATCTATCCCCCTAGGAACATGTGCGTAGTACTTTGTTTTGATAACTAATAGATTTTTGCAATAAGTATGTGAGTTCTTTATGACTAATGTTGAGTCCATGGATTATACACACTCTCACCCTTCCACCATTGCTATCCTTTCTAGTACTGCGCAACTTTCATCGGTACCATACACCCACCATATACCTTCCTCAAAACAGCCACCATACCTACCTATTATGGCATTTCCATAGCCATTCCGAGATATATTGCCATGCAACTTTCCACCGTTCTGTTTATATGACACGCTCCATTATTGTCATATTGCTTTGCATGATCATGTAGTTGACATTGTATTTGTGGCAAAGCCAGCATTTATCATTCTTTCATACATATCACTCTTGATTCATTGCACATCCCGGTACACCGCCGGAGGCATTCATATAGAGTCATATTTTGTTCTAAGTATCGAGTTGTAATTCTTGAGTTGTAAAGTAAATAAAAGTGTGACGACCTTCATTATTAGAGCATTGTCCCATGTGAGGAAATGAAAAAAGAGACAAAAGGCCAAAAAAACTTAGAGACAAGAGAGATGGGGCAATGCTACTATCCTTTTTACCACACTTGTGCTTCAAAGTAGCACCATGATCTTCATGATAGAGAGTCTCCTATGTTGTCACTTTCATATACTAGTGGGAATTTTACATTATAGAACTTGGCTTGTATATTCCAATGATGGTATTCCTCAAATTGCCCTAGGTCTTCGTGAGCAAGCAAGTTGGATGCACACTCACTTGGTTTCTTTTTGAGCTTTCATACACTTATAGCTCTGGTGCATCCGTTGCATGACAATCCCTACTCACTCACATTGATATCTATTGATGGACATCTCCATAGCCCGTTGATACGCCTAGTTGATGTGAGACTATCTCCTTCTTTTTGTCTTCTCCACAATCACCATATTCTATTCCACATATAGTGCTATGTCCATGGCTCATGCTCATGTATTGCGTGAAAGTTGAAAAAGTTTGAGAACATCACAAGTATTAAACAATTGCTTGGCTTGTCATCGGGGTTGTGCATGATTCGAATATTTTGTGTGATGAAGATGGAGCATAACTAGACTATATGATTTTGTAGGGATAAGCTTTCTTTGTCTATGTTATTTTGAGAATACATAATTGCCTTGTTAGTATGCTTGAAGTATTATTGTTTTTATGTCAATATTAAACTTTTATTTTGAATCTTATGGATGTGAACATTCATGCCATAATAAAGAAAATTACATGGATAAATATGTTAGGTAGCATTCCACATCAAAAATTCTGTTTTTATCATTTACCTACTCGAGGACGAAAGGTGAATTAAGCTTGGGATGCTTGATACGCCTCCAACGTATCTATAATTTTTGATTGTTCCATGCTATTACATTATCTATCTTGGATGTTTTATATGCATTTATATGCTATTTTATATGATTTTTTGGACTAACCTATTAACCTAGAGCCTAGTGCGGTTTACTTTTTTTCCTTGTTTTTCAGTTTTGAAGAAAAGGAATATCAAATGGAGTCCAATTGACCTGCAAATTTATGGTGATTTTTATGGGCTAGAAGAAGCCCCCGAAGCAAAAGAATTGGGCCAGAAGAGCCACGAGGCCTCCACAAGGGTGGAGGGCGCCCAACCCCCCGGCGCCCTCAGGCCTTGTGGGCCCCTCGTGGACTCCTGACTTGTTCTCGACGCCAACACCTCTTATATATCCCAAAACCTCCGTAATGTAACCTAGATCGGGAGTTCCTTCGCCGCAAGCCTCTCAGAGCCATGAAAACCAATCGGGACCTGTTCCAAAGACTCACGGAGGGGGGAACCATCACCGATGGCCATCTTCATCATCCCGGCACTCTCCAAGACGAGGGGGGAGTAGTTCACCCTCGGGGGTGAGGGTATGTACCAGTGGCTATGTGTTTGATCTCTCTCTCTCTCTCTCTCTCTCTCTCTCTCTCTCTCGTGTTCTTGATTTGGCACGATCTTGATGTACCACGAGCTTTGCTATTATAGTTGGATCTTTGATGTTTCTCCCCCTCTACCTTCTTGTAATGGAGTGAGTTTTCCCTTTGAAGTTGTCTTATCGGACTGAGTCTTTAAGGATTTGAGAACACTTGATGTATGTCTTGCATGTGCTTATCTTTGGTGACAATGGGATATTCACATGATCTACTTGATGTATGTTTTGGTGATCAACTTGCGGGTTCTGTGACCTTGTGAACTTATGCATATGGGTTGGCACACGTTTTCATCTTGACTCTCCAGTAGAAACTTTAGGGCACTCTTTGAAGTTCTTTGTGTTGGTTTGAATAGATGAATCTGAGATTGTGTGATGCATATCGTATAATCAAACTCACGGATACTTGTGGTGACATTGGAGTATCTAGGTGACATTAGGGTTTTGATTGATGTGTGTCTGAAGTTGTTATTTTAGTATGAAATCTAGGGCTGTTTGTGACACTTATAAAAATAGCCCAATAGATCGACCAGAAAGAATAACTTTGAGGTGGTTTCGTACCCTATAATAATCTCTTCGTTTGTTCTCCGCTATTAGTGACTTTGGAGTAACTCTTTGTTTTATGTGAAGGAAACAATCCCCTAGAGGCAATAATAAAGTTATTATTTATTTCCTTATATCATGATAAATGTTTATTATTCATGCTAGAATTGTATTAACCGGAAACATATTACATGTGTGAATACATAGACAGACAGAGTGTCACTAGTATGCCTCTACTTGACTAGCTTGTTGATCAAAGATGGTTAAGTTTCCTAGTCATTGACATGGGTTGTCATTTGATTACCGGGATCACATCATTAGGAGAATGATGTGATTGACTTCACCCATCCCGTTAGCTTAGCACTCGATTGTTTAATATGTTGCTATTGCTTTCTTCATGACTTATACATGTTCCTATGACTATGAGATTATGCAACTCCCATTTACCGGAGGAACACTTTGTGTGCTACCAAACATCACAACGTAACTGGGTGATTATAAAGGTGCTCTCTGGTGTCTCCGAAGGTACTTGTTGGGTTGGCGATTTCGAGATTAGGATTTGTCACTCCGATTGTCGGAGAGGTATCTCTGGGCCCACTCGGTAATGCACATCACTTAAGCCTTGCAAGCATTGCAACTAATGAGTTAGTTATGGATGATGTATTACGGAACGAGTAAAGAGACTTGCCGATAACGAGATTGAACTAGGTATTGAGATACCGACGGTCGAATCTCGGGCAAGTAACATATCGATGACAAAGGGAACAACGTATGTTGTTATGCGGTCTGACCGATAAAGATCTCCGTAGAATATGTGGGAGCCAATATGAGCATCCAGGTTCCGCTATTGGTTATTGACCGGAGACGTGTCTCGGTCATGTCTACATAGTTCTTGAACCCGTAGGGTCCGCACACTTAACGTTTCGTTGACAGTTATATTATGAGTTTATATGTTTTGATGTACCGAAGGTTGTTCGGAGTCCCGGATGTGATCACAGACATGACGAGGAGTCTCGAAATGGTCGAGACATGAAGATTGATATATTGGAAGCCTATATTTGGATATCGGAAGTGTTTCGGGTGAAATCGGGATTTTACCGGAGTACCGAGGGGTTACCGGAACCCCCCGGGCACTTAATGGGCCATGGTGGGCCTTTGTGGAGAATAGGAGAGGCGGCCAGGGCAGGGTCGCGCGCCCCTCCCCCCTAGTCCGAATAGGACAAGGAGAGGGGGGCGGCGCCCCCCCCCTTTCCTTCCTCTCTCCCTCCTCTTTCCCCCTCCACTCCTAATCCAACAAGGAAAAGGGACGGAGTCCTACTCCCGGTGGGAGTAGGACTCCTCCTGGCGCGCCCCTAACTGGCCGGCTGCACCTCCCCCTTGCTCCTTTATATACGGGGGCAGGGGGCACCCTAGAGACACAACAATTGATCGTTTGATCTTTTAGCCGTGTGCGGTGCCCCCCTCCATCATAGTCCACCTCAATAATGCTTCAAGCGGTGCTTAGGCGAAGCCCTGCGTCGGTAGAACATCATCATCGTCACCACGTTGTCGTGCTGACAAAACTCTCCCTCAGCACTCGGCTGGATCGGAGTTCGAGGGACGTCATCGAGCTGAACGTGTGCTGAACTCGGAGGTGCCGTACGTTTGGTACTTGATGGATCGGATCGTGAAGACGTACGACTACATCAACCGCGTTGTGCTAACGCTTCCGCTTTCGGTCTATGAGGGTACGTGTACAACACTCTCTCCTCTCGTTGCTATGCATCACGATGATCTTGCGTGTGCGTAGGAAATTTTCTGAAATTAGTACGTTCCCCAACAATGGCATCCGAGCCTGGTTTTATGCATAGATGTCATATGCACGAGTAGAACACAAGTGAGTTGCGGGCGATATAAGTCATACTGCTTACCATCATGTCATACTTTGGTTCGGCGGTATTGTTGGATGAAGCGACCTGGACTGACATTACGCGTATGCTTACGCGAGACTGGTTCTACCGACGTGCTTTGCACACAGGTGGCTGGCGGGTGTCAGTTTCTCCAACTTTAGTTGAACCGAGTGTGGCTACGCCCTGTCCTTGCGAAGGTTAAAACAACACCAACTTGACAAACTATCATTGTGGTTTTGATGCGTAGGTAAGAACGGTTCTTGCTAAACCCAGTAGCAGCCACGTAAAACTTGCAACAACAAAGTAGAGGACGTCTAACTTGTTTTTGCAGGGCATGTTGTGATGTGATATGGTCAAGACATGATGCTAAATTTTATTGTATGAGATGATCATGTTTTGTAACCGAGTTATCGGCAACTTGCAGGAGCCATATGGTTGTCACTTTATTGTATGCAATGAAATCGCATACGTAATGCTTTACTTTATCACTAAGCGGTAGCGATAGTCGTAGAAGCATAAGATGGGCAAGACGACAACGATGCTACGATGGAGATCAAGGTGTCGCGCCGGTGACGATGGTGATCATGACGGTGCTTTGGAGATGGAGATCAAAAGCACAAGATGATGATGGCCATATCATATCACTTATATTGATTGCATGTGATGTTTATCTTTTATGCATCTTATCTTGCTTTGATTGACGGTAGCATTATAAGATGATCTCTCACTAAATTTCAAGATAAAAGTGTTCTCCCTGAGTATGCACCGTTGCCAAAGTTTGTCGTGCCCAGGCACCACGTGATGATCGGGTGTGATAAGCTCTATGTCTATCTACAACGGGCGCAAGCCAGTTTTGCACACGCGGAATACTCAGGTTAAACTTGACGAGCCTAGCATATGCAGATATGGCCTCGGAACACTGAGACCGAAAGGTCGAGCATGAATCATATAGTAGATATGATCAACATAGTGATGTTCACCATTGAAAGCTACTCCATTTCACGTGATGATCTGTTATGGTTTAGTTGATTTGGATCACGTTATCACTTAGAGGATTAGAGAGATGTCTATCTAAGTGGGAGTTCTTAAGTAATATGATTAATTGAACTTAAATTTATCATGAACTTAGTACCTGATAGTATCTTGCTTGCCTATGTTGATTGTAGATAGATGGCCCGTGCTGTTGTTCCGTTGAATTTTAATGCGTTCCTTGAGAAAGCAAAGTTCAAAGATGATGGTAGCAATTACACGGATTGGGTTCGTAATTTGAGGATTATCCTCATTGCTTTGCATAGAAGAATTACGTCTGGAAGCACCGCTGGGTGCGAACTGCTTCTTGATCTGGCCGACGACGTTAAGAACGTCTGGCAGCAAAGTCGATGACTACTCGATAGTTCAATGTGCCATGCTTTACGGCTTAGAACCGGGACTTCAACGATGTTTTGAACGTCATGGAGCATATGAGATGTTCCGGAGTTGAAGTAAATATTTCAAGCAAATTCCGGATTGAGAGATATGAAGTCTCCAATAAATTCTACAACCGCAAGATGGAGGAGAATAGTTACAAGGTGAGCATATACTCAAAATGTCTAGGTATAATAATCACTTGATTCAACTGGAGTTAATCTTCGGATGATAGCATCATTGACAGAATTCTTCAATCACTGCCAACAAGCTACAAGAGCTTCGTGATGAACTATAACATGCAAGGGATGGATAAGACGATTCCCGAGCTCTTCGCAATGCTAAAGGCTGCGGAGGTAGAAATCAAGAAGGAGCGTCAAGTGTTGATGGTCAATAAGACCACCAGTTTCAAGAAAAAGGGCAAAGGGAAGAAGAAGGGGAACTTCAAGAAGAAGAACAAGCAAGTTGCTGCTCAAGAGAAGAACCCAAGTCTGGACCTAAGCCTGAGACTGAGTGCTTCTACTACAAGCAGACTGGTCACTGGAAGCGAAACTGCCCCAAGTATTTGGCAGATAGGAAGGATGGCAAGGTGAACAAAGGTATATGTGATATACATGTTATTGATGTGTACCTTACTAGAGCTCGCAGTAGCACCTGGGTATTTGATACTGGTTACATTGCTAATATTTGCAACTCGAAATAGGGACTATGGATTGCGAACACCGGCTAAGGACGAGGTGACGATGCAGCGTGGGAAAGCGGTTCCAAAGTCGATGTGATCGCCGTCGGCACGCTACCTCTACATCTACCTTGGGATTAGTATTAGACCTAAATAATTGTTATTTGGTGCCATCGTTGAGCATGAACATTATATCGGGATCTTGTTTGATGCGAGATGGTTATTCATTTAAATCAGAGAATAATGGTTGTTCTATTTATATGAGTAATATCTTTTATGGTCATGCACCCTTGAAGAGTGGTCTATTTTTGATGAATCTCGATAGTAGTGATACACATATTCATAATGTTGAAGCCAAAAGATGCAGAGTTGATAATGATAATGCAACTTATTTGTGGCACTGCCGTTTAGCTCATATCGGTGTAAAGCGCATGAAGAAAATCCATACTGATGGACTTTTGGAACCACTTGATTATGAATCACTTGGTACTTGCGAACCGTGCCTCATGGGCAAGATGACTAAAACGCCGTTCTCCAGTACTATGGAGAGAGCAACAGATTTATTGGAAATCATACATACAGATGTATGTGGTCCAATGAATGTTGAGGCTCGTGGCGGATATCGTTATTTTCTCACCTTCACAAATGATTTAAGTAGATATGGGTATATCTACTTAATGAAACATAAGTCTGAAACATTTGAAAAGTTCAAAGAATTTCAGAGTGAAGTTGAATATCATCGTAACAAGAAAATAAAGTTTCTACGATCTGATCGTGGAGGAGAATATTTGAGTTATGAGTTTGGTCTACATTTGAAACAATGCGGAATAGTTTTGCAACTCACGCCACCCGGAACACCACAGCGTAATGGTGTGTCCGAACGTCGTAATCGTACTTTACTAGATTTGGTGCGATCTATGATGTCTCTTACTGATTTAACACTATCGTTTTGGGGTTATTCTTTAGAGACGGCTGCATTCACGTTAAATAGGGCACCATCGAAATCCGTTGAGACGACGCCTTATGAACTGTGGTTTGGCAAGAAACCAAAGTTGTCGTTTCTTAAAGTTTGGGTCTGCGATGCTTATGTGAAAAAGCTTCAACCTGATAAGCTCGAACCCAAATCGGAGAAATGTGTCTTCATAGGATACCCAAAGGAGAATGTTGAGTACGCCTTCTATCACAGATCCGAAGGCAAGACATTCGTTGGTAAGAATGGATCCTTTCTAGAGAAGGAGTTTCTCTCGAAAGAAGTGAGTGGGAGGAAAGTAGAACTTGATGAGGTAAGCATACTGCTCCATTATTGGAAAGTAGTTCATCACAAAAATCTGTTCCTGTGACGCCTACACCAATTAGTGAGGAAGTTAATGATGATGATCATGAAACTTCAGATCAAGTTTTTACTGAACCTCGTAGGTCAACCAGAGTAAGATCCGGACCAGAGTGGTACGGTAATCCTGTTCTAGAGGTTATGTTACTAGACCATGACGAACCTAAGAACTATGAAGAAGCGATGGTGAGCCCAGATTCCGCAAAATGGCTTGAGCCCATGAAATCTGAGATGGGATCCATGTATGAGAACAAAGTGTGGACTTTGGTTGACTTGCCCGATGATCGGCAAGCAATTGAGAATAAATGGATCTTCAAGAAGAAGACTGACGCTGGCGGTAATGTTGCTGTCTATAAAGCTCAACTTGTTGCAAAAGGTTTTCGACAAGTTCAAGGGATTGACTACAATGAGACCTTCTCACCCGTAGCGATGCTTAAGTCCGTCCGAATCATGTTAAATTACCGCATTTTATGATTATGAAATTTGGCAAATGGATGTCAAAACTGCTTTCCTGAATGGATTTCTGGAAGAAGAGTTGTATATGATGCAACCGGAAGGTTTTTTTGATCCAAAGGGAGCTAACAAAGTGTGCAAGCTCCAGCGATCCATTTATGGACTGGTGCAAGCCTCTCGGAGTTGGAATAAACACTTTGATAGTGTGATCAAAGCATTTAGTTTTGTACAGACTTTTGGAAAAGCCTGTATTTACAAGAAAGTGAGTGGGAGCTTTGTAGCATTTCTAATATTATATGTGGATGGCATATTGCTGATTGGAAATGCTATAGAATTTCTGGATAGCATAAAGGGATACTTGAATAAGAGTTTTTTAATGAAAGACCTCGGTGAAGCTGCTTATATATTGGGCATCAAGATCTATAGAGATAGATCAAGACGCTTAATTGGACTTTCACAAAGCACATTCCTTGACAAACTTTTGAAGAAGTTCAAAATGGATCAAGCAAAGAAAGGCTTCTTGCCTGTGTTACAAGGTGTGAAGTTGAGTAAGACTCAATGCCCGACCACCGCAGAAGATAGAGAGAAAATGAAAGATGTTCCCTATGCTTCGGCCATAGGCTCTATCATGTATGCAATGCTGTGTACCAGACCTGATGTTTGCCTTGCTATAAGCCTAGCAGGGAGGTACCAAAGTAATCCAGGAGCGGATCACTAGACAGCGGTCAAGAACATCCTGAAATACCTGAAAAGGACTAAGGATATGTTTCTCGTTTATGGAGGTGACAAAGAGCTCATCGTAAATGGTTACGTTGATGCAAGCTTTGACACTGATCCGGACGATTCTAAATCACAAACCGGATACGTGTTTACATTGAACGGTGGAGCTATCAGTTGGGTGCAGTTCTAAACAAAGCGTCGTGGCGGGATCTACGTGTGAAGCGGAGTACATAGCTGCTTCGGAAGCAGCAAATGAAGGAGTCTGGATGAAGGAGTTCATATCCGATCTAGGTGTCATACCTAGTGCATCGGGTCCATTGAATATATTTTGTGACAATTCTGGTGCATTTGCCTTGGCGAAGGAATCCAGATTTCACAAGAGAACCAAGCACATCAAGAGACGCTTCAATTCCATCCGGGATCTAGTCCAGGTGGGAGACATAGAAATTTGCAAGATACATACGGATCTGAATGTTGCAGACCCGTTGACTAAGCCTCTTCCATGAGCAAAACATGATCAGCACCAAGGCTCCACGGGTGTTAGAATCATTACTGTGTAATCTAGATTATTGCCTCTAGTGCAAGTGGGAGACTGAAGTAAATATGCCCTAGAGGCAATAATAAAGTTATTATTTATTTCCTTATATCATGATAAATGTTTATTATTCATGCTAGAATTGTATTAACAGGAAACATAATACATGTGTGAATACATAGACAAACAGAGTGTCACTAGTATGCCTCTACTTGACTAGCTCGTTGATCAAAGATGGTTAAGTTTCCTAGCCATTGACATGGGTTGTCATTTGATTAATGGGATCACATCATTAGGAGAATGATGTGATTGACTTGACCCATTCCGTTAGCTTAGCACTTTCGATCGCTTAGTATGTTGCTATTGCTTCCTTCATGACTTATACATGTTCCTATGACTATGAGATTATGCAACTCCGTTTATCGGAGGAACACTTTGTGTGCTACCAAACGTCACAACGAATCGGGTGATTATAAAGGTGCTCTCAAGGTGTCTCCGAAGGTACTTGTTGGGTTGGCGATTTCGAGATTAGGATTTGTCACTCCGATTGTCGGAGAGGTATCTGTGGGCCCACTCGTAATGCACATCACTTAAGCCTTGCAAGCATTGCAACTAATGAGTTAGTTGCGGGATGACGTATTACAGAACGAGTGAAGAGTCTTGCCGGTAACGAGATTGAACTAGGTATTGAGATACCGACGATCGAATCTCGGGCAAGTAACATACCGATGACAAAGGGAACAACGTATGTTGTTATGCGGTCTGACCGATAAAGATCTTCGTAGAATATGTGGGAGCCAATATGAGCATCCAGGTTCCGCAATTGGTTATTCACCGGAGACGTGTCTCGGTCATGTCTACATAGTGCTCGAACCCGTAGGGTCCGCACGCTTAACGTTTCGATGACAGTTATATTATGAGTTTATATGTTTTGATGTACCGAAGGTTCTTGAGTCCGGATGTGATCACGGACATGACGAGGAGTCTCGAAATGGTCGAGACATGAAGATTGATATATTGGAAGCCTATATTTGGATATCGGAAGTGTTCCGGGTGAAATCGGGATTTTATCGGAGTACCGAGGGGTTACCGGAACCCCTCCCCCCCGGGGGGGACTTAATGGGCCATGGTGGGCCTTTGTGGAGAAGAGGAGAGGCGGCCAGGGCAGGGCCACGGGCCCCTCCCCCCTATTCCGAATAGGACAAGGAGAGGGGGGCGGCGCCCCCCCTTTCCTTCCTCTCTCCCTCCTCTTTCCCCCTCCACTCCTAATCCAACAAGGAAAAGGGAGGGAGTCCTACTCCCGGTGGGAGTAGGACTCCTCCTGGCGCGCCCCCTCCTGGCCGGCTACACATCCCCCTTGCTCCTTTATATACGGCGGCAGAGGGGCACCCTAGAGACACAACAATTGATCGTATGATCTTTTAGCCGTCTGCGGTGCCCCCCTCCATCATAGTACACCTCAATAATACTATAGTGGTGCTTAGGCGAAGCCCTGCGTCGGTAGAACATAATCATCGTCACCATGCCGTCGTGCTGACGAAACTCTCCCTCAACACTCGGCTGGATCGGAGTTCGAGGGACGTCATCGGGCTGAACGTGTGCTGAACTCAGAGGTGCCGTACGTTCGGTACTTGATGGGTCGGATCGTGAAGACGTACGACTACATCAACCGCGTTGTGCTAATGCTTCCGCTTTCGGTCTATGAGGGTACGTGGAAAACACTCTCTCCTCTCGTTGCTATGCATCACCATGATCTTGCGTGTGCGTAGGAATTTTTTTGAAATTACTACGTTCCCAACAGCATGTTGAGGGATTGTTATATGATCTAATCATGTTATCATTGTTGAGGAACTTGCGCCAGTGAAAGTATGAACCCTAGGCCTTATTTCCTAGCATTGCAATACTATTTTCGCTCACTTTTACTGTTAGTTACCTTGTTGTTTTTGTATTTTCAGATTACGAATACCTATATCTACTACCCATATTGCACTTGTATCACCACCTCTTCGCCAAACTAGTGCACATATACAATTTACCATTGTATTGGGTGTGTTGGGGACACAAGAGACTCCTTGTTATTTGGTTGTAGGGTTGTTTGAGAGAGACCTTCTTCATCCAACACCTCCCACGGATTGATAAACCTTAGGTCATCAACTTGAGGCAAATTTGTTACTGTCCTACAAAACTCTGTGCTTGGAGGCCCAACACAAGTCTACAAGAAAAAGGTTGCGTAGTAGACATCAAGGTAACACTTGCGAGGATGATCGTGTTGATAAGAGTGATTCTATAGAAGTGAAAGATCAGAGGAAAAGGAAAGGAACTAATAAGAAATGAACTAATAAGAAAGGAAGTGATAAGAATGGAAGTGATAAGAAGAAAGGAGGTAATAATGATTTGGAAGTGAAAGATCCGGGGAAAAAGAAAGGAATTAATAAGAAAGGAAGTGATAATAAGAAAGGAGGTAATAAAGATTTCGATGTGCAATCTGATAATAAGAAAGGAAATTGATCTCACTACAAAAAAAATACACTTCTGTGATGATACGTGTTTGTCACAGTAGGTCACGTTTTCTGTCATGCATGTACATCCGTGACGATTTTATGACAGAATCAAGATAGTCATACATGTGCTGCCGTAGAAGTGTTCCATGACATTACCAAAATTATCATCACGGAAGTGTCCACTTCCATGACGATAAATCACGCGTCATAGAAGTGCTTTCGTCAAGGGTGGCCGACACGTGGCATCGACCATACTGGGTCGCCATTAAGCTACCGGGTCCGGTTTTGGATCCGATAACCTGTTAACAGCCCGGACCAATGGGGATTTTCCATGTGTAAAATTCTCATTGGCCAGAGGAAACACGTGTTGGCTCACCGTTGGGACAAATGTCATCCACTCATTGGACAGGAGGCGACTATGATACGTCGACACGTGACACGGCCCAACAGAGGCCCATTCCGGTGAAAAGGCCGGCCCAGCTAAAGGCCCACCATGTGTTTTTCAGACACTAGTGGGCTGGCCCGTTAATAGCCTGCCATGTTTTGGGTCAAATTGAGGCCCATACCAGATCAAGCCCGTTTCACAGCCTCCCATGTTTTGGGCCAAATTACGGCCCATGTCGGATCAGGACCGTTAACAGGCCACTGTTCCTTTGGGCCCATTCTAAGACAGGTTTGTATTTCAGCCTGTTAAATGCCCGTTTACCAGTTCGGCCCGATAATAGTTTCGGCATGTTAGCGACCCGTGGTGCATCTGGGACGTTGTCGGCCCGGTTTAACTTTTGGCCATTTAACGGCCCATGCAGAAACTAGGCTATTTCTTGTCCGAACTAACTTTAGGCCTCTTAAAGGCCCGTAGTCTTCGTGGATAAATTTCAGCCCAACTGGCCTATCGGCCTGTTAATGGCCCGTGTAACAATTGGGCCTAATTACAGCCAGCGTTGAATCCGGCCTAATTACAACCCATCTGATAATGGCCCGTGACACTTTTAGGCCCGCGTAGATACCGGCCTTCTTAAGGCCCATAATTTTATTGGGCCAAACAGGCCCGACATATATTTTGGCATGTTAACTGCTCGTCCTATTTGGGCCAAACATGGGCCTTAGGAAGTTTCAGACTGTATTGGCCCGTGAATTTTTCAGCTCAATGCTAGCCCAATCTAGGTTTTAGCCTATTAAAAGTCCATGGTATTCTCTGGCCCAGCTGGCCAGAACTTTACTCGGCCTGTTAAGGCAGGAAACAACTATAGGTTTAGACCTGCTAATGGCCCAAGATGATTATAGGCCCACGTTTTGGCCCATATGAGTAACGGGCCGGCCTGAAGACCGACAACACTAAGATCCACTGAACCTTCCGGCCTAAATTACAACATACCGACCAAGAATAAACCTAGACTATAAAACAAAGAAATTACAGCATATTACATCCCCTCGGCATCAAAATTCCCCGCCAAAGGATAATAAAGGGCAACCAGACAGAGATTACATAAATCAAGGTGTCGCCACCAAAGTGGAAGTTAACAGCGGACAAAGTAATAGATGTAACCGACAAAGACTTCAACACAGTTCAAGAAAGGTTAGCCCGGCCCAGGAGCTGCAACGCAAGTAGCTTAGCAACCTGATGAGACTGCGCTTCTTTGGCGCTCATATCCACCAACTTAAGCTGCATAGCATCGATAAATGTCCTGTACATATGGTTAATCTTGCATAGAGATTGGAGTTCCAGTCGTATTTGAGCGGAAGCATGTATTTCTGCTTGAATTTCAGGCTGAAGAAGTCGAACAGATTCAGGCGGCGACTTCATCGAGCTTGTGTCACAAAGTAAGTTTGACACTACATCAAGATGTGACTTCGTGGTTGTATCCCTACCCTCAATATGTGTTGCCTTCTCCTCTGGAATATGTGTTAGAGGGACAAACAATGGGTTCATCTCACTATCATTGTGGCGCTTCTTCCTAGCAGCAGTGTTGTCACCTCGAAAGAGAAACAAGTAGGTAGATAACAGGTTTTGCATTATAAGCATCGGTATTTGTCAATTCATCTCATTTCTTTGTCATAAATAAAGAGACACGGTTTAAAATAGCATTAACATAATAGGCATTGTTCACAGTTAAGACGACAGGAAATGACATTGTGTAGGAGCGGCCAGCTTCACCAGACCACTGGATTGCAGGTCAAGAACACAAGCATAGATGTAGTTCTAAACAACGTATAAGCATGAATGGTGACTGTACCGTCAATTATACCATTTCAGATTGGTAAATAAAGAGACACGATTTAAATAACATTAATATAATATGGCATTGTTCATAGTTGAGACATAGCAGAATATGACATTGTGCTGTTGTTGGTAGTCTCACCAAACCAATCGGATTACGTATCAAGAACACAAGCATACACATAGTGCTAAAGAAGATAACTTGCTATGTTTAGTTTAATTTACATGGTATGAATAAGGAACTAGATTGTACAACTAAAGACTTAAATTGAGAAGGACAAACTTATGTTTATGTACTTCTATTTTATAAACTTTGAACAAGCAATTTGATGCATTTACAAAAATAAACAACATTTGCACTCATAGCTATCCAAATATAAACAACAAAGTTTGAAGGCTCGAGGAGGACAAACTTACATTAGTAGTGAAGACATGCTCTATAAAGCCCTTGTCCATATTGATGGGGGGGGGGGCAATTCAAGAAGTTTATCGCACACTCTTTTTCAAGAGTATTGCCTTTATCCTACATTTTGTTAAGAGTAAATATAGATGTGAAAGTATAGTAACAAATGGTGATTATTTAACTTAAGATGCAGAGTACAAATGTAAATACAGCATACAGGTAGAAGGCACCGACAAGAGCAATGCGGAGCTAAACTTCTTCAGTAACATTAGTTTTATTCAATATTTTGGCAAGAGTAAATGTAGATCTGATGTGTAGAAAAATGGAGGACAAGGGAAAATAAGCTGCAAAGTGTACATGAAGAACTAGCTGACAAATATAAGTACAGTGATGAAGGACAACAGGTACTTACAAGAACAATGCAGAACTAAATTTCTTCATGTAACACCCCAAATTTTCAATTTGGAATGTTTACATAGAGCATCATTGCATACCATATTTTTTTTTCGTTGCATTTTTGCTCGATCCTAGAAATTCTACACAACTCAAGGACCCACGGAGAGAGTTGGGGATTTTCGTTATTCTCATATTTGAGTTTTCTCAAGTTTTGAAAATAGGATCATTTGATTTTAATTATTTTATCTCCAATTATTTCTACTACCAAAATATGAGAGAGGGAATAAAATGACTTTCCCAAAATAAAGAAATAATGAAGATTTAATAATAAAATCAAATAAGATTTTATTTTGGAGTTTTTCGCCTTTTATTTTGCATTTAGGAAAAATGCGCGTTTTTCAAAATTGCATTTAAGCCCCAAATAAAAGTTCATCTTGTCCGGCTTGATTTTAGAAGCCGGAAAATTTATTTCGGGATTTTTGGCGTCCGTTTAGTATTTCTTTTTATTTCTTTTTTCTGCGCGTAAGTGTAAAAAAAAACGCGCCACCGACCTAACCGGGCCGTGTCCGTCCAGGACTCTAGCCCGGCAGGCTTTATAAGCCGGGGCATCCCACCCGGGGCAAACCCTAGTCCGCCCCAGCCATTGCGCCGCCGCCCTTGATCGCCGCCGCGCCTACGCCGCCACCAGCCGCCGCCCGCGCGCCGTCGCCGGACCCGCGCCGCGGACTCCGCCGCCCGTACGGTTCGCCGCTGCCTCGATCCGCGTGCCGCCGGTTTTTTTAGAAACCGAACGGTTTTTATTTCGGTTTTTTTTGGTTTTTTTAGTTTAGTTTTTTTATTAGTTTCGGTTTTTTTTCCGGTTTAGGTTAAGTAACGAACATTCGTTCGTTCGTTCGTTTTTAACGAACGCGTTCGTTAGATTAGTTTAGTTAACGAACGTCCGTTCGTTAACCCGTTCGTCGTTTTTCTTTTTCTCGGATTTAATTCGTGATTTTTCTGATCGTGATTTTTGATCCGATTTTCGTTTTAGTATAACTTTTCGCTCGTTTATCGGAATCAGGCGATTCAAGCGCCTAGAGTTTCGTCTTGAAAACCTCTTTATGAATAACCTACTTAAACAAGTTTTTGTTTCTGTAAAATTTGACTTAGATCCAGATTAGTAAAATGAAGCTGTTTTCTTCCGCCGTTTGACTTTTGTTGCTTCGTTTGATTTGATTCTTTTTGCAAACCGGAGTTCTTAAGTTGAACTATCTGGTTTGATCTATTTGAGTTTTACCTGTGCATTAGAGGAGTACTTATTGTATGCTTGTTTGTTTGTCTGCGATAGAATACCCGGAGTGCGCCGCCTGTTACTTCGAGTCTCTAGGTTTCGCTGATCATCAGCAAGGCAAGTAACACTTTGATCATACCTTTTCTCATACCCAGTTTTATGCATTAGATCTATCCTCAAAAACTTGCATGATTAGGATCTAATTAAATTGTGGGTTTTGGGAAGTAGATTGAGGTAGTACCTATTACCTGTTTTATTATCAAACCCTTGGGAGTTACTTCTACGTTTGCTTATTATGCTATGCTATGCTAGTAGACGTGATTGGGTCAGTGTATCCATGACAGATGTGAGATTGTTAAATTAATGGTTTATTTAAGGTGGAAACTTAAACACACATCTGGGTGGATTGAGGCACCTGGTTTCCATCAGGACTTGCCTGTATTTCTTCGGACCGCCACCTGTGCTCAAAGGGATCATGAGATTATACAAACTAGAAACTTCCGTAGCGGTCACAAGCCATTATGGGCTCTGGCATAGTTGATTAAGTTGTGCGAACTCTTACGGGTAGGCTAGCTGATGTAGAGGTTGTAGGTTGGTACGGTCTACCCACATGTAAGGTGCTAGCGCTTCTGAAAGACTATGTCTCGGTCATCCGTCTCTCAAACACCATGTAGTGCGAGAAATCAAACGGAGGCGATCGAGTCTTGTGGGGAAAAGTGCGCAAACCTCTGCAGAGTGTATAAACTAATCATGGTTAGCCGTGTCCCCGGTTATGGACATCTTGAGTATCTAGTACTTGGATATCATGTGAATCTCATCATGTTACTTCTAATTAATATTGTTGGGTTTGTTAATGAGTACTTTTAATTGGGATTGAGAATGCTGTCAACCATTCTCAATGTTTCACAACCACCATGATAGTTAAATAAATTTATTCCTTTGCAAGAGGGAAAAATTGGCTTTATGCAAAACTGTAACCATAGAGCTTTTCCACCAGCCATATATGCATGTAGTATAGGCTTATTATTCCATTATTCTCTTTGTGTTACATTGCCAGCATATTCCATGTGCTGACCCGTTTTCCGGCTGCAACTTTTCATGTTGCAGACTTTTCAGACGACGAGTAAGGTGTTTAGGTCGTGGTTCTATACTCAGTGATGCCGTTGGAGTTGATGGACTCGCTTATTCTTCCATGCCTTCCGCTGTTATCGTTATTAGATGGCCTTATGCCATATTTATTTTATTAAGTTCTCTCTTGAGACATTCGATTGTAATAAGTGTGTGATTGCTACTCTGTTATAAATCCTCCGAGTACTGTGTGGTGTCAGCATTACTGATCCAGGGATGACACTGAGCACAGAGATCAGACTGTTTGAGGTCTGGTTGCTACAAAGATGGTATCAGAGCACACGCTGACTGTAGGACACGACCATTAAGCTAAAGCCCTAGATCACTACTCTCTCTTCTCATTTCTAACTCCTCATCTTTTCTACTCTTTTAGGATGGCCAAGCGAGGATCAAGTTCACCCAGCCGGATGAAGATACACCCTTTGGACGACACCTGAAGGAAGTCACTAAGTACCTAAACATCGGATTACCAAGCTTCACGGGGACCTACAATTCCACTTTACCCGAAGAAGAGCGCTGGAAGATTCAAGCTCAAGTTCCCGGAAGAACGTTTGCGCCAATCACGGAGCCCATAGAGTGTGTTTTCAATGCACCAACCTGGAGTCTGGGAAAGAGCATGGCAGCTCACATAACCATGGGACGCATTGGAGAAGTTTACAAAGAAGACCTCAAGGATATTATCTACCAGATTTGTGGACGCCGAGATGAGCAATGGGAGATAGTTGGCACTAAGAAGGATCGAACCATTGTAGCTTTCATCCAGGAGTTAAACCAGCACATTCGACGCCAGGAGAACCAGATGTGCGCAGACGTGATGGAGTTGAAGACAGCAAAAGCCAAGATTATTGAACTAGAAGGAGAACTAAAGGCCACTCGCAAGCACTACATGGAGGAGATTGTAGCTCTAGTGGGACAAAACGACGATCTTAAAGAGAAGATTGAAGAACTCATGGGGAATTCAGCACCCGGAGGAGAAGATGAAGATAGCACCTGTCCAGAGAACTATATCATCATCGACGACACCGATTCTGATCCTAGTGATGATGATTTTGAAGATGAAGCTGGAGCAGATATCATGGAATCTTCATCGGAGCAATTTTTCTAGTAGACTACCATAACAGTAGTAGATTTCCCCCATTATAATTAGTTTTAGTTCCAACACTTTGTAACGATAGATAGACCGTTGTATGCCCTTGTTTGAAATGATTGGAGTGATATTGTGTGATTTTGTCTCATGTGCATATGGGTAGTGTTTCTCTCTAGACCTCATTCTATTCTTAACTCTCGTCTTTTTCTTTAAACCCTCAGATGCCTCCGAGACGCGACCCCGGATTTGTTTTCCCGCCAGAGATCACTCAGTTGATTCAGCAGCAGAATGCCTTGATTCAAACATTGGTACAGAACCAAGGCAACAACAACAACCCACCACCACCACCACCAGTTGACCATCTGACTCGTTTCTTAAGGCTGAATCCGGTGTGTTTTCCAAAGAGCACCGAGCCGATTGTTGCAGTATGACTGGCTCCGCAAGATAGGGAGGAGTTGACCAACTGCAGGATGTACAGATGGAGAAAGGGTGAAATTTGTCACAAGATCAGCTTGAAGGACCCGCAAAGACATGGTGGGAGAATTTTACAGCCACTTACCCTGTAGACACTGTCACATGGGATCAGTTTCAGCAAGCTTTCCGTACTACCCATGTTTCAGCAGGAGCTATGGCCATGAAGAAGCGTGAGTTTCGCAACTTGCGCCAAGGAGGACGGACAGTATGTGGATGATTTCAGCAAGTTAGCACGTTATGCCCCGGATGACGTTGCAACGGATGCAGCCAAGCAGGAGAAGTTTCTAGAAGGACTGAATGATGAGCTGAGCATGCAGTTAATGGTAGCCACTTTCAATAACTACCAGGAGTTGGTAGATCGTGCGCTTATGATTGAAGGGAAGCAGAATGATTGACTATCACAAGAGAAAGTATGGACAGGGAAGAATAACTCGAGCTCAGCAGAAACTTTGCTTTACCTCAAGACAGGAGGACAATTTCAGCATACCCATGGAGGAGGTAGCTCAGACAACCATAATGGCACCAAGAATGGGAACGGGAATGGAGGAAGAAATGGACAAAACCGCACCAACCCGGCCAACACCATCCAAGGTAGACTGAGCCACATCACTTGCTTTAAGTGTCGCAAGACTGGGCATTATGCAAATGATTGCCCAGAAGGCCAAAATGGAAATGGCAATGGAAGCTCAGGAAAGAAGCCGAACCCTTTCAACAGAGGACAAGTGAACCACGTCACCGTGGAGGAGGTTGAAGCTCAGCCAGATGCAGTAATAGGTAAGTTTTTGGTTAAGTCATTTATCGCAGCTTGTTCTTTTGATACTGGTGCATCGCATTCATACATATCAAGGGGATTTGTGGATAAGTATAACCTACCAACCCAAGCCCTTAGGTCACCCATGCTAGTAACATCACCCGGTGCAGAATACCTGGCTAGTATATGGTGTGATCGACTGCCATTAAGGGTTGGACACTATGTTTTTCCCTCGGACCTAATAGTTCTGGAATCGCAAGGATTGGATGTGATATTAGGCATGGATTGGTTATCGAAGTATGGAGGGAACATAGATTGCGCTAGTAAGTCAATTTTGCTTACCACCCCAGAAGGGAGGAGAATCAAGTTTGTATCACGACATGAGCCGAGGAGAGCACATGTAAATTCCTTAACAGGAGTTGTGCAGGAGGAAGTACTAGTGGTAAGGGATTTCCCGGACGTGTTTCCGGAAGAGTTTCCAGGCATGCCGCCGGACAGAGACATTGAGTTTCTGATTGAACTACTGCCAGGCACTGGGCCAGTATCTAAGATACCGTATAGGATGCCAACCCAAGATTTGGAGGAAATTAAGAAGCAGATTAAGGAGTTCTTTGGATAAAGGTTTTATTCGCCCAAGTTCTTCGCCTTTGGGGATCACCAAGACTTCTAGTGGAGAAGAAGGATGGATCATTAAGAATGGTTGTTGATTATCGAGGATTGAATGAAGTAACCATTAAGAACAAGTACCCACCGCCGATGATCAATGACTTGTTTGACCAATTGCAAGGAGCTAAGGTGTTTTCCAAGATCGATTTGCGATCGTGGTATCATCGATTGAAGATTCGAGAGCGGGATATACCTAATACGGCTTTTACCACCAGGTACGGGCTATATGAGTATACCGTTATGTCATTTGGTCTGACTAATGCACCTGCCTATTTTATGAACATGATGAACAAGGTGTTTATGGAGTTTTTGGATAAGTTCGTCGTGGTGTTCATTGACGATATCTTGGTCTACTCAAAGAATGAAGAAGAACATAAGGAGCATTTGCGTTTAGTACTCGAGAAGCTCAGAGAACACCAGTTGTATGCCAAGTTCAGCAAGTGTGAGTTTTGGTTGAAGGAAGTTGGATTTCTCGGACATGTCATATCCGGAGAAGGTATAACAGTGGACCCCACTAAAGTTGTCACTGTAACAAACTGGGAAGCGCCAACAACAGTGGGAAAGATCCGGAGTTTCCTTGGACTCGCAGGATACTACCGGAGATTCATTGAGAATTTCTCAAGGATTGCGAAGCCTATGACAGAATTGTTGAAAAAGGAGACCAAGTTTATTTGGACTGAGGCGTGTGAAGCTAGTTTCCAAGAGTTGAAGAAACGTTTGGTTACCTCACCAGTATTAATCCTGCCAGATCAGACCAAGGATTATGAGGTGTATTGCGACGCTTCACGAAGAGGACTTGGAGCAGTGCTTATGCAGGAGGGAAGAGTTGTTTCGTATGCTTCACAGCAGCTTAAGCCTCATGAGCTAAACTATGCCACGCATGATTTGGAGTTAGCAGCCGTAGTGCATGCGTTGAAGACATGGAGACATTTCCTCATTGGAAATCATTATGAGGTGTATACGGATCACAAGAGTTTGAAGTACATCTTCACGCAGAAGGAGCTAAATCTCAGGCAGAGGAGATGGTTGGAGCTCATCAAAGATTACGATATGAGATTACATTATCACCCTGGAAAGGCTAATGTTGTAGCAGATGCGTTGAGCCGTAAGAGTCACGTCAACACACTAATGACGGGAGAAATACCAAAGGAGTTAGCCGAGGATCTTCGAGAGCTATGTTTGGAAATAGTTCCGAGAGGCTATGTAGCAGCATTGGAGATTCAGTCAACTTTGATGGACAAGATCAGGGAAGCTCGGAAGACTGACAAAGAGATTGCCTCCATAAAGGAGAAAATGAGCGAAGGAAAAGCAAAGGGATTTCGTGAGGATGAGCACGATACCTTATGGTTTGAAGACCGTGTTTACGTGCCCAATGATCCGGAGATCAGGAAGTTAATCCTACAAGAGGCACATGATTCACCATATTCAATTCACCCAGGAAATACCAAGATGTATTTGGATTTGAAGAATACTTTCTGGTGGACCAGAATGAAGAAGGACATTGCAGAGTACATAGCAGTTTGTGATGTATGTCAGAGGGTGAAGGCAGAACATCAGAAGCCAGCAGGATTGTTATTCTGACCATTGCCTATACCCGAATGGAAGTGGGATAAACTAGGTATGGATTTCATCACGGGTTGCCAGGACTGCTCGGCTATGACTCGATTTGGGTTGTAGTCGATCATTTGACGAAGGTAGCTCATTTCATTCCAAAGTAAAGACTACCTACAAGAAGCGAAATTGGCTAAGATATACATGACCAGGATTGTATGCTTGCATGGAGTTCCGTGAGTATCAGACGTATAGAGGAACCCAATTCACCTAAAAGTTCTAGAAGCGGTTGTACGAAACTTTGGGAACCAGTGGAGTTTAGCACGACTTTTCATCCATGCATGATGGACAAACCGAGAGAGTCAACCAGATTTTGTAGGATATGCTTAGAGCTTGTGCTTTGGATTATGGATCAAGTTGGGATGATAACTTGCCATATGCGGAGTTTTCTTAAAACAACAGTTACCAAACCAGTTTGAAGATGGCTCCTTTCGAAGCCTTGTACGGAAGGAGGTGCAGGACCCCGTTGTTGTGGGATGAAGTTGGAGCCGCCAGTTGTTTGGACCGGATTAGATTAAGGAGTCTGAACGGAAGGTAAAGTTGATTCGCGATAGGCTCAAGGTAGCCCAGTCAAGACAAAAAAGTTATGCGGATTCAAAACGCAAGGAGATGTAATAATAAGTCGGAGATGAGTTTATCTTCGTGTATCGCCGCTTCGAGGAGTTAAGCGTTTTGGAGTTAAGGGGAAGTTAGCACCTCGATTTGCAGGACCTTATCGTGTTTTGGAACGCATGGGAGAAGTTGCGTACAAGTTGGAACTACCCGAAGGCTTGTCAGGAGTTCATGATGTGTTTCATGTTTCTCAGTTGAAGAAGTGTCACATGAGATGGCCGATATACCACCGAGAGATATGATTGCCACTCGAAGCGATTCGGTTGAATGATGATTTGACCTACGAGGAGAAACCACCAAGATTCTCGAGTATGCCACCGAGTCACCCGCAAAGAAGGTCATTAAGTTTTGCAAAGTTCAGTGGAGCCACCACACCGAGGATGAAGCCACCGGGAGCGAGAGGAAGATTTGCTTAAGGACCACCTCACCTATTTTCTAGTTAACCCGAATCTCGAGGGCGAGATTCATCTTATAGGTTTGTAACATCCCAAATTTTCAATTTGGAATGTTATACATAGAGCATCATTGCATATCATATTTTTCTTTCGTTGCATTTTTGCTCGATCCTAGAAATTCTACACAACTCAAGGACCCACGAAGAGAGTTGGGGATTTTCGTTATTTTCATATTTGAGTTTTCTCAAATTTTGAAAATAGGATCATTTGATTTTAATTATTTTATCTCCAATTATTTCTACTACCAAAATATGAGAGAGGGAATAAAATGACTTTCCCAAAATAAAGAAATAATGAAGATTTAATAATAAAATCAAATAAGATTTTATTTTGGAGTTTTTCGCCTTTTATTTTGCATTTAGGAAAAATGCGCGTTTTTCAAAATTGCATTTAGGCCCCAAATAAAAGTTCATCTTGTCCGGCTTGATTTTAGAAGCCGGGGAAAATTTATTTCGGGATTTTTGGAGTCCGTTTAGTATTTCTTTATTTTTCTGCGTGTAAGTGTAAAAAAAACCGCGCCACCGACCTAACCGGGTCATCTCCGTCTCGACTCGCCCGAGTTTATAAGCCGGGCAGCCCACCCGGCAAACCCTAGCCCGAGCCGCCGAGCCGCCGGCTGCCCAAGGCCATTGCCGCCGTCGCCGATTCCGCCGCCGACGAGGTTCGCCGCCGCCTCGATCCGTGTGCCGCCGGTTTTTTTAGAAACCGGACGGTTTTTATTTCGGTTTTTTTTCGGTTTTTTAGTTTCGTTTTTTATTAGTTTTGTTTTTTTTTCCAGTTTAGGTTAAATAACGAACGTTCGTTCGTTCGTTCGTTTTTAACGAACGCGTTCGTCAGATTAGTTTAGTTAACGAACATCCGTTCGTTAACCCGTTCATCGTTTTTCTTTTTCTCGGATTTAATTCGTGATTTTTCTGATCGCGATTTCTGATCTGATTTTCGTTTTAGTATAACTTTTCGCTCGTTTATCGGAATCAGGCGATTTAAGCGCCTAGAGTTTCGTCTCGAAACCCTCTTTTAGAATAACCTACTTAAACAAGTTTTTGTTTCTGTAAAATTTGACTTAGATCCAGATTAGTAAAACGAAGCTGTTTTCTTCCGCCGTTTGACTTTCGTTGCTTCGTTTGATTTGATTCTTTTTGCAAACCGGAGTTCTTAAGTTGAACTATCTGGTTTGATCTATTTGAGTTTTACCTGTGCATTAGATGAGTACTTATTGTATGCTTGTTTCTTTTTCTGCGATAGAATACCCAGTGCGCTACTTTGTTACTTGAGTCTCTAGGTTTCATGGATCATCGCTACAAGGCAAGTAACACTTTGATCATACCTCTTCTCATACCCAGTTTTATGCATTAGATCTATCCTCAAACACTTGCATGATTGGGATCTAATTAAATTGTGGGTTTTGGGAAGTATATTGAGGTAGTACCTATTACCTGTTTTATTATCAAACCCTTGGGAGTTACTTCTACGTTTGCTTATTATGCTATGCTATGCTAGTAGACGTGGATTGGGTCAGTGTATCCATGACAGATGTGAGATTGTTAAATTAATGGTTTATTTAAGGTGGCAACTTAAACACACATCTGGGTGGATTGAGGCACCTGGTTTCCATCAGGACTTGCTTGTATTTCTTCGGACCGCCACCCAGGCTCAAGGGATCATGGGATTATTCAAACTAGAAACTTCCGTGTGCAGCCACAAGCCATTATGGGCTCTGGCATAGTTGATTAAGTTGTGCGAACTCTTACGGGTAGGCTAGCTGATGTAGGGGTTGTAGGTTGGTACGGTCTACCCACATGTAAGGTGCTAGCGCTTTCGAAAGACTATGTCTCGGTCATCCGTCTCTCAAACACCATGTAGTGCGAGAAATCAAACGGAGGCGATCGAGTCTTGTGGGGAAAAGTGCGCAAACCTCTGCAGAGTGTATAAACTAATCATGGTTAGCCGTGTCCCCGGTTATGGACATCTTGAGTATCTAGTACTTGGATATCACGTGAATCTCGTCATGTTATTTCTAATTAACATTGTTGGGTTTGTTAATGAGTACTTTTAATTGGGTTTGAGAATGCTGTCAACCATTCTCAATGTTTCACAACCACCATGATAGTTAAATAAATTTATTCCTTTGAAGTAGGGAAAAATTGGCTTTATGCAAAACCGTAACCATAGAGTTTCTCCACCAGCCATATATGCATGTAGTATAGGCTTATTATTCCATTATTCTCTATGTGTTACTTTGCCAGCATATTCCATGTCTTGACCGTTTTCGGCTTCAACGTTTCATGTTGCAGACTTTTCGCATTGACGAGTAAGGTGCTTAGGTCGTGGTTCTATACTCAGTGATGCCGTTGGAGTTGATGGACTCGCTTATTCTTCCAAGCCTTCCGCTGTTATCGTATGTAGATGCCTTAAGCCATATTTATTTTATTAAGTTCTATCTTGAGACATTCGATTGTAATAAGTGCGTGATTGCTACTCTGTTATAAATCCTCCGAAATCTTGTGTGGTGTCGACATTATCGATCCGTGGATGACACTAAGCAGAGAGATCAGACTATTTGAGGTCTGGTCGCTACAAAGGTGGTATCAGAGCACATGTTGACTGTAGGACACGACCATTAAGCTAAAGCCCTAGATCACTACTCTCTCTTCTCATTTCTAACTCCTCAGCTTTTCTACTCTTTTAGGATGACGGAAGCGAGGATCAAGTTCACCCAGCCGGATGAAGATACACCCTTCTGGACGACACCGAAGGAAGTCACTAAGTACCTTAACATCGGATTACCAAGCTTCACCAGGGACCTACAATTCCACTTTACCCAAGAAGAGCGCCTGAAGATTCAAGCTCAAGTTCCGGAAGGACGCTTATGCCAATCACGGAGCCCATAGAGTGTGTTTTCAATGCACCAACTCGAGTCTGGGAAAGAGCATGGCAGCTCACATAACCATGGGACGCATTGGAGAAGTTTACAAAGAAGACCTCAAGGATACTATCTACCAGATTTGTGGACGCCGAGATGAACAATGGGAGATAGTTGGCACTAAGAAGGATCGATCCATTGCAGATTTCATCCAAGAGTTAAACAAGCACATACGACGCCAGGAGAACCAGATGTGCGCAGACATGATTGAGTTGAAGACAGCAAAAGCCAAGATTATCGAACTAGAAGGAGAACTGAAGGCCACTCGCAAGGACTACATGGAGGAGATTGTAGCTCTAGTGGGACAAAACAACGATCTTAAGGAGAAGATTGAAGAACTCATGGGAAATTCAGCACCGGAGGAGAAGATGAAGATTGCACTGTCCAGAGAACTACATCATCATCGCATTTACACCGATTCCGATCCTAGTGATGATGATTACGAAGATGAAGCTGGAGCAGATATCATGGAGTCTTCATCGGAGCAGTTTTTCTAGTTGACCACCATAACAGTAGTAGATTACCCCCATTTTTAAGTCAGTTTTAGTTCCAGCACTTTGTAACGATAGATAGACCGTTGTATGCCCTTGTTTGAATTGACTGGAGTGATATTGTGTGATTTTTGTCTCATGTGCATATGGGTAGTGTTTTCTCCCTAGACCTCATTCTATTCTTAACTCTCGTCTTTTCTATAAGCCCTCAGATGCCTCCGAGACGCGACCCTGGATTTGTTTTCCTGCCAGAGATCACTCAGTTGATTCAGCAGCAGAATGCCTTGATTCAAACATTGG
Source organism: Aegilops bicornis (assembly GCA_021605145.1). Lineage (NCBI taxonomy): Eukaryota > Viridiplantae > Streptophyta > Magnoliopsida > Poales > Poaceae > Aegilops > Aegilops bicornis. Next base: position 417,395,538 of record CM038671.1, on the reverse strand, counting down.
TACAGAACCAAGGCAACAACAACAACAACAACAACAACCCACCACCACCACCACCAGTTGACCATTTGACCCGTGCCGAACGGACGACATATATAGGGGTGGAGGGGGATTATTTCTTGCCCTCCAAGTCCATTGGGGCATTGGCAAAGGTGGGAGGAAAGAAATCCCATCCTTTCCTTTCCCCACCGATTGTCATCCCCCTTTTTTAGGGATCTTGATCTTATCCCTTCGGGATATGATCTTATTCCTTCTAAGGGGGGATCTTGGTGCGCCTTGACCAGGGGTGTGGGGCCTTGCCCCACTACCACGTTTATGTGGGTCCCCATGCAGGTGGGCCCCACTCCGAACCTTCTAGAACCTTCCCAGACAATACCGAAAATCCCGAACATTTTCCGGTACAAAATAGGACTTCCCATATATAAATCTTTACCTCCGGACCATTCCTAACTCCTCGTGACATCCGGGATCTCATCCGGACTCAACAACATTCGGTAACCACATATATCTATTCCCTATAACCCTAGCGCCATCGAACCTTATGTGTAGACCCTACGGGTTCGGGAACCATGAACATGACCGAGACGTTCTCGGTCAATAACCAACAGCGGATCTCGGATACCCATGTTGGCTCTACATGTTCCACGATGATCTCATCGGATGAACCACGATGTCAAGGACTCAATCGATCCCGTATACAATTCCCTTTGTCTAACGGTATTGTACTTGCCCGAGATTCGATCGTCGGTATACCGATACCTTGTTCAATCTCGCTATCGGCAAGTCTCTTTACTCGCTCCATAACACATCATCCCGTGATCAACCCCTTGGTCACATTGTGCACATTTTGATGATGTCCTACCGAGTGGGCCCAGAGATACCTCTCCGTTTACACAGAGTGACAAATCCCATCTCGATTCGTGCCAACCCAATGACACTTTCGGAGATACCGTAGTGCACCTTTATAGCCACCCGCCACGTTAGGACGCTTGGTACACCCAAAGCATTCCTACGGTATCCGGAGTTGCACAATCTCATGGTCTAAGGAAAAGATACTTGACATTAGAAAAGCTTTAGCATACTGAACTACACGATCTTTGTGCTAGGCTTAGGATTGGGTCTTGTCCATCACATCATTCTCCAAATGATGTGATCCCGTTATCAACGACATCCAATGTACATGGTCGTGAAACCGTAACCATCTGCTGATCAACGAGCTAGTCAACTAGAGGCTTACTAGGGACATGGTGTTGTCTATGTATCCACACATGTATCCGAGTTTCCTATCAATACAATTATAGCATGGATAATAAACGATTATCATGAACAAGGAAATATAATAATAACCAATTTATTATTGCCTCTAGGGCATATTTCCAACAGTCTCCCACTTGCACTAGAGTCAATAATCTAGTTCACATCGCTATGTGATCAACACTCATAGGTCACATCTCCATGTGACCAACATCCAGGAGTTTACTAGTGTCACTAAACTAGTTCACATCATCATGTGATTAAGACTCAGTGAGTTATGGGGTTTCATCATGTTTTGCTTGTGAGAGAGGTTTTAGTCAACGGGTCTGCAACATTCAGATCCGTATGTACTTCGCAAATCTCTATGTCATATTGTAAATGCTGCTTCCACGCTCCACTTGGAGCTATTCCAAATGGTTGCTCCACTATACGTATCCGGTTTGGTACTCAGAGTCACTCGGATAGGTGTTAAAGCTTGCATCGACGTAACCCTTTACGCCGAACTCTTTATCACCTCGATAATCGAGAAACATGTCCTTATTTACTCCAACGGCAATTTTGATCACGTCCAATGATCCATTCCTGGATCACTCTTGTACCCCTTGCTGACTCATGGCAAGGCACACTTCCAAAGGTACACAACATAGCATACTACGAGCCTATGTCTCAAGCATAGGGACGACCTTTGTCCTTTCTCTCTCTTCTGCCTTGGTCGAGCTTTAACTCTTAACTTCATACCTTACAACTCAGGCAAGAACTCCTTCATTGACTGATCCATCTTGAACACCTTCAAGATCATGTAGGTATGTGCTCATTTGAAAGTACCATTTAGCGTTTTTTATCTATCCTCATAGATCTTGATTCTCAATGTTCAAGCAGATTAATTCAGGTTTTCTATTTAAAATCACTTTTCAAATAACCATATATGCTTTCCAGAAATTCTACATCATTTCCGATCAACAATATGTCATTCACGTATACTTATCAGAAATTCTATAGTGCTCCCACTCACTTCTTTGGAAATACAAGTTTCTCACAAACTTTGTATAAACCCAAAATCTTTGATCATCTCATCAAAGCGTACATTCCAACTCCGAGATGCTTACTCCAGTCCTTAGAAGGATTGTCGGAGCTTTGCATACTTGTTAGCATCTTTCGTGATTGACAAAACCTTACGGTTGTATCACATACAACCTTTCCTCAAGTATAACGTCGAGAAAACAATGTTTTGACATCCTATCTGCAAGATTTCATCAATCATGCAGTAATTGCTAATCCAATTCCAACAGACTCTTAGCATCTCTACGAGTGAGAAAGCCTCACCATAGTCAACTCCTTGAACTTGTCGGAAAACATCTTTAACGACAAGTCGAGCTTTCTTAATGGTGATACTTACCATCTTTGTCTGTCTTCCTTTTAAAATCCATATTTACCCAACGTCCTTACGACCATCAAGTATTTCTTCCAAAATCATGGATCCTCTCTCGGATGTTATGGCCTTGAGCCATTCGTCGGAATCCGGGCCCACCGTCGCTTCTTCATAGCTCAGAGGTTCATTGTTGTCTAGCAACATGACCTTCAAGACAGGATTACTGTACCACTTTCGTAAGTAGTACGCATCCTTGTCACCCTACGAGGTACGGTAGTGACTTGATCCAAAACTTCATGATCACTATCATAAGCTTCTACTACAATTGGTGTAGGCGCCACAGGAACAACTTCATGTGCCTTGCTACACACTTGTTGAAGTGATGGTTCAATAACCTCATCAAGTCTCCACCATCCTCCCACTCAATTCTTTCGAGAGAAACTTTTCTCGGGAAAGGACCTAATTCTAGAAACAATCCTTTTTGCTTCCTGAATCGAGATCGGAGGTATACCCAACTGTTTTGGGTGTCCTATGAAGAAGCATTTTATCCGCTTTGGGTTCGAGCTTATCAACCTGAAACTTTTTCACATAAGCGTCGCAGCCCCAAACTTTTAAGAAACGACAATTTAGGTTTCTCCAAACCATAGTTCAAACGGTGTCGTCTCAACGGAATTACGTGGTGCCCTATTAAAGTGAGTGTGGTTGTCTCTAATGCCTAACCCATGAACGATAGTGGTAATTCGATAAGAGACATCATGGTACGCATCATATCCAATAGGGTGCAACTATGATGTTTGGACACACCATCACACTATGGTGTTCCAGCGGTATTTATTGTGAAACAATTTCCACAATGTCTTAATTGCGTGCCAAAGCTCGTAACTCAGATACTCATCTCTATGATCATATCATAGACATTTTATCCTCTTGTCACGATGATCTTCAACTTCACTCTGAAATTACTTGAACCATTCAATAATCCAGACTTGTGTTTCATCAAGTAAATACACTCAAGATCTACTCAAATCATCCGTGAAGTAAGAACATAACGATATTCATTTGCATGCCTCAAAGACTCATTGGACTGCACACATCAAAATGTGTTACTTCCAACAAGTTGCTATCTTGTTCCATCTTACTGAAACCGAGGCTTTTCAGTCATTTTGCCCATGTGGTATGATTTGCATATCTCAAGTGATTCGAAATCAAGTGAGTCCAAACGATCCATCTGCACGGAGTTTTTTCATGCGTATACACCAATAGACATGGTTCGCATGTCTCAAACTTTTCAAAAACGAGTGAGTCCAAAGATCCATCAACATGGAGCTTCTTCATGCGTTTTATACCAATATGACTTACATGGCGATTGCCACAAGTAAGTGGTACCATCATTACTATCTTATATCTTTTGGCATGAAAATGTGTATTACTATGATCGAGATTCAATAAACCATTCCTTTAGGTGCAAGACCATTGAAGGTATTATTCAAATAAATAGAGTAACCATTATTCTCCTTAAATGAATAACCGTATTGTGATAGACATAATCCAATCATGTCTATGCTCAACGCAAACACCAAATGACAATTATTCTGGTTTAATACTAATCTTGATGGTAGAGGGAGCGATGCGATGTTTGATCACATCAAACTTGGAAACACTTCCAACACATATCGCCACTCACCTTTAGCTAGTCTCCGCTTATTCCGTAGCCTTTTATTTCGAAGTTACTAACACTTAGCAACCGAACCGGTATCTAATACCCTGGTGCTACTAGGAGTACTAGTGAAGTACACAATAACTTAATGTATATCCAATATACTTCTATCGACCTTGCCACCTTCTCATCTACCAAGTATCTAGGGTAATTCTGCTCCAAAGGGCTGTTCCCCTTATTATAGAAGCACTTAGTCTCGGGTTTGGGTTCAACCTTGGGTTTCTTCATTAGAGCTGAATGATTTGCTGTTTCATGAAGTATCCCTTCTTGCCCTTGCCCTTCTTGAAACTAGTGGTTTCACCAACCATCAACAATTGATGCTCCTTCTTGATTCCTACTTTCACTGTGTCAAACATCGCGAATATCTCAAGGATCATCATATTTATCCCTGATTTGTTATAGTTCATCACGAAGCTCTAGCAGCTTGGTGGCAATGACTTTGGAGAAACATCACTATCTCAGGAAGATCAACTCCCACTCGATTCAAGTGATTGTTGCACTCAGACAATCTGAGCACAAGGTCAACGATTGAGCTTTTCTCCCTTAGTTTGCAGGCTAAGAAAATCGTCGGAGGTCTTATACCTCTTGACGTGGGCACGAGCATGGAATCCCAATTTCAGCCCTTGAAACATCTCATATGTTCCGCGACGTTTCGAAAAACGTCTTTGGTGCCTCAACTCTAAACCGTTTAACTGAACTATCACGTAGTTATCAAAACGTGTATGTCCGATGTTCGCAACATCCACTGCATCGACGTTTGGGGTTCAAAGACACCGAGCAAAGTGCATTAAGGACATAAGCTTTTTTCCGTCTCGCATAATCGCCATCACAACTTTCAACTATATTTTCTCTAGGAACATATCTAAACAAAGGAACTAAAGCGCGAGCCTACGACATAATTTGCAAAGATCTTTTGACTATGTTCAGGATAATTAAGTTCATCTCATGAACTCCCACTCGATAGACATCCCTCTAGTCATCTAAGTGATTACATGATCCGAGTCAACTAGGCCGTGGTCCGATCATCACGTGAGACGGACTAGTCATCATCGGTGAACATCTTCATGTTGATCGTATCCTCCATACGACTCATGCTCGACCTTTCGGTCTCTTGTGTTCCGAGGCCATGTCCGTACATGCTAGGCTCGCTGGGTTAACCTAAGTGTTTCGTGTGTGTAAATCTGGCTTACACCCGTTGTATGTGAACGTAAGAATCTATCACACCCGATCATCACGTGGTGCTTCGAAACGACGAACTTTCGCAACGGTGCACGGTTAGGGGGAACACTTTCTTGAAATTTTAATGAGGGATCATCTTATTTACTACCGTCGTACTAAGCAAATAAGATGTATAAACATGACAAACATCACATGCAATCAAATAGTGACATGATATGGCCAATATCATATTGCTCCTTTTGATCTCCATCTTCGGGGCTCCACGATCATCATCGTCACCGGCATGACACTATGATCTCCATCATCATGATCTCCATCACCGTGTCTCCATGAAGTTGTCTCGCCAACTTATTACTTCTACTACTATGGCTACCGGTTAGCAATAAAGTAAAGTAATTACATGGCGTTGTTCAATGACACGCATGTCATACAATAAATAAAGACAACTCCTATATTCTCGCCGGTTGTCATACTCATCGACATGCAAGTCGTGATTCCTATTACAAGAACATGATCAATCTCATACATCATATATCATTCATCACATTCTTCTTGGCCATATCACATCACATAGCATACCCTCGCAAAAACAAGTTAGACGCCCTCTAATTGTTGTTTGCATGTTTTACGTGGCTGCTATGGGTTTCTAGCAAGAACGTTTCTTACCTACGCAAAACCACAACGTGACATGTCAATTGCTATTTACCCTTCATAAGGACCCTTTTCATCGAATCCGATCCGACTAAAGTGGAAGAGACTGGCACCCGCTAGCCACCTTATGCAACAAGTGCATGTCAGTCGGTGGAACCTGTCTCACGTAAGTGTACGTGTAAGGTCGGTCCGGGCCGCTTCATCCCACAATGCCGCCGAATCAAGATTGGACTAGTAATGGTAAGCATATTGAACAAAATCAATGCCCACAACTACTTTGTGTTCTACTCGTGCAAAGAATCTACGCAATAGACCTAGCTCATGATGCCACTGTTGGGGAACGTAGCAGAAATTCAAAATTTTCCTACGTGTCACCAAGATCTATCTATGGAGAAACTAGCAACGAGGGGAAGGAGAATACATCTACATACCCTTGTAGATCGCTAAGCGGAAGCGTTCAAGAGAACGGGGTTGAAGGAGTCCTACTCGTCATGATCCAAATCACCGGAGATCCTAGTGCCGAACGGACGGCACCTCCGCTGCTCAACACACGTACAGCCCGGTGACGTCTCCCATGCCTTGATCCAGCAAGGAGAGAGGGAGAGGTTGGGGAAGACTCCATCCAGCAGCAGCATGACGGTGTGGTGGTGATGGAGGAGCGTGGCAATCCTGCAGGGCTTCGCCAAGCACCGCGAGAGAGGAGGAGGACTTGGGAGAGGGGGAGGGCTGCGCCAGGGGCAAGGGTGCAGCTCCCATGCGCCTCCCCACTATATATAGGGGTGGAGGGGGATTATTTCTTGCCCTCCAAGTCCATTGGGGCGTTGGCATAAAGGTGGGATGAAAGAAATCCCATCCTTTCCTTTACCCACCGATTGTTATCCCCACTTTTTAGGGATCTTGATCTTATCCCTTCGGGATATGATCTTATTCCTTCTAAGGGGGATCTTGGTGCGCCTTGACCAGGGGTGTGGGGCCTTGCCCCCACTACCCACGTTCATGTGGGTCCTCCCATGTTGGTGGGCCCCACTCCGGAACCTTCTAGAACCTTCCCGATACAATACCGAAAAATCCGAACATTTTCCGGTGGGCCAAAATAGGACTTCCCATATATAAATCTTTACCTCCAGACCATTCCGGAACTCCTCGTGACGTCCGGATCTCATCCGGGACTCAACAACATTCGGTAACCACATATATCTATTCCCTATAACCCTAGCGCCATCGAACCTTATGTGTAGACCCTACGGGTTCGGGAACCATATTGAACATGACCGAGACGTTCTCCGGTCAATAACCAACAGCGGATCTGGATACCCATGTTGGCTCTACATGTTCCACGATGATCTCATCGGATGAACCACGATGTCAAGTACTCAATCGACCCCGTATACAATTCACTATGTCTAAATGTATTGTACTAGACCGAGATTCTATTGTCGGTATACCGATACCTTGTTCAATCTCGCTATCGGCAAGTCTCTTTACTCGCTCCATAACACATCATCCCGTGATCAACCCCTTGGTCACATTGTGCACATTTTGATGATGTCCTACCGAAAGGGGCCCAGAGATACCTCTCTATTTACACAGAGTGACAAATCCCGGTCTCGATTCGTACAACCCAATAGCAGACACTTTCGGAGATACCTGTAGTGCACCTTTATAGCCACCCGATTCGTTGTGACGCTTTGGTACACCCAAAGCATTCCTACGGTATCCGGGAGTTGCACAATCTCATGGTCTAAGGAAAAGATACTTGACATTAGAAAAGCTTTAGCATACGAACTACACGATCTTTGTGCTAGGCTTAGGATTGGGTCTTGTCCATCACATCATTCTCCAAATGATGTGATCCCGTTATCAACGACATCCAATGTCCATGGTTAGGAAACCGTAACCATCTGTTGATCAACGAGCTAGTCAACTAGAGGCTTACTAGGGACATGGTGTTGTCTATGTATCCACACATGTATCTGACTTTCCTATCAATACAATTATAGCATGGATAATAAACGATTATCATGAACAAGGAAATATAATAATAACCAATTTATTATTGCCTCTAGGGCATATTTCCAACAGTATTTCCCTCGGACCTAATAGTTCTGGAATCCCAAGGATTGGATGTGATATTAGGCATGGATTGGTTATCAAAGTATGGAGGGAACATATATTGCGCCAACAAGTCAATTTTTCTTACCACCCCAGAAGGGAGGAGAATCAAGTTTGTATCACGGCATGAGCCGAGGAGAGCACATGTAAATTCCTTATCAGGAGTTGTACAGGAGGAAGTACCAGTGGTAAGGGATTTCCTGACGTGTTTCAGAAGAGTTGCTGGCATGCCACGGGACAGAGACATTGAATTTCTGATTGAACTATCGCTGCATTAATCGGGCCGATATCTAAGAGATCTGTATAGGATGCCAGCCCAAGATTTGGAGGAAATTAAGAAGCGATTAAGGAGTTACTGGATAAAGGTTTTATTCACCCAAGTTATTCGCCTTGGGGATCACCAGTACTTCTAGTGGAGAAGAAGGATGGATCATTAAGAATGGTTGTTGATTATCGAGGATTGAATGAAGTGACTATTAAAAACAAGTACCCACTGCCGATGATCAATGACTTGTTTGACCAATTGCAAGGAGCTAAGTTGTTTTCCAAGATCGATTTGCGATCAGGGTACCATCAGTTGAAGATTCGAGAGCAGGATATACCTAAGACGGCTTTTACTACCAGGTACGGGCTGTATGAGTACACCGTTATGTCATTTGGTCTGACTAACGCACCTGCCTATTTTATGAACATGATGAACAAAGTTTTTATGGAGTTTTTGGATAAGTTCGTCGTGGTGTTCATTGATGATATTTTGGTTTACTCGAAGAATGAAGAGGAACATAAGGAGCATTTGCGTTTGGTACTCGAGAAGCTCAGAGAACACCAGTTATATGCCAAGTTAGGCAAGTGTGAGTTTTGGTTGAAGGAAGTTGGATTTCTCGGACATGTTATATCCGGAGAGGGTATAGCAGTAGACCCCACTAAAGTTGTCACTGTGACAAACTGGGAAGCGCCAACAACAGTTGGGGAGATCCGAAGTTTCCTTGGACTCGCAGGATACTACCGAAGATTCATTGAGAATTTCTCAAGGATTGCGGAGCCTATGACAGAATTATTGAAGAAGGAGACCAAGTTTATTTGGACTGAGGAGTGTGAAGCTAGTTTCCAAGAGTTGAAGAAACGTTTGGTTACCTCACCAGTGTTAATCCTACCAGATCAGACCAAGGATTATGAGGTGTATTGCGACGCTTCACGTCGAGGACTTGGAGCAGTGCTTATGCAGGAGGGAAGAGTTGTTTCGTATGCTTCACAACAGCTTAAGCCTCATGAACTAAACTATGCCACGCATGATTTGGAGTTAGCAGTCGTAGTTCATGCGTTGAAAACTTGGAGACATTTTCTCATTGGAAACCATTGTGAGGTGTATACGGATCACAAGAGTTTGAAGTACATCTTCACGCAGAAGGAGCTAAATCTCAGGCAGAGGAGATGGTTGGAGCTTATCAAGGATTACGATATGAGATTACATTATCACCCCGGAAAGGCTAACGTTGTAGCAGACGCGTTGAACCGTAAGAGTCACGTCAACACACTAATGACGGGAGAAATACCAAAGGAGTTAGCCGAGGAATTTCGAGAGCTATGTTTGGAAATAGTTCCGAGAGGCTATGTAGCAGCATTGGAGATTCAATCAACTTTGATGGACAAAATCAGGGAAGCTCAAAAGACTGAAAAAGAGATTGCCTCTATAAAGGAGAAAATGAGCGAAGGAAAAGCAAAGGGATTTCGTGAGGATGAGCACGATACCCTATGGTTTGAAGACCGTGTTTATGTGCCCAATGATCCGGAGATCAGGAAGTTGATTCTACAAGAGGCACATGATTCACCATATTCGCTTCACCCAGGAAATACCAAGATGTATTTGGATTTGAAGAATACTTTCTGGTGGACTGTAATGAAGAAGGACATTGCAGAGTACGTAGCAGTTTGTGATGTATGTCAGAGAGTGAAGGCAGAACATCAGAAGCCAGCGAGATTGTTACAACCATTGCCTATACCCGAATGGAAGTGGGATAAACTAGGTATGGATTTCATCACGGGATTGCCCAGGACTCGTTCAGGCTATGACCCGATTTGGGTTGTAGTTGATCGTTTGACGAAGGTAGCTCATTTCATTCCAGTAAAGACTACCTACAGCAGTGCCAAATTGGCTAAGATATACATGACAAGGATTGTATGCTTGCATGGAGTTCCGAGGAGTATCAGACGATAGAGGAACCCAATTCACCTCAAAGTTCTGGAAGCAGTTGCACGAAACTTTGGGAACAAGGCTGGAGTTTAGCACAACTTTTCATCCACATACAGATGGACAAACCGAGAGAGTCAACCAGATTTTGGAAGATATGCTTAGAGCTTGTGCTTTGGATTATGGATCAAGTTAGGATGACAACTTACCATATGCGGAGTTTTCTTATAACAACAGTTACCAAACTAGTTTGAAGATGGATCCTTTCGAAGCCTTGTACAGAAGGAGGTGCAGGACCCCGTTGTTGTGGGATGAAGTTGGAGACCGCAAGTTGTTTGGACCGGATTTGATTAAGGAGTCTGAACGGAAAGTAAAGTTGATTCACGATAGGCTCAAGGTAGCCCAGTCAAGACAAAAAAGTTATGCGGACTCAAAATGCAAGGAGACAGAATACAAAGTCGGAGACAAAGTTTATCTTCGAGTATCGCCGCTTTGAGGAGTTAAGCGTTTTGGAGTTAAGGGAAAGTTAGCACCCTGATTTGTAGGACCTTATCGTGTTTTGGAACGCATGGGAGAAGTTGCGTACAAGTTGGAACTACCCAAAGGATTGTCAGTAGTCCATGATGTGTTCCATGTTTCTCAGTTGAAGACGTGTCACGCAGAGATGGCTGATATACCACTGAGAGATACAGTGCCACTGGAAGCGATTCAGTTGAATGATGATTTGACCTACGAGGAGAAACCACCAAGATTACGGAGTATGCCACCGAGTCACCCGCAACAAGGTCATTAAGTTTTGCAAAGTTCGATTGGAGCCACCACACCGAGGATGAAGCCACCGGGAGCGAGAGGAAGATTTGCTTAAGGACCACCCTCACCTATTTTCTAGTTAACCCGAATCTCGAGGGCGAGATTCATCTTAAGGGGTAGGTTTGTAACATCCCAAATTTTCAATTTGGAATGTTATACATAGAGCATCATTGCATATCATATTTTTCGTTGCATTTTTGCTCGATCCTAGAAATTCTACACAACTCAAGGACCCACGGAGAGAGTTGGGGATTTTCGTTATTTTCATATTTGAGTTTTCTCAAATTTTGAAAATAGGATCATTTGATTTTAATTATTTTATCTCCAATTATTTCTACTATCAAAATATGAGAGAGGGAATAAAATGACTTTCCCAAAATAAAGAAATAATGAAGATTTAATAATAAAATCAAATAAGATTTTATTTTGGAGTTTTTCGCCTTTTTATTTGAATTTGGAGTTTTCTTGCATTTAGGCCCCAAATAAAAGTTCATCTTGTCCGGCTTGATTTTAGAAGCCGGGGAAAATTTATTTCGGGATTTTTGGAGTCCGTTTAGTATTTCTTTTATATTTTTTCTGCGTAATTTTTTAAAAAACGCTACCAATCGACCTTAATCGGCCGTGTCCTTCCGGATTACGCCCCAAGAAGTTTTATAAGCCGGGCAGCCCACCCGGCAAACCCTAGCCTCGAGCCGCCCGAGCCACCTCGCGCTACCGCCGCCGCCAGCCTTGACGCCGCGCGCCGAGGTTCTGACCCGCCGCCCGCCGACCATGGACCCGCCGCCGCCAGCCGGACTACTTTGACCCGCCCGCCCGACGAGGTTCGCCGCCGCCTCGATCCGCGTGCCGCCGGTTTTTCTAAAAACCTGGCGGTGTTTATTTCGGTTTTTTTGGTTTTTTTAGTTTCTGTTTTTTATTATTAGTTTCGGTTTTTTCCCGGTTTAGGTTAAATAGCGAACGTTCGTTCGTTCGTTCGTTTTTAACGAACGCGTTCGTCGGATTAGTTTAGTTAACGAACGTCCGTTCGTTAACCCGTTCGTCATTTTTCTTTTTCTCGGATTTAATCCGTGATTTTTCTGATCGCGATTTCTGATCCGATTTTCCTTTTAGTATAATTTTTTGCTTGTTTATTGGAATCAGGCGATTCAAGCGCCTAGAGTTTCGTCTCGAAACCCTCTTTCCGAATAACCTACTTAAACAAGTTTTTTGCTTCTGTAAAATTTGACTTAGATCCAGATTAGTAAAACGAAGCTGTTTTCTTCCGCCGTTTGACTTTCGTTGCTTCATTTGATTTGATTCTTTTTGCAAACCGGAGTTCTGAACCTGAACTATCTGGTTAGATCTATTTGAGTTTTACCTATGCATTAGATGAGTACTTATTGTATGCTTGTTTGTTTGTCTGCGATACAATACCCGGAGTGCGCCGCATGTTACTTCGAGTCTCTAGGTTTCGCGGATCATCAGCAAGGCAAGTAACACTTTGATCATACCTCTTCTCACACCCAGTTTTATGCATTAGATCTATCCTCAAACACTTGCATGATTAGGATCTAATTAAATTGTGGGTTTTGGGAAGTAGATTGAGGTAGTACCTATTACCTCCTGTTTTATTATCAAACCCTTGGGAGTTACTTCTACGTTTGCTTATCATGCCATGCTATGCTAGTAGACGTGGATTGGGTGAGTGTATCCATGACAGATGTGAGATTGTTATTTAATGGTTTATTTAAGGTGGCAACTTAAACACACATCTGGGTGGATTGAGGCACCTGGTTTCTAGCAGGACTTGCCTGTATTTCTTCGGACCGCCACCCAGGCTCAAAGGGATCATGAGATTGTTCAAACTAGAAACTTACGTGTGCAGCCACAAGCCATTATGGGCTCTGGCGTAGTTGACTAAGTTGTGCGAACTCTTACGGGTAGACTATCAGATGTAGGGGTTGTAGGTTGATACGATCTACCCACATGTAAGGTGCTAGCGCTTCTGAAAGACTATGTCTCGGTCATCCGTCTCTCAAACACCATGTAGTGCGAGAAATCAAACGGAGGCGATCGAGTCTTGTGGGGAAAAGTGCGCAAACCTCTGCAGAGTGTATAAACTAATCATGGTTAGCCGTGTCCCCGGTTATGGACATCTTGAGTATCTAGTACTTGGATATCATGTGAATCTCATCATGTTACTTCTAATTAATATTGTTGGGTTTGTTAATGAGTACTTTTAATTGGGATTGAGAATGCTGTCAACCATTCTTAATGTTTCACAACCACCATGATAGTTAAATAAATTTATTCCTTTGCAGTAGGGAAAATTAGCTTTATGCAAAACTGTAACCATACAGTTTTTCCACCAGCCATATATGCATATAGTACAGGCTTATTATTCCATTATTCTCTATGTGTTACTTTGCCAGCATATTCCATGTGCTGGCCCGTTTTCGGGCTGCAACATTTCATGTTGCAGACTTTTCAGACGATGAGTAAGGTGCTTAGGTCGTGGTTCTATACTCAGTGATGCCGTTGGAGTTGATGGACTCGCTTATTCTTCCAAGCCTTCCGCTGTTATCGTATGTAGATGGCCTTAAGCCATATTTATTTTATTAAGTTCTCTCTTGAGACATTCGATTGTAATAAGTGTGTGATTGCTACTCTGTTATAAATCCTCCGAGTACTGTGTGGTGTCAGCATTACTGATCCAGGGATGACACTGAGCACAGAGATCAGACTGTTTGAGGTCTGGTCGCTACATTTATAAAGATGTGGGTCATCCCAAAAGTAATGTCTCAAATCATAGAAAAACTTTTTCTTTTGCTGGTATGTGAAACTAGGTGGTATAAATTTAGCAACAATGTAATTAGCATAATCAGCATACCATGGAGTACTACGAGAAGTATTTATGAAATTTAATTGCTCATCAGGAAAGCTATCATCAATAGGTAGTGGGTCATCAAGAACATTTTCTAGCCTAGACAAGTTGTCTGCAACGGGGTTCTCAGCTCCTTTTCTATCAACGATATGCAAATCAAATTCTTGTAACAAGAGAACCAATCTAATAAGTCTAGGTTTAGCATCTTTCTTTTCCATAAGATATTTAATAGCAGCATGATCCATGTGAATAGTTACTTTAGAATCAACAATATAAGGTCTGAACTTATGACAAGCAAATACAACTGCTAAGAATTCCTTTTCAGTAGTAGCATAATTTCTTTGAGCATTGTCTAGAGTCTTACTAGCATAATGGATAACATTTAATTTCTTATCAACTCTTTGCCCTAGAACAACACCTACAACATAATCACTAGCATCACACATAATTTCAAAGGGTAAAATTCCAATCAGGTGGCTGAACAATAGATGCAGAGATCAATGCTTTCTTAAGTATTTCAAATGCTTCTACACAATCATTATCAAAGACAAATGGTATATCTTTTTGTAATAAATTGGTCAGAGGCCGAGAAATTTTTGAGAAGTCCTTAATGAACCTCCTATAAAAACCGGCGTGACCAAGGAAACTTCTTATACCTTTGATGTCCTTGGGACATGGCATCTTTTCAATAGCATCAACCTTGGCTTTATCAACTTCAATACCTCTTTCAAAAACTTTATGCCCCAAGACAATACCTTCATTAACCATAAAGTGGCACTTTTCCCAATTCAAGACAAGATTAGTTTCTTCACATCTCTGCAAAACTCGATCAAGGTTGCTCAAGCAATCATCAAAGGAAGATTCATAGACGGAAAAGTCGTCCATGAAAAACCTCACAAATCTTTTCACAGAAGTCAAAGAATATGGCCATCATGCATCTTTGAAAGGTAGCAGGTGCATTACATAAACCAAAAGGCATACGTCTATAAGCAAAAGTACCAAAAGGGCATGTAAAAGTGGTCTTTGATTGATCATTGGCTGACACAGGTATTTGAGAGAAGCCAGAATAACCATCTAGAAAGCAAAAATGTGTATGTTTGGATAATCTTTCTAGCATTTTATCAATAAAAGGTAAGGGGCAATGATCCTTTTTAGTGGCCTTATTTAATTTGCGGAAATCAATTACCTTCCTATAACATATAATAATTCTTTGCGGAATCAATTCATCTTTATCATTAGGGACAACAGTAATACCTCCCTTCTTAGGGACACAATGGACAGGACTTACCCACTGACTATCAGCAACGGGATAAATTATACCTGCCTCAAGGATCTTTAGTATTTCCTTTCTTACCACTTCTTTCATTTTAGGATTCAGCCGTCGTTGATGATCAATAACTGGTTTGGCATCTTTCTCCAAATTTATTTTATGTTGACATAGAGTGGGACTAATGCCCTTAAGATCATCAAGAGTATATCCAATAGCAAAGACAAAGGTGCTTCTTTAGAGTTTTCAATAATCTCTCTTCTTCATGCTCTGAAAGGTTAGCACTAATAATAACAGGATATATCTTCTTTTCATCAAGATAAGCATATTTAAGAGTATCAGGCAACAGTTTAAGCTTGAACACGGGATCACCCTTGGGTGGAGGAGGATCCCCTAGGATTTCAATAGGCAAATTGTGTTTCAGAATAGGTTCCTGTTTAAAGAACACATCATCTATTTCCCTTCATTCATTCATAAACATATCATCTTCATGGTCTAGCAAATATTGTTCTAAAGGATCTCTAGGAGGTACGGCAATAGAAGCAAGACCAATAATTTCATCCTTACTAGGCAATTCTTCTTCACGGTGTTGTCTACTAAATTTAGAGAAATTAAACTCATGAGACATATCACCCAAACCAATAGTAACAACATTCTTTTCACAGTCTATTCTAGCATTGACAGTGTTCAAGAAGGGTCTACAAAATATAATGGGACAAAAGCTATCTTGTGGGGAACCAAGAACATGAAAATCAGCAGGATATTTAGTTTTCCCACACAAGACTTCAACATCTCTAACAATTCCCATTGCTGATATAGTATCTTGATTGGCAAGTTTAATTGTAACATCAATACCTTCTAACTCAGCAGGTGCAATTTCATGCTTAATTTCTTCGTATAAAGTATGAGGTATAACACTAGCACTGGCACCCATATCACATCATCCATGATAACAGTGATCTCCTATTTTAACAGAAATAACAGGCACGCCTACCACAGGTCTATGTTTATCTTTAGCACAAGGTTTGGCAATTCTAGCGGTTTCACCGCAGAAATGAATAACATGCCCGTCAATATTATCAGCTAAGAGATCTTTAACAATAGCAATATTAGGTTCAACTTTAATTTGCTCAGGAGGTGTATAAGTTCTAATATTGCTTTTACGAACCACAGTTGAAGCTTTAGCATGATCCTTTATTCTAACATGGAAAGGTGGTTTCTCAACATAAGAAGTAGGAACAACATGATCATTATAAGTGACAATCTTTTCTTCAACTTTAGTAGGTGCAACTACTTTTACTTCTATGGGAGGATGATATTTAAACCACTTCTCCTTGGGGATATCAACATAAGTAGCAAAAGATTCACATAATGAAGCTACTATCTCAGAGTCAAGTCCATATTTAGTGCTAAATTCTTTGAAAACATCGGTATCCATAAAAGACTTAACACAATCAAATTTAGGTGTCATACGACTCCTTACCTTCGTCCGAGATCCCAATCTTCAGAGTTGCGTTTAATTCTATCCAATAAATTCCATTTGAATTCAATAGTCTTCATCATAAAAGAGCCAAAGACAAGAAGTATCAAGC
This sequence comes from Aegilops bicornis, assembly GCA_021605145.1. NCBI lineage: Eukaryota > Viridiplantae > Streptophyta > Magnoliopsida > Poales > Poaceae > Aegilops > Aegilops bicornis. The sequence goes on along the minus strand of CM038671.1, from coordinate 417,378,539 downwards.
ATGGATTGATTATTATGAGAAAGCCGAGCATAAATTTTTTGAAGAATTATTTCTCTTGAGAGCTCATGATTGGGGCATGAATATAACATTGATTTAAGCCTCCCCAAGCTTGGGCGATGCTTTATCCTTCGCGAGGCCAAAAATTATATATATGATTGCGATCACAATGAACAAGATGCATAGGATAATACTTTTGATGAAATTCCAATTTCATTCGTTTATAGTTCCATGATCCCGTGTCATCAGATAGTCTATACCATGTCGATGCATCTCCCTTCAAAGATAAAGGGAAGACCTTCTTCTTAACAACATCATCGGGTATACCTGCAAGCTTAAATAATCTACAAACTTCATCCACATATATTAGGAGCTCATCAGGATGCTTTGTTCCATCTCCTACAAAATGATTATCTAGCAGTTTTTCTAACATACCCGAAGGAACTTGAAAGGGAACATTTTCATTTTCAGTAGGTTCAATAGGTTGAGGAGCAATTATTTGCTCTACTGCTCGGGGTGAAGATACCCCGAACAAGCCCCTCAGAGGATTACTTTCCATAGTAAGAAGTGATAGTAAATTTCAGCACACTATATAAAATTTTCCTTACCAAATTCCACCTACCAAAGGCGCTTCACTCCCCGGCAACGGCGCCAGAAAAGAGTCTTGATGACCCACAAGTATAGGGGATCTATCGTAGTCCTTTCGATAAGTAAGAGTGTCGAACCCAATGAGGAGCAAAAGGAAATGATAAGCGGTTTTCAGCAAGGTATTCTCTGCAAATCGAAATAAGTGGTAACAGATAGTTTTGTGATAGGATAATTTGTAACGAGCAACAAGTAACAAAAGTAAATAAAGTGCAGCAAGGTGGCCCAATCCTTTTTGTAGCAAAGGACAAGCCTGGACAAACTCTTATATAAGGAAAAGCGCTCCCGAGGACACATGAGAATATCGTCAAGCTAGTTTTCATCACGTTCGTATGATTCGCGTTCGGTACTTTGATAATTTGATATGTGGGTGGACTGGTGCTTGGGTGCTGTTCTTACTTGAACAAGCATCCCACTTATGATTAACCTCTATTGCAAGCATCCGCAACTACAACAAAAGTATTAAGGTAAACCTAACCATAACATGAAACATATGGATCCAAATCAGCCCTTACGAAGCAACGTATAAACTAGGGTTTAAGCTTACATCACTCTAGCAACCCATCATCTACTTATTACTTCCCAATGCCTTCCTCTAGGCCCAAATATTGGTGAAGTGTTATGTAGTCGACATTCACATAACACCACTAGAGGCTAGACAACATACATCTCATCAAAATATCGAATGAATACCAAATTCACATGACTACTAATAGCAAGACTTCTCCCATGTCCTCAGGAACAAACGTAACTACTCACAAAGCATATTCATGTTCATAATCAGAGGGGTATTAATATGCATATAGGATCTGAACATATGATCTTCCACCAAATAAACCAACTAGCATCAACTACAAGGAGTAATCAACACTACTAGCAACCTACTAGTACCAATCCCGGACTTGGAGACAAGAATTGGATACAAGAGTTTAACTAGGGTTTTGAGATGAGATGGTGCTGGTGAAGATGTGATGGAGATTACCCTCTCCCTTGAGAGGAGCGTTGGTGATGACGTTGGTGATGATTTCCCCCTCCCGGAGGGAAGTGTCCCCGGCAGAACAGCTTTGCCGGAGCCCTAGATTGGTTCCGCCTCGTGGCGGCGGAGTTTCGTCCCGAAAGGTTGCTTATGATTTTTCCCTTGACGAAAGACCTCATATAGCAGAAGATGGCCATCGAAGAACCAACAGGGGGCTCACGAGGCAGGGGGCGCGCCCTGGGGGTAGGGCACGCCCCCCACCCTCATGGCCAGGTGGGTCCCCCTCTGGTGTACTTCTTCCGCTCAATATTTTTTATTATTTCCAGAAATGACTTGCGTGGAGTTTCAGGACTTTTGGAGTTGTGCAGAATAGGTCTCTAATATTTGCTCCTTTTCCAGCCCAGAATTCCAGCTGCCGGCATTCTCCCTCCTTATGTAAACCTTGTAAAATAAGAGAGAACATGCATAAGTATTGTGACATAGCGTGTAATAACAACCCATAATGCAATAAATAATGATATAAAAGCATGATGCAAAATGGTAGTATCACCTCCCATGCCATGGAGGCCAAGGACCAGAGGGGAAACCCTTCTCCCATCTAAGAAGGACGTCAAGGAAGAAGAAGAAGAAGAAGGGGGCCCCTCTCCCCCTCTCTTCTGGTGGCACCGGAACACCGTCGTGGCCATCATCATCATCACCGCAATCTTCACCAACACCTCCGCCATCTTCACCAACATCTCCATCACCATCCCCCCTCTATATACAACGGTCCACTCTCCCGCAACCTGCTCTACCCTCTACTTGAACATGTTGCTTTATGCTTCATATTATTATCCAATGATGTGTTGCCATCCTATGATGTCTGAGTAGATTTTCGTTGTCCTATCAGTGGTTGATGAATTGCTATGATTGATTTAATTTGCTTGTGGTTATGTTGCTGTCCTTTGGTGCCCATCATATGAGCGTGCGCGTGGATCACACCATAGGGTTAGTTGTATGTTGATAGGAATATGTATTGGAGGTCAAGATTGACAGAAGCTTCAACCTAGCATAGAAATTGATGCGTACGGGATTGAAGGGGGACCATTATAACTTAATGCTATGGTTGGTATCCAATACCTAGTTCAATCTCGTCACTGGTAAGTCTCTTTACTCGTTCCGTAATACATCATCTCACAACTAACTCATTAGTTGTAATGCTTGCAAGGCTTATGTGATGTGTATTACCGAGAAGGCCCAGAGATACCTCTCAGACAATCGGAGTGACAAAACCTAATCTCGAAATACGCCAACCCAACAAGTACCTTTGGAGACACCTGTAGAACTCCTTTATAATCACCCGATTACGTTGTGACGTTTGGTAGTACCAAAGTGTTCCTCCGTAAACGGAGTTGCATAATCTCATAGTTATAGGAACATGTATAAGTCATGAAGAAAGCAATAGCAATATACTAAACGATCAAGTGCTAAGCTAACGGAATGGGTCATGTCAATCACATCATTCTTCTAATGAGGTGATCCCATTAATCAAATGACAACACATGTCTATGGTTAGGAAACATAACCATCTTTGATTAATGAGCTAGTCTAGTAGAGGCTTACTAGTGACTATCTGTTTGTCTATTTATTCACACATGTATTATGCTTCCGGTTAATACAATTCTAGCATGAATAATAAACATTTATCATGATATAAGGAAATAAATAATAACTATATTATTGCATCTAGGGCATATTTCCTTGATCTCCCACTTGCACTAGAGTCAATAATCTAGATTACACATTAATGATTCTAACACCCATGGAGTCTTGGTGCTGATCATGTTTTGCTCGTGGAAGAGGCTTAGTCAATGGAGTGCGCAACATTCAGATCCGTATGTATTTTGCAAATCTCTATGTCTCCCACTTGGACTTGGTCCCGAATGGAGTTGAAGCGTCTTTTGATATGCTTGGTCCTCTTGTGAAATCTGGATTCCTTTGCCAAGGCAATTGCACCAGTATTGTCACAGAAGATCTTCATTGGTCCCGATGCACTAGGTATGACACCTAGATCGGAAATGAACTCTTTCATCCAGACTCCTTCATTTGTCGCTACGAAGCAGCTATGTACTCCGCTTCACATGTAGATCCCGCCACGACGCTTTGTTTAGAACTGCACCAACCGAAGCTCCACCGTTTAAAAAAACACGTATCCGGTTTGCGATTTAGAATCGTGGGATCGGTGTCAAAGCTTGCATCGACGTAACCATTTACGACTAGCTCTTTGTCACCTCCATATACGAGAAACATATCCTTAGTCCTTTTCGTGTATTTCAGGGATGTTCTTGACCGCTGTCCATGATCCACTGGATTACTTTGGTACCTTCCCGCCAAGCTTACAGCTAAGCATACGTCAGGTCTGGTACACATGACATTGCATACATGATAGAGCCTATGGCTCAAGCATAGGGAACATCTTTCATTTTCTCTCTATCTTCTGCTGTGGTGGGGCATTGAGTCTCGACTCAATCTTATACCTTATGTCTGAGTAAAAAACCTTTCTTTGCTCGATCCATTTTGAATTTCTTCAAAACTTTATCAAGGTATGTGCTTTGTGAAAGTCAATTAAGCGTCTTGATCTATCTCTATAGATCTTGATGCCCAATATGTAAGCAGCTTCACCGAGGTCTTTCATTGAAAAACTTTTATTCAAGTATCCTTTTATGCTATCCAGAAATTCTATATCATTTCCAATCAATAATATGTCGTCCACATATAATATCGTAAATGCTTCTGAGCTCCCACTCACTTTCTTGTAAATACAAAGCTTCTCCAAAAGTGCATGTAAAACCATATGCTTTGATCACACTATCAAAACGTTTATTCCAACTCCGAGAGGCTTGCACGGACCATAAATTGATCGCTGGAGCTTGCACACTTTGTTAGCACCTTTTGGATCAGCAAAACCTTCTGGTTGCATCATATACAACTCTTCTTCTAGAAATCCATTCAAGAATGCAGTTTTTACATCCATTTGCCAAATTTCATAATCATAAAATGCGGCAATTGCTAACATGATTCAGACAGACTTAAGCATCGCCACGGGTGAGAAAGTCTCATCATAGTCAACCCCTTGAACTTGTCGAAAACCTTTTGCAACAAGTCGAGCTTTGTAGACAGTTACATTACCATCACGGTCCTTCTTCTTAAAGATCCATTTATTCTCAATGGCTTGCCGACCATCGGCAAGTCAACCAAAGTCCATACTTTGTTTTCATACATGGATCCCATCTCAGATTTCATGGCTTCCGACCATTTCATGGAATCTAGGCTCACCATCGCTTCTTCATAGTTTGTAGGTTCGCCATGGTCAAGTAACATGACTTCGAATAGGATTACCGTACCACTGCAGTGCGTATTTTACTCTGGTTGACCTCACAATTTCAGTAGCAACTTGATCTGAAGTTTCATGATCAATATCATTAGTTTCCTCACTAATTGGTGTAGTTGTCACAGGAACCATTTCTTGTGATGAATTACCTTCCAATAAGGGAGCAGATCTGATTATCTCATCAAGTTCTACTTTCCTCCCACTCACTTCTTTCGAGAGAAACTCCTTCTCTAGAAAGGATCCGAACTTAGCAACGAAAATCTTGCCTTCAGATCTGTGATAGAAGGTGTACCCAATGATCTCCTTTGGGTATCCTATGAAGACACATTTTTCCGATTTGGGTTCGAGCTTATCCGGTTGAAGTTTCTTCACATAAGCATAGCAGCCCCAAATTTTAAGAACGACAACTTTGGTTTCTTGCCAAACCATAGTTCATACGGTGTCGCCTCAACGGATTTAGATGGTGCCCTATTTAACGTGAATGCGGCCGTCTCTAAAGCATATCCCCAAAACGATAGCGGTAAATCAGTAAGAGACATCATAGATCGCACCATATCAAGTAAAGTACGACACGACGTTCGGACACACCATTTCTCCGTGGTGTTCCGGTGGCGTGAGTTGCTAAACTATTCCACATTGTTTTAAATGTAAACCAAACTCGTAACTCAAATATTCTCCTCCACGATCAGATCGTAGAAACTTTATTTTCTTGTTACGATGATTTTCCACTTCACTCTGAAATTCTTTGAACTTTTCAAATGTTTCAGATTTGTGTTTCATTAAGTAGATATACCCATATCTGCTCAAATCATCTGTGAAGGTGAGAAGATAACGATACTGCCGCGTGCCTCAACATTCATTGGACCACAAACATCGGTATGTATGATTTCCAACAAATCAGTTGCTCGCTCCATAGTTCCGGAGAACGGCGTTTTGGTCATCTTGCCCATGAGGCACGGTTCGCAAGTACCAAGTGATTCATAATCAAGTGATTCCGAAGCCCATCAAGATGGAGTTTCTTCATGCGTTTTACACCGATATGACCTAAATGGCAGTGCCACAAATAAGTTGCATTATCATTATCAACTCTGCATCTTTTGGTTTCAACATTATGAATATGTGTATTACTACTATCGAGATTCAATAAAAATAGACCATTCTTCAAGGGTGCGTGACCATAAAAGATATTACTCATATAAATAGAACAACCATTATTCTACGATTTAAATGAATAACCGTCTCGCATCAAACAAGATCCAGATATAATGTTCATGCTCAACGCTGGCACCAAATAACAATTATTTAGGTCTAAAACTAATCCCGAAGGTAGATGTAGAGGTAGCGTGCCGACCGCGATTACATTGACCTTGGAACCGTTTCCCACGCGCATCGTCACCTCGTCCTTTGCGGTGCTCGTTTATTACTGTAGTCCTGTTTTGAGTTGCAAATATTAGCAATGCAGAACCGATTATCAAATACCCGGTGCTACTACGAGCTCTAGTAAGGTACACATCAATAACATGTATATCACATATACCTTTGTTCACCTTGCCATCCTTCTTATCCGCCAAATACTTGGGGCAGTTCCGCTTCGATGTCGATCGCTTGCGGTAAAAACACTCGATTTCAGGCTTAGGTCCAGACTTGGGTTTCTTCTCTTGAGCGCAACTTTCTTGCTGTTCTTTTTGAAGTTTCCCTTCTTCTTTCCTTTGCCCTTTTTCTTGAAACTAGTGGTCTTGTTGACCATCAACACTTGATGTTCTTTCTTGATTTCTACCTCCGCGGCTTTCAGCATTGCGAAGAGCTCGGGAATTGTTTTGGTCATCCCTTGCATATTATAGTTCATCACGAAGCTCTTGTAGCTTGGTGGCGATGATTGGAGAATTACATCAATGACACTATCATCCGGAAGAGTAACTCCCGGTTGAATCAAGTGATTATTATACCCGGACATTTTGAGTATATGTTCACCGACGTAACTATTCTCCTCCATCTTGCAGCTATAGAACTTATTGGAGACTTCATATCTCTCAATCCGGGCATTTGCTTGAAATATTAACTTCAACTCCTGGAACATCTCATATGCTCCATGACGTTCAAAACGTCGTTGAAGACCCGGTTCTAAGCCGTAAAGCATGGCACATCGAACTATCGAGTAGTCATCACTTTGCTCGCCAGACGTTCACAACTTCTCGGCGCAGCTCTGCAAAGAGTTCGGCACCCAGCGGTGCTTCCAGGGGACGTAATTCTTCCAGGCAGAATGAGGATAATCCTCAAGTTACGGACCCAGTCCGTAATTGCTACCATCATCTTTCAACTTTGCTTTCTCAAGGAACGCATTAAAATTCAACGGAACAACAAAGACGAGCCATCTATCTAAGAAACATAGACAAGCAAAAATACTATCAGGTACTAAGTTCATGATAAATTTAAGTTTAATTAATCATATTAAAACCTCCCACTTAGACAGACATCTCTCTAGTCATCCAAGTGATTACGTGATCCAAATCAACTAAACCATGTCCGATCATCACGTGAGATGGAGTAGTTTCAATGGTGAACATCACTATGTTGATCATATCTACTATATGATTCACGCCGACCTTTCGGTCTCCGTGTTCCGAGGCCATATCTGTTATATGCTAGGCTCGTCAAGTTTAACTCGAGTATTCGCGTGTGCAACTGTTTTGCACCGTTGTAGATGGACGATAGAACTTATCACACCCGATCATCACGTGGTGTCCGGGTACTACGAACTTTGGCAACGGTGCATACTCAGGAGAACACTTCTTGATAATTTTAGTGAGAGATCATCTTATAATGCTACCGTCAATCAAAGCAAGATAAGATGCATAAAGGATAAACATCACATGCAATCAATATAAGTGATATGATATGGCCATCATCATCTTGTGCTTGTGATCTCCATCTCCAAGCACCGTCGTGATCACCACCGCCACCGGCGCCGACACCTTGATCTCCATCGTAGCATCGTTGTTGTCTCGCCAACTGTTGCTTCTACGACTATCGCTACCGCTTAGTGATAAAGTAAAGCAATTACATGGCGTTGCATTTCATACAATAAAGCGACAACCATATGGCTTTCGCCGATTGCCGATAACTCGGTTACAAAACATGATCATCTCATACAATAAAATATAGCATCACGTCTTGACCATATCACATCACAACATGCCTGCAAAAACAAGTTAGACGTCCTCTACTTTGTTATTGCAAGTTTTACGTGGCTGCTACGGGCTGAGCAAGAACCGTTCTTACCTACGCATCAAAACCACAACGATACTTACGTCAAATAGACTCCGCTTTAACCTTCTCAAGGACCGGGCGTAGCCACACTCGGTTCAACTAAAGTGAGAGAGACAGACACCCGCCAGCCACCTTTAAGCACGAGTGCTCGTGAACGGTGAAACCAGTCTCGGCGTAAGCGACGCGTAATGTCGGTCCGGCCGCTTCATCTCACAATACCGCTGAACCAAAGTATGACATGCTGGTAGGCAAGATGACTTGTATCGCCCACAACTCACTTGTGTTCTACTCGTGCATATGACATCAACGCATAAAACCAGGCTCGGATGCCACCGTTGGGGAACGCAGTAATTTCAAAAATTTCCTACGCACACACGGGACCATGGTGATGGCATAGCAACGAGAGGGGAGACTATTGTCTCGCCCTCGTAGACCAAAGCGGAAGCGATCACAACGTAGAGGAAGTAGTCAGACGTTCTCCTCGCGATCCAGCCGATCCCAGCGCATTACTCCGGCGCCTCCGGAAGTTCTTGGCACACGCTCAGCTCGATGACGCTCCTCGGGCTCCGATCCAGCAAAGCTCCGGGAGAGGGAGTTCCGTCAAAGACGACGAAGGCAGGACGATCTTGATGTTCTATCACGCAGGCTTCGCCTAAGCACTTCTATGATATGACCGAGGTGGAATATGGTGGAGGGGGGCACCAGACACGGCTAAGGAACGATCTCAAGGATCAACTTGTGTGTTCTAGGGTGCCCTTACCCCCGTATATAAAGGAGGGAGGAGGAGGTGGCCGGCCTCAAGGGGGCGCGCCATAGGGAGGAAACCTACTCCAAGTAGGTTTCCCTCTCTTTCCTTATCTTATTTGGAAGGGAAGGAAGGAGTACTAGTATTAGGAAGTAGTACTAGTAGTAGGAATAGGAAGAGGGGAAGGAGAAAGGAAAGGGGGCCGGCCCTCCCCAATCGGATTGGGCTTGGGGGCGCGCCCCTCCCTTGTTCCTTCTCCTTCCTCCTACATGGGCCCAATAAGGCCCATATACCTCCCGGGGGTTCCGTAACCTCCGGAGCTCCAAACTTCTCCGGAACCTTTCCGGTGTCCAAATATATCCGTCCAATATATTAATCTTCATGTCTCGACCATTTCGAGACTCCTCATCATGTCCGTGATCATATCCGGGACTCAACAACCTTCGGTACATCAAAATACATAAACTCATAATATAAGCATCATCGAAACCTTAGCGTGCGGACCCTACGGTTCGAGAACAATGTAGACATGACCGAGACACATATCCGGTCAATAACCAATAGCGGGACCTGGATGCCCATATTGGTTCCTACATTTTCTACGAAGATCTTTATCGGTCAGACCGCATAACAACATACGTTGTTCCCTTTGTCATCGGTATGTTACTTACCCGAGATTCGATCGTCGGTATCCAATACCTAGTTCAATCTACATCGGTAAGTCTCTTTACTCGTTCCGTAATACATCATCTCACAACTAACTCATTAGTTGTAATGCTTGCAAGGCTTATGTGATGTGTATTACCGAGAAGGCCCAGAGATACCTCTCCGACAATCGGAGTGACAAAACCTAATCTCGAAATACGCCAACCCAACAGGTACCTTTGGAGACACCTGTAGTACTCCTTTATAATCACCCGGTTACGTGTAGACGTTTGGTAGTACCAAAGTGTTCCTCCGGTAAACGGAGTTGCATAATCTCATAGTTATAGGAACATGTATAAGTCATGAAGAAAGCAATAGCAATATACTAAGCGATCAAGTGCTAAGCTAACGGAATGGGTCATGTCAATCACATCATTCTTCTAATGAGGTGATCCCATTAATCAAATGACAACACATGTCTATGGTTAGGAAACATAACCATCTTTGATTAATGAGCTAGTCTAGTAGAGGCTTACTAGTGACTATCTGTTTGTCTATTTATTCACACATGTATTATGCTTCCGGTTAATACAATTCTAGCATGAATAATAAACATTTATCATGATATAAGGAAATAAATAATAACTTTATTATTGCCTCAAGGGCATATTTCCTTCAGAATATTCTCGTGTGTGCTTGTTTGCTTTATCACTAAGTAATTTTTATTTGCTGTTCTTAGTTGTTCGTTATCTTTAGTTATGGATATGGAACACGAAATACCAAAAAAATTAGGTTTACTTGCTACTCATGGAGATGGGGAACCTCCTAAAACCTCGATGCTCGTTATGTGACAGATATTATGTACTACTTTGGTAATCCTGAGAAATCCCCATTCAATCTGGTAATGGGAGACACGTTGGATCAATGCGAATACTTTAGGGATTATCGCTTGACTAAAAAAGGGAAACTATTATGGGATCAAATTTATATGTTGAAGTGGTATGCTAGGCAACTATGCTTGAGATATGATTATACTTGTTGCTCTTGGATGAAGGCTCCACACCTTCCCTTTTCATGCAAATTTAATGATAATAAAACCTTGGCTTCTTATGCTAATGGTATATATGATTACTATGATGTGGAACAAATAGAAGAATTTGTTGCTTTTATGGGTGCTTATGAAATTGAATCTGTATTTGAAGAGTGTGAAAATCTTTATGATGCTGTTTATAGACGTGAAGCTATCCTTAAATATTGCTATGAGAATTATGAATACAATGCCGATATTGATGCATTTATTAAGAAATTCTCCGCTGTCCAAGAAGAGACTAATATTTTGCAGGAGTCTATGGAAGAAGAAATTGATGAAACTGTGGGCTCATTGGATGAAAAAGATGAGGAGGAGAGCGAAGAACAAAAGGAGGAAGAGCGGATTGATCACCCGTGCCTACCTTCTAATGAGAGTAACTCTTCAATTCATACATTATTTAATTTCCCTTCATGCTTACCGAAGGATGATTGCTATGATAATTGTTATGATCCCATTGATTCTCTTGAAATATCCCTTTTTGATGATGCTTGCTATGCTTGTGGCCAAGATACCAATATGAATTATGCTTATGGAGATGAACTTGCTATAGTTCCTTATGTTAAACATGAAATTGTTGCTATTTCACCCGCATGATAGTCCTATTATCTTTTTGAATTCTCCCGACTACACTATATCGGAGAAGTTTGCCCTTATTAAGGATTATATTGATGGGTTGCCTTTTACCGTTGCATATGATGATTTTGATGAATATAATATGCATGTGCTTGCTGCTCCTACTTGCGATTATTATGAGAGAGGAATTATATCTCCACCTCTCTATGTTTCCAATGTGATAAAATTGCAAGAAACTGTTTATACTAAGCATTGGCCTTTACTATGTGTGCATGAATTGTTCTTTTATGACATGCCGATGCATAGGAAGAGAGTTAGACTTCGTCATTACATGATATATGTTACTTGGTGCTCACTACTAAATTACAATTCATTGATAACTAAAATTGGCATTGATATACCTTGGGATCCGGGTGGATTCATTACTTGAGCACTATATGCCTAGCTTAATGGCTTTCAAGAAAGCGCTGCCAGTAAGACAACCCGGAAGTTTTAGAGATTCATTTATTTCTGTTGAGTGCTTTTATATAGTTTAAAAACAAAAAAATAAAGAGGGGAACTCAAAAAAATTTCAAAAAGGAAAGTGAAAGTGAGAGAAACAAGCATGGTTGAAGTGGGGGAGCTCCTTGAACTTTGTTCATGCTCACGGAAACTTTGTGAATCTTGATTACAGAAACTTTTAAACAAAAATAATTATCCACTTGTACAATTCCATTGTATTATAAAAATAATGTGCCAAGGTTTGCCTTTAGGATGTTTACAATGCTTGTTGGTTTGTGCGGTGCAGGACAGAAACTTTGGCTGTAGTGTGCGATTTTACATTTTTTACTGGAACGTCAAATGGTTCTGAAACTTTTTGAACTGTCTTTCTATACAAATTTTTTATGTTTGCTAATTTTTGTAGAAGTTTTGGATTACCAGAGGTATTGTGAATGTTCAGATTATTACAGACAGTTCTGTTTTAGACAGATTCTGTTTTTGATGCATAGTTTGCTTGTTTTGATGAAACTATAAATTTCTATCAGTGGATTAAGCCATGGAAAAGTTATATTACAGTAGCTACATTGAAAAAACAAAATATGAATTGGTTTTCAACAGTACTTAGAGTAGTGATTTGCTTTATTATACTAACGGATCTTACCGAGTTTTCTGTTGAAGTCTTGTGTGGATGAAGTGTTCGATGATCGAGAAGGTCTCGATATGAGGAAAAGGAGGAGAGGCAAGAGATCAATCTTGGGGATGCCCAAGGCACCCCAAGTGAATATTCAAGGATACTCAAGCGTCTAAACTTGGGGATGCCCCGAAAGGCATCCCATCTTTCTTCAACAAGTATTGGCATGTTTTCGGATTCGTTTCGTTCATGCGATATGTGCAAATCCTGGAGCATATTTTTCATTTAGTTTTCTCCTTTATTTTATGCACCATGATGGTATGAGATAGTCCTTGATTGATTTATAGAATGCTCATTGCACTTCACTTAAATCTTTTGAGTATGGCTTTATAGAATGCTTCATGTGCTTCACTTATATCATTTGAAGTTTGGATTGCCTGTTTCTCTTCACATAGAAAACCGCCATTTGTAGAATGCTATTTTGCTTCACTTATATTTGTTAGAGCGTGGGCATATCTTTTGTAGAAAGAATTAAACTCTCTTGCTTCACTTATATCTATTTAGAGAGATGACAGGAATTGGTCATTCACATGATGTGTTTGATTCCTTGCAATAGTTTTGCGATATAAAGATGGTGATATCAGAGTCATGCTAGTGGGTAGTTGTGGATTGTAGAAATACTTGTGTTGAGAATTGTGATTCCCGTAGCATGCACATATGGTGAACCATTATGTAACGAAGTCGGAGCATGAGGTATTTATTGATTGTCTTCCTTACGAGTGGCGGTCGGGGACGAGCGATGGTCTTTTCCTACCAATCTATCCCCCTAGGGGCATGCATAGTAGTACTTTGCTTCGAGGGATAATAAACTTTTGTAATAAGTATATGAGTTCTTTATGACTAATGTGAGTCCATGGATTATACGCACACTCACCCTTCCATCATTGCTAGCCTCTTCGGTACCGTGCATTGCCCTTTCTCACCTTGAGAGTTGGTGCAAACTTCGTGCATCCAAACCCCTTGATACGATACGCTCTATCACACATAAACCTCCTTATATCTTCCTCAAAACAGCCACCATACCTACCTATCATGGCATTTCCATAGCCATTCCGAGATATATTGCCATGCAACTTCCATCATCATCATATACATGACTTGAGCATTTATTGTCATATTGCTTTGCATGATCGTAAGATAGCTACATGATGTTTTCATGGCTTGTCCGTTTTTATTATCATTGCTATGCTATATCATTGCACATCCCGGTACACCGCCGGAGGCATTCATATAGAGTCATATCTTTGTTCTAGTATCGAGTTGTAAGTAAATAAAAGTGTGATGATCGTCATTATTAGAGCATTGCCCCCCCCCCCCCAAAACAGAGGCCAAAGAAGCCTAAATAAAAAAGGGGGGCCAAAGAAGCCCGTAAGAAAAAAAAGAAAAAAAAAAGAGAAAAAGGGGCAATGTTACTATCCTTATACCACACTTGTGCTTCAAAGTAGCACCATGTTCTTCATATAGAGAGTCTCTTGAGTTATCACTTTTATATACTAGTGGGAATTTTCATTATAGAACTTGGCTTGTATATTCCGATGATGGGCTTCCTCAAATGCCCGAGGTCTTCATGAGCAAGCAAGTTGGATGCACACCCACTTATTTTCCAGTTTTAGCTTTCATACACTTATAGCTCTTAGTGCATCCGTTGCATGGCAATCCCTACTCCTCACATTGACATCAATTGATGGGCATCTCCATAGCCCGTTGATTAGCCGCGTCGATGTGAGACTTTCTCCTTTTTGTCTTCTCCACATAACCTCCATCATCATATTCTATTCCACCCATAGTGCTATATCCATGGCTTGCGCTCATGTATTGCGTGAAGGTTGAAAAGGCTGAAGCGCGTTAAAAAGTATGAACCAATTGCTTGGCTTGTCAACGGGGTTGTGCATGATTTGAATGCTTTGTGTGGTGAAGATGGAGCATAGCCAGACTATATGATTTTGTAGGCATAACTTTCTTTGGCCATGTTATTTTGAAAAGACATGATTGCTTTATTAGTATGCTTGAAGTATTATTGTCTTAATGTCAAATGATAGACTATTGCTTTGAATCACTCGTGTCTTAATATTCATGCCATGATTAGATTATGTGATCAAGATTATGCTAGGTAGCATTCCACATCAAAAATTATCTTTTGATCATTTACCTACTCGAGGACGAGCAGGAATTAAGCTTAGGGGATCTTGTCGTCTCCGTCGTATCTATAATTTTGATTGTTCTATTCTACAACTTTCATATACTTTTGGCAACTTTTTATACTATTTTTGGGACTAACATATTGATCCAAAGGCCCAGTGCCTCCTCTGTTTGTTACATGTTTTTTGTTTCGCAGAAAATCCATATCAAACGAAGTCCAAACGGGATAAAAACTGATGGAGATTTTTTTTAGAATATTTGTGATTTTTGGGAAGAAGAATCAACGTGATACGATGTCTGAGGGGGCCACGAGGCAGGGGGGCGCTCCCCAGGGGGTCAGGCACGCCCTGGACCCTCGTGGCCACCCCATAAGGCTGTTGGAGCCCTTCTTTCACCGCAAGAAAGCTAATTTCCGGATAGAGATCGTGTCCAAAATTCAGCCCAATCGGAGTTACAGATCTCCTGTTATAAAAGAAACAGTGAAAGGCCAGATCTGAGAGCGCAGAAACAGAGAGAGATAGAGAGACAGATCCAATCTCGGAGGGGCTCTCGCCCCTCCCATGCCATGGAGGCCAAGGACTAGAGGGGAAACCCCTCTCCCATCTAAGGAGGAGGTCAAGGAAGAAGAAGAAGAAGGGGGGAGGGGGCTCTCCCCTCTCTTCCGGTGGCACTAGAACACCGCCGTGGCCATCATCATCATCACCGCAATCTTCACTAACACCTCCGCCATCTTCACCAACATCTCCATCACCTTCCCCCACTACAAAAAAAAGACACATCCGTGACATTTTGGGCCGAACGAATTTTTTTCCTGTCATACATATGACACTTCTACGACGATATTGTGACAAAACCCGGTATCATCATAGATGTGGTGGGCTCCTACTTCTATGCCAAAAAATCATGACAGAAAATGGGCTTTTCGTCCTGGGCGGGCTGGAGACGCAGTTGCATGACATTCTTTGGGCCGTCCATGACGGAAAAAACCGTGGTAGAAGCGAGGGGGAGGAAAATTTCAGGGAGTTGCCGGTTACGATGGGATGTCGGGGCTGAAGCGATGCGCTGCGTTTCTCTCGTAGACGCACGTCTGCTGCGTGTGTGAGGTGTTGGCTCTAATCGAACCCGGCGACAGACCGCAGTTACGCTGCATCGAACTCCGAACTGGCGGTCGATCGATGGCTGTTAATCGAACCTGATGGAGCGATTCTTCGTTATCGCTGCTAATCAAGCCGATCGATGCTGCTTCGGGATGAACAGTGAGTGTTGCGGGGGGGTTGGATGAGCGATGGCGGTGGCGTTGCCTCTGGATGAACAGGAACTCGTGGTGCGGAGGGCTGGATGAACAGTAGACGGTGGAGGGGTGGCCATGGAAGGGTGGCCGTGGAGGGGTGGTTGAACAGGGCCCCGTGGTGTGGAGGGCTGGATGAGCGAGAAGCGGTGGAGGGTGCCCGTGTGGAGGGGTGGACGAACGATGGCGGTGTAGTAGCGCGGTGGAGGCTGGATGAACAGGAGCCCATGGAGGTGGAGGAGGTCGACGGTAGCCCGTGGAGGCCGGAGGAGGTCGACGGTGGAGATGAACAGTATCCCGTGGAGTCCGTTTTGCGACGCCACACCCCTCCCCTGCTTTCGACCGTGGCGCTCCAACTCAAGTCCGCTTTCGTCTGCTTTTGGCGGTACACCACACCCTCCCGATCAACAGGACCCCGTTTCGACCGTAGGGAGGTCCGCTTCCTCCGCTTTTGGCAGACGCTGTGCCCTCCCAATCAACGGGACCTGCTTTAACGTGGCGGTCGAACACAAGGCCCGTTTCCTCCGTTGTGCGGTACGCCAGCCCTCGCTTCCATCGCCTGTTCCGTCCAAGCCCTCCCGATGAACACGACTACGCATTCTCGTTCCGACCCAGCGGTTGGCTCCCCATGAACACGGCGATTTATTTGTTTCTCCGTTCGGACCCAGCCATGTATGCGCGCCGATAGGCGTTAGAGACCCTGCCCGTATGTATGTACGTGGCCGTATTTTCTTTCTTGCACCCTCGCCGCTGTACGTACGTGTACATGCTACTTGCGCGCCTCTACTACGAAACATGCGCGCCTCTACATCCACCAGTATATATGTACGTACACGTTCGCGACCAGAATGACAACGCTACGTACGCTTCGACCAGGTGGGTCCCGACTGTCAGGCACTTCCTTGCCTGCGAAGATGTAGCTGGTGGGTCCCAGCAGTCAGGGGGGCGAATCGTTTTGGTTTTTTTTTTGCCCGGACGCACTTCCTTGCGTGCGAAGATGTAGCTGGTGGGTCCCAGCAGTCAGGGGGCGAATCGTTTTTTTTTGCCCGGACGCACTTCCTTGCATGCGAAGGTGTAGCTGGTGGGTCCCAGCAGTCAGGGGGGAAACATTTTTTTTCGCGAAATATGGTGGCCCGTCCGGTGGGTCCCCGCTGTCAGGTGGAGGAATAATTATTTTGCGCGTAATAAGGAGGCACTTCCTTGCTGCGGTCGTGGACCCAGCTGTCAGCCTCTCCATGTACAGTCCACGTCCGATGGAAGCCGTTCCTTGACCACGTTGACCACGCCACGCCGAGAGCACCAGGGCGGTGGACGCGAGGCCTAGGAAGGGGACGATGCGGAGCCGGGGAAGACGCGGCAGTGGATGCCCATGCGTAGAGGAGTACGAGGGTTCACTAGTTCGCTGCGGTGTGAGGCTGCCGTCGCCGCAGAATAACAGGGGGTGTAGGTGAGTAGAGGGATGGCCTGGCCAGCGGTGGGAGTAGTAGGGGGCGGTGAGGCCTCCGCCGCACCGCAGCCGGCCACGGGAGGCAGGAGCACGAGGCACGATCGGCGCTGGTTTGGGCGGCTGGAGCAAGAATACCAGAGGTTGTAGAAGAACTACGGCCGTTGGATGGACATCGTACGGTCACTGGAGCTAGAATCGTGCATATTGACTAAGTTGACAAAGCCCTCCGTCCCTGTCAACTTAGTAGGCCCACAAGTCAGCCTGCCACTATACTGGGTCCCAGCTAATGTGGGGGAGTATTCATTTTGTGTGCGTAATAAGGAGGCACTTCCTTGCGTGCGAAGATATAGCTGGTGGGTCCGAGCCGTCACGGGCGGTAATGTTTTTTCGCTAAATACTGAGGCCCTTTTCGGTGGGTCCCTGATGTCAGGTGGACGAATCATTATTTTGCGCGTAATAAGGAGGCATTTCCTTGCGTGCGGCCGTGGAACCAGCTGTCGGCCTCTCCACGTACAGTCCACTTCAGATGCATGTCGAACGTTGACCACGTTGACCAGGCCGCGCCGAGAGCACCAGGGCGGTGGACGACGGCGAGGCCTAGTAAGGGAATGACACGGAGGCAGGGAAGACTCAGCAGTTGTTTCCCACACGGAGGGGAGTACGACTGAACGAGGGTTTACTGGTTCGTCTGCCGTCGCCGGATAATAACAGCATGTGTGGGTGAGTAGAGGGATGCTAGGCCAGCGATGGGAGTACGGTGGGGCCGTGAGGCCTGCACGGCAGCACAGCCGGCCGCGGGGAGGAGGGTGCAGGCAGTCCCGCCGACGCTTGTTTGAGCGGCTAGAGCAGGAAGAGCAGAGATTGAAGAAGCACGACGGCCGTTGGATGGACATCCAACCGCCATCGCTTAAAGGCCAACCTTTTTAGGAAAGCCTCAAATCTGTGGAAAACAGCATACAACCCATCTGCCATTATTTCTAATAATTTACAGCCCATTTGCTAATTCTTAAGGTTTCTTTTGGAGCCCATATTCTTTTTGTTAGCATTACAGCCCATATTGTGGCCACGGTTAAAAAATTATACGAAATTTTGCATATTTCAAAAGGTTCGAACTGTTTTTAATCCCGAAATTTCGACTCACATTCAAACTGATTTTAAAAATAAATGTATATCAATATAAAATCCAACAAATTCTCCATGCATAAAAATTAATGTAATTTAAAATCTTGAAATGAAAAAAAATATTTGAAACTAATTGCTGGTTTGATGTGTTTTAAAAATGTATAGCCCATTTCTCATTACCGATGGGCCATTTTCTCGGCCAGCCGAATGAAAAGCTCTCCTCGTCTTGAAAGATTTGCAGCCCAACAGGCCTGACAAAGCGACTTAATTGGCAAATCACAAAAAACTGGCTGTGGCCGTGGACGGTATCGGCCTCTCCACGTCTGATTACTCTTCCAATGGAAGTCGTTCCTTGACCACGTTGACCACGCCACGCCGGAGAGCACCACGGGCGGTGGACGCACGACGAGGCCTAGGAAGGGACGACGCGGAGCCGGGAAGACGCGTAGTGGAAGCCCGCGTGGAGAGGAGTACGAGGTTCACCGTTCGGCCGTGGTGTGAGGTTGCCGCCGCAGGCTCGCCAGCCGTGGGAATAGTAGGGCGGTGAGGCCTCATGAAAGACAGCCGGCCACGGGAGGCAGGAGCATGCGGCACGACCGGCGCTGCTTTGGGCGGCCGGAGCAAGAAGACCAGAGGTTGAAGAAGCACTAAGGCCGTTGGATGGACATCGTATGGTCACTGGAGCTAGAATCGTTCATATTGACTAAGTTGACAAAGCCCTTCGCCCCGCCAACTTAGTAGGCCCATTAAGACAGCCTCCCACCAAGGTGGGTCCCGGCTAGCCGGGGAGTATTCATTTTTTGTGCGTAATAAGGAGGCACTTCCGGTGGGTCCGAGCCGACAATGGGGAACGTTTTTTCGCGAAATACGGTGGCCCGTCCGGTGGGTCCCAATGAGTCGTGGGAAACGATTTATTTCAAAAATATTGGTGGCCCGTCCGGTGGGTCCCGGCTGCCGTGGAGGAATAATTATTTTCCGCGTAATAAGGAGGCACTTCCTTGCGGCTGCCGTGGACCCAGCTGTCAGCCTCTCCACGTATAGTACTCTTCCGATGGAAGTCGATCGTTGAGCACATTGACCACGCCGCTCCGAGAGCACCACGGCGGTGGACGACGGCGAGGCCTAGGAAGCGGACGATGCGGAGCCGGGCCACGGGAGGCAGGAGCATGCAGTAGCACAGCCGGCCACGGGAGGCAGGAGCATGCAGTAGCACAGCCGGCAACGGGAGGCAGGAGCAGGCGGCACGACCGGCGCTGCTTTGGGCGGCTGGAGCAAGAAGACCAGAGGTTGAAGAAGCCGTATGGCCGTTGGATGGACATCATACGGTCACTGGAGTATTGACTAAGTTGACAAAGCCCTCCATCCCCGTCAACTTAGTAGGCCCACAAGTCAGCCCAACAATATGGTGGGTCCCATATAGCAGGGGGGTATTCATTTTTTTGGGCGTAATAAGGAGGCACTTCCTTGCGGGCGAAGATATAGCTGGTGGGTCCGACACATCCGGGGAACGTTTTTCGCGAAATACTGAGGCCCTTCCTGTGGGTCCTAGCTGTCAGGTGGAGGAATCATTATTTTGCGCGTAATAAGGAGGCATTTCCTCGCGTGCGGCCGTGGACCCAACTGTCAGCCTCTCCACGTACAGTCCACTTCCGATGGATGTCGTTCATTGACCACGTTGACCAGGTCGTGCCGAGAGCACCAGGGCGGTTGACGATGGCGAGGCCTAGGAAGGAGCGACACGAGCCGTGGAATACTCGCAGCTTGTTTCCCACGCAGAGGAGTACGAGGGTTTATCGTCTGCCCCGCCATCGCGGAGAATAACGGCAGTGTGGGTGAGTAGAGGGATGGCTAGGCCAGCGATGGGAGTACGGTGGGGCCGTGAGGCTCGCGTGGCAACATAGCCGCCGCGGGAGGAGGGAGCAGCAGTCCCGCAGTGCTTGTTTGAGCGGCCGGAGCATGAAGAGCAGAGATTGAAGAAGCACGACAGCCATTGGATGGATATCCAACGATCCGCTCTCGTGTGTTGACTAAGTTGACAGGCTATGCAAAGGCCAACCTTTTTTTATGAAATCATACGCGTCAACCTGTAGTAGGCGCACAAGTCAGCCTCAAATCTGTGGAAAACAGAAACAACCCATCTGCCATTATTTCTAATAATGTACAGCCCATTTGCTAATTCTTAAGATTTTTTTTGGAGCCCATCTTCTTTTTGTTAGCATTACACCCCATATTGTGGCCACGATTAAAAAGTATACGAAATTTTGCATATTTCGGTGCGGTCAACTGTTTTTAATCCAGAAATATCGATTCACATTCAATCTATTTTGATAAATAATTTATATAAATATAAAATCAAAATAATTGTCCACGCATAAAAATCTATGGAATTTAAGATCTTGTAATGAAAAAAATGAAACTAATTCCCGGTTTGATGTCTTTTAAAAATGTACACGCCATTTCTGGGCAAACCAAATGAAACTCTCCTCGTCTTGAAACATTTGCAGCCCAGCAGGGCCGATAAAGCAAGTAGGCCCTCTTTGGGTATTTCTTTTAAAAAATAGAACTGGGCTAGCCATTTTCAGCAACAAAAAAACACAACTGGGCTCATGATGTGGTAGACATAAATAAAACCCTGGCTACACGGGCCACAGCCCCGTTGTTACCCTGATCCGTCGCTAAAACTGGTATAAATAACAACTGCTTGTTCCTCATTGTCTCAAAAAAACTGCTTGTTCCTCAAAAAAACTGCGCGACTTGCTGGGTCCCTGGTGTCAGCCGCTCGTAGTGTAATTCTCTCGTTTATTGACTACGTTGACGATGGCGTGAGCCCCAGATGTCCAACCATTAGGAGGAACCATATTTTTGGGCTTGTACTATAGAGGCACTTGCTTGCGTACTGCCATGACGCTGGTGGGTCCCTACTGTCATCCTCTCCACGTACAGTCATCTCCTTGTTCCTCTCGGTTGTTGACGATGTTGACAACGCAAGAGGGCGGCACACCGCGCACGGCGAGCGAACCAAGGCCGCAAGGCGGAGGACGACGGCGAGGCCTCAGACGGAACGAACAGGAGCCGTTGAAGATGCGCCGGTCCAGTCGCAGGCGGAGGGGAGTACGAGGGTTGACTGGTGGGGGTGGTGGGGGCTAGTCACTTGGCTTCTGTAATGCACAGTGAGCTCAAGCAGCCGGCGTGACTGATGTTATTTCCTTTGGTTGTGATTTGTTACAATATTTCACTCTAAATTAAACGAATGGCAAGCCATTTGCCTTGTTTCAAAGAAAATATGACAGTCACAGCCGAGTTGAAAAGGGCAGGAACATCTAACTCCATCTTACAAACTGCATGAAGCACGAGGGTTGATTGTTCATCGTGTTTACAAAAAAACCAGATTGAAAAGGGCAACAACATCTAACTCCAAAGACTGCTTTTGGCAGTCACGGTCAAATGGATCGGTCAGGTCCATAGAATGAACATCCTGGATCGTAAAATTCTTGGATTATGACCACAATATGTTGTAAATAGAAGCCCGCACGCTCGTAAGCTCTTTTGCCCACCGAAACTCCTTTTTTCTCTCTTCGACATACCCATCCGTCAAAACCATGCTTGATAAACTTAAGCACGATGGACAATAGTAACCTCGCATTCAGCAGAAGAATGTGACAAATCTTGTGTTTGCACTGTTGGCTACATATCGTTCTTGTGTTTTTGTCTTCAATCGAATCACATGAGAAGTGAGAAAATCCCGATGCTTACGAATCCACCGATTGGTTATAACTTTCTTACCCTGTCCTGTTGCCTAAATAGACATGAAGATTGAAAACAGTTAAGGTCTAAAAGAAGAGTGTCGAAAGAGCAACAGCTGAACATTTAATTCTAGTACACTATATGCGGCTTCCAATGTGCGTGAAATTACCACCTTTATATACAACTTCTCCAGACATGGAAAGCATTGCAGCAAGCCAATAATCTTGTTCAGATCAAAACTATTCATTTGGATATATAAGATCTTGACAGAATCCAGCACCATTGATAGGCCATCCATGGAGAAACTCTTCATTGTGCATAGAACATAATATTAGTACAAAATGTGTACTCCAAGATGATATATAAATTATGCGCAGAAATTTTAAATGCAGCATATGGTTACAAGTGTAGATGATAATATAAAGTACCAAGAACTGTGGAGCCAAACACCATATTGAAATGAGCACGAGATCATGTATTACACCCAAGGTCTCCAGTTTAGGCGCAGAGAGGACGGTTATTTGCAACGGTGAATAACTAGAATCAAGGATCAACCTTTGAAGTGAAGGGGCATCTTGGATGATGAGCTACCTTCCGTCAAAAGAAATTCCAATTCTTACAAGGTTAGGCGACTTTATTTGGAGACAACCGATTCTAATCAGTGAAAACAAGCACCAAGCACTCCGGTAGCAGGCAAGCTGGAGTGGATGATGCTGTGCAATGAGGCCTCCGATATACGAACCCGCACAAGTGAAAGTTTCTTGAGAAATGGGAGTCGAAGGTTTAGTACCAGATTGTCTGGAAGGTAGCACAGCGCAAAGGTGGCGGTGTGGAGAGAGGAGGAAAACCGTGAGATGGACATCGGTGCTGAGGGCACAAGTTCATGGCGTTCTGTATGTGGTATGTGATTTGTGGGAATAGTAGAACTCAAGCAGCTGTAGTTCTGTGAATTGAGGGATTTCAGCCAAAGCGCCCACCGTGCGGGGCATGGTATGCTTGCTCGTGTAGCATGACGGGATGCAGAGGCTTTGAACGAAGCCTGGTGGGAGGAGATGATGGCTCTGGGATTTCAAAATCATTGAAGAGAGATAGGCGATTTACAATCGAGATTAAGGGGCACGGCGCGCCATAGAGGGCGCCACCGAATTGAGAGGGCTTGGGTGCGGCAGCAATCCTTGGTGGCGAGAAGCGAGATGATCTCCCCAAGGATGGCATCCGGGAGATCGCTGATGCGGTCCACCCGAGATTCTACGTGTTCCTGGGATCCGGTGGGGGCGGGATCGCCGCTTCTCCCCGCGCTGCCGGGTGCGGATCTACACAAAGCGTTGCGGCTGGTGAGCCTCATCTTCTTGGCACCGGGGTCACCGACTCCATTTTCCTCGAGGCGTCGCGTTGCGCCACGGATTTTAGCAGAGTAACGAATGACGAGCCTAGTTGTAGAAAAGCGAGCAAGGAAGAAGGGAGCTGGGGTTTTCTCAGAGGAGTGAGCAAGAAGGGGAGCTGGGTTTTCAGAGGAGTGAGGTGAGGAATTTGGGTGTACGAATGGAGCAAGTCGACGTGAGGTGGGTGGGAGCGAGGAGGAAGAAGAGCACCTGTGTTTTTTTTGTGGGGAGGGGGCGGTGTCTTTGGGTGTGGGTAGCGCCTTTTTAATTGATTTTACAATTTACTAGTGTGGATTGGCTGTTTTGTCTTGGGCCTATAGAAACAATTACTACTAGTACAGTGGAGACACTCTCTGACTACCCGTAAAAACAATTACTACTAGTACAGTGGAGACACTCTACCGCTTCCTGGCTCCTCCTAGGTCATTGAAACGTCTCCCCATCTTGAATGCCGTTATACTTTTGTCGCCAACATGTGGGCCATGCAGCCTGGGCCCAAATGCCATCCACCAAATTAGCGGTGCAAGATGCAAAGCGGAGAGTCACCCCGTCGAAGCGCCGGCAAGAACGAGCCGTCAGATCACAAAACCCCACCTCCCCGCAGTCTAAGTTTGACGGACGAAGCAACCATCATTTCACTCCTCGCTGAATCCCCTTCTCTCTCACCGTCTTCAAGAAAAGGCAACACTCGCATTTGCCGCTGTTCTTTTCTCCCAACGAAGGGAAGGTAAGCGGATCCATGATGTTGGTATATTTTCGTTCAGAGAAAAAAAAAGAACTTTTGCAAAGCAGTAACCGATCCTCACTCTCTTTTTTGTTTCATTGTCATTGCGATTGTGTTTTCCTTTCAGTGATCTCCTAGTTTTTGTCAGTTTCATGATGGACCAAGGAGAACTGTGCAAAGATCTGCCGATATTGGAGCAGACGCGGAGGCTGATCCCCTCGAGATAGAGAGCTCCAAGAAGATGGAGCCAAGAACCGAGCCGACCCCATATACGCCACGGCCACTCTTGAGATGGTCAACGCCTGCTTGAGGTTAGAGCTCGTGGCACCGCAAGAGCAGTTTTCCCCTTCGAGGATGTGTCCCCGCTGAGCTGCCCAAGGTGATTTCCTTCTTTTCCGATCTCGATTGTGGTTTTTCATCTAAGTATGTGGTGATTTTTTTAGAAAAGGAAGTATGTGGTGATTAATAATGCAAAATTTTATTAGCTTCGATGCCATGCTATACATAGTGGTTTAAATAACTTGTGGTTTTATAGTGAAAAGTAATTCAGAATTTGTTTCTGTTTCAATTAGAGCCCTGGTGCAGACAAGGATTGTGTGGTTGTGCATGTCACTCGCTATGAGGCGGACGACCTGAATATACGCACAGGGAAAACAGAGTTCTTAGGCTGTTGGATCCTGGAGCCATTTGTGGTTATACCAATGAAGAGTTGTATTCCAGCCTCACTGTTGTCAGGCGTGTTGTCCAGAGTGTACTGAAGCACAAGAAGTTCAAAGCTACTCCTTCGTTTGTGAGGCATACTGTTCTTGTCAAGCTTACGCAGGAAGATGACATGGCATGCCTCCACAAACAAGTTTATCGATGGCAAGGCCACAAGGTTGTCTTCATGAAGGTTCACACGATTGAGCTGCTACACGGGGCGTCCTCGATGATGTTCATGGCAAGGTCCGTCTTGTGTCCAGCCCAAATTAGATCGAGGCATGAAATAGTTGCCCCAGCTAGTGTTTAATAGTAGTTTGGATTGTGTCTAATTATCCGAACCTTGCTCATATCGACCCCTCTCCGGGGCTAGTGCTTTCTGTTTGAATCCGTCTATGGGAGCTACTGCTGCTACTTTTGTGTGCCGTGAATTATGTGAGAACCATCGTAATTGTTGCGAAACAGATGCGCCTCACTAGTTTTTCATGAATATGGCATGGTAAGACATAAGTTGTCACGGTTTATCATACGAGCAAAGTGTGTGTTTTGATGAAATAGAGCACTCGCTCGAGAACCGTGTGCACGTATACATAAGTACTTGTAAACACTTGTTGGTGCTACCCCACTTGTAAGCAGTTGTGCAAAACCACGACACATTGGCTCAACTCGCTTCAACACTAGGCTATCGACCAGCTAACAATCAACAATCTGTCTCGACATATAAGCAACTACTATGTATCTTGTTACGATGGTTCATGCGCTTAATTGAGGCCACAATGTAATAAATTTCAAACGTTCACACGCTACTCCAGCGCTCATGTGGAACACTCACAATTAAACTCGTCTTCATAAAAATCTTGAAAAGCATAAGTTAAGCAATTTTATACATCTCAATGATTCATAGAACATAACAAACATGTACTAGTTCACAGCAAAAGACAAAGTTGTGAGAAGGTTTACAAATTAGGAAAAAACAAGCAAGGCTTCTACGAGCAAAGGGCCTCCCGACAGTGCTTAAATTTCCGGAGTTCACTCTGGTTTTTTCTTGTTGCCACCATTCGTGGTTAGGTTCTCTTTCCGAATAACCAGTTATAATTGTGGTCTCACCGGAATGCTGAATCGAACCATGCAAAGGTATCGACCAGGCTGAAATGCTTGTGCATTCTACTAAATTTAAGCACCGCTATTTGCAGAAATAAGCAGACCACAATGCCTCTTGTCCGCGTACCTGTACAAAAAACCACTGTGCAGCCGTGCCAGCTAGTCCTCGGTCCATGGATGAACTGGTAGAAAGTGCATTCCGGACTAGGATGCGATTGTTTTCGTCATTCCTCCACCTGCAATCGGGAAGTAAAACGCATCTGAATCAGCTTCTTTTAGATTGCGTTGGTCATTCTACCTTGGTTACTACCAATGTAGGGATACCTTGAAGACGGGAGGTTAGACGATGGCAACGAGGGATAGCCATCTCATTTTGCGCAGTTGTACTAAAACTGAGGTGTGTGCTTTTGATTGCGCGGATAGAAACGATACAGAGACAGACACCCCAAAACGATATGGATACAAACATCCCTGTTTGCGCAAATACGAAATACGGTTATTTAAACAGCGACACATATTACTACTTTCCCCCGTTTCCTCTTAGAACCAAGTCCTAGATTCATGCTACAACTTTCCCACTTTCTCCCCTGTTTGAACCAACGCTTTGAGTTCACTGTATGAACTAGATTTACTTATAATAATAGTAGAAGTCTAGGTGGCTTTGTAACAGCGGACGGAAGTAGAAAAGGATCCACACGAAGGGGGAAGAGCTGGGGCAGAGAGCAAGGCAGGTTTCAAGGAATATATACACGAGGGTCGACATGTGGCAAAGACGGCGTCGGGAGGCCGCATCTTGGCCACAATACCGCAGGGAGGAAGAAGGGGTCGGAGGCCCTCCCGAGCCGGCGCTCTCTCGGAGATAACGGCACATGCATCCATTGGTCTCCTCCCTCGCCGCCGACGACAGCGTGAATGATGCACCTACACCCCCTGCCCCGGTCGAGGTTGTCCGGCCGGATTTGTGACCAGCCGTGAGCTGAGAGAGAGAGAGTGTGGCCACCTATGTCTTGCTTAGATCTGGAGAGCATGAGAGAGTGCACGAGAGGAACCCTAGTAAAGCAAGCGCTAAGGCTCCTGCTTTTATATATAGAGGAGTGATTTTGTTGTACCGGCTTAAAAAAATGCGCTCCTACGTGTACCCGCGAGTGGGTGTGAGAGAACTAGTGCGTGCGTGCACCGCTTCTCTTCGTGCGAGTACAATATATACTATGCCCAAAGAACGTTCACCGCAAGAGTAATAGTATAAGTGTGTGACGTGTGAGCTAAAATAAAATGTGTGCGCCGTCTTTTGTTTATTAGAAGTTCTGAGGGTAGGGTGTGAAGAGCACATATGTGCGTGACGTCTACCTGCAGATAGAGGATGTGTGCGACGTATGAAGTCTGCGAGAGGACTCGGGAGAGTCGTGCCTCGTGAGGGTGCGTGTGCGTGAGAGAGAGGGGGGCACGTATCAATGCAATGCATGTGTCCGTAAACCATTATCCGACAAACGTTCGCCACAAGCCTTTTCCTGACGAACGCCATAAGAACCGTTAGATCGGCATCCGATAGTGTCAGTTTTGCCATGTCATTTAAAAGAACAGCCACTCCTCCTACACACAAATCTTCCACGTGAGTGTTAGCAAATGTCGTATGCTCCCTCCGTTCCGAAATGCAATGCATATAGCTTTATTGAAAATTAGAACCTCACAAACTTTTACCGAGTTTTCGTGTACCAAATTGCACATGTAGAATACCCTGTATATATCATTTCATTCATCTTCGATAGTTAACTATAAAGATGGGTGAGGAGTCTACAAAGAAAGACCATCGTATCACCCGCAGCAATTTCAACCATCCTTTAGTGTCGAGGAATATCATAGGAACTCTATATGATATGATTTTTATAGGATTTTCCTTTAGATCCAATTGGTTCATAGGAATAGATTCATATACTCTACATTTCAAAGGAAATAAACATGATATCATTTCTATAGCTTTAGAGCCACTTGGTTCATATGAATGGATTCCTATACTCCCTTAATTTCAAAGGAAAATAATCATTAGCGTATATTCAATAGAAAAGTTCCTATGATATGAACCAAATTACATCTCTTTACTAATCCCTCCTCATAGGAATTGAGATACATGTCATCTCTAGATTCAATAAAAAAGTTCCTATGATGTGAACCAAATGGCATCTCTTTTCCAATCCCTACTCATAGGAATTGAGATGCTCCATGTCATCTCTTTCCCTACAACTTCCACGTATGCATCTTCTATTCCTAAATAGATAGTACAACCCACTAGTAGCTTTTTCCAAAACATGCAACTATGGCACAAGAACTATATAGTGTGCCAAGAACTTTGAAAGATGGTCGCTGGATGAAGCTAACCCGACAGTGCGAGAGATGGGAAAATCCGAGCACTCTTGGCCGTTGGATATCATCAACATTCCACCAGATCGCCACATGTACAATTTATAAGACTCCATGGTTGAACTTAAGCATAATGCACTAACCTCAAAACACTATGACTTCTCCTTTGTTCTAGATTCTTTTGTATCATAATTGTTTATTTTTTCTTAATGAATTGCCATTATTTGTTTTTTACTTTATGATTTACAATGCACAACCCCATGAATCTTAACATTTTTATAAAACTAATTGATTTTGAATGAGATGAACTATAAGAACTAAACGAACATCTACATCATGCATATATGACTCAAAGCTTTACATGCTATAGTGTGTATTTATTCATAATTTGGTTTCAAATCTCATGCGTTCAATACATGTGTACCTTACTAGTTTTGAGTAGAGTAGCAAATTTCACGTGGCCCCGTATATCAAAATACAGGGCCCATGCATCATTGCCTTTTCGAACCCACGTCCACAATTTTTGTACGTGCTATATCTCCACCGGGTCCCGAACCCAAAATGCTGCCTCGTTCCCGTAAAACCAAGCGGCCCACACATATTTAAGGCGTAGACTCGAACCCGTTTACTACGACGTGGCCCCGCACGCCGTAGTACTCCTACAAACCCTACCGCCACACTCATCATTGGTTTTCTTCAAGAGGACGAGGGAGAAACCGATTTGTAGTGGAGGCGCTTTCAAAAAAAATGATCTGTAGTGGAGACCGCTACCCTAGGGTGCCCTAGGTAGCTGCCGCATGCATCATTGTTTTCTCTTTTCTTTATGCTCTTGCGCGCTAGAGTGAAATGATGGTTGCTTCGTCCGTCCAGCTTAATGCGGGAAAGGTGGGGCTTTGTGATTTGACCCCTCATCGCTCATTTTCTACTACTGCGGCGCTACGACCGGGTGCCTCCAATTCCAACCGCCGTTCAACTGTAATTTGGTGCATCGCACGTGGAACAAGACGGTGGATGGGCCACATGTCTCGCCAAAGGGTCCTGTTAAGTGTGTCGCCATTTCACATGCGGATCGACCTCGCTTGAGTTGCTACGCCAACACGGCAGGTGAGCAACCTACCACTTGGTTTTGCTCCTTGGTGAATCCCGACTATATTGATCTAAAAGATACGTCTTTGAACTACCCTCTCCGTCTCGGTTTTTTATTTGTAGGAGTCTCGGTTTATAGGGCTTGCACGTAGTTCTAGGTCATCCGTTTGACTAACTAAATATGAGTTACTATGTCACAAAAGTATATCATTGGATTCTTATTGGTTGATATGTGAAGAAACAAGAAACGAGGTAGAAGTTAATGCACCGCGCCTTAGTATTGTGGGATTATTTGGTTTTCATAAGATGACGTGCGTTTGGTTGCAAGGGTGGTCATGAATGGGTTGGGATCGTTCAGAAAATAGACATGTTTGGTTATAAATCACATGAATGGTTCGAGTCAAAAAAAAAGAGAATATGCCTTGAAGATACTGAACCATTCCACCCAACCAAATCGGTCGAATCAAATGGCCACCCTTTGCATGCATGACTATGTGAGCATGACTGGTGGTCCCGTCTTAAATAATTAGCTCATCTCTTATATTCAGCCAAACACATGAATTGAATGGTTCAATCCCAAAAAAATTGAATGGTCCCAATCCATTCATATGATACCTTCAACCAAACGCATCCGACGGAGGGAGTAGTTGTATTTAAAAGTCGAGGGCGGGGCTTTTGCTGCGTGGTAGGCGGGGCAGTTCCGCCTAGTCGGTTCGATAGAGACGCGAGAAGACGAGGGAGTAGGCTGCTGCAAAGGTAGGGCTGTGTGATTTGACAAATGAGGTCTTGCTGGGATGTGTGGGGCCCCGTGATTTGACTTGCCATTATCATTTTAATTGCGGCGCTACGACCGCCGTGAGTCTCCCGATTCCTGACCACCTCCATACAGGTGCCTCTCCCAATGCTCCACCATGTAGTAGTAGAGGCTGGCTCTTGCATGAGAGCCCACTTCTCCATTTTTTCCTTGCCTCTCTTTCCTCCACATATGCAAAAATACCATGTAAAGTGCACTATTGTACTTACTTGCTCCTACAGGTGCTTAAGCTTGCCACATAGGCATAAAGTCTGATGTGGCAAGTTAATCAAGAAGAGAGAGACTAGTTTGGTGACCCAAGGAAGAAAGCGGTGCTAAGCGGCGTGTACCTAGGTGAAGAGACAATTTTGAGTCTATAGCTAATTAAATGAAACAAACTTAGCAACACCATTTCATTGGAAGAGGTCACTCCTTGGCAAATGCAATAAATACTAGTACTCCTGTGTCCCATTATATCGTGACGTTTTGACACTACACTAGCTAGTGTAAAAACACTCTTATATTATGGGACTGAGGGAGTACTGAAGAAAGATATAGAGAGGAGTAAAAAATACACTTATAGCCAACCTTATAGCCAACCTTGTTGTAGTATGAGTGACTAAGTGATGACTATGTATGACATGCCAACATCGATAGCCTAACACACCGTGTTAAATCTCCAAGGGCACGACCACGCCGAGCGACATAGCGGTCGTGGTAGGCGCGACCATGATACGGGCTCTTGGCAGCCCTTGGATCTGAGATCAAGCGGTCGCATGCTAAGTTCTTGAAAATTTTAAGAATAACCCTCCGTGATAGGATATTCACCCATAGGTCTAGAATCACGCCATGCAACCGCTCGATCTCAGATCCAAGGGCTCTCGGAAGCCCGTATCATGGGAGAACGGAAAGCCACTACCCCGCTGTTCGTGACGCTGGGCAGTTCGCTCCTACTCTTTCCGCACGTCCTTTAATACTACGGCGGTTCGCTCCTAGTCGTCCCGGCCCATTCACATTACGGCAGTTCCACTAATCCTAACCCTCCTCCCAAATCCATGGCGTCCCAAATCTCCCCTATCGGGCGGTGAGTACAAGGTTAGAACCATCACCGGTGATGAGTTCGATGTCATCTACACCGTGCATTTCCATGACGGTGAAAGGATGCCTTTCTCGCTTCAGACGCATGTTCGAAAACTCACATGATGAATGGGTCGCTGGGCTAGATGTTGAGTACACCACAGTCGTGGGACAAGAGAAGGATCTAAAGGACGAAGAGAGAAAGAAGCCCGCCATGATCCAGATTTGCATACATAACGTTTGCTTGGTCTACCACATATGCCATGCCGACGTTGAGTGCCAGGATTTTAAGAACTTCCTCGAGGACAAAATAGTCAAATTCGTTACTGTAGACTTTAAGAACGACAAAGAAGTCCTGCGTCGGATAGGCCTCGTTGTAGGCAACCCCTTCGACCTCCAGAAGAATCGGCTGGTGCCCTCTCGTCAGCCCTCAATGATGACCCTGGCAGGAGCCATGGTTCATTCTTCGCACCGCAAACTGGATAAACCTCATTACACGTTTCATCGTCATGCATGGCAGCGGAATGTACTAGATATAGACCACATTCACTACGCTCAATGGAGACTACCTTTGTTTCAATATCTACAAGGGTTGGATGAAGAGCAATAACCAAGTTGGCGGTTCAAGCAAAGAAGTATCGGCCAAGAGGAAGAGGGACAAGGACGAAGTCGAGGACGTGAACTGACGACTCGAGTAAGGTGGCGATGTTGTTGCTCATGGCGGTTCTAAACTTCTAATGCAAAGGTGTCTACGGATTAGTTGCATAGTTTAATTTCAGGTGTGCTTAGTTTAATTTGAGGGGTGTGTTGTGCTGAGCCCCAGCAGAACTATGTTATGTTTCTTCTCGTTACTTTAACTCTTCAAAGATGTACATACTAGTACTAGTATTTCTTTAATAGAATTTAGCACCCCAATTAAGCATGTACTAGCTTTTTAATAGTACTATATGCATAATTTGGCCATTTAGCGCTCTCTCTATGTACCACCTTTTTTAAAATTTCAGTTTTTGCTCCATGGCGCAATCCATCGATAGTGGAGTACTACTGTACAAAAGTATACATTTTTTAAAAGGCTAGCGTACTGTTCATCACACACACACACGCACACACACACACACACACACACATATATATAGCCAGTTAAATTCTCAACCTAGAACGACGTGCATGCCATGTAGTAAACCGATCCGGAGGAAGTATAGTAAAAATGAGGTGATTTTACCCAGCGATCGGCGGGGGAGCATGGCCTGTCATGCGGTCCCACGTGTCATGATGTACCAAGGCGATGCGCGTGTCCCTCTTGAGGCAGAAGCAATACTAGTACGTGGTTTGAGATGATGTCGAACCGAAGTGTGAAATAATGGTTGCTTCGTCCGTCTGGGAAGGTGCGGCATTGTGATTTGACATCTCATTGCTCATTACTAACACTGGGCCGGTACGAGTGGGGTGCGTCCCCCCTGCTGTTCTGCACTGTTATTTGGTGCTTGACACATCGACCCGGTTGCTATATGTCCCACATGTCGGTGACAGGAAGTACAAAATTCATGAAAGGGAGCGTCGACGGAGGAGTATACTACAGAAATTCATGAAAGGGAGCGACTTAGTTTTGGAAAAAATCTGTTTTACTAGATGCATTACCCACTAGGGTTTATAGGGCTCATCTAAAAAACATTCGCTTTTCCATTTGATAAGTCTCAATTCTAATACTATACTAGTAGTAGTACCATTACATGTTGGATTTCGAGTGCGTTAGATCACCCGACGCAAGCAAAGGTCAAGAGGAAACTAACCAATGCATGTACAAGTTCATGGAAATTTAGTGGTCATTCATGCATTCGTTCTAATTAATGCCTCGGTAAACATAACTTCTTGAGAAAAAAGCAGCGTCTTGTGCAAACTATGAAATTAATTCGACCACTCACCGTCTACCTTGGTTGGAGAGATTTTGAAATTGAGCCATAAACTGGAAAGGAGGGAGTAGTAACTTTTGTCTCGATTACTATTTGTGGCCTTGTATAGATGCAAAATGTATTTTTTATAGTGGCCTTTTATAAGTAAATAGAGGGAGTACTAACCAAAGTACATAATAGGGACGAGGAGTAAACGGAGGGTGTAGTAAAATTTTCTCCTCGTGCTGCGAGCCACCGCGCGCGTGGGCGAGGGAGCGGGCGTAAAGGCGTACAATAGTACTCCAGCTTCACCTCATCCTGCGAGCCACCGCGCCCGTGGGCGGGGGAGACAGCGTACTAAGCAAGTTTCTCCTCGTTCTCCGAGTTGACGGGACACATCAAAAGTACTCTAGTGTATAGAGCCTTGCCTCTAAGGTAGGCCCCACATGGTTTGCCTCTTTTTTTAATTTAACATAACACGTCAAGTCGCAATTTGTTTGTTCACCCATGGTAGACGATCCTCCCTCCACCAAGTGGACAACCAGTACACGTGCCAAATTACCACGTGGGCTGCCTTTTTCGTACAGAAATGAGGTCCACCGTGTACCCACGCGGGTGTGGTTGGGAAAGAGACAGGAGTACGTGCGCCGTGCGTGCATCTCTTCTCTTCGTGCACGTCCCCCACCTACGTGGGTGTGTGTGAGAGAGATACAAACCTAGACATAATGCGCCGTCCATCCCCATGCCTCCGCCCGATCCGACCACCAGTCACCACCACGGCACCACGCCCCACTCCTCACCTTATCTCTCATATTTCTCCCTCCATTTTTATATACAAGGGGCCACTATCAAAATTACAATTTGCAGATATACAAGGCCACTAACACTAATCGATGCAATATTAATGGTGTTTGCCTCGTGGTACTAGCAAAGGAGGACATTAATTATCCCTTGCATGCATGCGGAGTTTGTAAAAAAATGCATCTTGATGTTCCGTGCAATGCACGGGCATCTTGCTAGTCCATGAAAACAACACATGGCAAAATTCCACGGCGAATGAGGGATTTGAATCTGTTGGGATGGGCTGTTTGGATCTTGCCCGGGGTAGCCAAAATATTGGCGACCCTTTTGTCCACCGGTGCCTTTGCCACCGATGAACTAGGAAACGGCTCGGGTGCTCATCTTTGTCATGCATCCTCCAAAGACGCACGTCGGAGACGAGCTCGCACGAGCTGTGTTTTTTTGTCCCACAACGCCGCCCGAGCCGCCCTCAGACCGACCGGCGACCCGCAAATTACGCCATACAACCGTAGCCGCACACATTATGACAGCAACTCAACCAACCGGACGAAATTCACGCAAACACGTAGAAAAACTGATACTCATTCACGCAACCACCGGAGTATTTCATATAAACAACGACGGAAATCATATAAAATACCGGATTTTCACACAAACATGACGGATTTCATTACATTCAAATGAACTACGCGGTGCTAGTTCTGGACAGCACAGGTATATAATACATGGCCTAAATGGTCGCCTGCCGATCGATTTGTGTTCCTCATGTCCGGCAAGACGATCACGGCATCGCCGGAGCCCCGGAGGTATATGCTTCAGCGCAAAGGATGGCTCGCTTCCCCACTGCCCAACTGATATCATTGGCTGGTGCCGAAGATGATGGTGGCCGGCACCGGTTCGAGTTCATCACCGGCCACTACTTCGCCATGGCCGGCACCGGCTCGAGTTCATCCTAACATTGACCTCTTCTGTGGAGCCCATGCGGTGTCGATGAAGGTCCTCGCAACAATTGGATCCGGCAAGACACCTGCTGTGTACGCCGGCATCGCCTCCGCGATGGCCTTCATGGGACCCAAGCGGCGGCGGCCTCCCGTGTTCTACTTATCCTCGATGATGGCGGCGGACGCGGAGGCGCTGGCCACCGACTCGTCGCTCTCCGCGCACCCGGCTTCTGTCGCTGCTTGCATGGCGCGGCCGCCGGCATGGGAGTCTCGGCCACAGTAACGGGAGACGCGGTACGAGGCGGCAGCGTGGACGGCAACAACGACGCCCGTGCGCCGCTCCTCGTCGAGCTGGCCTGAAGCGGCGAGTTGCTGAACCGTGCGCCGGCTTGGGGCGGCAAGCCCAGCTCCGTCCGGGCGAGGGAGGAGGTGGTTCAATGAGCTGCATAGCTTCGCATCCGGCGGGCTACCCACACGGCTTGGATGCGGAATAACTACTCTTCGTAAGCCATTGTAAGAGTGGACAAAATGGTGGAGGAGATAGGGGAGCGGCGGAGGTGTGCGATTCTTGGCCGGCGTTTGGCCTCGTTTAAATAGGAGATTAAATAGATGGCGGACGGGAGGAGCTCGGCCGATGTTGCGTTTAACGCCGGCCAGGTCATGAACGGATGTGTGTCCAGAGTGGGATTCTCGGCTTCCACACGGGCGGGTTTCATGGAGGCGTTTGAATGCGGCACGGAGGCGTGTTCAGCCGAGCGTGCCGCGAGTGGCGCCCTCGACTCTGACCTAGGACACCGCGCCATTCTTCCACTGGCGTTTGGGCTCTTTGGGTGCATGGCCTGCATGTCAGTGACCCAACGCAGGCAGCACACAGCAGAGGAACCTTTGGTGGGCCAGGGCGGTCAGAAGCGGGCATTTCATAAACCGATGATTGTTCATTGAGTGTGACGTCATATTTTTCATGTAGTTAAGCGTGTTTCTTGCGTCGTGTGCTGTGTGCATGCAGGCGTGCGAGTGTTGCGTGCGTGCAAGGGTGCGTTTCAGTGTTGCATGCATGTGTGCGTACGTGCAAGGGTGCGTTTCAGTGTTGCATGCATGGGTGCGTACGTGCGTGTGTTTGTGAGTGCATGTGTACGTGTCAGTGTTGCACGCCAGCATGCGTGCGTGTGTACGTTGTGTGTACGTGTCAGTGTTGCACGCCTACATGCGTGTGTGTCTTGCGTGTGTGCATGTGTCCGTGCGGGGTGAGGCTACACGTCAGTCGACTGACTTTTTCATCTCTGGTCATTAGATTTTCCAGCCGTTGGATACGAAATCAAGGGCCTCCAGTTTATCATCAAACTCCACCCCCGAGCCGCCAACCACCACCGGCGAACCGCCGCCCCCGCCCGCGGCGGCCCGCCCTCCCGAAAACACTCCCCATCGCCGGTCCGCCGCGCACCTTCGAGAGAGTGGGCCAGCATATATGATCTTGAGATTTTACGAAGTCACCATAGGTGCCCCGTAGTCGAGTGGAACATCTCCTCCCACTGAACGTACATCGCCGGAAAATACTGAAATTAACACAAGATAAATGAGAGCGCCGGGACTTTAACCTTGGTGGGCTCGAGAAACCACTGTCCTCTAACCATCCAACCACATGTTGGTTAGCACGACAAAATATATGTGGTGACCGTGATGAGCTTATTCTGAAGTCCAGTGACCATATCGTGCTTCCGCTTCAAATACAATGACCGTAAGTGTCGTCAACAAAATACGGAGCACGCATCAAATGCAAAGTCCGTGCTGTCATCAACAAAATATGGAGACGTATCGTGAGCTAGATACCGTTGTACTATCGTATATGCTTATTTTATTAGTGGCTGATTGCGTGTGTGGTGTGGTGGGCACATCATTTCTAGTTGTGGTGGGTCAACATGAAGACTCATGGGTCGGTTCCATCCTGCGCCACATATAGGTTGGACCGAGACGTGTTATACGGAGACCCATGTGGAGGACTCGGCAGACAACACGAAGCTACCAGAGTCGCGGAGGACTCTATCCCCAATCGGTGATAAGCCGACTATATATGATTTGTAACCCTAGGCCCTTAGTATGTTATACAAGCTTGGGGGCTAGTTAAATCGATAGTATATATACACACACGCACAATGCCTAGTATTCACGTGTACTTTGTACACACCTAACACTAATATACTGATGCAGGAGTAGGCTCTTTCTTCAACTGCAAGGGTCCGATCCGAACTAGGGTAAAACTTTGCCTCGTATTACCATCCAGCCTAACAGCCAGGATGACATATGATGAAATCATATCTGCCAACTACTATTAGAGAGGTGTAGGGGGGGGGGCAATGTGTGCGAGAGAGGCCTAAAGATAATCTGCGTGCGGGAGACACGTAGGCACATATATGTGCATATAGAGGGCTAGTAGAGACCGTGCATGTGTATATATGCATGTGAGAGAAATAGTGTTTTCCAACTGAGATTAGTGAAAAGAGTGGTACATAGTAGTCAGAAAGAGATAGAGAAACAAAGAGAGCATGTCGTGAGACACCCCGACACCTCGAGCGAGATTGTGAGCATGTGTGAAAGAGAAATGCCGATGCATATAAAGTGTGTGCACTTATGCGTTAGATAGAGAGATATCTACGTGTAAAAGGCGGTTCTACGCATTAAATTAAAATATAAATGGCATTATTATTTTTGGATGAGATCATGAATTCTGCAAAATTGCGTATGGACAAAAATCGGTCTATCAGACACACATACTCTATTGAATTCTAGCATGTGCATGTGTTTATTTCATATTATCGATCCATAGAGTGAGAGCGGTTTGAAATACAGGCAATGGATGCTTTTGCAATTCATATATAAACATTACTTAGTGCACTCCATGTTGTTAGTGTGAAGCACTTTATACATTTGTCACTTGCATGGATACATTCCAAATTGCTAGCTACAAAATAAAATACATGTCGAATTCAACATAAAGGGGGTTTTGAAGATTCGAATTCATAGGAAGTGCATTCATATTTGAACCCGAGATAATGGCATTTGTAAATCAGATGTAAAGGGGCATCAATCTTTGTTGTGAGTTTGAACATGCTATATATATTCATACGCATATCTAACTTTTTTTTGCAAACCAAGGAGATTATACCTGGAACCATGCATGAACCGAGGTAAGTTGCATATTTTTTTAATATATACTCGTGTACAATGTATATTAAAATGTACCCCCTCCATTCCAAAATAATCGTAGCTTTAGGATTTTCAAGAGTAAAGATTTTTGAAGTTTGACAAATCCTGAAAGTTCAATTCAAGAGAACCGAAAACGTTAATGCTTCTGCTCCCAAATATTGAACGAAGCGCCAAATAGGCCTCACGTTACCCAGCTACCTTGAGACTAATGTTTTGGTGGTAGGAAATTCTTGTCTGACTACGGCCCGTGTAGCCTATCGGCCCGATGTCCAAAGGTCTAAACCGGGGTAGGTTTGCAACTTCACCAAGACGCCAGTCTCAACCGCCTCCGAGAAACATTCATACGCCGTGGGCGCCTAAACACCCATGCGCTCGGCCGAAATCTATCCCGCCCACATTTGGGACACCTGACATGACTGTCCTACCCCCAACCCGCAATATGTCCGAAATTTTAGATGGGGGCAAAGTTTGTAACTTTCCCCAAATTTCAAACAAGCGCGTCTCAAACCGAAACATTGTTCCCCCTTAGTTCCCCGCCAGCCCACCTCCCTCCGTTTCCCCATTCATACTCCGTGGGCGCGAAAACGCCCTCTCCACCATCCGCGAAACCCCAACCTCCTCCGTCCTCCACCCCATAGCGGCCAATCCACCGCTGCCCTCATCCATCACGCCGGAGCCGGTACCCGACGTCGTCGTCCAACGCATAACCGCAACATAGCGCCCTCAAGGACTTAGCGGTGAAGCCGAGGCAGAGCTGCCTCCACGACGCCGGCGTCGGCGTGCGCCGTGCAGAACCACTCCGACCACGCCGTCCTGCGCCTCACTGCTGCGGCTCCTCGCCATAACCGTCCCACCGCGAACGGAGAGCTGTTCCCTTCGCCGTCGTTCACCTCCTCGGATCTGCTTCCCCGCCGCCGACAGACGGCCACCGCACCACAATCAACAACTTGGCCATGGGTTCGTCCAAGGCTGCACCGTCCTCCACAACTTCGGTTTCCGGCGAACAACAAGATGCGTCGGAAAAGCAGATGGAGGACACAAAGATCGCCAGCAGAAGAGGTACTCCTCTTCCCTTATTCGTGCAAATCTTACGTCTCCGCTCACACCGTATTCATCCCACGAAAGAAACTAGTTGAGCGCTTCTTACGCATCTTCTTCGTGATACTAAATGCACAAGGTTTCCTCCCTTTTACTATTTCACCTTTGCTGAAATTCGTAGCCCACCTGGATTTCAATTCAGGTCGGTCGAACCGCAATTAAAAGAAGCGACACCGCTTAGGCGCGCGGAGCACCTAGTCTGCCTGTTCCCCGGGGAAGCGGCGCATCGGTGTCTATCATAGGGGTGTGGGGCGCAGGAGCTGCTTGCGCCCGATCTGGAGGTCGGCGGGGCTTGAATGGATGGCCGGGGGGCGGTGCCAAGCACGGCAAAGGCGGTGAGGTCGAGGAGGGCGCATGTAGGGGAGGAATCTTGGGCAGCTGGTCGGCGGCGTTCGAGGAAGATCGTCAACTTGGTCGGCTGGAGGTAGATGAAGGCAATCTCCCGTTCTTTGTACATCGGACGGTGCAGAAAAAATGGACTAACCTATTTTCTTTTCGATCATTGTTATTTTCATAGAATCCTGTAGTAATTGAGTGTGCCATGCATGTTGTAGAGCTATCATATGTCTCCGTCATTTATTTCTCAGCGACACGCTATCTACTACCTTTACACTTGTACTAATTGTGCACACACACTTCACCCATACTCACACTATTGTTTTTTATGCATGGGTATTTGGACTACGGCAAAGTGTTGATGAATGCGAGAAAAGAAAAGACAGAAATCGCTCGGTGTAATTCGAAGATAAGCGATAGCGTTTCAACGCTCTAATGGCTGCCGATGTCGTGATTGGAGACGATAAAAGTAGCTCTGCGATTGATGATCTCAATTGCCACACACAACCATCCCAGTGCTTGCTTTAACTTCATTTGTCAAATGTGGTTGCATGTTGCATATGGTGTCTAGCTTGTATTGCTTCCAATTTGGTTAAATTACATACGCTTACTTTACACATTATACCTTTGATAATGACATGCCTTCCTATTTTTGATACATACTACATATGTCTATTAACCATGTTCGTACATCAAACTAATGCTCTTTTGTATCCCTCGTCAATCACTTATGATGAGACAGCCACCCGGGTGGGTTACTGTGAGACGCCCTACTTGTTTAAAGAGTGCAATGTCATCCTCCCCACATGATTCTCAAGAAACAGCAAGCTAAATAAAGATAGTCAACGTAGCTCTCTAGTTGATCACCGCAATTCCCCCGCACCACCATCGCAGGTGCTTGCTCTTACTTGGCAGTGTGATATGTGGTTGCATGTTGCATATGGTGTCTACCTTGTAATGCTTCTAATTAGGGTAAATTGCATCTGCTTAGTTAACACATTATACTGTGAGTATGACATGCCTTCCTGTTTTTGGTACATACTACGTCTTTCTATTAACCATGTTCTTACATCAAACTACTTCTCTTGTGTATCCCTCATCAATGCTCCTAATTTGTTAAATTGCATCTCCTTAGCTTACACATTATACATGTGAATATGACACGCCTTCTGTTTTTGGTACATACTACATACGCCTATCACACCATGTTCTTACATGAAACTCTTGTTCTTGTGTATCCTGCGTCTATCGCTTATGATGAGAACGATCACGACGTGGGTTAATATGAGACGCAACTCTCTTATAAAGAATGCAATTTCATCCTCTCCACATTATTCTCAAGAAATAGCAAGCCTAAATGAAGATATTGAGCGTTGCTCTTGCACTGAAGACAAAGCACTTCCCCTACACCACCATCACAGGTGCTTTCTCCAACTTAGCGATGTGATATGTGGTTGCATGTTGCATACTGGTGTCTAGCTTGTAATGCTTCTAATTAGGGTAAATTGCATCTTCTTAGTTTACACACTATACACGTGAATATGACATGCCTTCCTATTTTTGGTACACACTACATCTATGTGTTAACCTTGTTCTTACATGAAACTACCTCTCTTACGTATCCTGCATCAATTACTTACGATGAGTCACCTTTATTCATTGCATATTGCATATTATTTCTAACTTTGTTGCCATGTATTGCTTCTAATTTGGTCAAATACATTTGTTAGGGCACCCTTTTAATTTGGCGGAGTGATATTGGTTTCATCTTTCATATGGTTTCTAGCTTGCATCGATTCTAACAAGTTCAAGCACCTTGTGCTTAGTTTACACTTTATACATCATACATGTCAATATGTCACGCCGTCCTATTTTTCATACATATTCCATCCTCCTATCATGCGGCTGCCTTACATGAAAGTAGTGTTAAATCGGTATCATGCATCAATAAGTTACGAAGAGCAAATTTTATTCCTTTTTCTTGTGGGTTTGACTTGACAAGGCAAAATCAAGAAAGAGGAAGGAAAATAGTAAGGAAGGCGATGATGATGGTCCTCTGCGAAGAACGTAAGCGGAGCATCTGCATGCGATTCTCCTTGTCTTGATAGTGCATTACATGGTCCAAGTCTCCGCTCCCTACTCCACCATCCAAGGTGCTTGCTCTAACTTGGCGGTGTGATATCTGGTTGCATGTTGCATATGGTGTCTAGCTTCGTATTGCTCCTAATTAGTGTAAATGCATCTTAGCTTACACATGATACATGTGAATATGACACGCTTTCCTGTTTTTGGTACATACTATATCTGCCTATCACACCATGTTCTTACATGAAACTACTCTTCTGTGTATCCTGCATCAGTCACTTATGATGGGACACCTTTAAGATGACCGTGTGATATTGGCTTGCGTCTTGAATATGATTTCTAGCATGTATTGCTTCTAGTTTGATGAACGCCACCTATGACGAGACAGTTTTAACTTGGCAGAGTGATATTGATTGCACCTTCCATATGGTGTCTTGCAGTGTTTCTAATTTTTGAAGTGCCTTACCTTAGTTACCACATCATAGGTGTGAATATGTCAAGCCGTCCATTTTTCGTACATATTCCATCCTCGTATCATGACTTTGCCTTTCATCGAGTAGTGTTCGTCAAGATTATCATGCATGAATGAGTTACGAAGAGCGAATGATATTCCTTTTTCTTGTCGGTATGACCTCACTATGCAAAATCAATAAAGCTGAAGGAAATTGGCAAGGCATTGGATGATGGTGGTCCTTCAGAACAACCGAAAGCGGAGGTTCTCTACATATTCTACTCCGCCATCCTCCCAACAAGATTCGCAAGACAACGCAAGGCTAGACAGTCAACGTAGCTGTGTAGATGATGAGCACATCTCCCCTACTCCACCATCACAGGTGCTTGCTCTAACTTGGCACTATTATTGGTTCCATGTTGCGTATGATGTCTAGCTTGTATTGCATCTGCGCAGCTTACAACTTATACCTGCAACGATCACTTACCCATAAGACACATTTAACTTGGGACTGTGATGTAGGTTGCATCTTGCATTGTCTTCTAGCTTGTCTTGCTTCTAATTTCTTGAAATTGCACTTCTGACGAGACACTTTTTACACGATAGAGTGATATTGGTTGCATGTTCATATGGTGCCTAGCTTTCATTTCTTCTAATTTTGTTGAAATGCCTTCCGCTTACTGTTTTTTCATACATATTCCATCCTCCTATCGTACGTGTGAATATGAAACACTGTCTTTTTTTGTATATATTCCATCCTCCTGCGCTTGCCTTACATCAAAGTAGTGTTAAATGCATATCATGCATCAACCAGTTATGCAGAGCTAATTTTATTCATCTTCTTGTGGTTTTGACTTCATAAGGCAATATCGAGAAAATAGGAAGGAAAAGAGTAAGTTAGGGGATGTTGGTGGTACTCCGCACCGACGCAAAGCAGAGACTCTCTAGATTTGCCATCGCTATCGCTAATGAAGTTGAAGTCCCAAGTCTACATGATGAGTTCATCTCCGCACTCCACCATCGCAGTGCTTGCTCTAAGTTGACAGTGTGATAATTGGTTTCATGTTGCATATGTTGTCTAGCCTGTATTTCTTCTATTTTGATTAAATTGCACCTGCTGAGTTTATCGTTATACATGTGCATATGACATGGATTTACGTGTCTAGAATACCTTTGCATCTATCTATCATACCATGTTCTTACATCAAAGTACTGTTGTTGTGTATCCCGCATCAAGAACTCATGATTGGACGCTTTTAATATGGAAGTTTGATAATGGTTGCATCTTGCATTGATTTCTCGTTGTCTTTGCTTCTAATTTTTCGAATTGCCACTTATGACAAGACACTTTTAACTTGGCGAGTAATATTGGTTGCATCTTTCATATGGTGTCTAGCTTGCATTACTTCTATTTTCTTGAAAATCATACGCTTAGTTTGCACATCGTAGCTGTGAATATGTCATGCCATTCTGTTTTTCTTACATATTCCATCCTCATACGGTTGTCTTACATCAAAATATTGCTTATGCGTATCATGCATCAATGAGTTACGAAGAGTGATTTTATTCTTTTGTGTTGTGGGTACAACTTGACATGGCAAAGTCAAAAAGAGCAAGGAAAATAATATAGTAGGGAGAGTCTTTGTTACTCGTCGAATTGAAACAGAAAAAGGCTCTGCCGTCGAGATTCTGTTGGTACTTATAGTGCGATAGAAGGTCCAAGTCCACCGGCTAAATCTACAAACACAAGATCACCTGCTTCCACCAGTACCGAGCATCCGCTTCAACTGCATCAAAGATCTCAACGATTACTCGTTCATTTGCTTGGGCTGGCGGTTCCCAAGCTGCCTTCACACCTAACACTACTTACGAAGCCTTTGTTGACACAACAGGACTTGGCAAGATAAGATGAACCTCATGAGCATCAACACCAAGGCGGTACTGACCGAGTCAAGTTGCGATTGCATGCTCCTTTATATGTACTCTCACGGTTTGATGTACACTAACACTTTCCATATTCGTTGTTGAACTAGCACCACGGTGCAAGCGGAAGCAGACATCGGGGATAATGCTTGTCGATTAACAAAATCTAAATGAGGAAGAATGGAGATCCATTTTGAGGCAGGTTTAAAAAGGCCACGTGATGCTGCTGAGTCAGCCAAGTTAGTATCGAGGCAGCCGTTGCCGTTAGGTGTCATGCGCGTATCCTCCCAACGTGGATCCAGTACAGGAATGAGAAAGACAATACCCAGTTTAACACCTTCCTTGACCATTTATCTGTAAGTAATGTTATTCATCGCAATTAGTAATATTGTCTTGCTCATCCCATACTTTC
The DNA here is from genome assembly GCA_021605145.1 of Aegilops bicornis. Classification (NCBI taxonomy): domain Eukaryota; kingdom Viridiplantae; phylum Streptophyta; class Magnoliopsida; order Poales; family Poaceae; genus Aegilops; species Aegilops bicornis. Next base: position 417,333,966 of record CM038671.1, on the reverse strand, counting down.
TAGCTTCCTCCTAATAAGACTCACATTCTTTTTTCAGCAGATGAGGTTCAAGTTGGATCCGAAAGATGATGCAACTAAACAAGCATGCACTCATGTTTTCGATGCGCTTTCTGCGACAATATCGGTACCACCTTAGAAAATCTCACTTTGAAGGCAAGGCTAACAATGAAATCGCCCAAACATCTTGATGGAATATATTACGAGATGAAGACTTGACAACCCTCGTTAAACAGTGCGATCCAAAGTATCAGGTAGGCTATATGTATTTGATCAGACCACATATTGAACTTGTATTTATGTATGTGCCTTACAAGTGTATCTTCTTCTAGGCTAACTGTTTGAAGAACAAAACCAACCGTTCTAAAGTGAAATTCCAACAGACAACGAGGATCTCGTAGCTATATTGCACTGCTGCGAGGCTCTTGTAAATAGCTGCTACTTCCTTCTTTTTTTGTGCCATATTATCGTGTCTGTATTGACTTGTTCCAAATACAAATGAAAAGCCCGTCTTGGACCAAAAAGAACACGAGCATAATGCAAGGTGCAAATCTTCAAGGATTGCCACACCCGGCAAGATGAAGGGCATGAGCACACCAGTTCAAGCCATTGTTGTAAGTCCTTACTCCTCCTACCTTGAGGCCAGTTGAGTGCTGTGATGTGTTCATTTAACTACTTGGATTGCAGCCAATGTCAGTTACTATGTTCACTTTTATACACAGTTGTCTTAATGTATCATTTCACCTTACATGGTTTAAAAGAGATGAAGGATATTCTTTTGGTCATGATCTGTAATCTAGTTGTTATGTTCACGCATGCTTTACAATGATAAAATAGCTTTGTTTGTTTTATATCTGTTTGCCCATGATATGAATGATGTCATACTATGTTCATCCTACTTTAAACCATGTCTCTTTATCCTTAGATGTCAGCGAATGTGAGGAAATAGACAATACTGATGGGCATGCTACATGGACATATGTTCGAAAGTGATTTTATTATGTAGTTGGCACTACAATACATGCTAATGTATTACGGTAGTTCACCAAAATAATTTATGTATAAACGTTTAACCTACTTTGTTTGTTTTTGTCTCATTAGTAACTCCGGTACACTAATCTACAAGTTCAAACTTTAGGAAGCTATGGAACAAATGATTGAACAGCCACAACCACACGAAGGTGACGAGGCTACTACAGGCACAATGTCACCTCTTCTTTGCGGTCGTCGGTATCTCTCCACTAACGGTGCAAAAAGCACCTTCTGCGTAATTACGGCTTGGTTGTCAAGGTAACCTCGTCCAAATCGCCCTCTTGAACAAAATCTTCTGCTAGACAGGTGATATATACGTGCTCCGGACACAAGTCCAATCCCTAATGGGCGTTGTTTTGGAAACAAGAATAGTGGTTGAGAAATGCCGTCAAGATATGAATGGTTTTGAAACCGGACTATCGGACATTAAACCGTTGTTGAAGAGCAATGGCGGAAAAAAGGTGGAGATCGTGCTGCTCCATCAGATTCTACAGCCTGAAACATTAGCACTCAGGTCAAATGATTTGTGCTTCTATACATCTGATGGTGCTTTTATCTGGAAGGACTGTAAACTTTATGCCAATAGGCCTTTTGTTGTATGATTGGAATTTATTTTGTTGTGATACAACATTTATGATGCTACCACAGGCTGTAGTAATTATGACGCTATTTTTGTATAGTGTAGGTTTATCTTAGTAATGTATTCGGACGAAAGCTTCGTAGGAGCCCAACATGCCAACATTCGTCGGGCCCATTCCAATTGGCTAAAAACGATTACGGGCCGAAATTGGCATGTAGCCCACTAAAATTATCTGGGCTTAAATTAGCATAAGCTTTCAAATTTTTCTGGTAGGCCTGTGCCCATAGTGGGCCTTTAACAGGCCTAAACATAATTTGGGCCCTCAGTAAAAGTAGGCCGTTTACAGGTGTAAATATGTCGAGCCCATAGAAAACATGGGCCTTTAATAGACCGAAAGTGAGATTGGGCCCTGATTGTGCCAATTAACCCACTGGACTTAGCAGGCCGAAACGGTGGCCCATTTACCATGCGGATATTTGACAGGCCGAAATACGGATGGGCCGTAAATGCGCCGACCTAATACACGGGCCTTTAACAGGCCAAAACTTCGGTCGGGCTAGATTATCGTCATTTTTATATGGGACGTTAATGGGCCCGATATGACTTTGGGCCACATATGGCCCATGGTCTACGTTCGGCGTTAACGGGCCGAAAATGACAACAGGCCGAAAGTGGGCCAAATCTATAGTGGGCCTCTAACGGGCGAATAGCGAACATGGCCGTATATGACCCAAATCCTTCATGGTTGTTTATGGGCGAAAGTTTTGATGGCACGTAAATGGGCCCAAATGAAGCCGGACCTTTAGCGGTAGGAAATACCTTTGGCCGTAATTCGCCCAATTATTTAGCGAATTGTTAGCGGGCCAGAAGTGACCATGGGCCGCATTGATGACAAGTTTAGACCAGGTAGTTGACGGGCGATTTGACGAAGAATGTTGGGCCTTTATTTGGGTCGGCCCATTATGGTCTGCGAGAATCTTGTGGGCCTTTAGGCTGGGCGGCCCATTGTGGTCATAAAATCTTGTGGGCCTTTAGTTGGGCCAGCCCATTATGGTCCGCTAAATTTTGTGGGCCTTTAAATTTGGGCCGCCCATTATGGTCCGCTAAATCTTATGGGCCTTGGTTGGGCGGCCCATTTAAACGTTGTGGGCCACTTTTGGGCCGGTCCATGTGTCAACATATCATAGGCCCATCTCGACCGTTGGATGAGTGACACCTGTGCCAACGTGGAGCTGACACGTGGATCCGTCTGCCAATGAGAATTTTACACGTGGAAAATTGGCATTGGTCGTGGCTGTTAACGGGTTATCGGATCCAAAACCCGACCCGATAGCTTAACGGCGTTCCGTTACGGTGGATGCCATGTGTCGATCACCCTTGACGAAAGCACTTCTGTGACGCGGGATTTATCATCATGGAAGTGGACACTTCCGTGATGATAATTTTGGTAATGTCATGGAACACTTCTACGACAAAGACATGTATGACTATCTTGATTACATCATAAATTTGTCATGGATGTACATGCATGACAAAAACGCGACCTCTTGTGACAAACACGTATCATCACGGAAGTGTATTTTTTTGTAGTGCCCCTCTATCTCTGACGTTCCACTCTCCCGCAACCCATTGTACCCTCTACTTGAACATGGTGCTTTATGCTTCATATTATTATCCAATGATGTGTTGCCATCCTATGATGTCTCGAGTAGATTTTCGTTGTCCTATCGGTGGTTGATGAATTGCTATGATTGATTTAATTTTCTTGTGGTTATGTTGCTGTCCTTTGGTGCCCATCATATGAGCGCGCGCGTGGATCACACCATAGGGTTAGTTGTATGTTGATAGGACTATGTATTGGAGGGTAAGAGTGACAGAAGCTTCAACCTAGCATAGAAATTGATGCGTACGGGATTGAAGGGGGACCATTATAACTTAAAGCTATGGTGGGTTTTTACCTTAATGAACGTTAGTAGTTGCGGATGCTTGCTAATAGTTCCAATCATAAGTGTATAGAATTCCAAGTCAGGGATGACATGCTAGCAGTGGCCTCTCCCACATAAAACTTGCTATCGGTCCATTAAAGTAGTCATTTGCTTAGGGACAATTTCGCAACTCCTACCACCATTTTTCCACACTCGCTATATTTACTTTATTGCTTCTTTACCTAAACAGCCCCTACTTTTTATTTACGCGCTCTTTATTTTCTTGCAAACCTATCCAAAAACGCCTACAAAGTACTTCTAGTTTCATACTTGTTCTAGGTAAAGCGAACGTCAAGCGTGCGTAGAGTTGTATCGGTGGTTGATAGAACTTGAGGGAATATTTGTTCTACCTTTAGCTCCTCGTTGGGTTCGACACTCTTACTTATCTAAAGAGGCTACAATTGATCCCCTATACTTGTGGGTTATCACCACCCTTCGTCCAACCTTACCCGTATGATAAACAATCACCTTAATTTACTTGTATAACATGGACAAATTCCACTTTACTTTAGTAGTTAGCAAACTTGGCATCTCTACTCTTATAAAAAACCAAGTTGGTGATGATGTTGTGCCTGCCATCCTGTAATATAGACCGTCTGATCTATATCTGACGGATAGAAAGCAAACTATGACAATTTTAGAAAAGATACCCGCACCTCTCTCCACATTTAGAGCATGACTGGTTTGCTGCAAATATTTGGCTAGCCAAATGTTGGAATTGCAAAATATTGGCAATACCAAGATAACTCGGTAACCAACCAAGTAGTAGCGAATATTTGGCACAATGCCAAACCTTGGCATGCCTATTTTTGGCACCAAACAAATTATGCTCTTACAGACAAGGCCTTGCCTCGTTCATCCTTATCTCCCACAACCTCATTGCTGAGCAATTAAAAAAGCAAGTCACTGGAACAATCTAGCATGGTGGCCGCTGCCGCCTACCGACGCAAATCCATCCCCATGCCTCCGCCGATCCGACCACCAGTCACCACCACGCTCCACTCCTCCTCACCTTATCTCTCATCTTTCATTTTTTCGATGAAATTCTTGAGATACCATTTTTCCGATAAAATACTCGAGATATCATTAGTTTTTACACATGGGATTACTCCTGCATGGGTGAATCACAACAGGTGTTTTGTAAAAAATGCATATTGATGTTCCGTGCTATGCACGAGCATCTTGCTAGTAATTATATGACGCGAATCACGAGCAGGAAGTCACATTTTTTTTACACAACCACGTTAACATGGCCATGTAAATCACTAGCTAAAATGTAATACCATTATACTTATATCGCGATGCAAAAGGTTGAGTACATGTCCGGAGAGTAGAGTCGCACACACACAATCTGTCTCTCAGAATCTCTCTCACACACCAGTTACGTGACGCCCACTTAAGCAGACACGTATGTTACAATTAGTGCACCCGCGGGTACACGTGATGGTGTGCATTTATTTAAGCCAGACGGCGAACCCAAACAGTAGCTGCATTCATTCCCCTCCCACCGCCTCTTCTCTGGTCGCCGTCGCCCAGTAGCCATGGCCCGGCCGAAGGTAACGACATACGCCATACTCCCGCCGGAGCGGCGCTTTAATCTGGAAATTTTAGTGGTCATGCATGCATCTTTTTGTGCTAGCACTCCTATATAAGGGTTGACTGATCGCTTCCCGCGGATGTGCGCGGGCGGTGGAAGAGGAAGGAGAAGGGAAGCTGGTTGTGGAGTAACATTTTCTACCACAATTTCTGAGGAAACTGAGTGCAATAATTGAGTAGTTTTGCAAACTACTACATGTACTACACCTGAAACGGTTCAAAACCAATACCATCACCACGCCCGCGTCTGACCGACCCAACCCCCTCCCTTGCCGGCGCGCGCTTCCCGCGTGAAACGGTCAGCGTTGCCCCGGAACGTCATTGCCACATTAATGCCCGGCCAGAGCAGAGGCGACCTCTCACTGGCGCCAGCTTTGGAGCAGCGTGACAGCCGTGAGAGCGCCGCTTCCCAGTGCACGTGACTGCTCCATGTAGAGGTTGGCCATAGTTTGGACGAGTCTCCATCGCGGGGAGCCACATTAACTGCGATGATATGGACTCCCGTTGCCCACAATTATGGATTGTTTCATCTATGAAGAACACGTGGGACTGGAACTACGAGAAGGACATGTACCCAGGAGTGGACGTATGAACCTGAGTAATGTAGCGCAGTAAGTGAAGTAGAAAGGCACAAATAGTATGAACATGCGTGGCATATATTCATTTGTCTCTTGCTACCACTAAATGTTGTACGTCCAATGCATGATGATGTTATGGAGTACGTGCCTAAGTACTCTACTACTACTATATTAATTGGAGGCACATATTAAGTTTTATATTTGTTTATGTGTATGCTCCGAGACCTTCCAACTAGACGTGTCTTTCTCTCTGAGTCGCACTTTGTATCGTTCATACCACTAGTACTACTATGTGTGGTATCCGACCCAGAAGTGGAGACGCTCTACCACGCTGCTCATGTCCCACTCCTTTCGCTGACGTGTGGGACATCCAGCACGTGCCGTGTTTGGCACTCCTTCGTCGTAAGAGTTGAAACACTAGCATTCATCACAAATAAAAAATAAATATAAATCAGCAGTGATACTATACCACGCGGTTTCCTTGCTCCTCGATATGGAAAGAATACTTCCGTTCACCGACATGTGGGATGTCGACCATCCTGGTCCACTTGCCATGCACGCAGAACTCCAAGGGAGAGTCACCCCGGTCGTCGCGCCGCAGTAATAATGACTAATGAGTCGTCAAATCACAGGCCCAACCTTTCCCACTGTGAAGTTGTTCGGACGAAGGAACCATCATGACTTCGTTGAATTCCACTTCTTGAAGAAAACTACTGTACCAGCGATCGCTAGCTTCTGATAGTATTGTACTCCAGCAGATGCCTCCTTTGGTTCATAGGATAGGAATTTTATAGGAATATGAAAATCATAGGAGGTGAGACGACGACATGCATCTCAATTCCTATAGCGAAAGAGATGCCATTTGATGCATAGGATATGATTTTTTTCCATTGAGTCTAGGCTAATGTACTGGTAATTTGCTCTAAAAACTATAATAGTAACTAGTACTGGTACATGCTTGTAATTAATTAAACAAACGTACGGGCGACACGGACACACACACTAACTACTAGTACTACTACTTCTCACATGCTGTCTAGACATCATCGTTCTCCTTTCCGGCTTTGTCGGCGACAACCACCGTGCTTGGATCTCCGCCAACCTCTCCGCAGCAGCGCGTGCGTCCTCTTCTTTCTTGCGGCGGCGGGCCTTTCTTTTCTTGAGTGCTTTCTAACTTTTCTGCTCCCTATGTGCGGCTTTCACCGCCTCTTGCTCTACCGCCCATTCTGCCTTGTTAGCTTCAAATTTTGCCCACGTAGGTGTGAGGTCGCGAGAACTCCGCACGGCGGGATGCCATCGCTTCCCTACCATTTTGTGTGCGGTCATGGGCGGCGAGGAACTCGGCGCGGCAGGATGCCATCGCTTCCTTACTGGTTAGTGTGCAGCGCGGTGGCATGAACGACGCTTGGTGACAGCTCTGGGGTGGAGTGGCCGGACAACCGTATAGTGCATTGGTTTGTCAAGAGCTCAAGGACAGAAGACGAAGGAAATTTGGATTCCCCTTCAATTCTGGTCATTTATTATCGAGTAAAATGCATTGCCGGTCATCAACTTGTCTTGATAGCTCACTTTGATCATTGTATACGAGATATGGTGATTATACGGTCACTGGCTCAGCGTATAGCTTCATATTTGTCTGGTTGACCAGTCAAACAGTCTGCATGCACCTCATCAGCTTGCGTTCTTTATATATCTATCTATGCGGGCCTACCTGTCAGTGGAGAAAGAAATAAAAACCAAAATTATGCATATGTGAGGAATCAAACCACGGACTCGTCGCTGCAACGCACACTCGTCAGGCAAATGAAATTGAAATACTCTGTGTTAAATGCATAAACGGATTTTTCATATTATACGTAATGCACACATTAGCGCACACCGTCCATAGAGGCAAGTAGCATGTACGCATGCAGACACTCACGCTCACGCTGTCAAACCATGCTAATGCATGCACGTCGCCCTCTCAATCAAAGTCCTACTCATGGCGCATAGCATAAGCGGCGAGCCCGTCACTGTGCGACCCGGCGATTACGACATTCTTGTTTAGATGTTTCTTTGGAGGCCTCCGCGAACACTGAGCATGTATTCACCTGGCTCAACACCAACGGTCATACTCGTGACTCGGTGCCTTGCTCATGTATATCGTCCATCACAACGACAATCTATAAAACAGCCTAGCTAGAGAGGGTACTATGGTACGGAGTATGTACTATCGTGAGCGACTGATCATAGTGCCACTGCACACGAGTGTGTGTCTGATTGATTCGTCCATTATTCATAAGTTATGCATGGTTGTGTGGTGTCTAATGGTGGTCATCGAAGGCTAGCTGGCGACAAGAGCGGTCGCATGGACGCTTGGTTGTCAATACGTGCCGCATAGGCTTCAAAGGCTCGTCATCCATGAGTTCACATTTTACCACCACACCAATGTGTGACCGCCCTGGCCTACCGAAACCCCTTTCATCGCTAGCGCGTGCTTCCTGCCTGAAACGGTCACCGTCTCTCTAGAACGTCAATGTCGCATTCACCGGACTTATCTGCAGGTGCAGTTGGTGTGTCACTGACATGCGGGCCAAATGCTCGTTGGGCCCACATGTTAGTGACCCAACGCACCTGCAGTTAAGTCACTAAAGCAGCATCCGCATTCACGCCCAACGTGACCACTCACTGGCGCCGGCATTGCAGCAGCATGACGACCGAGAGAGCGCCACCCGCGCGACATCCTAGTGCAAGCGGCTGCTCTGCGTTAACGACACCACGGCCATCCTTCCGTCTGCCGCCCACATTAATGACACGCGGCTGCCGACGAACCTACTCCGACGCCAGCCGTCCATCCCTCTGCCGCGGCTCTTTCCCATCCGCCCGCTATAACTTGAGCCCTAGCTCCCAGCCATAGCCAAAGACCCACACTCATTCTCCTCCGGTCCCTTCCTTCTATCGGCACCACTCCAACCATGGCCTCCTGGAGCTCCAAAGCTCTCTTGGACGTACTGTCGCAGGAGCTGTGGCACCCTGACTCAGAGAAACCGGAACGCCCCGTTCCAGCCCAGAGATCGAGGAGAAGTCTTCTGGAATACGGCACTGCTTAGCATAGAACAAATCAGCTCTTATATTGCAATCTAAATTGGGTACAAGGAGATTACATCGGCACGGCGACACTACGCCTGCCATGGTTGCTCCATGCAACCAGCAGAACAACGACGACAGTGATGAACTCCACTCCGCAGGGACTCTGGCTGGAACACTTATCCTAGCTCGCAAACAAGGGATCCATGGCAAAGAAGCAATCAAATCCGGCATGACCTGCAAACTGGCATGACAAGCCAGGTCAGTACATTGAATGTACTTGCAAGCTCACAATAACCAAAAGCATTCAAGACAAACAACAGCATTGCAATTACAGGTTAAGCAGGAATTATCATGAGATCATCAGGATAACATGGCATGAACAACATGAACATGATATCGCTAGAACAATATGAGCATGGCATGAACATATAAATCTGACGATACTAGCATGCAACATGATGACACTATATGCACCATTTATTCTGCTCGGGTTACCTTGTAACCATCATATGCATCACTTACCAACCTCGGACATCACACGATCATCTCAGGATCAAATCAAGTTTGCTATGAACAATACCGTAGTAATCATTAAATGACCACAAGGAGCTTGATCTTTACCCATGATTCTCGCATAACATCACGAATATCCAACAACCCGGTATCCTTGATACCACGGTGATCATTCACGGATCACAAACGGAACCACTCTTGGCTCAACGGGTTACCTTGTAACCAAACGGTGATCATTCACGGATCACATAACAACCTTATCTCATCATCGAACCAGGGTTGTTATTAAGCACATTATTATTATTACTGTTGACCCATAGTGTGACTAACTACGAACCGGGCCCTTATCCGCGGGCGCGGCTATCGATAGATTTAATACACACTCTGCAGAGGTTAGCACATTGTACACACACCACGGAACTTATGGCCTCGCACTCCCATTCGGGTGGACCAACAGTGTTCCTACAAAACCGTCCTACTGTCATGACACTCTCCCGGCCACTCCGACCAACTCCCCTTTGGGCTAAGTCCTGGGTGGCCCCGTGCCTACCAAAGGCACCAACGGCCACCGTTGTGGCAAAACATAAACGGTCCCAAACGGGGACAAGGTACCATAACAACAACAACGGGCACACAAGGCTTATGTCCGCCTACCTAATCAGGGCAGCGCGCGCCCATAACCTTCCCTCGTTGGAGGCACCAGCGAGAGGCATGACAATAGATCCAGTTAGGACCTTCCCATAAAGGTAAGCGTGGTTGCGCAGGTCAGCTCGATATGGTGGCACCATGACTCAGCCAATAGTTGTTCAAGTTCAATTTAATCCGGTTAAACTTGAATGCAATATGCTGAGCCATGATAAAATAACACGATGCAATTACAATGCATGATCATGATATCAACATGAGCATGAGGGTACAAGATAACTATCCACCATATCAACAATGAATCATATCCAACTGAGCATGGCATAATGACGAGCATGAATATCACAAGTACAACACTACTCATAGCATAACATGACCACTAGCATCAACAATAAATACCATGCAAGAACACATCAATAACATTACCGAGTAAATACTTAACCAACTAACAGCAAATGAACAATGCATATTAAACGGTACTCGGTAACCGACGTTAGTCATGCACCGAAGAACATGACCAACCCAACATGTACTACTATCAAGCATGACCAATATGAAAGTAAATACTAGCATGTAGAACATGATAACAGAGTGCAAGAAAACATAGCATGACGGTAGTCATCGATCCATAAGCATAACCGAAATAACAACAACAGCAGCAAAACAAACATACAGTTATTAAAGATTCAAGTTGAAAACCAATGCTACTGCATGGTTATCATGAAAATGGTGGTTGTGGCTTGCCTGGGGATGAAGAAGGTTCCGGGAAGAAGTGCAGAAACATCGCAGAAAGATTCGCCGGAAACACTTCTCTCTCGAAAGGGGCTGGTTAACGGCAAGGGCAAAATGGTCATTTTCACATTGTGAACACCTCGTGAAAATGATACAAAAAATTTGGGCACAAAGAGACGAAGAAGTAGGCGTTGGAATCACCTCAAACGGAGTTACAGTCGCGAAGTTATGAGGGGTTGAACACCAGGGACCAATTTGTGAAAGTTTTCATCACCAACGGGTCCCTGAGTGGATAAGACAGAAACGGATTTCCGAGAATACGCTTTCGGAATAGTGAAAGCGCATCCTTGGCCGCAGTAGAGCAGAATACGTTTTCCAGAAGGGAAAACACATTCCTGCCAAAGACGGAAAGGAATACGTTTTCGTCAAACAAAAACGTGCTCACCAGAAACCGTTTCCACTTGCCACGTGGGATGAGTTGCCTGGGCCACTGACGCGTGGGGCCCAAGGGCAGGGGGAGGGGCCAGGCGCGCTCATCCTCTTCCTCGCGCTGCCCCCTGCACGGGACAGAGGAAGCAGGGGAGGGGCCGCACTGCCGGCGATGGCCTGGCCGGCTCAGGCCACCTCAGGCCAGGGCGCGGGCACCGGTGGCTTCAGGGCAGAGCGCCGCATCCATCTAGAGAGGAAACGACACCGGAGGAGGAGCTGCGCAGGCGCGTGGCGACGCGATAGAGAGGAGCAGAGGCGGGCGGCCGGTGGTGGTGCTCGGCGAAGCAGGCGCTCCGGCGAGGGCTGAGGGTGTGGGGCGGCTCGTGGTGGAGTGGGGAGGACGGTGGTGAGGTCGGAGGAGGCTGGAAGTGGCTAGGTCGGCCGGAGTGAGCGGTGGCCGAACGGCAGAGGCGACGGCCGAACTTGGGAGACGCGGCCACGGGGCTCTCCGGCGAGGGGCAAGGGGTTGGGGCGAACCGCGGAGACGAGGGGAATGCAGTGGATAGCTAGGGAGGAGCGGAGAGGGACTAGGCTTGCCGGGACCAAGGAGGAACCGCGGCGGCCATGGCGGACACAGGCAAACTCCAGCGAGATTGGGGCACTCTGGTGGTCGAGGAGGCTTGGGGAGAGGCTGGTGAGGTGCGGAGGGGTTCGGGGGTCCTATATATAGGCACGGAGGAGGGCTCTAGAGCTCACAAGCGAGCTTGAGTAGTGCTCTAATGAAGGTCAGTGGCTGGGCATCACACGGGCATGGCGTTTGCGGCTCATTTATGGCGAACCATGACGAGGCACCGATGCAGGGCGACACAGTCGAGCACGGGAGAGCTCCTGGACAACGTTTGAGGTCGAGACGAGGAGGGAGTGGACGAGCATAGTGGCCAGACAAGCCAGAGCACGCGTTTAGCCATGACGCAAGCGTGATCACCACGCGCACTGGCGCAAGCGGCACGCTTTGGCGTGGCCGACCATGTCCAGTAGATAGACCATCGTGCCCTTAGTCAAAATGTGGAAATAAATAGGTCCAGGGGCAAAGAAGAGATTTCCACTTAGCTCCAAAGTAAATCAACAGTAAGGTGTTTGTAACTTGTTGTGGTGACACCAGCTTGGTAACGTGGTAAATAATTTTTCTGGTGATGATCACATGCTAAGGTGATTAAGATGGAAAAGTTTCAGCTCAAGAAGAGGAGTTTAGCTAGTGGTTTCTGTAGAAACCACCAGACTGGACATAATTTGAAATTTGGATGATGCACTCATATGGAGAGGCAAGTTGAGCTGAAATTGGGCATGTCCCAATGATTTGAAGATGTGAAGATTCTCAAAAAGTTTCATACCATTTGGATGAACCAAAATAGCACTTTCTTCATATAGCTTTGCTCTGGACAGAAACTTGGAAAAATTGCACAAGGAAAATTATGTAATGGATTGAGCCAAATGTTGGTGGAGAGTGTTTATATGGATAGGAGAATGCCCTGAAAATTTTCAGCTTAAATGAAGCAATATAAAATATAGTTGCTTCACAAACTGAACATCTGACCAGAAACTAAGATTTGGAGCTGGGCTCACCTAGATGGGTTACATGAGCTCATATTTGGTGGAGAGTCATGATTTGGTCAATTGAAGGGTCTTGCAAAAATTCAACTCATTTGGATATGCCTAGTTTGTACGTCCTTCGCAATCATTTCCCTCAGGCAGGAACTTTGAAAAATTGCTCAGGAATATTTACTAGGCAAATTAAGTTGAATTTTGGCATGGGGCAATTATATGGACAGGAAAAGGTGTCCAAAGAGTTTGGGGTCAATTGGGTAAACATAAATGGCACTTGCTTCACAATCTGCCATTCAGGACAGAATAGGAAAATAATTAATTGAGCATGATGGAAAACATGGCAAATGAAATATTTTGCCATATTTGAGGAATATATGACCCAAAAATCTTATGAGAATTATTTGGAATTTTTGGAGTGATAGAAATATAGGTTGCTTCACAACCTAGGGAAAATTGGGTTATTCCTTTAATAGAAAAAGGAATACTCCCTAGAAAAAGAATATTGGGTTAGGTCAAGGATGAAAATGACAAGGTCTTGGGAAGGTTTTGAGGATGAAAAGCCACTCTGGAAAGAAAGAAGAGGTCATCTTCTTCAATTTCCAGATCACATAACCACGGAAAAAGAAAACTCAAGCAGAAACCTCAGAAAATCAAACGAAAAAGAAAGGGCCAAAAATGAGGCTGTGACAACTCTTCCCCCCTTAAAGAAATCTCGTCCTCGAGATTTGGTTGCTCAGGGAACAAGTATGAATATACTGACTTAAGGAAACCGTTTCCAACTCGGGTATCCTTTTTCCTTAATTGATTGTTCCCACTGACTTCTTGATCTGACTTGACTGGCTGGCTCTGGGATGGTTTGCTTCACTATATCCATATCCTGATCAATCTTACCTCACATTTTCATGCCTATACTGGCTCCAATTATTTTCATATTTGCTGACTTAGCGGGGTGTGATTTGTTATCATGACTGAAATATATGTTCGTCTCACAAATCCGAGAGTGATTTTCGATTATTGTGGCTGTACTGGCAAATCTTCCATGAATTGGTGATCAATTTTTGTTTCTGATGAATGCCCAAGCTCTTACCCCTTGCATTGGGTTTCTGAAATAGATGCATTTCCTCCAGGCACAAAATAGTGTTGTGTATCACTGTTAATCTGACTGATACTGATTTCTCGCGGAGTTTCTGAATCATCTTGTCTGACTCCACTACTTTGAGTTTCAGATTCATACCAAATACTTGATTGTCGCCCGATGTGATCAGCATAAGGGTATGATCTTATATGATAATATCCGCAGACTTGACGGACAGGGGTTCTGGCAGGAGAATTTTGTTCATGACAGGCTGCCTCTTGATGCTTCACGTAAGTGAGGACACATGCCTCAAGACTATTGAAAGATCGTGGATATCGCCTAGAGGGGGTGAATAGGTGCTTTAAAATAATTACGGTTGAGGCTTGAACAAATGCGGAATAAACCTAGCGGTTAATTTGTCAAGCACAAAACCTACAACAACTAGGCTCACCTATGTGCATCAACAACTTATGCTAAGCAAGAAAAACTACTTAGGTGATAGCAAGATATATGACAAGAAACAATATGGCTATCACAAAGTAAAGTGCATAAGTAAAGGGCCTGGATAAGAGATAACCGAGACACGTGGAGATGACGATGTATCCCGAAGTTCACACCCTTGCGGATGCTAATCTCCGTTTGGAGCGGTGTGGAGGCACAATGCTCCCCAAGAAGCCACTAGGGCCACCGTAATCTCCTCACGCCCTCGCACAATGCAAGATGTCGTGATTCCACTAAGGGACCCTTGAGGGCGGTCACCGAGCCCGCATAAATGGCAACCCTTGGGGCGGTCACCGAACCCGTACACTTTGGCAACCCTTGGGGCGGTCACGGTGCCGTCAAATTCCTCGGGGCGATCTCCACAACCTAATCGGAGACCCCGACGCTTGCCCGGAGCTTTGCACCACAATGATTGAGCTCCGAACACCACCAACCGTCTAGGGCGCCCAAGCAACCAAGAGGAACAAGCTCAAGGGCGCCAAGCACCCAAGAGTAATAAGCTTCTCAACTTGTAACTTCCACGAATCACCGTGGAGAACTCAAACCGATGCACCAAATGTAATGGCAAGGGCACACGGAGTGCCAAGTCCTTCTCTCCCAAATCCCACCAAAGCAACTAATGCTAGGGAGGAAAATGAGAGGAAGAACGAAAGAAGAACACGAAGAACTCCAAGATCTAGATCCAAGGGGTTCCCCTCACTAAGAGGAGAAAGTGATTGGTGGAAACGTGGATCTAGATCTCCTCTCTTTTCCCTCAAGAACTAGCAAGAATCATTGGAGGATTGAGAGTTAGCAAGCTCGAAGAAGGTCAACAATGGGGAAGAACACGAGCTCAAAAGATTGGATCTCAAGGGGAAGAAGACCCCCTTTTATAGGTGGGGAGAAAAACCAACCGTTATCCCTCACTCAGCCAAGACGACGCGGTACTATCAAGACGGAGCTGCGGTACTACATGATCGGCAGCGGTACTACCGCAGGTTGCGGTACTACCGCAAGTGCGATCGCCGATGAAGGCCTGTTGCACGAGCAACGAGCGGTAGAACCGCCGAGCGGTACTACCGCTGCCCTACGGTACTACCGTAAGGCAGGCAACACTAGTCGCAGAGAAAGCACGGAAGTAAAAAATTACTTCCGTACCTACTTCCGCCGAGGGAGGACCTGCGCAAAATCCGGCACGGTACTACCGCACACGAAGAGCGGTACTATCACAGAGGGCACGGATGTAAAAATTACATCCGCCTACTTCCGCTCATCTGCTAAGCTGGCGAGTCCATGGTACTACCGCGCCCGGCAGATTATCACAGAGGGCACGGATGTAAAAATTACATCCGCCCTACTACCGCTCGAGAAGCTGCGCTGGCACGAGGCCACGGTACTACCGCTCCCACAGAGCGGTACTACCGTGAGCACTGCAGATACTATCATGTGGACTGCGGTACTATCAAGCAAGGGCCTGTGGTACTACCGCTCCGGAGAGCAGTACTACCGCATGCCCCAGATTAGCAACACTAGGAGTCCTTCATTTCGCAGAGAAGACAACAGAGGGAAACAATAAAACCAGAACTGCCATAACTTCTACAAATGAGCTCCGAATAGAGCAAACTCAAGCTGTTTGGAAACAAGACAACGAGTAGCATCGAAACAGCGGAGGTATGCCCAACAAACAAAGGAGTGAAACCTCCAACAGAGAAGAACGGCATATCCTCCAACATCGAAAACATCGTAGAAGATGCAAGTGAACTCCGTTTTCGATGAGCTCGAGCTTGTCATAAAAATGACCATAAGCTCCAAATCTCACAAGGAGAAGAACCAAACAAGAACCCAAAAATATGATGCAAGGATGCAATGGTTTGAGCTCTCTTTAATGATACGATCAAGCTACTCATCGAGAGCCCCCTTGATAGTACGGCAATCGATCCTATAACCCGGTCTCCCAACTACCATCATGAGACCGGTAAAATAGAAAACCTATCAAGGGCAAACCTTTGCCTTGCACATGGTCCACTTGAGCTAGACGATGACGATCTTGACTCCCTCAAGTTGGACCACCTTTCTTGATTATGCGTTGGCTCGAAGAAGACTAGTTGATTGCTCCCCATACTCCACTATGGGTGAGCCACTCTTCCAAGACATCTTCACAAGTCCATTGTCACCAAATGGACGGCAAGCTTCAAGCATTTGATCTCTTCGTGATGCTTCACTTGAATTTGCACACCGCAACCTAACCCCACAAAGAACTCTCACGAAGACCATGGGTTAGTACACAAAGCGTAATGGACAATGCTTACCATACCATGGGATCACTTGATCCCTCTGTACATCTTGTACGCTTTGTGTGTTGATCAACTTGATTCACTCTTGACTTAGTCTTGATCAACCTTGATTCTTTCCAACTCTCTTCATTTGGATGATGTCTTGAAGGTAATCATGAATGATCAAACAATCTTCTTCTTCAAGACATGCTTACAATAAGCTCAACTCTCAAATGACCAATCTTTGGATAATTCCTTGAATAGCACCTTGGTCGACACAAACTCTCCTTGAAACCAACACAAGTACTCCAAGAAAATCCTATGGACAAAACCTTCAAATAAACTCAAGGCAACCATTAGTCCATAGAGATTGTCATCAATTACCAAAACCACACATGGGGGCACCGCATGTCCTTTCAACTGTTATTCATCATCATGATTATTTATTCTGCCGGCATATCCAGGGGAGAGTAGGGGTGTGAGGCTTTACCATAGTCACCGAGGTCATCTGTTGAATTGACCTTTGGTCTGACTTGACATGCCCATATATTCGATACCGACAAATCTGAACATATACTGCAAACTGAGCGGGTATTTCCTTGATATGGGATCTTTACCAAAATTCAGTAGACCCCCTTGATGAATATTCATGGTGATCAATACTGACTCAGACTGTCCAGGGTATCTGCGCCATGTGGGTCATGCAACAATAATCAGTCTTGCTCCTTCATTATCGCTTTTCTTTATGCGGATCCTTAAATTTGAAAGAGCTTGGTCAAATTGCTTCTGTCGGGTGCAATATTCCGGCAGGCGTACTTTTATCCTCATGTCCTGATATGGTAACATCATTTAAATGCCAGGTTCATCGTCTCTCAAGTCTTATCCGTAGGGAAATGATCATCTGAACCCTTGCAAGAAATCGGCAAATAAATCAGTAGCCACCAGAACGGTCTTTACAACTCGGATCTGGGACATCACTGAAATAACTCACCCACGGCTTAAGACGGCCGAAAATCAGCTCAGAGCATGAGACTGTGTTGATAAGAAGAAAGTGGCAGTTCCCTAAGACAACTGAAAAATAGCTTAGAGCAAAGGGCCACTGTCACAAAAAGTAACGCAATAGCTATACTAGATGGCCGGAAAGCAGCCCAGAACTCGTGACAGTTGTTGAATAGAGAAAAATAAAGTCAGCATCCACCCAGGTCGGCCAAAAATAGCTCAGAACACAGGCGTGGTGCCGTCACTAGAGAAAAGTAGATAAGGGCTCATCAGAATCATATTCCAGCTTCACAGGTACTTGTACAGGGCTCACTGTTGTCGTCAATCTTCATAGTCCTTTGTCACACTGAGGTGTATATATGGCTTCCTTCGCATATATTTGAGAATCTGATTCCCGAGGTAGACTGGTGTTCTGACTAATTCTTGCTTCTGACCAAACTGTTATGGATCTGGTTCGTGGGATTCACTGCCATATCTTTGTCAATTCTGATGTACTATCTTGCACCAAAGGCCGCATCGAGGACGATTGGATGGCTTATGCTGGAAACCATCGAGAGTATATTGCTGAGGAAGACTGGGTATCATGCATCAGAAGCTTCCCCCCTTAAAGACTTGCTAGGGAGGACTCGGTACCTTATGTCGAAAGCTTTTGCGGTTGCTTACTAAAGAAGACAAAGTACCTTGCACGGGAAGTCATCCATGTATCATACTGAGGAAGATAGAGGAATCTTGCATTGGAAGCTTCTCTGGGAGCTTGCGAGGAAAGACTGGGTTGCTTACACCAGAAGCTTCTCCTTGTGATAGGCGGACTGAATGCCACATATATAAAACGTCTTAATATTTCTGCTGTTGATTACTTGTATGAAACGGGGTTTTGCTGGACTATCCTCCTCTCTGAATATTGAATACATGGCACATTCTTTCTTTCTTCCAGGTATATCGAGTTTCAAGTCATCCTCAATGAAGAATCAACATTTGTATCTGAATTGTACCTTTGACTGAGAATATATCGTCGATCTTGCACACACTTTATCTTCTTGTTGATTTGATCATTTCTGCTATGAAGGGTGCACACCGAGGGAGACTTGATTATCCATACTGTTGTGAGGAGTGCACACTAATGCAAAATTGATTATCACCATCACAATCAAATATTTCTCATTTCACCGCGGTCGGCGGAGAATTCCATTTTGTTCATCTGAATTTCCAAATATATGCACTCCTTGTTGACTCTTTGGGTCCAACGTCGGTTGACGAGCAACTTTAATGAGGGAAAAAAAATATGTAACACCGAGGGCCCAAATAAGCAAAAGAAACGACAAAAACAAAAACACATAGAGCATACAAATAATATAAATCAAGCAATGTCACATATTGCTGCTACTCACAACAATAATATGCATGCACACCTAAGCACACAAACCTCGCAGAAACTCCGGTATTACGGTCTAATATGTTGTGGCGGTGTGCACGAAAATGAATTTACGTGTGGAAGGAGTTGGCGTAACGAAGGCTACACCAAACGCTGGTTGAACACCGGTCGCAACCAGATGGATACGGAGGCAAGGATGGACTTGGTGATTATGTGGTGGAACACAAAGGTCATGACCATATCATCATCAAGCGTACGAAAGGGAACCGTACATGTCCAAAGGATGGGATGACGGGGCAATATAGGGGAGGAAAAGCAAGGCTTGCTGGCATTGCCCTTTTCTGATAACAAATAGTAGTAAGGGTTGCCGAAGGGACGAGATGGATGACACGATTCGGGACAGAGACAAGTCTATCACCGAAATAATAGGGGTGGGTGATGGAAAGATATCGACGGGATATCTAAGCATAACTCCTGCGAATGGTGTCTGGAACACTTGGCACTAGGGCATCACTCTGCTGGGACAGAGATGACACCAAACACAAAGAGCAGGCATGCTAAGAAAGAGGGAGTAGGTAGTGGATCGAAACCGATGCCACCTACACTCACAAGAATAACTGTTAGCGACTAAATAATAATATATATGCATGCTATGCAACAAACAAATGCAGCAAAAAAGTGCAACAAACCAACCAGGCTCCATACTACCACTTTCTAACGTTCATGCGGGATAGGGCATCCAACAGCCAGACCTGCTCTGATACCAAGCCTGTGGCACCCTGGCTCAGAGAAACCGGAACACATTGTATTCCAGCCCAGAGATCAAGGAGAAGACTTCTGGAATATGGCACTACTTAGCATAGAACAAATCAGCTCTTATATTACAATATAAATTGGGTACAAGGAGATTACATCGGCACGGCGACACTACGCCTGCCATGGTTGCTCCATGCAAGCAGCAGAACAACACGATGCAGCGGAATAATTCTAGTAGCGGAACAACGACGACGATGATGAACTCCACTCCGCAGGGACTCTGGCTGGAACGTTTATCCTAGCTCGCAAACAAGGGATCCACGGCAAACAAGCAATCAAATCCGGCATGACCTACAAACTGGCATGACACGCCAGGTCAGTACATTGAATGTACTTGCAAGCTCACAATAACCAGAAGCATTCAGGGCAAACAACAGCATTGCAATTACAGGTTAAGAAGGAATTATCATGAGATCATCGGGATAACATGTCATGAACAACATGAACATGATATCTCTAGAACAATATGAGCATGGCATGAACATATAAATCTGACGATACTAGCATGTGATGTCTACTACACAACCTTCTTCTTGTAGACATTGTTGGCCCTCCAAGTGCAGAGCTTTGTAGGACAGTAGCAAATTTCCCTCAAGTGGATGACCTAAGGTTTATCAATCCATGGGAGGCGTAGGATGAAGATGGTCTCTCTCAAACAACCCTGCAACCAAATAACAAAGAGTCTCTTGTGTCCCCAACACACCCAATACAATTGTAAATTGTATAGGTGCACTAGTTCGGTGAAGAGATGGTGATACAAGTGCAATATGGATGGTAGATATAGGTTTTTGTAATCTGAAAATATAAAAAACAGCAAGGTAGCAAGCGATAAAAGTGAGCACAGACAGTATTGCAATGCTAGGAAACAAGGCCCAGGGTTCATACTTTCACTAGTGCAAGTTCTCTCAACAATAATAACATAATTGGATCATATAACTATCCCTCAATATGCAACAAAGAGTCGCTCCGAAGTCACTAACAACGGAGAACAAATGAAGAGATTATGGTAGGGTATGAAACCACCTCAAAGTTATCCTTTCTGATCGATTTATTCAAGAGTCCGTAGTAAAATAACACGAAGCTGTTCTTTCCGTTCGATCTATCATAGAGTTCGTACTAGAATAACACCTTAAGACACAAATCAACCAAAACCCTAATGTCACCTAGATACTCCAATGTCACCTCAAGTATCCGTGGGTATGATTATATGATATGCATCACACAATCTCAGATTCATCTATTCAACCAACACAAATACCTTCAAAGAGTGCCCCAAAGTTTCTACCGGAGAGTCAAGACGAAAACGGGTGCCAACCCCTATGCATAAGTTCACGAGGTCACGGAACCCGCAAGTTGATCACCAAAACATACATCAAGTAGATCACATGATATCCCATTGTCACCACAGATAAGCACATGCAAGACATACGTCAAGTGTTCTCAAATCCTTAAAGACTCAATCCGATAAGATAACTTCAAAGGGAAACTCAATCCATTACAAGAGAGTAGAGGGGGAGAAACATCATAAGATCCAACTATAATAGCAAAGCTCGCGATACATCAAGATCGTGCCAAATCAGGAACACCAGAGAGAGAGAGAGATCAAACACATAGCTACTGGTACATACCCTTAGCCCCGAGGGTGAACTACTCCCTCCTCGTCATGGAGAGCGCCGGGATGATGAAGATGGCCACCGGTGAGGGTTCCCCCCTCCGGCAGGGTGCCGGAACAGGTCTAGATTGGTTTTCGATGGCTACAGAGGCTTGCGGCGGCGGAACTCCTGATCTAGGTTTCTTTCTGGAAGTTTGGGGTTATATAAGAGGTGTTGGAGTTGGGAAAAAGTCAGGGGGTCCCCTAGGCGGCCACGAGGCAGGGGGGCGCACCCCCACCCTCGTGGTGGCCTCGGGACTCTTCTGGCCCACCTCCGGTACTCTGTGGGCTTCTTCTGGTTCAAAAATGATCTCCGTAAAATTTCAGCTCAATTGAACTCCGTTTGGTTTTCCTTTTCTGTGATACTCAAAAACAAGGAAAAAATAGAAACTAGCACTAGGCTCTAGGTTAATAGTTTAGTCCCAAAAATCATATAAAATAGCATATAAATGCATATAAAACATACTAGATGGATAATATAATAGCATGGAACAATAAAAAATTAGCTCCAAAGTAAATCAACAGGAAGGTGTTTGTAACTTGGTGTGGTGACACCAGCTTGGTAACATGGTAAATATTTTGTCTGGTGATGATCACACGCTAAGGTGATTAAGATGGAAAAGTTTCAGCTCAAGAAGAGGAGTTTAGCTAGTGGTTGTTGTAGAAAGAACCAGACTGGACAGAATTTGAAATTTGGATGATCCACTCATATGGAGAGGCAAGTTGAGCTAAAATTGGGCATGGCCCAATGATTTGAAGATATGAAGATTCTCAAAAAGTTACATGCCATTTGGATGAACCAAAATAGCAGTTGCTTCATATAGCTTTGCTCTGGACAGAAACCTGGAAAAATTGCACAGGGGAAATAATGTAATGGATTGAGCCAAATTTGGTGGAGAGTGTTTATATGGATAGGATAATGCCCTGGAAAATTTTCAGCTTAAATGAAGCAATATAAAATATAGTTGCTTCACAAACTGAAAATTTGACCAGAAACTAAGATTTGGAGCTGGGCTCACCTAGATGGGTTACATGAGCTCATATTTGGTGGAGAGTCATGATTTGGTCAAATGAAGGGTCTTGCAAAAATTCAACTCATTTGGATATGCCTAGCTTGTACTTCCTTCACAATCATTTCCCTCAGGCAGGAACTGAAAAATTGCTCAGGAATATTTACTAGGCAAATTAAGTTGAATTTTGGCATGGGTCAATTATATGGACATGAAAAGGTGTCCAAAGAGTTTCGGGTCAACTGGGCAAAGATAAATGACACTTGCTTCACAATCTGCCATTCAGGACAAAATAGGAAAATAATTAATTGAGCCTGATGGGAAACATGGCAAATGAAATATTTTGCCATATTTGAGGAAGATATGACCCAAAAATCTTATGAGAATTATATGGTAATTTTGGGAGTGATAGAAATATAGGTTGCTTCACAACCTAGGGCAAATTGGGTTATTCCTTTAATAGAAAAAGGAATATTCCCTACAAAAAGAATATTGGGTTAGGTCAAGGATGGAAATGACAAGGTCTTGGGAAGGTTTTGAGGATGACAAGCCACTCTGGAAAGAAAGAAGAGGTCATCTTCTTCAATTTCCAGACCACATAGCCACGGAAAAAGAAAACTCAAGCAAAAACCTCAAAAAATCAAACGAAAAAGAAAGGGCCAAAAATCAGGCTGTGACAGGAGCAAACAAAGGACATCGGCGGCTCCGCTCTGGGCGCGCTCCAAAGCTCTCTTGGACGTACTATCACACGAGCAGACGAAGGATATCGTCGGCTCCCCCCCGGCCACCCTCCGTCGCCACGCGACTGAAGGCCGGCAGCAGCGTCTTTGAAGCCTTGCAAACAACGAGGAAGAGTAGTACACAGTAGGTCGTTGATAACCCACAAGTATAGGGGATCAATTGTAGCCTCTTTCGGTAAGTAACAGTGTCGAACCCAACGAGGAGCTAAAGGTAGAACAAATATTCCCTCAAGTTCTATCGACCACCGATACAACTCTACGCACGCTTAACATTCGCTTTACCTAGAACAAGTATGAAACTAGAAGTACTTTGTAGGTGTTTTTGGATAGGTTTGCAACAATAAAGAGCGCGTAAATAAAAAGTAGGGGCTATTTAGATAAATACACAACTAAATTAGTTTTAGTAAAGAGCTTTTTGTCACGAGAAAGTTATTTGTCCCTAGGCAATCGTTAAC
This sequence comes from Aegilops bicornis, assembly GCA_021605145.1. NCBI lineage: Eukaryota > Viridiplantae > Streptophyta > Magnoliopsida > Poales > Poaceae > Aegilops > Aegilops bicornis. The sequence continues at coordinate 417,310,334 of CM038671.1, read as the reverse complement.
TAGACCGGTAATCATTATTGCAATTTTATATGAGGGAGAGGCATAAGCTAACATACTTTCTCTTCTTGGATCATATGCACTTATGATTGGAACTCTAGCAAGCATCTGCAACTACTAAAGACCATTAAGGTAAAACCCAATCATAGAATTAAAGTATCAAGTCCTCTTTATTCCCATACACCATGACCCACTTATCCGTGTTTGTGTTTCAGTCACTCACGCAACACAGACAATAAGAAAACCATGAACATATTGCAAACCCTATAGCAGGGATCCCTCACGCTTGCGCGACACTGAGACCACCATAGGACAACACCAATAATAAAACATGCAACTCAAACCAATTATGATCATCAACTAACCCATAGGACAAAACGGGTCTACTCAAACATCATAGGATAGCCATACATCATTGGGAAATAATATATAGCGTTGAGCACCATGTTTAAGTAGAGATTACAGCGGGTAAAAGAGGGGTTACACCGCTGCATAGAGGGGGGAAGAGTTGGTGATGACGGCGGTGAAGTTGTTGGTGTAGATGGCGGTGACGATGATGGCCCCGGCGGCACTCCGGTGCCACCGGAAGCGAGGGGGAGAGAGCCCCCCTCCTTATTCTTCTTCCTTGACCTCCTCCTAGATGATAGAAGGGTTTCCCCTCTGGTCCATGGTCTCCATGGTGTGGGAGGGGCGAGAGCCCCTCCGAGATTGGATCTGTCTCTCTGTCTCTCTCTGTTTCTGCGCTCCAGATTCTGGCCTTTCACCGTTTCTTATATTCCGGGAGATCCGTAACTCCGATTGGGCTGAATTTTGGACACGATCTCTATCCGGATATTAGCTTTCTTGCTGCGAAAGAAGGGCACCCACCGCCGGGGTGGCCACGAGGGCCCAGGGCGCGCCCCCTACCTCGTGGCCCCCTCGGGCATCGTATCATGTTGATTCTTCTTCCCAAAAATCACATATATTCCAAAAAACCTCCATCAGTTTTTATCCCGTTTGGACTCCGTTTGATATGGATTTTCTTCGAAACAAAAAACATGCAAAAAACAGGAATTGACACTGGGCACTGGATCAATATGTTAGTCCCAAAAAATAGTATAAAAAGTTGCCAAAAGTATGTAAAGGTTGTAGAATATTGGCATGGAACAATAAAAAATTATAGATACGACGGAGACGTATCAGCATCCCATGGTTAATTCCTCCTCGTCCTCGAGTAGGTAAATGATAAAAAAGATAATTTTTGATGTGGAATGCTACCTAGCATAATCTTGATCATGTAATCTAATCACGGCATGAATATTAAGACACGAGTGATTCAAAGCAATAGTCTATCATTTGACATTAAGACAATAATACTTCAAGCATACTAATAAAGCAATCATGTCTTTTCAAAATAACATGGCCAAAGAAAGTTATCACTACAAAATCATAGAGTCTGGCTATGCTCCATCTTCACCACACAAAATATTCACATCATGCACAACCCGATGACAAGCCAAGCAATTGTTTCATACTTTTGATGTTCTCAAACCTTTTCAACTTTCATGCAATACATGAGCGTGAACCATGGACATATCACTATAGGTGGAATAGAATTTTATGGTGGAGGTTGTGTGGAGAAGACAAAAAAGGGAGAAAGTCTCACATCGACGCGGCTAATCAACGGGCTATGGAGATGCCCATCAATTGATGTCAATATGAGGAGGAGGGATTGCCATGCAACAGATGCACTAGAGCTATAAGTGTATGAAATCTCAAACTGAATCTAAGTGGGTGTGCATCCAACTTGCTTGCTCATGAAGACCTTGGGCTTTTGAGGAAGCCCATCATCGGAATATACAAGCCAAGTTCTATAATGAAAATTACCACTAGTATATGAAAGTGATAACTCAAGAGACTCTCTATATGAAGAACATGGTGCTACTACGAAGCACAAGTGTGATAAAAGGATAGTAACATTGACCCTTCTCTCTTTTTGGCGGGCTTCTTTGGCCTCCTTTTTTATTTAGGCTTCTTTGGCCTCTCTTTTTTTCTAGGGCAATGCTCTAATAATGATGATCATCACACTTTTATTTACTTACAACTCAATATTACAACTCGATACTAGAACAAAGATATGACTCTATATGAATGCCTCCGGTGGTGTACTGGGATGTGCAATGATATAGCATAGCAATGACATCAAAAACGAACAAGCCATGAAAACATCATGCTAGCTATCTTACGATCATGCAAAGCAATATGACAATAAATGCTCAAGTCATGTATATGATGATGATGGAAGTTGCATGGCAATATATCTCGGAATGGCTATGGAAATGCCATGATAGGTAGGTATGGTGGCTGTTTTGAGGAACATATAAGGAGGCTTATGTGTGATAGAGCGTACCATATCATGGGGTTTGGATGCACCAACGAAGTTTGCACCAACTCTCGAGGTGAGAAACGGCAATGCACGGTACCAAAGAGGCTAGCAATGATGGAAGGGTGAGAGTGTGTATAATTCATGGAATCAATATTAGTCATAAAGAACTCACATAATTATTGCAAAAATCTATTAGTCATTGAGACAAAGTACTACGCGCATGCTCCTAGGGGGATAGATTGGTAGGAAAAGACCATAGCTCGTCCCCGACCGCCACTCATAAGGAAGACAATCAATAAATACCTCATGCTCCAACTTCGTTACATAACGGTTCACCATAATGCATGCTACAGGAATCACAAACTTCAACACAAGTATTTCTAAAATCCACAACTACCCACTAGCATGACTCTAATATCACCATCTTTATATCGCAAAACTATTGCAAGGAATCAAACATATCATATTCAGTGATCTACAAGTTTTATGTAGGATTTTATGACTAACCATGTGAATGACCAGTTCCTGTCAACTCTCTAAATAGATATAAGTGAAGAAAGAGAGTTTAATTCTTTATACAAAAGATATGCCCACGCTCTAACAAATGTAAGTGAAGAAAAAGAGCATTCTCCAAATGGCGGTTATCTATGTGAAGAGAAACAGGCAATCCAAACTTCAAATGATATAAGCGAAGCACATGAAGCATTCTATAAAGCCGTACTCAAAGGATATAAGTGAAGTGCAAAGAGCATTCTATAAATCAACCAAGGACTATCTCATACCAGCATGGTGCATAAAATAAAAATGAAAACTAAATGCAAAAGACGCTCCAAGATTTGCACATATCGCATGAACAAAACGAATCCGAAAACATACCGATACTTGTTGAAGAAAGATGGGATGCCTTCTGGGGCATCCCCAAGCTTAGACGCTTGAGTCTCCTTGAATATTTACTTGGGGTGCCTTGGGAATCCCCAAGATTGAGCTCTTGTCTCTCCTCCATCTCCTCATATCGAGACCTCCTCGATCTTCAAATACTTCATCCACACGAAACTCAACAGAAAGCTCGGTAAGATCCGTTTGTATAATAAAGAAAATCACTACTCTAAGTACTGTTGCAAACCAATTCATATTTTGTTTTTTCATTGTAGCTACTTTAATATAACTTTTCCATGGCTTAATCCACAGATAGAAATCAATAGTTTCATCAAAACAAGCAAACTATGCATCAAAAACAGAATCTGTCTTAAACAGGACAGTCTGTAGTAATCTGAACATTGACCATGCCTATGTTACTGAAAACATTCTGCCAAAATTAGGAAAAATGAACAATTTGTATATAAATACAGTGCAAAAAGTTTCAGAACCATTTGACGTTCCAGTAAAAAATGTAAAATCGCGCACTATAGACAAAGTTTCTGTCCTGCACCGCACAAACCAACAAGCATTGTAAACATCCCAAAGGCAAACCTTGGCACACTATTTTTATAATACAATGGAACTGTACAAGGGGATAATTATTTTTGTTGAAAAGTTTCTGTAATCAAGATTCACAAAGTTTCCATGAGCATGAACAAAGTTCAAGGCTAGCTCCCACTTTAACAATGCTCGTCTTTCTCACTTTCACTTTCCTTTTTGAAAAAGCTTTAGGTTCCCCTCTTTATTTTTTTGTTTTTGAACTTTATAAAAGCACACACCAGAAATAAATGACTCTCTAAAAATTCCGAGTTTTCTCCCTGGCAGCTCTTTCTTTAAAGCCATTAAGCTAGGCATATAGTGCTCAAGTAATGGATCCACCCGGATCCCAAGGTATATGAAAGCCAATTTTAATTAGCAATGATTTGTAATTTAGTAGTGAGCACAAAGTAACATATATCATGTAATGACGAAGTCTAACTCTCTTCCTATGCATCGGCATGTCATAAAAGAACAATTCATGCACACATAGTAAAGGCCAATGCATAGTATAGACAGTTTCTTGGAATTTTATCATATTGGAAACATGGAGAGACAGAGATGTAGTTCCTATCTCATAATAATTGCAAGTAGGAGCAGCAAGCACATACATATTATATTAATCAAAATCATCATGTGTAGTAGTAAAACGCAACCCATCAATATAATCCTTAATAAGGGCAAACTTCTCCGATATAGTGTAGTTTGGAGAATTCAAAAAGATAATAGGACTATCATGCGTGGGTGCAATAGCAACAATTTCATGTTTAACATAAGGAACTATAGCAAGTTCATATCCATAAGCATAATTCATATTGGCATCTTGGCCACAAGCATAGCAAGCATCATCAAAAATGGATATTTCAAAAGAATCAACGGGATCATAACAGTCATCATAGCAATCATCTTTAGGTAAGCACGAAGGGAAATTAAACAATATATGATTTGAAGAGTTACTCTCATTAGAAGGTGGGCACGGGTAGCTAATCCGCTCTTCCTTCTTTTGTTCTTCGCTCTCCTCATCATCTTTTTCATCCAATGAGCTCACAATGTCATTAACTTCTTCTTCCATAGACTCCTGCAAAATATTAGTCTCTTCTTGGACAGCGGAGACTCTCTCAATAAAATCGTCAATATCGGAATTGGATTCATAATTCTCATAGCAATATTTAAGGATAGCTAAATTTTTAGGTCTATAAACTGAATCATCAAAATCTTCAAACTCTTTAAACAAAGATTCAATTTCACATGCACCCTTAAAAGCAACAAATTCTTCTATTCGTTCCACATCATAGTAATCATATATACCTCTAGCATAAGAAACCGGTTTCATTGTCATTAAATTTGCAGGAACAGGGAAGGTGTGGAGCCTTCATCCTAGAGCAACAAGTATAATCATATCTCAAGCATAGTTGCCTACCATACCAATACACCATATAAATTTGATCCCATAATAGTTTCCATTTTTGAGTCAAGCAATAATCCTAAAGTATTCACGTTGATCCAAAGTGTCTCCCATTACAAAGTTGAATGGGGTTTTCTCAGGATTATCAAAGTAGTACATAATATCTTTCACATAATGAGCATCGAGGGTTTTAGGAGGTTCCCCATCTCCATGAGTAGCAAGTAAACCTAATTTGTTTTGGTATTTCGTGTTCCATATCCATAACTAAAGATAGAGAACAACTTAGAACAGTAAATAAAAATTACTTAGTGATAAAGAAAACAAGCACACACAAGAATATTCACCCCACGCTATACCCGGCAACGGCGCCAGAAAAAGGTCTTGATAACCCGTAAGTATAGGGGATCAATTGTAGCCTCTTTCGATAAGTAAGAGTGTTGAACCCAACGAGGAGCTAAAGGTAGAACAAATATTCCCTCAAGTTCTATCGACCACCGATACAACTCTACGCACGCTTAACGTTCGCTTTACCTAGAACAAGTATGAAACTAGAAGTACTTTGTAGGTCTTTTTGGATAGGTTTGCAAGAATAAAGAGAGAGTAAATAAAAAGTAGGGGCTGTTTAGATAAAGACACAACTAAATTAGTTTTAGTAAAGAGCTTTTTGTCACGAGAAAGTTATTTGTCCCTAGGCAATCGATACCTAGACCGGTAATCATTATTGCAATTTTATATGAGGGAGAGGCATAAGCTAACATACTTTCTCTTCTTGGATCATATGCACTTATGATCGGAAATCTAGCAAGCATCTGCAACTACTAAAGATCATTAAGGTAAAACCCAACCATAACATTAAAGTATCAAGTCCTCTTTATTCCCATACACCATGACCCACTTATCCGTGTTTGTGTTTTAGTCACTCACGCAACACAGATAATAAGCAAACCATGAACATATTGTAAACCCTAAAACGGGGATCCCTCATGCTTGCACGACACGGAGAGCACCATAGGAAAACACCAATAATAAAACATGCAACTCAAACCAATTACGATCATCAATTAACCCATAGGACAAAATGGATCTACTCAAACATCATAGGATAGCCATACATCATTGGGAAATAATATATAGCGTTGAGCACCATGTTTAAGTAGAGATTACAGCGGGTAAAAGAGGGGTTACACCGCTGCATAGAGGCGGGAAGAGTTGGTGATGACGGCGGTGAAGTTGTTGGTGTAGACGGCGGTGACGATGATGGCCCTGGCGGCACTCCGGTGCCACCGGAAGTGAGGGGGAGAGAGCCCCCCTCCTTCTTCTTCTTCCTTGACCTTATCCCTAGATGGGAGAAGGGTTTTCCCTCTGGTCCATGGTCTCCATGGTGTGGGAGGGGCAAGAGCCCCTCCGAGATTGGACCTGTCTCTCTGTCTCTCTCTGTTTCTGCGCTCCAAATTCTGGCCTTTCACCGTTTCTTATATTCCCAAAGATCCGTAACTCCGATTGGGCTGAATTTTGAAAACAATCTCTATCCGGATATTAGCTTTCTTGCGGCGAAAGAAGGGCACCAACCGCCTTACGGGGTGGCCACGAGGGCCCAGGGCGTGCCCCCCTATCTCGTGGCCCCCTCGGGCATCGTATCGCGTTGATTCTTCTTCCAAAAAATCACATATATTCCAAAAAAATCTCCGTCAGTTTTTATCCCGTTTGGACTCCGTTTGATATGGATTTTCTGCGAAACAAAAAAACATGCAACAAACAGGAACTGGCACTGGGCACTGGATCAATACGTTAGTCCCAAAAAATATTATAAAAAGTTGCCAAAAGTATGTAAAGGTTGTAGAATATTGGCATGGAACAATAAAAAATTATAGATACGACGAAGACGTATCAGTCGCCGCCGCTCTGGTCCCAGGAAGGCCACTGCTCCTCCACTCAGTGGACGCCAAGCTTGGTGGGATAAACATCGGTGACCGATTAGCCGCTGAATGGCGACACAGGCGGAAATCTTCAGAACCTTGTGCTCCGGAGGACGAGGTTATCAAGGCGGATGAGGAGGCAAAGGCAATGGCCGGCTTTCTCGGGTTCATAGCCATACATGGTGGTTGGGCACCGGCGATCATTTAGATTAGGTTTACAGTAGGTTTTAGTATGGTTTGGGCGAAATATGTAATGAATTTCGTCCAGTTTATAGGAAAAGTTATTGAAATGTAATGAATTTCATCCGGTTAAACTGAAATTTGCTTTGTTTGCACTAATTTCGTCCGGTTAGTTCGTATAGTTGTCGAAAGGTATGCAGGTAGCATTGGGTGGCATCCATCAGTGTCCTCGGACAGATGCCGGTGTAAATGTGTGTGCCAGCGCTGGAGATGCCCTGACTATCATGCTATAATCGCTAACAGTTGTGACGCCCCCGATTCAATCATACACTAATCATGCACACAAACGTGTACGATCAAGATCAGGGACTCACGGGAAGATATCACAACACAACTCTAAAACATAAATAAGTCATACAAGCATCATAATACAAGCCAGGGGCCTCGAGGGCTCGAATACAAGTGCTCGATCATAGACGAGTCAGCGGAAGCAACAATATCTGAGTACAGACATAAGTTAAACAAGTTGCCATAAGATGGCTAGCACAAATTGGGATACAGATCGAAAGAGGCGCATGCCTCCTTCCTGGGATCCTCCTAAACTACTCCTGGTCATCGACAGCGGGCTGCACGTAGTAGTAGGCACCTCCAGTGTAGTAGTCGTCATCGTCAGTGGCGTCTGGCTCCTGGGCTCCATCATCTGGTTGCAGCAATCGAGTAGAGATAGGGGGAAAATGGGGAACAAGGCAACCGTGAGTACTCATCCAAAGTACTCGCAAGCAAGGAGCTACACTACATATGCATGGATATACGAGTAAAGGGCCATATCAGTGGACTGAACTGCAGAATGCCAGAATAAGAGGGGGGTAGCTAATCTTGTCGAAGACTACGCTTCTGGCAGCCTCCGCCTTGCAGGATGTTGCAGAGAGTAGACTGAAGTCCTCCAAGTAGCATCGCATAGCATAATCCTATCCGGTGATCCCCTCCTCGTAACCCTGAGAGAGAGCGACCACTGGGTTGTATCTGGCACTTGGAAGGGTGTGTTTTATTAAGTATCCGGTTCTAGTTGTCATAAGGTCAAGGTACAACTCCAAGTCGCCCCATTACGAAGATCACGGCTATTGAATAGATTAAACTTCCCTGCAGGGGTGCACCACATAACCCAACACGCTTGATCCCATTTGGCCGGACACAGTTTTCTAGGTCATGCCCGGCCGCGGAAGATCAACACGTCGCAGCCCCACCTAGGCATAACAGAGAGGTCAGCACGCCGGTCTAAACCTAAGCGCCCAGGGGTCTGGGCCCATCGCCCTGAGCACACCTGCACGTTGCGAGGGCGGCCGAAAGCAGACCTAGCCTAGTGGCGTTCCAGTCCAATTCGGCGCGCGCCGCTCAGTCGCTGACGTCACGAAAGCTTCGGCTGATACCACGACGCCGGGATACCCATAACTACTCCCACGTAGATGGTTAGTGCGTATAGACGGATGGCGGACTTAGATCAAATACCGGATCTCGTTAAACGTGTTAAGTATCCGCGAACGCCGACCAGGGCCAGGCCCACCTCTTACCCAGGTAGTCTCAACCTGCCCTGTTGCTCCGCCTCAAAGATCCACTCGCGGGTGCCCCACAAGCCGACCCGACTTTAGTCACCACATGTATCATGTATAAGTATATAGTATATACCCGTGATCACCTCCCGAGTGATCACGATCCGATAGTATAGCACAGCAGACGGACAAGAATGTAGGGCCACAGATGGAAATACTAGCATCCTATACTAAGCATGTAGGATTGCGGTAAAGGTAACAACAAGAGTAACACGGACAGGCTATGCATGTGGATAGGTATAACATCAAGCTTTAACATTCTACACTACTCTATTGCTAGTAGTTTAGAGTTGAGTAGGCGATATCTGGTGATCATGGGGGGGGGCTTGCCTGGTTGCTCTGGCAAGTAGGAGGGGTCGTCAACTCCGTAGTCGAACGGGGCGGCAGCAGCGTCGGTCTCGGTGTCTAGCGAGAGAAGAGGGGGAAGAACAATAAATATTTAAGCAAACAGATGCATAGCGATGCATGACATGAAGTATCGGTGCTAGGGGTGCCCTAACGCGGTATGTGATGATACCGGTGAAAGGGGGAAACATCCGGGAAAGTATCCCCGACGTTTCGCATTTTCGGGCGGAGGAGCCGGAGGGGGAAAGTTGTGAATTTGATATGTTAGGGTGTGTGGTGGACGAACGGGCTGCGTATCCGGAATCGTCTCGTCGTTCTGAGCAACTTTCATGTTGAAAATATTTTAATCCGAGTTACGGATTAAAAGATATGATTTTCTAAAGATTTTATTAATTTCTGGAATTTAATTAATTATTTAATTAATTTGAAAATGATTTAATGACATCAGCATGATGTCATGCTGACATCAGCAGTCAACAGAGTTGACTGGTCAACCTGACGTGTGGGTCCCATTCGTCATAGACTATTTAGACTAATTAGGGTCTAACTAATTTAATTACTGTTTAATTAAACTAACTAGTTAATTAGATTAATTAAACATAATTAATTAAGTTAATTAATCTAGTTAGTTAATTAATATTTTTATTTATTATTAACTTTTTTTAACTTTTTAATTAATTTTTTTAATAAACGTTCTAGGGCGTGGGCCCCCCATGTCATGGGCCCAGAGGCCAAACGGGCACGGGCAAACGGGTACTAGCCCGCGAAAGCACAATGGGCGAGGTCGGTGGGGCTTGCCGGCAAGACGCCTGTGGGCGCTGGGCGGCGGACAGGCCAGGGCCGGAAGTGAGGCCGGTGGCACGGGGCCGGCGATGAGGGTGGCGCGCTGCTGGCGGCGAGCGTCTGGCGCAGCGGCGTGTAGGGGAGGCGTCAGGCAGGCGCCCGTGGGATGCGCTGGCGTGAGCGGGGGGGTGCGCGAGCGCTGCGGCGCAAGACGAGGCGCGCGGCCGGGCCACGATGTCCAACGGGCAGGGGAGGAGGAGGAGAGGGAGCATGGAAAGGCGCTCACATCGGGGCCGTAGGGTACATGGCAACGAGGCGCGAGGTGGGCGACGGGGACGACGTGCGTTGAGGAGGCAGGCCGGTGGGGAGGTCCGGCGAGGTGCTCGTAGGCGGCGGCGAGGCTCGGGGCCGACCGATGAGGAGGAGGCCGAGGACGTGGAGACGCAGGGGAGGAGCGGCGATGGCGTCCGGCGTGGTCGTCCCGGTTGGTGGCGACGGTCGGTCCAGTCGGCGTGGTTGGAGAAGAGGACGAGGACGGGGAGCCGCGGCAGCCATGGCGATGGCTTGCGTCGGGAGGTAGCAGAGGCGTCAGGAGGCCGGTCGAGGAGGAGGGCAGCGAGGTCGGGGGCAGCCAATGACGGGCGCTAGGGAGGGGGACGACGCGAAGGCCGAGGCGAAGGAGGAGTCCAATGACGGAGTAGGGCGCCAAGGCCGGGCGCCGAGGGCGTCGGGTCACTCCGATCCCGATCTGGATCGGGGAGTGAGGAGAGCGAGTGGGGAGTGGGGCGACGGGTGGTTACGGCTAGGGTTTCGGGGGGGGGGGGGGGGGGTTAAGGAGAGGGAGCCCAGTTGAACCTGTGGTCTGCTGGGCCGGAGCCCAGTGTGGGGTTTGCTTTCTCTCTTTTTTTAGCTTTGTTTCTGTTTTCTTTTCCTTATCTATTTTCTTTTCTATTTTATTCTTTTAATTTCTATTTTATAAAATATAAATACTACTCCTAAATTAATGTTATAATTTATTCTACTGCCCCAAAAAGTTTGACACCTAATTAAAATAGTTTGCATTATTATTATTTTTAAAAGGCATTTAATTAATTTTCATAGCTGCTGTTTTAATTACTTTAGAGCCTTTAAACATTTTATAAAAGTGTCGTTTCTCCACAATAATTACCTATGCATTATTTGACAACACCCTAACATTTTGGTTTTAATATTTGAAAATCTTTACCGTTTGACTTTATTTTGAGTTCGAATTTCGAATCGATTTTGAACTAACACGAGATTAACAACACTAACCGTGGTGACATGGCATCATTAACATGAGATTACTGTAGCCTAATTACCCGGGCGTCACAATTCTCCTCCACTACAAGAAATCTCGTCCCGAGATTTAGGAGCTGTTAGAAGGGGGAAGGGATTTGGTTACGAAATTCTAACGATTCTTCTGGGTCATAGTTGCTCTTCTCGAAGAGGTCGATCCATTACATTGATGTCATCATTTCTCTGCTTCAGGTCATCATGAAGAAGTCGGCATCCTTTCTTCGGGATCTCCATCGTACTTACGATAGAATAAGGTGGGGTTATTCCGAGAGAACGGATGTCGGCAAGGTTGACTATCGGGTCGACAACATCGAGGAAGCTGGCGGAAAGTAACTCTCGAATCGAATCTTAAGAAATTATCAAGAGCAAAGTAAGGAGGTAACCTGGAAAGTTTCGAGCGGGCAGGCAATCATTCGATGCCTGTAATAGGGCGTGAAAGGGTCAAAACAACGGGAATAAGTATTGTGTCCGATATCGGACACGAAGGTGGATCATGATTTACATACGAGGTCACGCGCGAGGAACAACCTTGGGAACAGGGGTGTAGGAGAGTCAGGTTTCGATCCTGTGGGCTGTGGGTTATGGGCCCACCATGTGGGTTAAGAGTAGGAAGGGCGGTAACGTCTTGCACGATCATGTAAGCCGGGCATGTCGAGGATAGCTCGCCGGTTATGTCGGCAACAACGTCGGTACCAAGGGCGAGGGATGAAGAGAACCATTTTCACCTTTCGTTGAACGAGGCGGACCAATAGGCAAAGTTCTCATCCATTAGCGATTCCGGAATGTCATCAACAATAGAAACAGGTCTTACTGACAAGGTTTGTACACCAAGGTGTTTTACATATAGATCACAAGAAGGGTTAAGCAAACCAATGGAAAGGAAAATGATATTCTCAGATTAAACAGAACAATGGAAAGGATAATGTGTTTAAACACATATTTCAGGGGTATATCCTTCCCAAGGATAAGCGAGCATGATATCCATGACAGGATATAATGTAGAAAACTCTTTAGGTAGGGGAGAGAATTTTCATGACATTACCCATACATCGGTGTTTGGATAATTGAGCAAGAAACATTTAGCATTGGGCTTCAAATGTTCTTGTTGAAAATCGGAGTACCACAGACATGCTTCGAGATAGCATTGACATGGTCTTCAAGCAAAGGTCGGACTTTAGATACTCAATGGATTCATCAGGAACAGCTTATAGAATAAGTCTTTCAATTTCCTTTTGGAAGAATGGTTAACATTGCTAAAAAGGAAACTATCACAATAGGTCCTCTGGCCAAGGTTGCTAAGCAAAGACACCACCTTGCCGGGTTACATAGAGATCAATGTTACAACCCTTGGAAATATGTCCCAACCATCATATCTGACCGAGATTCAGATCCGATTGGTGTCAGGATACCTCAGACTTAGGATACCTGAGAAGAAAAGGTGCAACGCAAATTGACGAGATGATATTATAAGATTCTCGGGGAAATGAACTATGAAGTGATTTCCGTTAACAAGAGTCCATCATTAACCCAAGGAGAGGACAAGGAGGTGTGGGTGAACTCAACGGCAATTCATCGAGATTCCCAAAAGATGGATTTCCACAATTAAGTGAACAAGGAGATAACATTTGTCAGATCAAATGATATAAGGAAGTATGCTCGAGGAAAACATACACAATTAAACATTGGTTGAAAGGTGCGCCCGAAATATGGGTTGGGTTGCGCGACCAATGTCAGAATGGTGATTCAATAATCAATAGCCTAAGAATGAACTTTCGACCATTAACTTCAAAGAAATAGGGTTGCTAGAAGGAAAGAATCCAAACAACACCGTTCACTTGTTGGAATTAACACGGGGACCAAGAAAGAATGGTGATGGTGAGAAGTATTTCTATGTCAAGAATTCTCAAGAGGTGGAACAAATCTCAGAACATTCTTGACATAAAGGATAGTAATACTCCAAGGTAAAGAAGAACAATTGCTGGATAGCAAGGAACTCAAGGTATAACACCAAACATGAACAAGCTTGTGTTGGTGGGAAGGCAATAAAGTGGTCGATGATAATACAATTCATCAAGGGCAAGGATGGTATTTCTCATCATGAATTCAATTGATATCCCGGATGAGCTCGAGAATGTTGATGATCACGACACCTTTGTCGCGAGAGTTCATGAAGATGTAATCGATCGGCGGCGACATCAAGTCAAAGTAATGATGAAGTGAAAGGTTATTGGAACCAAAGTGCGACACAAACTCGAAACCAAGCTTGTTGTTCAAGGCGAAATGATATGACGATGAGGATCGGCGTAAGGTTAGTTCATCGTCGAAAATTGTGCTCCGAGAAGAAGGACCGGGTAGCACAGTTAAAATCATCACGACAATGATATAGCCAAACAGGCTAGGAATGGCGTGATCGGGTACAAACTCGTACTTATAGAAGCTTACTGAAGAGTTGTTGAACCGTAGTGCGGACTCGGTTCAGTTATCGGTGTCTTTGAGTGTATAATAACTCAGAGCCCGTGAAAAATTGGAATCAGTGGGAAGGTAGCACTTGATGAAGAACTCATAAGAAGTTATGCAGTTCCATGATAATCTCGAGATACCAGGGGTAATACTCGACACAAGATCAAAGTAAAGGTTGTCTTGGTGTATTGATCCATAGAAGACAATTGTTTTAACTTGTCCGAGAAATGGAATCAAAGAAGAACAATCATGGTCGGAACCACGGTTGCAAGGGATCAATTCACAGATACCATATGTTAGTTATCAAGGAAATAGTTATTATTACAAGAAGCTTCCATGATAGGATATACATCGGCGTCCATGGGCATGAACACAAAGTTCAAGGTCGACTCCCACTTCCTCAATGCATAATCTTCCATTCACCTCTCGTATTTCAAAGATGACATTAGTTGTTGAAAGTTTCACCTGGTGCAATACCAGATAAGTATGACTCGTGAAATCTTTCGGGTTCACGCCGATGAGGGAAGGCGTAGGTTCAATCCCATCGGGGCTTCTTGCGAACATATACCATAAGCTTCAAGAGTAAGTATCACCAGCTCGAAAGCATAGCATGGATGACAAAAGGAAAGTATACAATTTAACAAAGGCATTATGTATCGGAGAAGGACTCACAAGGTGATTAATTATGAAGGACAACATGGGATATAATAATCCAACGGTGGATAAGGCGATCCACAGTGGAGCTGAGGTGAGTATCGATACCCAATCAGAGGAAGAAAGAATGCGAATGCAACAAGTTATGGAATCATCTGAATAATTCAAAGCTTAAATGCAAAGGAATTATGATTTCCAAAACAAGGGATCAAAAGCAGACGTTCTGATCAAGGATGGATCAATTGTATATACCAGAGGCACAATCGACGACAGATAGTTTGGTCGAGAACCAGCTCATGTTCAAAACGACGTCTGAGCCGGAAAGATAATCCTAGGACTCGACTGATGATTGTGAACATTCACAACGTATTGAATCAACGGACTCAAAAATGATGGTGACAAAGGATGCTAATATGATTACTATACTTATGGGATTAATCATAATGAAAGCAAACAAGGAATTCGAGCAATAGGTTCTTTGAGGATTTTCGGAATATCGAATGGTATTTCAAGACTTTTGTGTAACACAGGAACAAGCTGGGGATGAGCCGATACTCGATAAGTGCGAGAATTAACCATAGGGGTATTCAGTGACAAAGAACAAAGACAAGGCAGTAAGCTCAAAGGATTATCGAAACAACGACGAAGTTTTTCGGGTATCTTGTAATAACAAGACCAACTGAATGAATGTAAGAATAACAAGCGCAAGTAGTTATCCATAAGGGTTTGTGGTGGAAGGGAATTGCAAACGCTGATGAACACAAGTTCTCGGGTTAACAATGGAGAGTATCTTGAGTGGTCTTACAGTGCAGCAGATTTATCATCGATAATAAAGGGGCTCTTCGGTTGAAAGTGATAACGAGATCCTAATGTTAGATTTAATAAACTTCATTTAACCCGAATAGAGGAGAGATCAGAGTCCCAGAGTAAAGGTCGAGGAGTAAAAGATCCTAGTACCACCCAATGGCGACGTGGGCCCGTAAGGCACACAGCCATGTTAGTAAAAGTTTTTGCAATGTCTAGACTCGACTTGACCAAGGAGTGTGGAAGGGGATTCCTACAGCGATCGGCTCGATACCAACTTGTGACGCCTTGATTCAATCATACACTAATCATGCACGCAAATGTGTAAGATCAAGATCGAGGACTCACGGAAGATATCACAACACAACTCTAAAACATAAATAAGTCATACAAGCATCATAATACAAGCCGGGGGCCTCGAGGGCTTGAATACAAGTGCTCGATCATAGACGAGTCGTGGAAGCAACAATATCTCGAAAGTACGGACATAAGTTAAACAAGTTGCCATGAGATGGCTAGCACAAACCGGGATACAGATCGAAGAGGCGCAGGCCTCCTGCACAGGATCCTCCTAAACTACTCTGGTAAATCGTCGGTGGGCTGCACGTAGTAGTAGGCACCTCCAGTGCAGTAGTCGTCATCGTCGGTGGCGTCTGGCTCCTGGGCCCCATCGTCTGGTTGCAGCAATCGAGTAGAGATAGGGGGAAAATGGGGAACAAGGCAACCGTGAGTACTCATCCAAAGTACTCGCAAGCAAGGAGCTACACTACATATGCATGGATATATGTGTAAAGGGCCATATCAGTGGGTGAGCTGAGAATGCCGAGAATAAGAGGGGGTAGCTAATCACGTCGAAGACTACGCTCGGCAGCCTCCGCCTTGCTGACATGTAGCGTAGAGTAGATCAAGTCCTCCAAGTAGCATCGCATAGCATAATCCTATCCGGTGATCCCTCCTCGTAACCACGAGAGAGCGACCACCGGGTTGTATCTCGCACTTGGAAGGGTGTGTTTTATTAAGTATCCGGTTCTAGTTGTCATAAGGTCAAGGTACAACTCCAAGTCGCCCTGTTATCGAAGATCACGGCTATTGAATAGATTAAACTTCCTGCAGGGTGCACCACATAACCCAACACGCTTGATCCCATTTGGCGGACACACTTTTACGGGTCATGCCCGGCTGCGGAAGATCAACACGCCGCAGCCCACCTAGGCATAATGAGAGGTCAAGACGCCGGTCTAAACCTAGGCGCCCAGGATCTGGGCCCATCACCTGAGCACACCTCAAGACGTTGAGGGCGGCCGAAAGGCAGACCTAGCCTAGTGGCGTTCCAGTCAATTCGTGACGCCGCTTCGATCGGCCGACGTCACGAAAGCTTTACCGATACCACGACGCCGGGATACCCATAACTACTCCCACGTAGATGGTTAGTGCGTATAGACCAAATGGCGGACTCGGATCAAATACCGGATCTCGTTAAGCGTGTTAAGTATCCATGAACGCCGACGGGGCCAGCCCACCTCTCACCCAGGTAGTCTCAACCTGCCCCTGCCGCTCCGCCTCAAAGATCCACTCGCGGGTGCCCCACAAGCCGACACGACTTTAGTCACCACATGTATCATGTATAAGTATATAATATATACCCGTGATCACCTCCCGAGTGATCACGGCCCGATAGTATAGCCCAGCAGACAGACAAGAATGTAGGGCCACAGATGGAAATACTAGCATCCTATACTAAGCATGTAGGATTGCAGGTAAAGGTAACAATGATAGTAACAAGGACAAAGGGCTATGCATCGGGATAGGTATAATGTAAAAATAGTAACATGCTACACTACTCTAATGCAAGCAGTATAGAGTAGAATAGGCGATATCTGGTGATCAAGGGGGCTTGCACGGTTGCTCCGGGCAAGAGAGAGGGTCGTCAACTCCGTAGTCGAACTGGGCAGCAGCAGCGTCGGTCTCGGTGTCTAGCGAGAGAAGAGGGGGAAGAACAATAAATATTTAAGCAAACAGATGCATAGCGATGCATGACATGAAGTATTGGTGCTAGGGGTGCCCTAACGCGGTATGTGATGATACCGGTGAACGGGGGGAAACATCCGGGAAAGTATCCCCGGCGTTTCGCATTTTTTGAGGAGCCGAGGGGGAAAGTTGCGAGTTTGATATGTTAGGGGTGTGTGGTGGACGAACGGGCTGCATATCAGGAATCGCCTCGCTGCTCGAGCAACTTTCATGTTGAAAATATTTTAATCCGAAGTTCTGATTAAAAGATATGATTTTCTAAAGATTTTATTAATTTACGAATTTAATTAATTATTTAATTAATTCGAAAATGATTTAATGACATCAGCATGATGTCATCTCGACATCAATGATCAATAGAGTTATTTGGTCAACCTGACGTGTGGGTCCCATTTGTCATAGACTATTTAGACTAATTAGGGTCTAACTAATTTAATTACTGTTTATTTAAACTAACTAGTTAATTAGATTAATTAAATATAATTAATTAAGTTAATTAATCTAGTTAATTAATTAATATTTTTATTTATTATTAACTTTTTCATTAATTTTTTAATAAACGTTCTAGGGCGTGGGCCCCCCATGTCATGGGCCGAGAGGCCAAACGGGCACCTGCAACGGGTACTAGCTCATGAGCACAATGGGCGAGGTGGGCTTGTTCGAGCAAAGACGCCTTGTGGGGCGCCAGGGCGGCGGACCGCAGGGCACCGAAAGGTGGTGAGGCCGGTGGCCTGGGCCGGCGAGGGGTCGGGCGCGCTGTGGCGGCGGCGAGGGCGGGCGGGCGTGTAGGCTGTGAGTGTCAGTGGCGCCTGTGGGATGCGCCTGGCGTGAGCGGGGGTGCGCGAAGGCGCACGACGCCGTGGCGCTGCCAGCCACGATGTCCAACAGGTGGGGAGGAGGAGGAGAGGGAGCATGGAGAGGCGCTCACATCGGGGCCGTAGGGTACATGGCAACGAGGCGCGAGGTGGGGGACGGGGACGACGTGCGTTGAGGAGGCAGGCCAGTGGGGAGGTCCGGTGAGGTGCTCGTAGGCGGCGGCGAGGCTCGGGGCCGGCCGATGAGGAGGAGGCCGAGGACGCGGAGACGCAGGGGAGGAGCGGCGATGGCGTCCGGCGTGATCGTCCCGGTTGGTGGCGACGGTTGGTCCAGTCGGCATGGTTGGAGAAGAGGACGAGGACGGGGAGCCGCGGCAGCCATGGCGATGGCTTGCGTCGGGAGGTAGCAGAGGCGCCAGGAGGCCGGTCGAGGAGGAGGGCAGCGAGGTCCGGCGAGGGGCAGCCCCAGCGACGGGGCGCAGGGGAGGGGGACGACGCGAGCGTCGAGGCGAAGGAGGAGTCCGGCGACGGAGTAGGGGCGCCGGCGTCGGGCGTCGAGGGCGCGGTCACCCCGATCCCGATCTGGATCGGGGGAGTGAGGGGGAGAGCGAGTGGGGGGGAGTGGGGCGACGGGTGGTTACGGCTAGGGTTTCGGGGGGTTAAGGAGAGGGAGCCCAGTTGGGCTCAGGTCTGGGCCGAGCCTGGGGGGGGTTTGCTTTCTCTCTTTTTTCAGCTTTGTTTTATGTTTTCTTTTCCTTATCTATTTTATTTTCTATTTTATTCTTTTAATTTCTATTTTATAAAATATAAATACTACTCCTAAATTAATGTTATAATTTATTCTACTACCCCAAAAAGTTTGACACCTAATTAAAATAGTTTGCATTATTATTATTTTTAAAAGGCATTTAATTATTTGTCATAGTTGTTGTTTTAATTACTTTAAAGCCTTTAAACATTTTATAAAGTGTCGTTTCTCCACAATAATTACCTATGCATTATTTGACAACACCCCAACATTTTGGTTTTAATATTTGAAAATCTTTACCGTTTGACTTTATTTTAAGTTCGAATTTCGAATCGATTTTGAACTAACACGAGATTAACAACACTAACCGTGGTGAGACGGCATCATTAACATGGGATTAGTGTAGCCTAATTACCCGGGCGTCACAACAGTGCTCCATTATTTTGCAGGGAACAGTTATCCCTCGATCAAAATCAGATTCGCCGTGTTTCACACTCCTCCCACGTAAGAGTGTAGAATCTTGCTTACATAAAAATGGAGCAAGTGGACGACACTATAGCACGTCGTATCACTCAAACTAGCCCGCCTAACGCGCGGGAAAGCACCGCCCTCGTCATTTTGTTCTGGATTTCTATCGATCGATTGCACGAAAATGTTACACTTTGCAAGTTCAAAAGGAAATGGCGGCACTCTTACGACTCGTACGCGTCGCGTTTGCGTCGCACCCCCGACAGTCCGGATCGCACGCCGCTCACCAAAGGGGACACACGTTGTCTTGCATTTTCACTGACATGTGGGACTGCAATTGATTAAACCGTCGATAGCCGAAATCTAATCGCTCGGCAGGCTTCGACTGAGAAGAGAGAGACGGGGGAGGGAGAAGAGATCGCCCTCCCGCCACGCATGGAATTGAAGAAATATATGGTGCTAATGTGAGGTGGGCCATGCAGGAGTCCGAACCACTTCCAAGCCGGCTTCTGACCGCCCTGGCCCACCCGAACCGCCCCCCCCACCCTAAAGGAAAAGTTGTTATTAATATTTCCCTATATCATGATAAATGTTTATTATTCATGCTAGAATTGTATTAACCGGAAACTTAGTACATGTGTGAATACATAGACAAACGAAGTGTCCTGAGTATGCCTCTACTTGACTAGCTCGTTAATCAAAGATGGTTAAGTTTCCTAACCATAGACATGTGTTGTCATTTGATGAACGGGTTCACATCATTAGAGAATGATGTGATGGACAAGACCCATCCGTTAACTTAGCACTATGATCGTTTAGTCTATTGCTATTGCTTTCATCATGACTTATACATGTTCCTATGACTATGAGATTATGCAACTCCCGAATACCGGAGGAACACTTAGTGTGATATCAAACGTCACAACGTAACTGGGTGATTATAAAGATGCTCTACAGGTGTCTCCGATGGTGTTTGTTGAGTTGGCATAGATCGAGATTAGGATTTGTCACTCCTATTGTCGGAGAGGTATCTCTGGGCCCTCTCGGTAATGCACATCACTATAAGCATTGCAAGCAATGTGACTAATGAGTTAGTTGCGGGATGATGCATTACGGAACGAGTAAAGAGACTTGCCGATAACGAGATTGAACTAGGTATTGAGATACCAACGATCGAATCTCGAGCAAGTAACATACCGATGACAAAGGGAACAAGCATTATGTTGTTATGCGGTTTGACCGATAAAGATCTTCGTAGAATATGTAGGAGCCAATATGAGCATCCATGTTCCGCTATTGGTTATTTACCGGAGATATGTCTCGGTCATGTCTACATAGTTCTCGAACTCGTAGGGTCCGCACGCTTAACGTTCGATGACGATTTGTATTATATGAGTTATGTGATTTGGTGACCGAATATTGTTCGGAGTCCCGGATGAGCATGATGAGGAGTCTCGAAATGGTTCAGAGATAAAGATTCATGTATAGGACGATGGTATTCGGACAACGAAAGTGTTCTGGGGGTACCGGGTACGTATCGGGTCACCGAACGGGGTTCCGGGCACCCCCCGACAAAGATATGGGCCTTATTGGGCCAAGGGCAGGACAGACCATCCCCTAGTGGGCTGGTGCGCCCCATATATGCCAAATAGGAGGAGAAGGAAGGAGGGGAAGAGAGAAAGGAAAGAGGAGGATTCGGCCTCGCCTTCCCTTCTCTACCCCCTCTCTTTCCTTCCCCTCCAACACTTTTGGAAGGGGGAGGCCGAATTGGACAAGGCCCCAAGTAGTATTCCTCCTACTTGGGCGTGCCATTGCTGCTCCCCTCCCCCTCCCACCTATATATACGTGGGGAGGGGGCGCCTAGAACACACAACAAACATTGTTAGCCGTGTGTGGCGCCCCCTCCACAGTTTAGGCCTCCAGTCATATTCACATAGTGCTTAGGTGAAGCCCTGCGCGGATTACTTCACCATCACCGTCACCACGCCGTCGTGCTGACGAACTCTCCCTCGACACTTTGATGGATCAAGAGTTCGAGGGACATCATCGAGCTGAACGTGTGCAGAACTCGGAGGTGCCATACGTTCGGTGCTTAGATCAGTCGGATCGTGAAGACGTTCGACTACATCAACCGCGTTACTAAACGCTTCCGCTTTCGGTCTACGAGGGTACATGGACACACTCTCACCGCTCGTTGCTATGCTTCTCCTAGATAAATCTTGCGTGATCGTAGGAATTTTTTTTGAAATACTGCGTTCCCCAACAGTGGCATCCAAGCCAGGTCTATGCGTAGATGTTATATGCACGAGTAGAACACGAAGAGTAGTGGGCGATAATAGTCATACTGCTTACCAGCATGGCATACTTTGATTCGGCAGTATTGTTGGATGAAGCGGCCCAGACCGACATTACATGACCGCGTTCATGAGACTGGTTCTACCGCCGTGCTTTGCACACAGGTGGCTAGTGGGTGTCTGTTTCTCCAACTTTAGCTGAATCGAGTGTGACTATGCCCGATCCTTGTTGAAGGTTAAAACAGCACACCTGATGAAAAATCGTTGTGGTTTTTGATGCGTAGGTAAGAACGGTTCTTGCTAAGCCTGTAGCAGCCATGTAAAATTTGCAACAACAAAGTAGAGGATGTTTAACTTGTTTTTGTAGGGCTTGCTGTGATGTGATATGGTCAAGACGTGATGATATATAAATTGTTGTATGAGATGATCATGTTTTGTAACAGTTATCGCCAACTGGGAGGAGCCATATGGTTGTTGCTTTATTGTATGAAATGCAATCACCATGTAATTGCTTTACTTTATCACTAAGCAGTAGTGATAGTCGTAGAAGCAATAGTTGGCAAGACGACAATGATGCTTCGATGGAGATCAAGGTGTCAAGCTGGTGACGATGGTGATCATGACAGTTCTTTGGAGATGGAGATCAAAGTCACAAGATGATGATGGCCATATCATATCACTTATTTGATTACATGTGATGTTTATCTTCTTATGCATCTTATTTTTCTTAGTACGGCAGTAGCATTATAAGATGATCTCTCATTAAATTTCAAGGTACAAGTGTTCTCCCTGAGTATGCACCGTTGCAACAGTTCGTCGTGCCGAGACACCACGTGATGATCGGGTGTGATAAGCTCTACATTCACATACAACTGGTGCAAGCCAGTTTTGCACACGCAGAATACTCGGGTTAAACTTGATGAGCCTAGAATATGCAGATATGGCCTCGGAACACTGAGACCAAAAGGTCGAGCGTGAATCATATAGTAGATATGATCAACATAGTGATGTTCACCATTGAAAACTACTCCATCTCACATGATGATCAGACATGGTTTAGTTGATATGGATCACGTGATCACTTAGATGATTAGAGGAATGTCTATCTAAGTGGTAGTTCTTAAGTAATATGATTAATTGAACTTAAATTTATCATGAACTTAGTCCTGATAGTATTTGCATAACTATGTTGTAGATCAATAGCTCGCGATATAGCTCCCCATTTATTTTTGATATGTTCCTAGAGAAAAACTATGTTGAAAGATGATAGTAGAAATGATGTGGACTAGGTCCGCGATCTTAGGATTATCCTCATTGCTGCATAGAAAAATTATGTCCTTGATGCACCGCTAGGTGACGGACCATTGCAGGAGCAGATGCAGACGTTATGAATGTCTGAAAAGCTCGGTATGATGACTACTTGATATTTTAGTGCACCATGCTTTACGGCTTAGAATCGAGACTTCAAAAATGTTTTGAAACGCCATGGATCATATGAGATGTTCCGAGAGCTGAAATTGGTGTTTTAGACTCATGCCCGTGTTAAGAGGTATGAGACCTCTGACAAAGTACTTTGCCTACAAGATGGAGGAGAATAGCTCAGCTAGTGAGCATGTGCTCAGAATGTCTGAGTACTACAATCACTTGAGTCAAGTGGGAGTTAATCTTCCAGATAAGATAGTGATTGACAGAGTTCTCTAGTCACTATCACCAAGTTACTAGAACTTCGTGGTGAACTATAATATGGAAGGGATGGATAAGACAATTCCCGAGCTCTTCGCGATGCTAAAGGCTGTGGAGATAGAAATCAAAAAGGAGCATCAAGTGATGATGGTTAAAAGACCACAAGTTTGAAGAAAAGGGGAAAAGGGAAGAAAGGGAACTTCAAGAAGAACGGCAAGCAAGTTGCTACTCAAGTGAAGAAGCCCAAGTCTGGACCTAAACCTGAGACTGAGTGCTTCTACTGCAAAGGAACTGGTCACTGGAAGCGGAACTACCCCAAGCATTTGTTGGATAAGAAGGATGGCAAAGTGAAAGGTATATTAGATATACATGTTATTTATGTGTACTTTACTAGTGTTCATAATAGCCCCTGGGTATTTGATACTGGTTCAGTTGCTATGATTAGTAACTTGAAACAGGAGTTTCAAAATGAACACTAGTTATGGGCAAAGTGACGATGTGTGTTGGAAATGATTCCAAGGTTGATAAGATCACCATCGCACACTCCCTCTACCTTCGAGATTAGTGTTGGACCAAAATAAATGTTATTTGGTGTTTGCGTTGAGCATGGATATGATTGGACCATGTTTATTGCAAGTCACCCATGCCGACCGAAGCCTTCGCGCGCGCACAGTTGCTCCTCCACTTTCCCCCTGCTGCGGAAAAGCTCGACGAGTGGAGTGCCACCATCCGGAGCATCGTCGGCGTTGCCAACAAAGATGAGCCACGACCAGCGGGGCCCTCTGGCCGGCGCTCCGCCGAGCCACTACATGCCAGTGGTGGAAGGACCGGAGGTGCTGCGGCCACAGTGCACTCTCCTCCGCCATGCCAGCCACCGCGGGTGCCGGTCCATCGTGATGACGCTTATGACAACATTTTCATAGCGTCATCCGACCCACGGACCCACCGCGATCAGCGCCAAGTTCTTCGGGACCCACGGACCCATCCGAGCCCATGAAGACGCTCAAACCACCATCGAGCGCCGGCACGATGCACGCCACCAGTCTGATAGGCGGGCGGGGCCCACTACGGACCACCCAGCACCAGGGGGTTCTGGCGGCCTACCCTACGAGGTGGGTTGCCCAGCCTTTACCCGTGAGCTGTGGCAGTTCCAGTGGCCCTCCCACCGCATGTTCAACCCCGACGTCAACGAGAAGTACAACGGCCAGACCCATCCGTCAGAGTTCCTCAGCATCTACACCATTGCCATGCAAGCTGCTGGGGCTCGCGACAACAAGGTGCTTGCCAATTACTTCCCGTTGGCACTTAAACCCAATGTCATGTCATGGTTGATGCACTTGCCAGTAGATTCTATCTCTTCCTTGTCGGATTTGTGCCATGAGTTTGTTGGCGCCTTTACGGGGGGCCACCAAGCTCATGGCCAGGCAAGCGATTTGCATATCATCCCCCAGAAAGAAGGTGAAACCCTGTGCAAGTACATACAGAGATTCAGCCGGGTGCAGTATAACATCCCCGATGTTCATCCTGCCGCCGTGATCAGCGCATTCCACCAGAATGTGCACAACTGCAAGATGCGTGAAGAGCTAGCGATGAATAAGGTCAAAGATGTAGCCGAACTTTATGTTCTGGCCGATAGGTGCGCTCGGGCTGAAGAAGGGAGGAAGTACCTGCTACCTCTTGAGCACTGCGTTGGTTTTCCCTTGTAGAGGAAAGGGCGATGCAGTAAAGCAGCGTAAGTATTTCCATCAGTTTTTGAGAACCAAGTTATCAATCCAGTAGGAGACTACGCTCAAGTTCCACGCACCTACACAAACAAATAAGAACCTCACAACCAACGCGATAAAGGGGTTGTCAATCCCTTCACAGTCACTTACGAGAGTCAGATCTAATAGATATGATAAGATAATATTTTTGGTATTTTTATGATAAAAAGAAATAAAGATGCAAAGTAAAATAACGGAAATAGAAATATCTAAGTGTTGGAAGATTAATATGATGGAAAGTAGACCCGGGGGCCATAGGTTTCACTAGTGGCTTCTCTCAAGATAGCATAAGTATTACGGTGGGTGAACAAATTAGTAGTCGAGCAATTGATAGAATTGAGCATAGTTATGAGAATATCTAGGTATGATCATGTATATAGGCATCACGTCCGTGACAAGTAGACCGAAACGATTCTGCATCTACTACTATTACTCCACACATCGATCGCTATCCAGCATGCATCTAGAGTATTAAGTTCATAAGAACAGAGTAATGCTTTAAGGATGATGACATGATGTAGAGGGATAAACTCATGCAATATGATATAAACCCCATCTTTTTATCCTCGATGGAAACAATACAATACGTGCCCCTGCTGTCATTGGGAAAGGACACCGCAAGATTGAACCCAAAGCTAAGCACTTCTCCCATTGCAAGAAAGATCAATCTAGTAGGCCAAACCAAACTGACAATTCGAAGAGACTTGCAAAGATAACCAATCATACGTAAAAGAATTCAGAGAAGATTCAAATATTGTTCATAGATAATCTTGATCATAAACCCACAATTCATCGGTCTCGACAAACACACCGCAAAAGAAGAGTTACATCAAATAGATCTCCAAGAGAATCGAGGAGAACTTTGTATTAAGATCCAAAGAGAGAGAAGAAGCCATCTAGCTAATAACTATGGACACGAAGGTCTGAGGTAAACTACTCACACATCATCGGAGAGGCTATGGTGTTGATGTAGAAGCCCTCCGTGATCGATGCCCCCTCCGGCAGGTCGCCGGAAAGGCCCCAAGATGGGATCTCACAGGTACAGAAGGTTGCGGCGGTGGAATTAGGTTTTCGCGGATGCCTCTGATGGTTTGGGGGTACGTAGGTATATATAGGAGGAAGAAGTAGGTCGGTGGAGCCACGAGGGGCCCAAAAGGGTGGAGTGCTCGCCTGGGGGGTTAGGCGCGCCCCCTACCTCGTGGCCTTCTCGTCTGTTGCTTGACGTCCACTCCAAGTCCTCTGGACCATGTTTGTTCCAAAAATCACGTTCCCGAAGGTTTCATTGTGTTTGGACTCCGTTTGATATTCTTTTTCTGCATAACACTGAAATAGGCAAAAAACAGCAATTTGGGTTGGGCGTCCGGTTAATAGGTTAGTCCCAAAAATAATATAAAAGTGTATAATAAAGCCCATTAATCATCCAAAGCAGAATATATATAGCATGGAACAATCAAAAATTATAGATACGTTGGAGACGTATCAGTACCCCGGCGAGGACGCCGGTGCGGAAACCGACTCCACAGACGAGGGCACAGCCACCCCGACGTAGAAGGGCCAGCACCGCAACAGGAAACGCAAGGGCAAGACTGTGCTTGCCGTCGAGGGATCCGAGGACACCGGCACTGCCAAGAAGTCCAAGGCAGACGACCCCGGCAAGGAAATTGCAGGGTGCGCCGCTTGCCGGGCCTTGGCGGCTGCCGACAAGCCAGGATGCTTCGACAAGCAGTACTGCAAGATCCACCACACCAAGGGCCATGACCTCTAGAACTGTCGACAAGTTGAGCTGCTTGCTAAAAAGCAAAAAGCTGAGTATGAGAGGCGAGACAAGGAGAAGAGCCCAGATGGTGCCGAAGGATCCAGCAAGAAGCGTGGCGGCCAAGGGGGTCGCCGCGGCAAGGATAGCCATCTAGAGAGGCCCGCTCGGGGCCGCGATAAGAAGCAGGAAGACGACGGTAATGACGACGACGATTCCAGCGAGTAGGAGTTTTAGAAAGCTACGGAGGCTATGTGCGTCGACGGTGGCGCACACTTCTCACCGCCAGCTCAAGCAGTGGGTGCGTGAGATCACAGCGGCGGAGCCATCATTCGATGCTCAAAAGCCACTGAAGTGGTCCAGCACGCCTATCATTTTTTACGCCGAGGCCCCCCCTGATCGCACAACTGCGGTCGGGTGCTTGTCGTTGTTGGTCTCGCCAATGATACACAACCTCAAGGTGAAAAAAATGCTAGTTGATGGCGGGGCCGGTCTGAACTTGATCTCGCCTGTTGTGATCAAAAGGTTACAGATTCCTGATGGAAACCTCGAAGAGATGGGCATGTTTCAAGGGGTCAACCCAGGAAGGATCCAACCGAAGGGTAAGGTCACACTGCCCGTGACGTTTGGAGGCGAGTTGGACTACAGGACAGAGATGATTGTTTTCGATGTAGCCGAGATCCCCTTGCCCTACAACGGGATTCTCGGCCGCCCGGCACTAGCTAAGTTCATGGCGGCGTCACATTACGCCTACAACACGCTGAAGATGCCTGGGCCCATGACCATCATCACCGTCCCCTGTGACAAGAAAGATGCGCTGATCTGCGCTGACCAACTCTACCGGAGGTAGTTGCAGCGACTACCGCCAAGGCACTTGCTCCTGCCGCCGAAGCCACGGGAGGGAAGAAGACCGGCAAGACCTCTCGCGCCCACTCCAGCAAGCGCACCTCTTCGGAGTGTTGTGCTCCCGTCGAGGACGTGCCAGAGAGATCCGCCGGCAAGAGCAAGAAATCCAGAGCTGCGCCACCAGAGACCAAGAGGGTGCCCGTCAAGGAGGATGGCATGGGAGGGGCTTTCACCATAAGCTCCTCCCTTGACAGCAAATAGGAAAGCGCGCTCGTCACCTTCCTGCGGGTGAATGTCGATGTGTTTGCATGGCAAGCATCCGACATCCCTGCGCTCCTGTGGAGGTGATTGAGCACCATCTTGCTGTCTGTCCTCACGCGCGACCCGTCAAGCAGAAGGTCAGGAAGCAAGCTTTGGAGCGGCAGGAGTTCATCACGGAGGAAATCAGGAAGTTAGAAGCAGCAGGCTTGGTGAGGGGAGTACTCCATCCGACGTGGTTGGCCAATCGAGTGGTGGTGCTCAAGGCAAATGGGAAGTGGAGGCTGAGTATTGATTACACGGACATCAATAAGGCTTGTCCAAAAGACTCTTTCCCGTTGCCGCGCATTGACCAGATTGTTGACTCCATGGTCGGGTGTGACTTATTATCGTTCCTCGACGCCTACTCAGGATACCACCAGATCTTCATGACAAGAGAAGATGAGGAAAAGACAACATTCATCACCCCATGTGGTACATTTTGCTTTTTGTGAATGCCTTTCGGGTTGAAGAGTGCTGGCTCAACGTTTGCAAGGGCAGTCCAAATTGGTTTTGAGCCACAGCTACATAGAAATATGGAAGCTTATATGGATGACATAGTGGTCAAAACCAAGGACAAGGCGACACTCGTGCAAGATTTAGAAGAGACGTTTGCAAAATTGTGCAAGATCAACCTCAAGTTGAACCCTGAGAAGTGTGTCTTCGGTGTTCCGTCCGACAAACTTCTCGGGTTCTTTGTGTCACAACGTGGGATCGTGGCGAATCCAGATAAGATCAAGGCCATTGAGCAAATTGAGGCACCTAAGCGGATCAAGGATGTGCGCCGGCTCACTGGCTGCGTTGCCGCCATGAGCAGGTTCATTTCCAAGTCTACCGAGCGTGCCCTCCCCTTCTTCAAAATCTTGAAGAAGGCGGGCCCAATGGAGTGGACCCCAGAGGTCGAATCAGGGCTGCAGGATTTGAAGAAATACCTCTCCTCTACACCGATACTGGTTGCGCCTAAACCACAAGAGCCATTGTTGCTGTATGTAGCAGCAATGAATTAAGTGGTCAGCACCGCACTAGTGGCATAGAGGGAGGTCGATGAAGAGGCAGTAGCAACGACGGGATTGGCGGATGGCGAGCCAGAGCTCCCCCCGGCAGGGCCTGGTGCCGGCAAGGCAAGGCCCCCAGCAGAGCCTGACGCCATCAGGATGGGGCCTGCGCAACCAAATGAAGTGGTGCAGAAGAAGAAAATGATGCAGCACCCGGTTTACTTTGTCAGCTCCCTCTTGCAGGGGGCTAGTTCATGGTACTCCGGTGTGCAGAAATTGCTCTTCGGCCTCCTTATGGCCTCGAGGAAGCCGCGTCATTACTTCCAAGCCCACGAAATCACCATCGTCACCCGCCTCCCGTTGCAATGGATACTACGTAACCCAGACGCGACCGGGAGGATCGTGGAGTGGGCCTTGGAACAGTCGAGCTTTGGTTTGAAGTTTGAAAGTACTTCGACAATCCAGAGTAGAGTCTTGGCAGAGTTCATTGCGGAGTGGCCCTCAACGCCCGATGAAGAGATCCAGGAGACCATTCTCCCCGGCAAGGAAACACGTCGCAACTGGATTATGTACTTTGACGGGGCTTTCTCGCTGCAAGGCGCCGGTGCTGGTGTGCTACTCGTGGCACCCACCGGAGAGCACCTCAAGTATGTAGTCCAGATGCACTTTCCCAGAGAGATGTCGACGAACAACACTGCTGAGTACGAGGGGTTGCTTGCCGGTCTCAGGATTGCGGCAGACCTCGGAATCAAGAAGCTCATCGTCAGGGGTGATTCGCAGCCTGTCATCAAGCAAGTTAACAAAGACTATAAAAGCCCGTTGATGGAGGCCTACGTGAATGAGGTGAGGAAGCTGGAGGAGCGTTTTGACCGTATACAAGCGGGGCATTTTCCTCGAGTGGAGAACGACACCGCCGATTACCTATCAAAGCGCGCTGCACTCAAACTACATGTGGAGCAAGGTACTTTTGTGCTTCAGTTAACCCAACCATCCGTTGAACCATCGACTGAGCAGAACAAGCGCATGAAATCAGGCCCCGACGAGTACTTTCCCGCCAAGCATCTAGGAGCCGCCGGCAAGGACGTTGTCGTGGACACCGAGCCTGCCATGGGGCCACAAACTCCGGCAGGGCGTAAAGCCCTGGCCGTAGAGATAGCCGCTCCCATGGCAGAGGAAATGCCTTTAGTCCTTGCCGTCGAGCCCCGGGCTCCGGCATGGGCACAACATACCGTCCGATTCCTCCAAACCGGGGAACTCCCTAAGGAGCAGGAAGAAGTGGAGAAAGTAGCCCGTCGGTCTAACATGTATCAGTTTGTTGACGACGTCCTGTACAGGAAAAGATCGAACGGTGTGAAATTGAAGTGCATTCCCCGGGAGGAACGACTGGAGCTATTGGCAGAGGTACACGGAGGCATATGTGGTTCCCACATAGGGTCGACGGCCCTTGCCGGCAAGGCATTCCGGCAAGGTTTCTTCTGGCCCACTGCCCTCCAGGATGCAACGGCACTAGTCACCAAGTGTGAAGCGTGTCAGTTCCACTCGAAGAAGCTTCATCAACCAGCTCAAGCCCTTCAAAAAATTCATCTCTCCTGGCCATTTTCGGTCTGGGGGCTCAACATACTAGGCCCTTTCCCCCGCGCTGTCGGGGGCTTTGAGTACTTGTACGTTGCAATCGACAAGTTCACAAAGTGGTCGGAGGTGGAGGCAGTGAGGAAGGTGACGGTGCAGTCAGCCGTCAAGTTCTTCAATGGGCTAGTCTGCCGTTTTGGTGTGCCAAACAGAGTCATCACCGACATTGGTACACAGTTCACAAGCCACACCTTCATGCAATACATCCAAAACCTCGGCAGCAAGGTTTGTTTTGCTTTCATGGAACACCCATGGAGCAACGACTAGGCGGAGAGGGAAAATGCTGAAGTACACGAGGCCTGAGGACAAAGACTTTTGACAGGCTGCACAAGAGCGGAAGGCGCTGGGTTGATGAGTTGCCGACGGTTCTTTGGTTGATCAGAACGATGCCAAATCGAGCCACTGGCCAGACACCCTTTGCCCTGGTATACGGGGCAGAAGCAGTTCTCCTCAGGGAACTCACATACGGGTCACCTCGAGTGCTCGCTTATAACGAGCTTGAGCAAGAGTAATTGCGGCAAGATGACGCAACGCTCCTTGAGGAAGATCGTCTTCAGGCGGCTGTGAGAGCAGCGCGCTACTAGCAAGCCATGCGCCGCTACCATAGTCGCAAGGTTCATGCCCGAAGCTTTGAGGAAGGCGACCTTGTTCTTCGGCGCGTTCAATCGGCCAAGAATTCCAACAAGTTGATGCCGAAGTGGGAAGGCCCTTATTGGGTAATACGAGTCACTGTGCCAGCGCAGTCCGCTCGGAGACCGAAGATGCTATTCCGTGAGCAACTCCCCGAACATTGAACATCTTCGCATGTTTTACCCAGAAGGCGTGGTTGCCGCCCCCGCAAACCACCTTTTGTACAAGCCTTGCCGGCAAGGCATGTAACCCTTCAGACAAAGCCAAAGCGCAGACCACGAGCATAAATAAATGAAGCTGGGCGCCCTAAGTTTCAGCATGCATGCTAGGTCAAGTCTCTCCCTCGGTTAGGGTTGATAGTGCTTAGCGGCGACTAACCCCTAGCATAGAGGTCGAGTGTGCGTCTCTCTGTTCCTTTCCATCCTCTTTGGTTCATAGGGTACACAGATGTTCCCGCTGAGCTGTTTGGAAGAAAGGGAACAAGACGGCACCCCGACCCCGGCAACCCAAGGTTGTCGGGGGCTGCAGACACAAGAATGCAACCGTGGCAAGCCAAGGCTACCGGGGGGCTGCAGATGCAAATAAGTCTTTTATTCCCTATTGTGCATTCCCGTATGGAGTTGAGACGTATGAAACCTCGTTTTATTCCTACGCCACCGTGCTCCCCCTTTTTCCTGTACTCGAGAACTATTCCCCGGGTCGGAACTGGGTCGTAGTCGCGGTAGCAGGGAAATAAACGAAGGGCCTAACTCTACTTCGCCCCTGCCTCCGCCAAGAGCGTGAGAATGGTCGAATGAAGTAAGGGGATGGCAAGGCCTGTTGCCGGGAGACCATGTTTATCTTAAAAAGAACAAGGATTCACTCCTTGGCATAGGCCTCGCTCACGCACAAAGAACCAGGAAAGCACCCTTTTTCATTAAAAACGTCCCATACAGGTACAGTTCATACGGAATGAAAAACATGAGCAAGGGGATTACAAGCTCTAAATTTAACAAATGCCCGCAGGCTTACAAACTTAAAAGAGATAAGATGCCCGTAATCCCTTTCTTGTCCCTCTCCTCAGAAGGTGGACCAAGGTAGCAGGAGGGCAAAAAGAAAACCTAGGCGAGGTACGAGCAGCAGAAGACGCCGGGAGAGGAGCCGAAAGATGAGGCAGCGGGCCGACGATACATGACGAAGGCATCGGTGCTCGCGTACTCCGACTTGACGGCCCGCCACCCGCCTTCTTCGTCTTCTCCGGCCTTCCTATGCCAGCCGGAGGCGATAGGGAACGCGCCGATGGACAGCTTGACGAGGAAGGCCCTCGGCAGGGCGCGTGGCCGAGGGAGGGGCGACACGGTCAGTCGGAGTCGAGGTCGGCGTCCCCCCGCTCGACCCCCCTCGTCGTCGTTGTGGCTGTCCTCCTCGTCAATCCCACTTGAAGAGGAGTCTTCATCATCGGAGGAGCTCTCCATGCAGCTCTTTAGGCGAGTTCCAAGGTCCCCAAAAACCTTGACGGAGAGCAAGCCGTTCTCCATTAATTTGAAGTAGAGAATGAGCCCCGCCATCAGGCTGTGGACATGAGCGAAAGTTTTCCATCCACGACGAAGGTACATGACATGAGGAGCGGGAAAGTCGACGTCGACCTGCGTGCCGCCATTCCCGCAGCCCCTCATATGCAACCTGAGGGTCTGTGGCGGGTCGAGCTCCATCTCCCGAGCGAATGGAGTGGGGAGGTGAAGACGACGATGCGGTGGCCGGCGTAGCCTGATGAAGAACTCACGGGGCTAGTCCCCGATGTGGCCCACCAAAGGGGGATGCATCGCCGGTGGAGGCAAGGCCGGTGGGCCGCCCCGTCCCCCTCTTCCCCGAGCGCCACGGCGACCTCGGCCTCGCCCCCTCTGTTAGGACCCCGATCCTAAGTCACACCGATCTAGCATGTAACACATCATATTACTTGGCGGCTGTCAGGACTCCGATTCCAAGTCACATCGATCTAGCCGGTAACACCTCATATCACTTTGCGGCCTCACGCACGGTATTCCCACGGGTGTCGCCTTACCATGGCCCGGGACCGTTTGCGTCTTTTGGCTCACGTATATGATAGTGTTGCTAGCATCCATATGACAGAGAACCCGGGCCGACATGGCTAGTCATGAACCCAAAGCGGCGCTAACCCATGGGGACATGCATACATGAATCACATCGAGCATGTCGGTCATCAACGTATGAATTCGGGCTGTAGCACTGGGCTAACAGGACTCCGGTATCCCGGCTGTAGAAAGGTGCTAGGCAGGACTCAGTATCACCGCGTGACATTTCCCGAAGAACGGACATATAGGAACGAAGTGAAACAAATGCCGCCAGATCAAGTGTCCAAGCAGTAGTGCTTTGGGCTAGCAGGACTCCGTGAACCGGGTCAGAAGCGGACTACTATCGCCGTAAGCACGAGACTACATTTCCCCATATGAGAGGCTGCCAAGGATAAACAACTAGTTTGTCGGATCCCACACATACCAAGCATTTCAAACATACACACAGTATGCTCAATATTTGTAGATACAACATGGCATCACAACATAACTCTACGACTCAAATATTTATTCATTAGGCTCCGAGGAGAGAGATATTACAAACATGGGTCTCATGACCCAACACTCAGAGCATACAAGTCAAAGCACAGGCGGAAGCTTAACATGTCTGAGTACAGACATCTACAAATGAAAAAGAGGCTGAGAAGCCTGGCTATCTACTGCATCTGCCGAGGGCACAAGATCGTAGCTGAGGTAACAAGCTAAACGTCAAGTCCAAGCGGAACTACTAGTGAGACCGACGCGTCTCTCGCAAAACATAAAATAAGCAAACGTGAGTACAAATGTACTCAAAGAAGACTTACATCGTAACTAACTACATATGCATCATTATCAACAAAGGGGTGGTGGAGTTTGACCGCAGCAAGCCAGCTTTGACTCGGTGGCTAACCTGAACTACGATCGCAAGTAACTCTTTTGAGGTGGCGCACACGAGTCCACATATTCACCATATCAATACACCACTATGGACCCGCCTCTGCCTCCTCACGAGAACGC
Organism: Aegilops bicornis; assembly: GCA_021605145.1. Lineage (NCBI taxonomy): Eukaryota > Viridiplantae > Streptophyta > Magnoliopsida > Poales > Poaceae > Aegilops > Aegilops bicornis. The sequence goes on along the minus strand of CM038671.1, from coordinate 417,276,029 downwards.
CATCCATAGCACTCACGCTTATCTTGCGCATTTTAGAGTATCCACTTTCACTTGTCTATGAACCGATATAGGCAACCCAGAAGTCCTTTACCGTGGACACGGCTATTCGAATAGATCATATTAACCTAGGGGTGTACTTCTTCACACACGCTCTCACCACTTACCGCCGTTTACACGACATGTACTCGGCAACCTTCAAGTGGAAGCCCAACGTGGGTGTCGGCCACGGCCTACCTAAACACATGAGTCCCGAGTCCAGGTTTAGCGCCTATTCGGGTTCCATCCGCAGGGAGTCCGGCCGAGGTTTCCACTAACGGCCCCGAACGATGTGTGCAGGGTTCCCGAGACACCAAACGGGTGAATCGGTACACCGGGCCACGTGCCTACCGCAACACAACCCACCCCTATGGTCAGCGTTGCGTGCGCCCCCCAGCATGCTACAAACACCGTAAACTACTTGCAACTCCTGACCGAGGACAAGGGTGGTTAAGAAGTCGAGAGGGTCCATTGGTTTCGGGCCCAATGTGTGGTAGTAACTGCTTCATGGATCACAAACACGTAACTCAGCCTGAGGACGGCTGCAATGAGACAACCCACCATGTACTCCTACATGGCCTCTCACCGCTACCTTTACCAAATCGTGTTCACACACTTAGCTCACACACGGTAGGACATGTTCACACAACCATTCCAATTCATTCCCGATGAATCGGACTGACTCAACTCTAAGCAGTGGCAGTGCACGACAACAAGCATGAATGAGTAGGCACAACATGGCTCAAACAACTCCTACTCATGCTAGTGGGTTTCATCTAATTATTGTGGAATGACAGGTCATGCAGAGGATAAAGGGGTTCAGCTACCGCAGCAAGTAACACATGAGTCGTTGTTGTCCTAATGCAGTAAAATAGAGCAGGAGAGAGAGAGTGGGATTATATCGGAATGAACAAGGGGGTTTTGCTTGCCTGGCACTTCTGAAGATAATATAGTTCTTCATCGGTGTCATCGAACAATCGTCGGAACGTTGTCTACTGAGAGGGGACAATTACCGGCAAACAAGAGAGAACACAATCATTGCAATGCACATTCACATGAATGACATGTCATGTTAAGGTACTGAATTCACCTAATGCTATATCTAGCCAAGTTAATTGAAGTGGAACTCAAACAAGAACAAAGTCCAACTCCAAATGTTATTTCATAAATTACCCTAATCATGATTCATCCTATTCAGTGAGGTTAACTTGTTCAATCATGCATGAAAGTGCCATAAACAGATTCCTCATATTTTTCTGATCATTTTTCATATATAATTTGTTTAATTTGGAGTTACGGTTGAATTTCTATGAATTTTAGAAGTTCGGGTATTTTACGAAATTTCCTGAATTATAATAAATCCAGTAAAAGGTATTATTGCATCACCGACGTCAAGGTGACGTCAGCGGGTCAACGGGACACGGTCCGAGTCAAACCCGATGGGTCCCGCGTGTCGCTGTAATTAGTTTAACTAAAATTAATTAAAACTAATCCTAAATAGTTAATGTGGTCGGGCCCCACCTGTCATTGACTCAGGAGAGTCAACCAGGGCCCACCCGTGGTCAAAGTCAAAGTCGGCTGCCGGCGTTTAGCCGTCGGCGAGCCCGACGCGTAGGCGGAAGTGATTTTGGCAGTTCCGGCAACCAAATGGGCCGCGGAAGGCATCTAGGTGGAGCTGGGAATGAGCCGAAGCTCTTGGTGGGGTTAGCTGGGGTTGGGGTGGCCGGAATCGGCGCTGGCGACGACCTAGGCGGCCGCCGGAGTTCGGCCGAGGTCGAACACGGTGCTAGGGAGCACAGAGAGGCGCGTGGGTGGCATTTTACGCTCCTGCGAGTGCGGTGAGGGCAGTGGTGTGCTCGGAAGCGGCGTCTTGTGGTTACTTGGCCACGCCATGGCCCGGCGGCAAGGAGCAATCGGCTCGGTGGAAATTGGCGTTAGCGAGAGGAAAATAGCCGGGAGAGAGGGATCGACGCAGCAGCTCACAAATGGCCCGATGGCGCTGCCGGGCGAGGTCGGGATGGTCCGGAGCCGATTTAATCGGGCGACGGCGATCGGCGGTCCGCTGGAGGGGAAAAGCGCTGGGCGGTGCTTGGCTTCTCCTGGTCAAGGCAGACGGGCGGGAGGGCGAGGGCGGCACGGCGGAGCTCTTGAGCTGGTCGGGAGGCAAGGGAAGGCGGTGGTCATGGCGAACGGGCGACGGTGGCGACGGGCCGCTGGTGCGGCAAGGAAAGTGAGAGAGCAGAGGAGGGGAGAGGCCACGGTGAGGAGAGAGAGGTCAGGGGTGCGTGGCGCCTGGGAGGCGCCCATAGCGCCGGGGAAGGAGAGCGGCAAGCAGGAGGTGGCTCGGCGCGTCTTGCCAGGCGGTGAGCATACACGCCTCGGCCCTTCTCGGGCGCGAGGTGGGAGACGGTGGCGGGTGGGCTGGCCACCGGAGTTGGGCAGTGGGCTGAGAGGTGAGCGCTTGCCAGTAGTCCTTCTCTCTCTCTCTCTTTATTTTCTGTTTTCTATTTTTTCTGTAACTTCAGGGCTTTATCAAAAATACTTAGACACTTCCAGAAATCATGTAACTAATCATGGCTACTGTTTAGAATATATCCAACAGTAAACATTTTAGTTTATGATTTGAGCATTCAAAATATTATATAGCATTTAAATGCCCAAATGCAAATACTTAATGAATTAATCCAGTGACCAAATATGTCATGAAAATGTGCAAGACCTCCGGGTTATGGTTTATAGCATTTTTCCAGAAATGATGAACATTTTCTAAAGCCATTTGAATTCACTGAAAAATATTTCTTAGTTGAACCTATTTGAATTGCTTTGGTGCTAGGGCTTGGTCATCCCCATTTCAAATTTCATGAGAATTAAACATGATGCATGGATGCAATGCCACAAGTTACAAGCAAGCTCTAGGGTCAGTGATAACTCACCCCACTAAACAAGAATCTCGCCCCGAGATTCAAGACGTGAGGTAAGAGGAAAAGGGAAGTCGCAAAACTATCACAAACTTCATGATCCATTTGCGCTTCTCGAAGATGTTGATTCATTCCATCATTTTGGTCTTGACGTCTTTGCTTTGGAGATCTTCAGTCGACACAACAATGTAAAGAAGGGGAAACCCTACGGATTTAATCTTCTTGAAGATCGAGCAATTCAAGATCAGTTCATGGAGTGACGAAGAACAACTCTTGAGTTGAGACACCAAACACACATTAGGAATGATGGTAAAGAAATGGATGACGAAGGTTCAAATTGGTAGGCAACCATTCCACGCTTAAGTAAAATGGTGCATGGTTTCAAAGTAACAAGTAGATGATTGCCATGATTCCATAACGTTAGACCTTAGGAAAGGTGACTCGTAGAATTATTCCCTTAAGTGGCAAAAAGAATTACTTTTGACACAACGACCATTAAAACTCTTTATACCAGCCTAAGGCAATCACAAACGATCGTTTGGAGGAGTGCAAAGGAGTGGCATACCCAGACTAGAATGGATGATGTGGACTACCTTGTTGAAGACAACGCAATGGATAATTTTTGCTTATCATCGGAAATGGATGGGACCCATTGTAAGTCCACTTTTGAGGATGATCCTAGACATCAATTACTGAGAGGGGAAGCCCATGGAAAATTGGCACGATGGGATGCAAGCTGGGAACAACATGCAAATGATGGGAATGTTCCAACCATCATATCTGCCTGAGATTCAGATCCGATTGGTAATAGGATACTTCAGACTCAGCATGTTTGAAAAGAAAGTTTGCAACACAATTCGACGAGATGGCATTGCGAGATTCTCGAGGAATGAACCAAGGTAGCAAGCTCCAAAACATGAGCTGGTTACGCTAAACACATGTGAACACGTTGTACCGACAAGCATGACCACATGGTAGTCTCACAACAAAACACTACCGAAGTTCGTGGGGAACCATCATCGAGGATATCAAGTCTTTACGCAAGTCCATGGATTAGATCCCAAGCATAGGCTTCTTTTCTTTGAACAAGTCAATCAGTGGCTTAGTATGCTAGGAATACATATAGAATGAAGGTTGCAAGTCTCCAGACTACAGAACACTTCGCACATATGCATGACTGACTTGGGTTGATTCCAAGGGAACCAAAACAAACCTTTCTCAAATTCATGGCGGCAACTTGCACCTAATGCATGTGAATTAGAGGAAGTCACTTCTTCCATCCAAGCATATGCTTCATGAACGAAACATGAAGAAATGCTTACACAAGTTTCCAATACTAGGTTGATGTTCAACATGAATCATGGGGGAGACAAAATGCTGCTGGTGGGCTCAACGGCAACTCATCGGAATTTCCATATCACCGGACTTCCGCCATCATGTGAACACCGTGGTAGTATTGGTCAGACCAAAAGATGTAATGGTATATGCTCAAGGGATCAACCACGAGTAAGACAACATTACGAGCATCGTTGGTTCTAACTTGATTTGATGATAGCCCACACTCAAATCAAAGGATTGATAAGACAATAGGTCCAGCAACTGATCACAGAGACCAATCGATGAAGATATCATCTTTCTTCAACACACACTACACAAGAATATCCCTTAGAGATGAACTAAGTTAAGCAAAGCTTTATCTTCCAACTCTCCAAGTTGTTGTCTAGCTCAACCAACTAGTTCGTGGATATCCAACACGTAGTCTTGGAGAATGGGTGGTTTAGAGGAAAACCAATATGATCACGAACTCAACATAGCGGTCGGTGACAACTCGCAACACTTCCAAGAAGATATTTGGAAAGTCACGAACCACCGATATATTACTAAGCTCAAGAACAATCTTGCTTTTCAAGGCAAGACGACATGATCAAATAAGCAAGGGATTGAATAATCCTAACTCATTGATCAAGGGTGCACCAGAAATAAGGACTAGGTAGCACGATCAATCTTAGTATGATGATTTAATAACCAACACGCTAAGAATGAGAATATTGTCCATTAACTACCAAGCAACGAGGTTGCTAGGAGTATCGATTTCACACATCACAATTCACTTGTCGGCATTCCGGTTGCATCAACACGGGACCGGGGAATGAATAATGATAGCGAGAAGTATCACTGCGTCAAGAATCCATAAGAGAAGGTGCAATTCTCATGACGTTCCTGACATAAAGTGGGTAATGCTTCGGGATAGAACAGAATCAAAAGCGGGATGGCATTTTGATCTGCGGAATACAACCACTTTGACCCAATCCTAGATATGGATGAAGTACTGGAGTTTGTTTCTCCTAGTCATTCCGGAATAGAATGGCTTGACGGACCACAAGAATAATAGGCATCAATAAACACGATCGCACACATACTCTTGGTTATCAACTGATAGAGGAGGGTCGGAATACAACTAAAGAGAACAACCCAAAGGAGCGTATAATTTTTCTGAGTTATGGATGCACGGATTAGTATATCGAGCAAAGCTCAACATTTCTCCCGGATAACCCATGCAGAGAGGTAGAATTGGCAGATTCACAGTTATGAATGGAGAACTCCTCAAGAGCACTTTGGTTGTGATCTTTTGGTTCAAAAATTTCTGCCTTAACTAGTTCATGGTATTTGGAAGAAGGAAATACCATGGACCTCAAGGACTAATGCAAAGGTTACTAATATCCTAAAGGAACTAGCAAATACTAACAACATGAAGTAGGGTGAATCTCGGGTTCAAGAACCCAGGAATAGAATGCCTACTAACTAAATTGCATCACGAGACGCTTTCAAGAATAATGGCCAGAATCATCGCACTGGGAATACAAAAGCATTGCTGATTTGCTAGGTGACTTCCTAAACATCTAGGGTCATAGTAACAGTTCCAACATCTATGCCGAGGCAACGAAGTACCTCAACTTACCGATTAGTGTGCTTATTCTTACCAAAAAGGACATCGGGATCGGAAGGAAAGGACTTGCAAATGCATCAGACTATTTAGAGACCTGGGATGACTCGGACATCATAACGGCTGTAAATGCTCAAAATGATTTGAGACATCCTGTAGAATGGTGGCATAACCACTCAACATCACAATATCAAGGTTCCGAGATCAACAATTATCATACAGAAATAGTAGGAACTGAACTGGGCTTAAATCCTATAAGTCTATGGATTAGCAAGACGTCATCCTAATAGATAGATGAGAAGGCCTAGTTCTTAAACTCCGTAGAAGAGAAGAGGATGAATCAGATCAGAAAACCATGAGGTATAAGGAGTAAAAAGAGCCTTACGTTCCCTTCCACAATCAATTCCCTTACATAACTAAAGCATTTCTAGACTCAACTTCGACCAGTTTGGCTTGGTAATCCTACAGGCAACCTGGCTCTGATACCAACGCTGTCAGGACCCCGATTCCAAGTCACATCGATCTAGCCGGTAACACCTCATATCACTTTATGCGGCCTCACGCACGGTATTCTACGGTGTCGCCTTACCATGGCCTCGGGACCGTTTGGCGCTTTTTGGCTCACGTATATGATAGTGTCGCTAGCATCCATATGACAGAGAACCCGGCCGACATGGCTAGTCGTGGAACCCAAAGCGGCGCTTAACCCATGGGGACAGGCATACATGAATCACATCGAGCATGTCGGTCACCAACGTATGAATTCGGGCTGTAGCACTGGCTAACAGGACTCGGTATCCCGGTCAGAAAGTGAGCTAGGCAGACTCCGAGTATCACCGCGTGACATTTCCGAAGGACAAACATAGGAACGAAGTGAAACACATGCCGCCAGTCAAGTGTCCAAGCAGTAGTCTGGGCTAGCAGGTGACTCCGGTGAACCGGGCCAGAAGCGGACTACTATCGCCGTAAGCACGAGACTACATTTCCCCATATGAGAGGCTGCCAAGGATAAACAACTAGTTTGTCGGATCCTACACATACCAAGCATTTCAAACATACACACAATATGCTCAATATGTGTAGATACAACATGGCATCACAACATAACTCTACGACTCAAATATTTATTCATTAGGCCCGAGGAGCGAGATATTACAAACATGGGTCTCATGACCCAACACTCAGAGCATACAAGTCAAAGCACAAGCGGAAGCTTAACATGTCTGAGTACAGACATCTACAAATGAAAAAGAGGCTGAGAAGCCTGGCTATCTACCAGATCCTGCCGAGGGCACAAGATCGTAGCTGAGGTAACAAGCTAAACGTCGAAGTCCAAGCGGAACTACTAGTGAGACTGACGTCTCTTTGGAAAACATAAAATAAGCAAACGTGAGTACAAATGTACTCAGCAAGACTTACATCAGAACTAACTACATATGCATCATTATCAACAAAGGGGGTGGTGGAGTTTGACTGCAGCAAGCCAGCTTTGACTCGGTGGCTATCCTGAACTACGCATCGCAAGTAACTCTTTTGAGGTGGCGCACGAGTCCACATATTCACCATATCAATACACCACTATGGACCCGCCTCCGTCTCCCTACGAGAACGCCATCCATAGCACTCACGCTTATCTTGGCGATTTTAGAGTATCCACTTTCACTTGTCTATGAACCGATATAGGCAACCCAGAAGTCCTTTACCGTGGACACGGCTATTCGAATAGATCATATTAACCCTGCAGGGGTGTACTTCTTCACACACGCTCTCACCACTTACCGCCGTTTACACGACATGTACTCGGCAACCTTCAAGCGGAAGCCCAACGTGGTTGTCGGCCACGCCCTACCTAAACACACGAGTCCCGAGTCCAGGTTTATCGCCTATTCGGGTTCCATCCGCAGGGAGTCCGGCCGAGGTTTCCACTAACGGCCCCGAACGATGTGTGCAGGGTTCCCGAGACACCAAACGGGCGAATCGATACACCGGGCCACGTGCCTACCACAACACAACCCACCCCTATGGTCAGCGTTGCATGCGGCCCCCAGCATGCTACAAACACCAGAAACTACTTGCAACTCCCGGACTGAGGACAAGGGTGGTTAAGAAGCCGAGAGGGTCCATTGGTTTCGGGCCCAATGCATGGTAGTAACTATTTCATGGATCACAAACACAGAACTCAGTTCCTGAGGACGCCTGCAATGAGACAACCCACCATGTACTCCTACATGGCCTCTCACCGCTACCTTTACCAAATCGTGTTCACACACTTAGCTCACACACGGTAGGACATGTTCACACAACCATTCCAATTCATTCCCGATGAATCGGACCTGACTCAACTCTAAGCAAAGCAGTGTGCACGACAACAAGCATGAATGAGTAGGCACAACATGGCTCAAACAACTCCTACTCATGCTAGTGGGTTTCATCTAATTACTGTGGAATGACAGGTCATGCAGAGGATAAAGGGGTTCAGCTACCGCAGCAAGTAACACATGAGTCGTTGTTGTCCTAATGCAGTAAAATAGAGCAGGAGAGAGAGAGTGGGATTATATCGGAATGAACAAGGTGGTTTTGCTTGCACGAACTTCAAGATAATATAGTTCTTCATCGGTGTCATCGAACAATCGTCTAACGTCTTCTCTTGAGAGGGACAATTACCGGCAAACAAGAGAGAACACAATCAATGCAATGCACATTCACATGAATGACATGTCATGTTAAGGTACTGAATTCACCTAATGCAATATCTAGCCAAGTTAATTGAAGTGGAACTCAAACAAGAACAAAGTCCAACTCCAAATGTTATTTCATAAATTACCCTAATCATGATTCATCCTATTCAGTGAGGTTAACTTGTTCAATCATGCATGAAAGTGCGATAAACAGATTCCTCATATTTTTCTGATCATTTTTCATATATAATTTGTTTAATTTGGAGTTACGGTTGAATTTCTATGAATTTTAGAAGTTTGGGGTATTTTCTGAAATTTCCTGAATTATAATAAATCCAGAAAAGGTATTATCATGCGTCGACGGCGTCAGTGACGTCAGCGGGTCAACGGGACACGGTCCGGGTCAAACCTGACAGTGGGTCCCGCGTGTCAGAGTAATTAGTTTAACTAAAATTAATTAAAACTAATCCTAAATAGTTAACAGGGCTGGGCCCCACCTGTCATTGACTCAGGAGAGTCAACCAGGGCCCACCCGTGGTCAAAGTCAAAGTCGGCTGCCGGCGTTTAGCCGCCGGCGAGCCCGACGCGGCGGCGGAAGTGATTTTGGCCGTTCCGGCAACCAAATGGGCCGCGGAAGGCATCTAGGTGGAGCTGGGAACGAGCCGAAGCTCTTGGTGGGGTTAGCTGGGGTTGGGGTGGCCGGAATCGGCGCCGGCGACGACCTAGGCGGCCGCCGGAGTTCGGTCGAGGTCGAACACGGCGCTAGGGAGCACGGCGAGGCGCGGGTGGCGTTTACGCTCATGAAAAGCGGTGAGGGCGGTGGTGTGCTCGGAAGCGAGCGTGCGCGGTTGTGGCCACGGCTACGCCATGGCCGGCGGCGAGGAGCAATCGGCTCCGGTGGAAATTGGCGTTAGCGAGAGGAAAAGATCCAGGGGAGAGAGGGGATTGACGCAGCAGCTCACAGTGCGTCCGATGGCGTCGTCGGCGAGGTCGGGGACGGTCCGGAGCCGACGAATCGGGCGACGACGATCGGCGGGTCCGCGGAGGGGAAAAGCGTCGGGGTGGCGCTTCGGGGCTTCTCCGGTCGCGTGTGACGGCGGGGAGGGCGAGGGCGGCACGGCGGAGCTCTTGAGCTGGTCGGGGAGGCAAGGGAAGGCGGTGGTCAGCGAACGGGCGACGGTGGCGACGGGCCGCTGGTGCGGCAGTGAGAGAGCAGAGAGGAGGGGAGAGGCCACGGTGAGGGAGAGAGAGGTCAGGGGGGTGTGTGGCGCTCGGGGGAGGCGTCCAGAGCGTCGGGGGAAGGAGAGCGGCAAGCAGGAGGTGGCTCGGCGCGTGCCGGCGTGCGGTATCCACACGCCTCTCGTCCTTCTGGCGCGAGGTGGGAGACGGTGGAGGTTCGGTGGGCTGGCCGCTGGAGTTGGGCCAGGTGGGCTGAGAGGTGAGTGCCAGGTAGTCCTTCTCTCTCTCTCTCTCTCTCTTTATTTTCTGTTTTCTATTTTTCCTGTAACTTCAGGGCTTTATTAAAAATACTTAGACACTTCCAGAAATCATGTAACTAATCATGGCTACTGTTTAGAATATATCCAACAGTAAACATTTTAGTTTATGATTATTTGAGCATTTAAAATATTATATAGCATTTAAATGCCCAAATGCAAATACTTAATGAATTAATCCAGTGACCAAATATGTCATGAAAAATGTGCAGCACCTCTGGTTATGGTTTATAGCATTTTTCCGTAAATGATGAACATTTTCTAAAGCCATTTGAATTCAATGAAAAATATTTCTTAGTTGAACCTATTTGAATTGCTTTGGTGCTAGGGCTTGGTCATCCCCATTTCAAATTTCATGAGAATTAAACATGATGCATGGATGCAATGCCACTAGTTACAAGCAAGCTCTAGGGCTGTGACAGCGGCGTCACGCACGGTATTCCCACGGGTGCCACCTTAGCTGGCTCGGGACCGTTTGCGCCTTTTGGCTAACATATATGATAGCGTCGCTAGCATCCATATGACAGAGAACCGGGCCGACTTGACTAGTCGTAAACCCATAGTGGCACTAACTTACAGGGACATGCATACATGACCCAGCAACGAACGTGTCGGTCATCAGCGAGTGAATTCGGGTTGTAGCAACTGGGCTAGCAGGACTCCGGAAATCCAGGCTGTAGCAGGCTAACAGGACTCCGAAAGACACCGCGTGACATTTCCCCGAAGGGACAGCCACATGATCGAAGAAGGACACATGCCGACCAGTCTAATTGTTCCAGAGCAGTAGCAACTGGGCTAACAGGACTTCGGTAAACTGGGCTGTAGCAGACTACCATGGCTCAGTGGAAGCACCAGACTACATTTCCCCATAAGAGAGGCTACCAAGGATAGACAACTAGGTTGTCGGATCCCACACATACGAAGCATTTCAATCATACACACAATATGCCCGATATGTGTAAATACAACATGGCATCACAACATGACTCTACGACTCAAAGTATTTATTCATTAGGCTCCGAGGAACCAAGTATTACAATCATGGGTCTCATGACCCAACATACAGAGCATACAAGCAACAAGCACAGGCGGAAGCTTAACTTGTCTGAGTACAGACAACTACAAATGAAAAGGCTGAGAAGCGTGACTATCTTCAAGATCCTGCCGAGGGCACAAGATCGTAGTTGAGGTATCAAGCTAAATGTCGAAGTCCACACGGAACTACTAGCGAGACGGAAGTCTCTCTGCAAAAACATGAGTACAAATGTGAGTACAAATGTATCCAGCAAGACTTACATCAGAGCTAACTACATATGCATCATTATCAACAAAGGGATGGTGGGGTTTAACTGCAGCAAGCCAACTTTGACTCAGTGGCTATCCTGATCTACGACTACAAGTAACTCTTTTGAGGTGGCGCACACGAGTCCACATATTCACCGGATCAATACACCACTATGGACCCGCTCGCGTCTCCCTACGAGAACGCCATCCATAGCACTCATGCTTATCTTGCGCATTTTAGGGTATCCAGTTTCACTTGTCTACGAACTATACAGGCAACCCAGAAGTCCTTTATCGTGCGTGGCTATTCGAATAGATCATTTATAACCCTGCAGGGGTGTACTTCTTCACACACGCTCTCGCCACTTACCACCATGTACACATCGTGTATCTCGGCAACCTTCAAGCGGAAGCCTGGCGAGGGAGTCGTTCATGACCTGACCAACCACACAAGTCTCTAGTCCAGGTTTATCGCCTATTCGGGTTCCATCCGCAAGGATATCCGACCGGGGTGTCGCTCATGGCCCCAAACGATGAGAGCAGGGTTCCCGGGGCACCAAACGGGCGTCTCGGTACACCGTACCTTGTGTCTCTACTGCATCATAGCCCACCCCTAGGGTCAGTGCTACGCACGGCCCCCAACACATATCCTACAAACACCAGAGACTAGTTGCAACTCCTAGACAGAGATCAAGTTGATTAATAAGTAGAGAGAGCTTGGAGTGCCCGGAGCCCAATGTGTGGTAGTAGCTGCTCATGGATCACAAACACAGAGCTCAGTTCTTGAGGACGGTTTCAATGAGACAACCCACCATGTACTCCTACATGGCCTCTCACCGCTACCTTTACCAAATCGTGTTCACACACTTAGCTCTCAAAAGTAGGACATGTTCACAACTTCCCAATTCATCCCCGATGAATCAGACCTGACTCAACTCTAAGCAATAGCAGACATGACAAACAAGCATCAATGAGTAGGCACATCAGGGCTCAAACAACTCCTACTCATGCTAGTGGGTTTCATCTATTTACTGTGGCAATGACAGGTCATGCAGAGGAAAGGAGTTCAACTACCGTAGAATGTAACAGTTGAAATGTTGTTGTCCTAATGCAGTAAAAGAGAGCAGGAGCGAGAGAGTGGGATTGTATCGAAATGAACAAGGGGGTTTTGCTTTCCTGGCACTTCTGAAGATAGTATAGCTCTTCATCGGTGTCATCGAACTCATCGTCGGAACATACGTCTACTGAGGGGGAACAACCACCGACTAGCAAAGAAGGAACACAATCAATGCAATGCACATTCACATGAATGACATCTCATGTTAAGGTACTGAATTCACCTAATGCAATATCTAGCAAAGTTAAATAAAGTGGAACTCAAACAAGATCAAATTCCAACTCCAAATGTTATTTCATAAATTGCCCTAATCATCATTTGTCCTATTCAGTGAGGTTAACTTGTTCAAACATGCATGATCGTGGCATAAACAGATTCTTCATATTTTTCTGATCATTTTTAATATATAACTTATTTCATTTGGAGTTACGGTTTAATTACTATGATTTTTAGAAGTTTTAGGTATTTTCTGAAATTCATAAATCATTTCTGATTTAGTAAATATCCAGAAAACAGTTATGACGTCAGACTGCATCAGCACGACGTCAGCAAGTCAACTGGCCGGCCAGGGTCAAACCTGATCAGTGGGGCCCACTGGTCAGTGACCGAGTGCCAGTTTGTTTCACGGAAGGGTGGGGCCAATCAACGGTGACGTCAGCGGGTCAACTGACGTGTGGGGTCCACTGTGGTTAGGTTAAAACTTAATAGGGGTTTATCCCGTGGTTAATTAGGGGGGTGGGGCTGGTCTGTCAGCGGCACAGGTGTCTGTAAACCATGTGATTAACCTAACCTAATGACGCCAAGTCCGCGAACGACGTTTAGCCCCGGTGACGAAATCCCGCGGCGGTGGCTCGCCGGCGTTGCTCGGGACGACGCTACGGGCGTCGGCTAGATGCGCTGAAGGCACCAAAGGAAAGCCCATCCTTGCGCGCATCCAGGGGAGCCCGCGGAAGGCTTCGAGGTGGCCGGAATCCCTGCCGCTGCCGGTCAGGCGCTGCCGGAGCTTCGGGGAGCTCGGGTCGAGGCTACAGTGTATGGAAGAGCGAGGCAAGCGGTGCTATGGCCTCCTCGTGAGTGCGCTTAAGCACAACCACGTGCTCGGTTGGGTCAGCGAGGTTGCTAGCTGCGGCAAAGGACGATCGCGGGCGGCGGTGAGCTCACGGTTGCAGCGATTAAGCGCGGTTAGGGGAAGCAGACGACCGTGGGGAGAGGGGGAAACGGGGCAGGAGCTCACAAGGAGGTCGTCGAGCAGCTTAGTGGGCTCGGGGAGGCGGCGGAGATGGCGAATCGGACGGCTGCATCCGGCAACCATGGACGGGGAAGAAAGGTCGCGGCGTCGTCCTCAGGTCGTCTGGCCTTGCATTGGTCGGCGGAGACGTGCTTGGGGTTGGGGCAGAGCACGGGGGCACGGGAACGACTCCTGGGGAGCTCGGTGGCCATGCTAAACAACGGCGGTGGTGACGATCAAGGCGTTGGTGGAGAGAGAGACGGGAGGGATGAGTGAGCGAGGGGAGGCCGAGGGGATTCAGGGGGCGCGTGGCGTTTCTAGTCGGGCCGGGGTGAGGCGGCAAGCAGGAGGTGGCCGGGCGCCGTGCCGGCGTGCGTCGGCCATGCGCGCTGCCCACTGGCGCGAGGAAGACGACATGGAGGGAAGGCTGCTAGGTTGGGCCAGCCAACTAGGCCGCCAGGTAGGTTTGGGCCAGGTAAGCTCTCGTTTTTTTCCTATTGTGTTCTGTTTTATATATTTTTTTCTATTTTTTGTAGGTTGTTTTGATTTGATTCAAAAACCAGATCATTTCATAAACTTCTGAAAATTATTATGCGGCCTTTTAAAAAGTATTCAAAGCCACTCACAAACTTTCAGAATTATTGGAGCCAATAAATATTTTATATGAATTATTAGCCCCAATTCAAATACTTTATGAATTGAGTCAGAAATCCAAAATGTCATGAAAAAGATGTGCATCACCTCTGGTTACTGTTTCCAGCATTTTACCAAAATGATGAACATTTTTTTGAGGCCATTTGGACTCACTGGAAATATTTTAGTTGAACCTAGTGGATTCCTTTGATGCTAGGGTTTGAACATCCCCATTTCAAGTTTAAGAAAAACTTAAACATGATGCAACAACCAAGACTAGTCCACAAGCAAAGCTAAACCTAGGGTTGTGACACCCTCCCCCTTCCTCTCATGGCCGGCTCTGCCGCCGCAAGCTCCTGGGAAGGAGGGACGCGCTATCGAGCAGAGACCCTTGCCGCCACCGTCGAAGGGCCGGTGCCTCCTCTCGCCATGGCAGATGGAAGGAAGGAGACGAGGTGGAAGGAGATGGATGATGATAGAATGTGGGATGCCATCCCCCTCCCCCTTCTTATAAAGGGCCGGACCGGGGCTCGGCCGCCCCAACACAACCAATCCGGCCGTCGAGGGCGCAGGGAATCGACACCGACCCGCTGCTCCAATCAGCGACGACCCGGTTTCCAGCCTCCACCGCCTGCCACCTTAGGGGCATGGGGAACACGTGGCGAGCAAGCAGAAATCAAGGGGATGGGTGAGGCGACCGTTCTCCACCCTGTGATCATGGGGCGCAGACGCCTTGAAGACCACGACCCGAGTCCACTCAGTAAATGAGCCGCGTCTCTAAGTTTCCCTCTTTTTATGGGGAAGGCGCGAGCCGCCTCTTTACTGTGATGTGACGCATGAGGGCAGCGGCCGCCCCACGCATGCCCCCCACGTCACGCATGACCTTCCACGACGCACATTCAACACAGCTCGTGGGGAAGCGCAAGTGAGCGAAGGAATTACTGCGGTAAAAATCCCGCCCCGCCTGCCCGCGCACCGTTCTGGGCACGGCCCAACAACGCGTTGCGCTTATGTGTGGCCCAGGCCCGGGGGCTCCTGTCGGTGTACAAAAGTAGGGGCACTCCTTTTTACCCCTTTACTTGTGCACGGGCAGCCGGAGCCGCACCCACGGCCACACTAAGTAGGGCAGAAGAGGGAAGCCGGAGCACAAGGCAACCGAAGCAACGCCAAGACCAGCAACACGAAGAGCCAGAGGGCGAGGTGGACTTCCCCGACAAAGCCCTTGCCGGGGCGGGCTCCGCGGCCACGGTAAGAACCTTGCCGGGGCAACTTGCCCAACGCCAGCAGAGCACGCCACCCTTGAGCCCAAGGGTCCCAACACCGCCAAAAACCACATTGGAACCAAGGCTCGGGAGGCACCTCTTTGGTGGCATGCAGATCTTTCTCAAGATCATAAACACACAAGATCAGATGAGGACCAGAAGATGACGATCCTCGGCGGGATCCTAGCCAAGGAAATCCATGAGACCCCCGGCAAGACCCTTGCCGGGGACGACCACGATGACGCGGCAAGACCCTTGCCGGGGGCCCGGCAAGGCCCTTGCCGAAGACACCTACGGGGCCACAGCCAGGCCCGCGTCTGCCAAGACTCCACCGCCATTCTCATGCAGCTGCCAGCCCGACCAGATGGGCAGGCACCTGCGTGGCAACATGCAGCTTCCAGGCCAGCTCAGCAGGCACCTACGTGGTGGCATGCAAATCTTCGTGAAGACCCTACCACCACGCCATCTCAGCAGCCTGCCAGCTTACATGGCGTTGCATGCGTCGCTGGCCTGGATGCGTGTCGGAGCAAGGCGAGGCGGCGATGGACGGGACGGGCCCCGTTGCTATCCCCAGTAAAGGAACATGACACCTAAGGGGGCGCATTGAATGCGTATTGTCCCGTAATGACAGGCGATAAGCTTGTGTATTGTACACCTTTCCACCTCCTGTGTGCCACTGTGGCAACCCCTTTTGCCTAAAAAGGAGGCCCGGGGCGACCAGGAGAGGGATTCGGATCTTTTGGGCTAGACACACACCATATCTAGTTCAAGAACTCAAGAACACTCAAATACATACACCAAAGCAGGACTAGGGTTTTACGCATCCTCGCGGCCCGAACCTGGGTAAACGATCTTCGTGCTAGCTCCTAGACCTGCTCTTTGCACAACCCCACGCCCGCCAACCGTAGAAGGGATCCCAGTGATCCCATAGGTGTCATTCTCACAGACAGTTGTTATGCGGTTTGACCGAGAAAGATCTTCGTACAATATGTAGGAGCCAATATGAGCATCCAGGTTCTGCTATTGGTTATTGACCGGAGATATGTCTCGGTCATGTCTACATAGTTCTCGAACCCGTAGGGTCCGCACTCTTAATGTTCAATGACGATTTGTATTATATGAGTTATGTGATTTGGTGACCGAATGTTGTTTAGAGTCCAGGATGAGATCACGGACATGACGAGGAGTCTCGAAATGGTCGAGAGGTAAAGATTCATATATAGGACGATAGTATTCGGACACCGGAAGTGTTCTGGGGTTACCGGGTATGTATCGGGTCACCCGAAGGGGTTCCGGGCACCCCCCGTCAAAGGTATGGGCCTTATTGGGCCAAGGGCGGGACAGACCATCCCCCAGTGGGCTGGTGTGCCCCGTTTATGCCAAATAGGAGGAGAAGGAAGGAGGGGAAGAGAGAAAGGAAAGAGGAGGATTCGGCCTCCCCTTCCCTTCTCTCCCCCTCTTTTTCCTTCCCCCTCCAACACTTTTGGAAGGGGGGAGGCCGAATTGGACAAGGCCCTAAGTAGGATTCCTCCTACTTGGGCGGGCCCTTGCTGCTCCCCTCTCCCTCCCACATATATATACATGGGAAGGGGGCGCCTAGAACACACAACAAACATTGTTAGCCGTGTGCGCCGCCCCCTCCAAAGTTTACGCCTCCGGTCATATTCATGTAGTGCTTAGACGAAGCCCTGCGTGGATTACTTCACCATCACCGTCACCATGCAGTTTTGCCTACGGAACTCTCCCTTGACACTTTCCTGGATCAAGAGTTCGAGGGACATCATCGAGCTGAACGTGTGCAGAACTCGGAGGTGTCGTACGTTCGGTGTTTAAATCGGTCGGATCGTGAAGACGTTCGACTACATCAACCGCATTACTAAACGCTTCCGCTTTCGGTCTACGAGGGTACGTGGACACACTCTCACCGCTCGTTGAGATGCTTCTTCTATATAGATCTTGTGTGATCGTAGGAATTTTTTTGAAATACTGCATTCCCCACCACCCCCACCTCCCCGCGCGCGCTCCGCCCTCCGACGCTAGGTGCCCGCATTCATAGCAAGTTGTACCAGTAAAATTCTCGGCTATAAGCCCGCTTATGTGGAGGAGAGAGAGAGGCATTTACAAAGTCAAGGAGTGGGCTCTGCAAGAGCCCGTCTCTACACGTGCTCCTAGGTATAAAAAAACTAATTCTAAAAAAAGAGGCATAAAAACACAATTGTGTCCAAAAAAGAAAGGTAAAAAAACATTTGAGAGGAAATAGATAGAGAGAAAGTGAGAAAAAGTTGTAACCTTATAGCCAACCTTATAGTCAACACTATGGTAGTATTACATGAGGAAGGAGGGAGGGGTGCACATGCCAAGTTCACTGGGCCGCCGTGTTTCACACTCCTCCGTTGTAACAGTGGAGACAATAGCTTTCATCAAAAATAAACAATGAATACTCGGCGCTCGTCCTCTATATCGGAAAGAATACTTTCATTCGCCGACATCTGGGACGTCGACCATCCCGTCCACTCGCCATGCACAAACTTACCCTGGTCCACCCCGGTCAGAAGCAGGCCCAACCTTTCCCACTGTAAGTTGGTCGGACGAAGGAACCATAATGAATTTGTTGAATTCCTCTTCTTCAAGAAAACTTACTGTACCCGCAATACCGCTACCACACGCGAAGACTGGACGTCATTGCACCACGTCATATCACTGAAACCCACTAGGCCAAACTAGCCCGCCTAGGATCTGTACTCCCTCCTTTTCAAAGTTAGTATTACAAAGCTGAGTCATCTATTTTGGAACGGAGGGAGTACATCTCTGTACTTCTATGATTTTGTGTTGTACGTCTCTGTACTTATGCTACAATTTTCCTACCCTATGAACCAAATGAGGCATGAATGTATCTGTGTCGACTATTGTCTGATCGATCGCCAAGCCTACAATTTTAGGAGCTTGGGCTATTGGCCAATCGACGATGGATCAGTATAAGCGTACCACGATCTCATCAGCCCCAACGTTTCTCTTTGGTTAGTGTTTTGCAAGTACTATAGCTCGCACAGTAGCTAGCCTACTAACACCAAGAATCATCAAACAAGCCCTGCTGATATGATAAACAGTTCAAACTTACATCTAAGCATGCCATATATTACATCAAAAGCTGGTGAGGATACATGTGTTTCCATAACTCGGAGAGGGTTCGCATGATTCACTATCAAACAAAAGTAGCAAGTACCGCCAACACAAGACAGTGCACTAGCCCTAAGATGGTTTGATAACACGCATCATTCTGGTAATTAAACACAATGCAAACTACCCTAAAGGATTAGCGCGACCAACTATTTCTTGTCATCGATCTCTCGGGCAATGACCACATCACGAACAGCGGCATGGTAATCGATCTTTGGGGCAATGTCCATAGGACGGACCACGACATCGGAATTGATCTCTTGGGCGATGTCCACAGGATGGACATCCGCATCGGAATCGATCTTGGGGGCGATGTCAACAGGACGGACCGCGACATCGAAAACGATCTCTAGGGCGTTGTCCACAGAACGGGCCGCGACATCGGAATCATCAAGGATGTCCACTGGCACCTGCACAACCCTAACATATTAGCAAGCACATTGCAAATAATCAAAAACCACAACTATGGTAAGCCATTATTTTTTACCTTGTGCAGCTCACCGGGGGATCCCATCCTCCGGGGCCATCTCCTCGTCCTCGATGGGGGCCATCACCTTGCCAGGGGAATATTGCTTCTCAACGGCGACTATCTCCTCAAACTCGGCCTTGAGCCTCGCATAGGTGGCCATTAGAGTTTTTGGGGTAGGCACGGTGGGTCCCTTGCTGTTCTTCCAACTTTCTTTGAGGAGTTCGTCTGTCAACATCGTCAAATCTTTGGCCAGTGCTTGTTTCTTGGAGTTATTCATCTCCATGGGTTGGCCCGCCAATATGGTCAACTCGTTGGTCGATGCTCGCTTCCTGGAGATCGCTGTCTCTAGGGGGTTGTCCACCGACAACTCTTTGCCTAGTGCCCGAGGATCCATCAATGAACTGACAAACAAAAAGCAATCGAAAGGAAACCACAGTTGCAATGAAAAAGGGAAAAGAATACGCCGTGATAATCGGTCGGCGATTCACAAAAAGAAGATTCTTGGAATAAAAATATAGTAGCATCACTAATTCGCCCACCTTTCCTTCGTCGGTACAGAAGAAAAATGGCAGAATTGAGTAGCCTGGAGTGAGTTTTCTTCAAGAAAGGGGAGAAAGGGATTCAACGAGCGTTCCTGTGAAATGATGGTTGCTTTGTCCAGTCGAACTTCGAGGACACTTTACCACTGCTGGTAAACGTGTGGGTTTTGTGATATGGCGGGTCATGACGGCCACACCGGGGTGACCGGTGAGTCTCGACTGTAGCACCTTGCTGTGATTTGGTGGATGGCACACGGGCCCGGATGCTTTGATGTCCCGCATGTAGATAGAGCGGCTAGTCATATAGGAGTACTCAATATTGTGCACCCCGACCAAGGCGGAGAGGAAAACGAGAGAAGTACGTATTTATTTACGGTGTAGATTCATTCATTTTGCTCCATATGTACTCCGTCTCGGTGTAGTCTAGTCACTTGTTGAAATCTCTAGAAAGGCAAATACTCCTTTCTAGTTTACAGGGCTATACTAGGAAGTACTACAATAGTGGGCTCACATAGCAATTTTGTCTCATGCAAGAGCACGGCTATATGTGTGCTCCAAGGTTCGTGAATCGCCACGTTCGGGTTGCGCTTGGCTCTTCGCCTCTTCGAGAAGATGAAAAATGATGTTACTACTACTATTTATACAGTATCGAATCCACTGCTGCATGTCCATCGACCACATGCGGGAGGGATGGCTTGCTGTAGTATAAGCAAAAGCTTGTCATCGTCTGCGAGCCATCGGCGCATGGGCGAGGGAGAAGGCGTGTAGTAGTAAAATCAAGCTTCTCCTCGTAGTACGAGTTGATGCGACACATCATAGCACTGGCCCCACATGGTTGCCTCTAAACTTGGCTGAAACACCCACAGTGTACAATATATTTGCTGCAACCTCTAACATTTACGCCACCATAAATTAAAATATATATTCCTGTCTTGACCAGAGGAGCGTGCAAACTACAATCACCAGGATGACAGGTAGGGCCAGAAGATTATTTTAATAAAAAAAGCTTCAAGACGGCCTCATAGCATGGAGTCGACCCCAACGATTTTAAGCTTACAGGCACGGTACACGCTATCCTAGACTACTCTGCACATGAAACTGCCACACGAGCGTCCGGGCTGCGCTTGGCTCTTCGCCTTTTTGGGAAGTCGAACAGCGATGGAGTACTACTGCAGTGGAGGAGTACTGCAGTATGCTTCTGCCCATCTGACACCGCATGAACTGATGCATGTCCACCACGTACAGGAGGGAGAGCGTGTAGCGAAAGCTTCTCCTAGTCCTGCCAGCCACCATGCTCATGGGCGAGGGAGGGACGCAGCTTCATTGACTTACTGCTCCTACCTTTGCGTGTATGAAAGGTGGGCCCAACAGTTGGGTGGCCTATCATGCAGCCAAAGGCAGGTGCAGTTAAGGCACCGGAGCTCGGTCCGCGAGGGAGAGGGCTTCGTAGTAACTAAACTTCTTGTTGTTGTAGTACGAGTTGACGCGACACATCAAAGCACTGCACTCGATATATTTCAATAATTTGCGTTTACTGATGCATTAATTAAAACGCATGCATGCATGTCGTGACTTTCCTTTTGATACTTACGTGTGTTGATTTAATGCACCTTGCCAAATTTTGACTATAAATTTAACTAACCAAATGTTCACGCATGTCACAAAAAATTACATCGCTGAAAACTATGTTCGAATATGAATCAAACGATATAATTTTTGATAACATGCGCTAACACTTTGTCAGTTAAATCTTTGGTCAAATTTAGCACCAATTACAAAGGGGCCCAATACATATTGTACTCTCACAGTTTGTTTTGAGGGTACTCCCACATAGAAAATATAAATAATAATGCATGTTGGGGCAGCCCACGTTTCCGATAATTTTAGCCGTGGGCTTGTTCACAAATTTTATGAGGGGGTGGTTGTTCTTTTAATGGAGGGTCTTGTACCAGACTTGAACGATACAAAGTGCGACTTGGCACACCGTAATACCGCTTGGAATAAGCTGGTAGCTATCTCAAAAAACAATCAACAACTCAAAAAAAAAACGGTGACCTGGCACGTACAATTTTAAACGATTGTTTTGATGCAGTGGAAAAGGAAAACTACCCCACTACGAATATATAGGCCGGAGCCTCCGCACTTGCTTGCTAGGGTTGCTCTATTCACACACTCTCATCCTCTCCAGATCTAAACAAGATAGCGGTGGTAACACTGTCTTTCTCCCTTCAAAAAACATTGTCTTTCTATCCTCACCGCTGGTTACAGATCCGGACGTATCCCCCTCCGCCGGTGAAGGGGAGGAGGGGCAGCGTTTAGGCCGTCATCGACAGCGAGGGAGGAGACCCACTGCCGGCCACACCATTATCTCTGGCCGAGCGCCGGCATGGGAGGTCCTCCGATCCCTTCGTCATTGCCCTAGTGCGGGCGGATCCGGCCTCCTACCGCCCACCTATCTACATCCCGACGACTTTCAGGTATATCTTCCTTCGAAACCGCCCTAGCTCTACTTCCCCAGCTAGCTACGTCACTGCATGTGCATCATTTTCTACCTCTCAGCCCCACTCATTCGGATGGTCCAACATCACCTTTTTTTTTCTTCTATTGTTAGAGGTAAAGCTACTTCATGGAGTCGAATCTTGTACTTGGTTCAAACAAGAAATAAAGTGGGGGTGGGGGAATTTAGTATGTACATCAGACTTGGTACAAACAGGAAGGAAAGGGGGTGAAAGTAGTACAGATTGGTCATCCAACCGGTCTCTTGGTCGAAAAGGGAAATATAGGGGAAACGCTGTACACAGTGGTATGATCAGGACTAGATTTTCTGTCCACACATAGGAGTAGGTGGCTAGATGAACAAAAATGGGACCAACCCAGATATGTTTCTTGGATATTTGTTTCTCGGGGCAACAAACTCTGAATCACCACTTTATGCCCCGGTTTAGGTACATGGTGCTGGATTGCTGGTGCACCCACTGTCCCATGCCCTTATACCAAATATTTAGCTGTTCTTAATCTAATGCTCTTGGTAAAATGAAGCCATGCCACTGTTATAAGCCATGACAAGTTTGGCCAAATGTTTTTGCTTGTAATTGTTTGAGACTCTCACTGTTTCCTCTGTAGCTTTTTGTGCAAACAGGGATATCCATTTCACATGGTTGTTGTTGTGACCTTTTGGTGCACTGCACAAAACACTTCTTAAAAGAAGTGACTTTTGTGTTGTTTTACTGGAATGTCAAAATGGAACAGTTGGTTCATTTTGGTGGAACTGCACAAAGGGAGATGTAGGATCGAAAGTATGTCTAGGGGGGGTGATTAGACTACTTGACCAAATAAAAATCTAGCCTATTCCCAATTTTAAGTGTTGGCAGATTTTAGCAACTTAGAACAAGTCAAGCAATCAACCTACACATGCAAGTCTAAGAGTATAGCAGCGGAATGTAAATCATTGCAGATGAAGGTAAAGGGAGGAGTTTGGAGGGTGCAAATGCAATGTAGATGCGGATATTTTTTCCTTGGTTCCGATAGGTGGTGCTATCATGCATCCACATTGATGGAGACTTGAACCCACGAAGGGTAACGGCTGCGCGAGTCCATGGAGGGCTCCACCCACGAAGGGTCCACGAAGAAGCAACCTTGTCTATCCCACCATGGCCATCGCCCATGAAGGACTTGCCTCACTAGGGTAGATCTTCATGAAGTAGGCGATCTCCTTGCCTGTAAAAACTCCTTGGTTCAACTCCACAATCTTGATGGAGGCTCCCAAGTGACACCTAACCAATCTAGGAGACACCACTCTCCAAAAGGTAATAGATGGTGTGTTGATGATGAAGTCCTTGCTTCTGTGCTTCAAATGATAGTCTCCCCAACACTCAACTCTCTCTCTCTCTCACGGATTTGGATTTGGTGGAAAGATGATTTGAGTGGAAAGCAACTTGGGGAAGGCTAGAGATCAAGATTCTTGTGGTTGGAATGGAATATCTTGGTCTCAACACATGAGTAGGTAGTTCACTCTCAGAAAATGTATGCTGGAAGTGTAGGCACGTTCATATGGCTCTCTCCATGAATGAAGAGTGGGTGGAGGGGTAGCATCCACACAAAATCTAACCGTTACACACAATTTACCAAAATCGGTGGGACCGAATAAGAAAACTCGGTCAGACCGATTCAGTTCAAAATGTGAA
The DNA here is from genome assembly GCA_021605145.1 of Aegilops bicornis. NCBI lineage: Eukaryota > Viridiplantae > Streptophyta > Magnoliopsida > Poales > Poaceae > Aegilops > Aegilops bicornis. Next base: position 417,252,064 of record CM038671.1, on the reverse strand, counting down.
CGTTAGGCTTTTCGGCGGGACCGACATGTCAACTCGATGGGACCGATTTCATTAGGGTTAGGACATAATGTAATCTCGGTGAGACTGATCACATAAACTCGGTAGGACCGATTTCTGTATTAGGCAAACGGAGAGTTGGTCAGGCAAACTCGGTGGGACCGAATCGCTCATTTTGGTGAGACCGAAACATTACGAAAAGGAAACAGAGAGTTTGCATTGCTTACTCGGTGGGACCGATCGCTCATCTCGATTGGACCGAAATGTTACGAAGGGAAACAAAGAGTTTGCAATCCCATCTCGATGAGACCAAGATCCCTATCGGTGAGACCGAAGTGACTAGGGTTTCTGGCAGTGGCTATGTCAAATGAACTCGGTGGCGCTGGATAGATCAAATCAGTAGGGCCGAGTTTGTTTTGGTTTGGGACATATGTGGATATGATAAAGTGGTTGAGGGCTTTTGGAGCATATCACTAAGAATTTTGAGCAAGCAAGCCATTAAGCAACACCTCATCCCCTTTTAATAGCATTGGCTTTTCCTATGGACTCAATGTGATCTTGGATCACTAAAATGAAAATGTAGAGTCTTGAGCTTGAGCCAATAAGAGTCCTTAGCATTTTGAGGGGTCCATATTCCTAATCCATGCCATGCCAATCATTGTACTTTCTGAAATGATCATCTTGAAATAGCATTAGGTCAATGAGCTATATGTTGTTAGTAATTACCAAAACAACCCAGGGTTAGTTGCACTTTCATTCTCCCCCTTTTTGGTAATTGATGACAACATATAGATCAAAGCTTCGACATCACAATATCAAGGTTCCGAGATCAACAGTTAACATACAGAAATAGTAGGAACTGAACTGGGGCTTAAACCAACAATCTTAAAGGTCTATGGATTAGTAACACGTCATCCTGATAGATAGATGAGAAGCCTAGTTCTTAAACCTCAGAGAAGAGAAGAGGATGACTCGATTCGAGAAGGCCATGAGGTATAAGGAGTAAAAAGAGCCTTACGTTCCCTTCCACAAACAATTCCCTTACATACCTAAAACATTGCTAGACACAACTTCGACCAGTTTGGCTTGGTAATCCTACACGCAGTCAGGCTCTGATACCAACGCTGTCAGGACCCCGATTCCAAGTCACATCGATCTAGCTGGTAACACCTCATATCACTTTACGGCCTCACGCACGGTATTCCCACGGGTGTCGCCTTACCATGGCCCGGGACCGTTTGCGCCTTTTGGCTCACGTATATGATAGTGTCGCTAGCATCCATATGACAAAGAACCCGGGCCGACATGGCTAGTCGTGAACCCAAAGTGGCGCTAAACCATGGGGACAGGCATACATGAATCACATCGAGCATGTCGGTCATCAACGTATGAATTGGGCTGTAGCACTGGGCTAACAGGACTCACGGTATCCTGCTATTGCAGGCTAGGCAGGACTCCGAATATCACCGCGTGACATTTCCCGAAGGGACGGACATAGGAACAAAGTGAAACACATGCCGCTACCAAGTGTCCAAGCAGTAGTGCTGGGCTAGCAGGACTCAGTGAACCGGGTCAGTAGCGGACTATTATCACTCAGAAGCACGAGACTACATTTCCCCATATGAGAGGCTGCCAAGGATAAACAACTAGTTTGTCGGATCCCACATATACCAAGCATTTCAAACATACACACCATATGCTCAATATGTGTAAATACAACATGGCATCACAACATAACTCTACGACTCAAATATTTATTCATTAGGCTCCGAGGAGCGAGATATTACAAACATGGGTCTCATGACCCAACACTCGTGAGCATACAAGTTAAAGCACAAGCGGAAGCTAAACATGTCCGAGTAATGCATAACTATAAATGAAAAAGGCCGAGAAGCCCGACTATCTACAGATCTGCCGAGGGCACAAGATCGTGAAATGAGGTAACAAGCTAAACGTCAAGTCCAAGCGGAACTACTAGCGAGACCGACGCCTCTACGCAAAAACATAAAATAAGCAAACGTGAGTACAAACGTACTCAGCAAGACTTACATCAGAACTAACTACATATGCATCATTATCAACAAAGGGGTGGTGGAATTTGACCGCAGCAAGCCAGCCTTTGACTCAAGATTCTGCACACCGGCCACGGTGTATCTACCGCATCATAGCCCACCCCTAGGGTCGGCCACGCACGGCCTCCAACACATATCCTACAAACACCAGAAACTAGTTGCAACTCACGGACAGAGATCAAGGGTGGTTAAGAAGCTGAGAGGGTCCATCGGTTTCGGGCCCAATGCGTGGTAGTAACTGTTTCATGGATCACACACACAGAACTCAGTTCCTGAGGACGGCTGCAATGAGACAACCCACCATGTACTCCTACATGGCCTCTCACCATGTACTCCTACATGGCATAAACAGATTCTTCATATTTTTATGATCATTTTTCATATATAAATTATTTAATTTGGAGTTACGGTTGAATTTCTATGAATTTTAGAAGTTCGAGCTATTTTTTGGAATTTCCCGGATAATAATAAATCCAGAAAATGGGTTATTGCGTCAGCATGACATCACCCTGATGTTAGCAGGTCAACTGGCGCCTCAGGTCAAACGACCAGTGGGGTCCGGCCGGTCGATGACAGAGGGCTGGTTAGGTCGCCCGGCAGTGGGCCCGGTCGACGTTGACTAAGTCAAAGTCAAGCTGACACGTGGGTCCAGTCGGGTTGGATTAGTTCTAACTAATTTGGTTAGCTGGCTAATTAAACCGGTGGGGCCCATGTGTAAGTCGGTCAGGGGATTAATTCGTGGGTGATTTGCCCTAACTAGGTGTGCCACGTCGGCGTGGCCGGAGTTAGGCCGGCGGCGACCTCAATCCGCGGCGGCGTCCGTCGGAGTTGCGCCAGGGGCAACGGATAGATGCTCCGAGGGCACCAGGGGGTAGCCCATGCCCGCGCGCATCTAGGGAGACCAAGGGGAGGTGCGGGGGTGGCCGGGGTTCGCCGGAGTGGAGCCCGAGGCGGTGGCCGGAGCTTCGGGATAGCGCTGGCGTGGGATCGCAGCTTCGCGTTCGAGCGAACGGAGAGCACAGGCAGTAGCTACGGGGCAGCAGGAGCTCGACCACATGCTCAGACGTGACGTTGCTCCACCGTAACGACGACGACGGCAAACGCGACGGCCGGAGCTTGCGGCCAGGACGGCGTGGTCAGTTAGCGGACGAGCGCGACCAGGAAAGTAGGGAGAAACGACGACGGAGCTCACCGCGAAGTTCGTAGGGGAGGTAAGTGGGCTCGGGACGTCTGCCGGTGGAGAATCGATGGCGGCGATCCTCGGTAACCGAGGAGGGGAACGGCGGAGCTAAGCGGCATCTGTGGGGCTTCCGCCTTTCGTCTGGGTGAGGATGAAGAGGGGGCGAGGCGGAGCTTCTGGGCGTCGGCGAGGCGGGAGGTGGTCAGGCTGTGGCGAACGGCGTCGGTGGCGGCGGCGGCGCTCGGGCACGAGTTGCAAAGCGAGAGGGGGAGCAGCAGGGAAGGGAATGAGCACGGGAGGGAGTCTAGAGGGCCTGAGAGGGTGCGGGGCGTCCTCGGGTGCCTCCACACAGCGAAAGTGTAAGGTGAGGTGGCCGGGGCTCTGGGCAAGGCCACGCCTCGCCTCTGCCTACTGGCAGAGGAAGACGACGAGCGGCGAGGTAGGTGGGCTGGGCTGGTCAAGCTGGGCCGGCTACAGGTAAGTGGGCCGGTGGGCTTATCCGGTAAGTTCCTTTATTTTTTTTAATTATTTCATGTTATCTATTATTATGCAGCTTTGTGGCTTTAATTAAAATACTTAGACACTTCCAGAAATCATGTAACTAATCATGGCTACTGTTTGGAATATATCCAACAGTAAACATTTTAGTTTATGATTATTTGAGCATTTAAAATATTATTTAGCAATTAAATTCCCAAATGCAAATACCATGTGATTTAACTCAAAAATCCAAAATGGCCTAGAAATATGTGCACCATTTTTGGCAGAGGTTTTAAACCAATCCAAGAATGATAAACTTTTCTGAAGGGCATTTTGGGTTCATTGAGAATATTTTTATTTGAACCTAGTTGATTTGGTTTGGTGCTAGGGTTTGAGCAATCCCCATTTCAATTTTCAATAAATTTAGACATGATGCAACAACCAAGCTAGCACTAGTGCATTGCAAGGCTAGGGATGTGACAACTCACCCCCACTAAACAAGAATCTCGTCCCGAGATTCAAGACGTGAGGTAAGAAGGCAGAGGGGACACTAGCTAACACGATCTTGTCGATCCAATTTCCCTTCGAAGATGTTGGTTCATTGTTCCAATTGATCTTGACGCCCTTGCTTCCGAGATCTTCATCCAACACGATGGCGACAGAAAGGGACTCTATAGGAGACGATCTCCTCGAAGATCGAGCACTCAAGATCAACTCGTGGAATGAGATGTTGAAACATCTCGAGTTGAGGCACAAAACACATCGAGAGGGATGGAAGAACAAACAACGAGGTTTGATTAGTGGGCAACAATTCCACGCTTAGAGAGATGGTGGATGGTGTCAAGGTGGCGAGGAAATAATTGCCATGATTCCATAACGGGACACCTTAGGAAATGTGACTCGTAGAGCTGTGCCCTTAGGTGGCAAAAAGTATTACTTTTGATTCAAAGATCATTGAAACTCTTCATACCAGCCTAAGGCAATTCACAACGATCGTTTGGCGGAGTGCAAAGGAATGGTATACCCGGCCTAGAATGGATGATGTGGACTACCTTGTTGAAGACAACGCAATGGATGATTTTGCTTATCATCGAAAATGGATGGGACCTATGGCAGACTGACACAATGATGGGTGCGAGCTGGGAACAAAATCCAAATACTGGGAATGACCCAACTATCATATCTGCCTGAGATTCAGATCTGGTTGGTGTCAGGACATTCCAAACTCATCAAGTCTAGAAAGAGAAATGAAAGTTTGCAACACAAATCGACGAGATGACGTTGCGAGATTCTCGGGAAATGAACTACGATAGCAAGCTCCAAAACATGAGTTGGTTCTGCTACATACATGTCAACACGTTGTCCAAGGCAAGCATGACCACATAGTAGTCTTATAATAAAACACCACCGAGTTCTGGTTGGGAACCATCATCTAGGGTAACGAAGTCTTGTGCATGACCTAGGATTTACACAACAACTCCTTTTCCTTGAACAAATCAATCAGTGGCTTGGTGTGCTAGGTAATTCATATGGAATGAAGATGATCAGTCTATCAGACCATAGAATACTTCGCACGTGCATGACTGACTTGGGATGATTCCAAAGGAAACAAAACAAACCTTTCTCAAATTCATGGCGGCAACTTACACCTAAAGCACATGAATTCGAGGAAGTCACTCTTTCCATCCAAGCATAAGCTTCATGAACGGAACATGAAGAAATGCTTACACAAGTTTCCAACACTAGGTTGATGTTCAACATGACTCATGGGGGAGACAAAATGCTGCTGATGGGCTCAACAACAACTCATCGGAATTTCCATATCCTTTGGACTTCCACCATCATGTGAACACGGTGATAGCATTGGTCGGACCAAAAGATGTAATGGTGTATGCTCGAGGGATCAACCACGAGTAAGACAACATTACGAGCATCGTTAGTTCTGATTTGACTTGATGATAGCCCATACTCAAGTCAAAGTTTTTACAAGGCAATAGATCCAACAAGCGATCACGAGGACCAACCGATGGAGATATCATCTTTCTTCAACACACACACACGCACAGAAGATATCCCTTAGAGATGAACTAAGTTAAGCAAAGCTTTATCTTCCAACTCTCCAAGTTGTTGTCTAGCTCAACCAACTAGCTCAGGGATATCCAACACAGATTCTTGGAGAATGGGTGGTTTAGAAGAAAACCAATATGATCACGAACTCAACATAGCGGTCAGGTGACAACCTGGTAACACTTCCAAGAAGATATTTGGAAAGTCACGAACCACCGATATATTACTAAGCTCGAGAACAATCTTGCTTTTCAGGGCAAGACGATATGACCAAAAGAGTGAGGAATTGACACAATCCTAACTCATAGATCGAAGAGTGCACCAGAACTAAGGACTAGGTAGCACGATTAATCTTAGGATGATGATTCAATAACCAATACGCTAAGAATGAGAGTATTGTCCATTTACTACCAAGCAACGAGTTTCTAGGAGTATTGATTTCACACATCACAATTCACTTGTCGGCATTCCGGTTACAACAACACGAAATCGAGAAATGAATAATGATAGCGAGAAGTATCACTATGTCAAGAGTTCATAAGAGGTGGTGCTATTCTCATGACACACTTGACATAAAGATGGTAACAGTCCAAGGTACAGCAGAGCAGAAGCTGGATTGGAATTTTGATCTGCGGAATACAACTGCTTTGACCCAATCCTAGATATGGATGAGGTACTGGAGTTTGTTTCTCCTAGTCATTCCGGAATAGAATGGCTTGACGGACCACAAGGATAATAGGCATCGATAAACACGATCGCACACATACTCTTGACTATCAATTGATAGACGAGAGTCAGAATACAACTAAAGAGGGACAACTCATGGAACATATAATTTTCTGAGTTGTGGATGCATAGATTAGTATGTCGAGCAAAGCTCAACATTTCTTCCGGATAATCCATGCAGAGAAGGTAGAACTGGCAGAGTCACAATATAGAATGGAGTACTCCTCAAGAGTACTCTGACTGTGATCCTTCGGTTCAGTGAGGAACTTCGCCATAAGCGGTTCATGGTATTTGGAAGAAGGAAATACCACGGACCTCGAGGACTATTGCAAGGTTACTAATATCCTAAGGAAGCTAGCAATTACTATCAACATGAAGTAAGTAGGGTGAATCTCGGGTTCAAGAACCCATGAATAGAATGCCTACTAACTAATAACATCACGGGATGCTTTCAATAATAATGGTCGTAATCATCACATCGGGGATACAAAAGCATTGCTAAATTGCTAGGTGACTTCCTAAACACCTAGGGTCATAATAATAGCTCCAACATCTACGCCGAGGCAACAAAGTACCTCAACTTACCGATTAGTGTGCTTATTACGACCAAAAAGGACATCGAAGCGGAAGGAAAGGATTCGCAAATGCATCGACTATTTAGAGACCTGGGATGACTCGACAAGCATAACGGCTGTAAATGCTCAAAATGATTTGAGACATCCTGCAAAAATGGTGGCATAACCACTCAACATCACAATATCAAGGTTCCGAGATCAACGGTTAACATACGTAAATAGTAGGAACTGAACTGGGCTTAAACCAACAATCTTAAAGGTCTATGGATTAGTAACACGTCATCCCGATAGATTGATGAGAAGCCTAGTTCTTAAACCTCAGAGAAGAGAAGAGGATGACTTCGATTGAGAAGGCCATGAGGTATAAGGAGTAAAAAGAGCCTTACGTTCCCTTCCACAAACAATTCCCTTACATAACTAAAGCATTGTTAGACACAACTTCGACCAGTTTGGCTTGGTAATCCTACAGGCAGTCAGGCTCTGATACCAACGCTGTCAGGACCCCGATTCCGAGTCACATCGATCTAGCGGGTAACACCTCATATCACTTTGCGGCCTCACGCACGGTATTCCCACGGGTGTCGCCTTACCATGGCCCGGGACCGTTTGCGCCTTTTGGCTCACGTATATGATAGTGTCGCTAGCATCCATATGACAAAGAACCCGGGCCGACATGGCTAGTCGTGAACCCAAAGCGGCGCTAAACCATGGGGACAGGCATACATGAATCACATCGAGCATGTCGGTCATCAACGTATGAATTCGGGCTGTAGCACTGGGCTAACAGGACTCCGGTATCCCGGGCTGTAGCAGGCTAGGCAGGACTCCGAGTATCACCGCGTGACATTTCCCCGAAGGGACATATAGGAACGAAGTGAAACACATGCCGCCAGTCAAGTGTCCAAGCAGTAGTGCTTTGGGCTAGCAGGACTCGATGAACCGGGCTGTAGCGGACTACTATCGCCGTAAGCATGAGACTACATTTCCCCATATGAGAGGCTACCAAGGATAAACAACTAGTTTGTCGGATCCCACACATACCAAGCATTTCAAACATACACACAATATGCTCAATATGTGTAAATACAACATGGCATCACAACATAACTCTACGACTCAAATATTTATTCATTAGGCTCCGAGGAGCGAGATATTACAAACATGGGTCTCATGACCCAACACTCAGAGCATACAAGTCAAAGCACAAGCGGAAGCTAAACATGTCCGAGTACGCATAACTATAAATGAAAAAGGCCGAGAAGCCCGACTATCTACCAGATCCTGCCGAGGGCACAAGATCGTAGCTGAGGTAACAAGCTAAACGTCAAGTCCAAGCGGAACTACTAGCGAGACCGACGCGTCTCTCGCAAAACATAAAATAAGCAAACGTGAGTACAAACGTACTCAACAAGACTTACATCGTAACTAACTACATATGCATCATTATCAACAAAGGGGTGGTGGAGTTTGACCGCAGCAAGCCAGCTTTGACTCGGTGGCTATCCCGAACTACAACGCAAGTAACTCTTTTGAGGTGGCGCACACGAGTCCACATATTCTCCATATCAATACACCACTATGGATCCGCCTCCGTCGACTCCACGAGAACGCCATCCATAGCACTCACGCTTATCTTGCGCATTTTAGAGTGTCCACTTTCACTTGTCTATGAACCGATATAGGCAACCCGAAGTCCTTCTCCGCGGACACGGCTATTCGAATAGATCATATTAACCCCGCAGGGTGTACTTCTTCACACACGCTCACCACTTACCGCTGCCATACACGACATGTACTCGGCAACCTTCAGCGGAAGCCCAACGTGGGTGTCGGCCACGACCTACCTAAACACTCAAGTCCCTAGTCCAGGTTTATCGCCTATTCGGGTTCCATCCGCAGGAGTCCGCCGAGGTTTCCACTAACGGCCCCGAACGATGTGTGCAGGGTTCCCGAGATACCAAACGGGCATTCGCACACCGGGCCACGGTGTATCTACCGCATCATAGCCCACCCCTAGGGTCGGCCACGCACGGCCTCCAACACATATCCTACAAACACCGTAAACTAGTTGCAACTCCCCGGACAGAGAACAAGGGTGGTTAAGAAGCCGAGAGGGTCCATTGGTTTCGTGCCCAATGCGTGGTAGTAACTGTTTCATGGATCACACACACGTAACTCGGGCCTCGAGGACGGCTGCAATGAGACAACCCACCATGTACTCCTACATGGCCTCTCACCGCTACCTTTACCAAATCGTGTTCACACACTTAGCTTACACACGTGAGGACATGTTCACACAACTCCGACTCATCCTCGATGAATCGACCTGACTCAACTCTAAGCAAAGAGTGTGCATGACAAACAAGCATGAATGAGTAGGCACAACAGTGGCTCAAACAACTCCTACTCATGCTAGTGGGTTTCATCTAATTCCGTGGAATGACAGGTCATGCAAGAGGATAAAGGGGTTCAGCTACCGCAGCAAGTAACACATGAGTCGTTGTTGTCCTAATGCAAGAAAATAGAGCAGAGCGAGAGAGTGGGATTATATCAGTAATGAACAAGGGGTTTTGCTTGCTTGGCACTTCGAAGATAATATAGTTCTTCATCGGTGTCATCGAATTCATTGTCGATGCGTCGTCTCACCGAGAGGGGACAATTACCGACAAACAAGAAAGAACACAATCAATGCGATGCAACAATATGATGCATGATAATGACATGGCAATATGCTGGTGTTTTGAGCTAATGCAGCAGAAGAAGCCAAATTAATTGAAGTGGAATTCAAACAAGGTTAAACTCCAACTCCAAATGCTAGTTCATAAGTTGCCCTAATCATGATTCATCCTATTCAAAGGAGGTTAACTTGTTCAAACATGCATGATCATGGCATAAACAGATTCTTCATATTTTTACGATCATTTTCATATATATAAATTATTTAATTTGGAGTTACGGTTGAATTTCTATGAATTTTAGAAGTTTGAGCTATTTTACGGAATTTCCTGAATAATAATAAATCCGAGAAAATGGGTTATTGCGTCAAGATGACATCACCCCGATGTCGGCAGGTCAACTGGCGCCCAGGTCAAACCCGACCATGGGGTCCAGCAGTCGCGATGAGGGCTGGTTAGGTCGCCGACAGGTGGGCCCGGTCGACGTTGACTAAGTCAAAGTCAAGCTTACACATGGTTCAAGTCGGGTTGGATTAGTTCTAACTAATTTCTATAGCTGGCTAATTAAACCGGTGGGGCCCAAGTCTAAGTCGGTCAGGGGGTTAATAAGTGGGTGATTTGCCCTAACCAGTGTGCCACGTCGGCGTGGTCGGAGTTAGGCCGTGGCGACTCCAACCGCTGGGCGGGCGTCTGGTCGGAGTTGCGCTGGGCAACGGATAGATGCTCCGAGGGCACCAGGGGGTAGCCCATGCCCGCGCGCATCTAGGGAGACCAAGGGGAGGTGCGGGGGTGGCCGGGGTTCGCCGGAGTGGAGCCCGAGGCGGTGGCCGGAGCTCGGGATAGCGCGGGCGTGGGGCTGCAGCTCGCGTTCGAGCGAACGGAGAGCACAGGCGGTAGCTACGGGGCAGTAGGAGCTGGACCACATGCTCAGACGTGACGTTGATCCACCGTAACGACGACGACGACAAACGCGACGGCCGGAGCTTGCGGCCAGGACGGCGTGATCAGTTAGCGGACGAGCGCGACCAGGAAAGTAGGGGGAAACGACGACGGAGCTCACCGCGAGTTCGTAGGGGAGGGTAAGTGGGCTCGGGACGCCCTGTCGGGCGGTGAATCGACGGGCGGCGATCCTCGGTGGCCGAGGAGGGGAACGGCTAAGCTTAAGCGGCATCCAGGGCTTCGTGCCTTTCGCCTAGGTGAGGATGAAGAGGGGGCAGGCGGAGCTTCTCGGGCGTCGGCCAGGCGGGGAGGTGGCTGTGGCCGCGCGAACGGGCGTCGGTGGCGGGCGGTGGCGCTGGGCACGAAAGTTGCAGCGAGAGGGGAGCAGCAGTGAAGGGAATGAGCACGGGAGGAGTCGAGAGGGCCTGAGGGGTGCGTGATGCCTCGGGTGCCTCCAGTGGCGAGGTAAGGTGAGGTGGCCGGGCTCTCGGCGGCCACGCCTCGCCGCCTCGCCATCGGCAGAGGAAGACGACGAGCGAGGTGGTAGGTGGGCTGGGCTGGTCAAGCTGGGCCGGCTACAGGTAAGTGGGCCGATGGGCTTATCCGGTAAGTTCCTTTATTTTTTTTAATTATTTCATGTTATCTATTATTATGCAGCTTTGTGGCTTTAATTAAAATACTTAGACACTTCCAGAAATCATGTAACTAATCATGGCTACTGCTTTGGAATATATCCAACAAGAAACATTTTAGTTTATGATTATTTGAGCATTTAAAATATTATTTAGCAATTAAATGCCCAAATGCAAATACCATATGATTTAACTCAAAAATCCGTAATGGCCTAGAAATATGTGCACCATTTTGGCAGAGGTTTTAAAACCAATCCAAAAATGATAAACTTTTCTGAAGGGCATTTTGGGTTCATTGAGAATATTTTTATTTGAACCTAGTTGATTTGGTTTGGTGCTAGGGTTTGAGCAATCCCATTTCAATTTTCAATAAATTTAGACATGATGCAACAACCAAGCTAGCACTAGTGCATTGCAAGGCTAGGGATGTGACTGATAGAAATTAAAAACATGCACTCATCACCAAGCAAAGTGAATGATGGTATATGAGATATAAAAGATAATATCATCCAAGCAAACATTAAAGTTGAATATAATCAAACACATGATCATACAAGTATCTCACACAAAGACATAAAGAGTATCAAACGAGCAGACATAAAAGTATCAAGCAAATAGCAAGAGAAGCAAAGAAGCAAAACACACTCTCTCTCGAAGCTTATGATCTATACATTTTTTCCCTTTGGCAACAAGTTACCAAATTTTTTGAAAATGCATAGTGCTATGCATCTCTCTAGGCTTGGTCTTCGGGAGGTGGTGTTGAGAGGACTCCAAGGACGAAGGCATCAGTAGATGTTGTTGGAGTTGGTGGAGTGGCAACTGGAGGTGGCACTAAAGCTATTGCTGCTGGTGCTGAAGTAGTTGCTCTAGTGTCAGCCATGGGCACTGCAGCAGACCTTTGACCTCTAGGCACTCTCTGAAAGGCATCTATGGTAGCCTGCCCTTTCCTCTCCTCTGCTTCCTCCTGGAGCTGCTCAAGAGCTGTCTGCATCTCTGTTACTTTAAGATCAAGATCATATAACTTGGTCTCAATGATCCTCTCCAAGCTCTCCTGGTTTTGAGTCAGGGTGGCCAAGACCTTCTCAATCCTCAAAGTTGCTTGAATCAGATAAGCAAGCTGATCTTGTTTTGACTTTAAGAACACTTGAGATGCCTCCTCAACACTTGGCATCTTTGCAGCCTTCTCAGCCTTTGCCTTCTCTCTCTTTTCTTGTGCTTGCACAGATGTGGGATCATCTTCATTCATCACAACAATGTTATCCTCAAATTCTAGTCTCAAAGGTAAATGCTCCTTGTTCAACAAATAAGTGCATGTGCCCATCTTGGAGTTGATGAGCACCTGAATATGTGGAGCATACCCACAAGATCTCTTCTGATCTGCAGCTGTCCACTTGATTGTTTCAACAATCAGACTCATGACCTTGAATTTATGAGGTACATCAAATATCTGCAGCAAGTTGATTGAATGGCCTCTGATCATCTTGTGATCTCTAGATTTGGGCAACAATGTATGCCTCAAGATTGTGTTGATTGTAGCTAGACGAGACAACAAGTAATGTATAGATCCAAATTTATGTGTATCCAATGCTTTGTCTGGGATCTCTTTATACATGTTTGCCATAGAGTTGTGGTATTTCTTCTTCTTGGCATATACATCCAAGTCATCTTCATGCTCTTCAGGGGCTTTGATCAATTTTGCCCATTCATCAACAGTTGACTGGTACCTTGTACCCTCAGACATCCATACAAATCTACCATCTGGATAAAAATGAGTTGTGGAGTAGAATTGCATGATGAGTTCATCATTCCATTTTGTCAGCTTTTGACCTACAAAATTGTCAACACCACATGCTTTGAAGCTTTCATGTACACCTGGAAAATAGTCTTCATTCTCATCAATGTATTCCCAGTCAACCCACTTCATATCACAGACTATAGGCCTCTTGTCCAGCAGAATGGTTTCATAGAAATCTTGTTGTTCGTTGGTGTGGAACATGTAGTCCACAGCAGTCAATTCCTTCTCACAGTATAAGGGTCACCTTGTCTCCAAAGTCTCAGACCTGCATCTTTCCTGATCTTCATATCCCCTGCCACTGGATGGCTATCATTATGATCTAGAATCTTTGGTTTAACCTTCCTTAGCACTTGGGCTTCAGCATCTTCTTCTTACATCTCAGGCACTGGGGCCTTGTTCTTCTCTTTAGCTGGAATGTTCCTAGTGCTCCTCTTGGGCTTTGATGTCTTTTGAGCTGGAGCAGTAGCTTTGGGGGCATTCTTGGGATTTGAAGGGGCAGCCCCTGACTTAATAGCATCCCCCATCAGCTTTTGGGACTTGGGGTACTGGTGCATCATCCTCTTCCTCTTCATCTTCTTCAACTGGATCTCTAAACATAGAGGATTTCCCAATGACTTTGGCAATGGTCTTCTTGACACTCACTTTCCTCTTCTTGCCCTCACCAGCCTCCTTTGGTTCAAGTGTGAACTCCATGGTTTCCTGAGTGGAGGATCTGGCTTTAGACATAGGAACTCTTTTGGCAGGTGCCTTCTTGTGCAAACCAGGCTTTGTTGTAGCAGCAGTTCCATATTCTTTCTTCAGGACTTTCTTTTTGGAGTTGATTTCCTCCTCAGTAGCCACATAGTCCTCATCCTCAAAATCTGAGGTTCTCTTCTTCCTTGTTCTAGTGGCTGCCTTGGGCAAATTGCTTGGAGTGCTCCTGCTGCCCTCATCATAGCTGCTTGAGGGACTAGTGCCCTCACTCATGTGCACTTGCTCTTCTGATTTGTTCTGGCTATCACTCTGGTCAGACATTCTGGCAAGCAAACTGACAGCAGACCATGTGAATAGATATAGATGAGATAGAGTGGATGAGCATCACAAAGTGCAGAGTTTTTGCAAAACAGATGAGTCAAAAACTTAGATTTAGTTCTCCACAGAAAGCATTTCGGAGCTACCGATTTGTTAAACTCGGTGACACTGAAGCAATTCTTGGAGTCTAAACTAGTGAACTCGGTCAGACCGAGGCATAGTTCGGTGACTCCGAGATTGCTAGGGTTTCACTGAGAGTTGAATCCGGTCGCACCGATTTGCAACTTCCGGTCAGACCGAAAAGTGCAAGTGCAATGGCCTAAGCCAAATCGGTGAGACCGATTTGCACAACTCGGTCGGTCCGAGATGAGTTCGGTGGAAACCTAACCCTAAATTTTTGAATCAAATCTAACCTAAGGGACGTTTTCTCTGGATAGGTTAATCTCATATGTGGTAATGAACATGGCATTGCATTGTGCTAAGAATCAGAGTAAGGAATTAGCACAAAAGATCGAACTCATACCCTAGTTCGGCGATGAGTTTGCTACGGCGGCAACGGTGGGGTTGAATCCCGTTGACAGCGATGGAAACCAGCGGCCGGAGGTTGCTGGCGACGAGAAGACGATCCGAAGACCCGAGGCGGCAGAGCAGGACACGCGCGGGCTGAGGGTTTTGAAGAAATTTCCAAAATATCACCCGTGGGTATATATATATACTGACCCTGTCGGTGTGACCGAGTGGAACAACTCGGTGGCACCGAGATGCAGAATCGTAAGTGGTTACTGCAACTCGGTGTGACCGAAAAGTTCAAATCGGTTGCACCGAGATAGAAAACCTAGATCAACTCTGTGAACTCGGTGTGACCGAAGAAGATGGATCAGTCATACCGAAATGCACAGAGAGGTTTTGGAAGTTTAAGTCTATGACAAATCGGGGACTCCGAGTGCTCCTCACACAGAGTGGTCAGAATCTGACTTAATCAAACTTTGTGATGTAGCATGAATAGAGTTTGAGACGAGAAAAGCATAGATAGCTAGAGGAAGTTCTTAGGCATTCTTGTCCATCCACTTGGCAAAAGAGAAAAGGCCAAATAATCAAAGCAACAAGTGGATGTCCCCGAATGAGTAAAATATGCAATCAACATGCTCACACAATAAAATGGCAAATGAAATATGTGACAAGCATGCACAAACACTAGCATCTATAAGGCAATTGGCGATAACTAGGTCATCTATATATGAGTATATTGACTTAGGAGTCAAATGAGAACATTTGATCATAGGTCATACTCATCGTTTAAGCACAAGTGGGGTTACCACTTTTACATTAAGAATTGTTGTGTTCACACCGTTAGAGTTACTTTAGCTCAATTGATTAGAGTAAAGCTCCCCTAGATGTGATATCCCCCCTAAGAGGGATGAACTAACCTTCGGTTTTGTCGATGATGACTTCATATAGATGTTGAAGATGTGGATGCTCTATGTTGATGTATATCTTTCAGAGCAATCCATTGGAGTGAGTTGCACTTTCAATACCTACACGGGTTAGTCCCACAAGGAACAAACAAGAATATCCATAGACATAGAGTGATGTACACACAAGATGATGTCCATGAAAGCATTAGGTTACCTTGTCCCTTGTCTTACCAACAAGAGGGTTTGTGACTGCTTGAACTAGTGCAAGATGTGGAAGTTGTTTGCACTTGTCCTCGCCAAAATGATATGAGTGAAGTATGTTGGCGGAGTCACCCTCAAGAAATCTCTAGTTCTTCTTCTTCGGGATCCACTTCATCTTGATGGGAATCCTTGGAGTTGTAGTCGTACTTGATGAAGTAGAACTTGATGTAGTCTTGGGAACCCACTTGACCAAGGCCTTAGGAGGTTCTTCAAATGCATCAATCTCCTCTTGAAGCTTATCCTTGCCTTTTTGCTTGTGGTCTTGTGGTGGAAGATCATCTTGAGCTTGTGTCCCTGTGACGCCCCCGATTCAATCATACACTAATCATGCACGCAAACGTGTACGATCAAGATCAGGGACTCACGGGAAGATATCACAACACAACTCTAAAACATAAATAAGTCATACAAGCATCATAATACAAGCCAGGGGCCTCGAGGGCTCGAATACAAGTGCTCGATCATAGACAAGTCAGCGGAAGCAACAATATCTGGGTATAGACATGAGTTAAACAAGTTACCATAAGATGGCTAGCACAAACTAGGATACAGATCGAAAGAGGCGCAGGCCTCCTGCCTGGGATCCTCCTAAACTACTCCTGGCTGTCGTCAGCGGCCTGCACGTAGTACTAGGAACCTCCGGTGTAGTAGGAGTCGTCATCGAGGGTGGCGTCTGGCTCCTGGGCTCCAACATCTGGTTGCGACAACCAGGTAGAAGGGAAGGGGGAAAAGGGCGAGAAAAGCAACCGTGAGTACTCATCCAAAGTACTCGCAAGCAAGGAGCTACACTACATATGCATGGGTATATGTGTAAAGGGCCAGATTGGTGGACTGAACTACGTAATGCCGTAATAAGAGGGGATAGCTAATCCTCGTCAAGATGGCGCTCAGCAGCCTCCGCCTTGGCACATGTAGAAGAGAGTAGATCAAGTCCTCCAAGTAGCATCACAGTAGCATAAATCCTACCGGCGATCCCTCCTCATCGCCTGTTAGAGAGCGATCACCGGGTTGTATCCGCACTTGGAAGGGTGTGTTTTATTAAGTATCCAGTTCTAGTTGTCATAAGGTCAAGGTACAACTCAAGTCGCCCTGCTATCAAGATCATGTGTTATTCGAATAGATAAACTTCCCTGCAGGGTGCACCACATAACCCAACACGCTTGATCCCATTTGGCCGGACACACTTTCCTCGGTCATGCCCGGCCGCGGAAGATCAACACGTCGCAGCCCCACCTAGGCACAACAGAGAGGTCAGCACGCCGGTCTAAACCTAAGCGCACAGGGGTCTGGGCCCATCGCCCTTAGCACACCTGCACATTGTGAACGCGGCCGAAAGCAGAACTGGCCCCCTTAATACAAGAGCAGGCTTACGTTCCAATCCAACGCGCGCCGCTCACCCGCTGACGTCACAAAGGCTTCGGCTGATACCACGACGCCGAGTGCCCATATCTTTCCCACGTAGTTGGTTAGTGCGTATAGACCAAATGGCCAGACTCAGATCAAATACCAAGATCTCGTTAAGCGTGTTAATGATGTAACCGCGGACACCGACCAGGGCCAGGCCCACCTCTCACCTAGGCGGTCTCAACCTGCCATGTCGCTCCACCACAAAGATCCACACGGAGGGTCGTTGGGACAAAGGTCCTTTCAGCCCCCAATCCGTGAATCACTCGCGGGTGCTCCATGTTTAACCCGACTTTTAGTCACCACATGTATCATGTATAAAGTATATAGTATATACCCGTGATCACCTCCCAAGTGATCACAGCCCGATAGTATAGCAAGCCAGACGGACAAGAATATAGGGCCACTGATGGAATACTAGCATCCTATACTAAGCATGTAGGATTGCAGGTAAAGGTAACAACAGTAGTAGCAAGGACATGCTATGCATCAGGATAGGAATAACGGAAAGCAGTAACATGCTACACTACTCTAATGCAAGCAGTAGAGAGTATAATAGGCAATATCTGGTGGTCAAGGGGGGGGCTTGCCTGATTGCTCTGGCAAGAAGGAGGGGTCGTCAACACCGTACTCGTACTGGGTAGCAGCGGCGTCGGTCTCGGTGTCTAACGACAGAAGAGGGGGAAGAAACAATAAATATAATGCAAACATAAGCATGAAGATAGAAGACATGACAATGCGCGGTGCTAAGTGTGCCCTAACGCGGTAGGAGGTGGTACCGGTGAAGGGGGGAAACATCCGGGAAAGCATTCCCGATGTTCCGCGTTTCGGACAGATGAACCGGAGGGGGAAAGTTGTGTGTTCAGTATGTTAGGGATGTGTGGCGGACGAACGGGCTGCGCATCCGGATTCGTCTCGTCGTTCTGAGCAACTTTCATGTACAAAGTTTTTCCATCCGAGCTACGGTTTATTTTATATTAATTTTAAAAGATTTAAATCATTTTTAGGATTTATTTAATTATATAAAATCAACATTATCCTCAACAGTGCATGCTGACGTCAGCAGGTCAAACCCAGCTGACTAGAGTCAAACCTAGCCTGTGGGTCCAGTGGGACCCACCTGTCATAGACTAAGGCTAACTAAACATGTTTAATTAATTTAGTTAATTGATTAGGTTAATTAAACACAATTGATTAAGTTTAATTAATTTAGTTAATTAGTTAATTAATTAATATTTGTATTTATTTATTTATTTTTAAAATTCTATTTTTTATTAAACGTTCCAGGGGCTGGGCCCCATGTGTCATTGGCACTGGGCCAAAGCAGGCGCAGGGTGGTGGTTACGGGTGTGGCCTGATTGGGCACACGTCCAGGGGCGCACGGCGGCCGTGGCCGTGGCTATAACGGCGGCGCGGGCTAGGGCGGGCAGTGGTGGAGCACGCCATGGACGAGCTCCGGCGCCAGAGGCGCCACACGCGAGCATCACGGGCCGTGCAAGGGAGGAGGCCAAGGTGTGCGGGCAGACGGAGCGCAGCCTGTGGACGCTGGTGACGCGTCATGAAGGGCATGTGCGCGGTGAGCGGGGGCTCAACAACGGGAGAGAGGGAGTGAGGAGGGGAGGCGGCGGCTCACAGGGGTGCTGCAGGGGTTCGGGCAGCGGGGGGGTCGAGGAGGTGGACGGGGAGGTTCGGGCAGCGGAGGGGTCCGGACGATGGGGAGGAGACCCGGTGAGGAAGCAGTCCGACGAGGCGGCTTTGGGCGACGGGGAGGTTCAGCGGTGTCGGGGTGGACGACGAGGTGTTCCTCCAGGCGACGGTGACGGCGACGCGACGTCGGGCTTGGGGTCCGCGGTTGAGGAGGAGGTCGGGGACGAGGGAGAATGGGAGACGGCAGTCCTCGGGCACGGGCACGCTCGCCAGGGCCGCCGGGAGTAGCGGTGACCAGCGGCTAGGATCCTCGGCAGCTTGTCGTTGAGGTCGCCGGGGCGAACGGGCGCAGGAGATGGAGCACGGCGACGGAGGCTCCAAGGGGCGGCTCGGTGAAGGTCTCCCCGGTGTAGGCACACGGGAAGGAGGAGGATGAGGGGCGCGAGGCGAAGCATGGAGCGAACGGAGGGAGGAGAGGTTGTCGGCGCCGGCATCGGGCGGGTCGCGTGAGGGGCGAGCTCCTCCTGCGTAGTGTGTGTCGTGTGTGAGCGGGGGTGGCGGCGCCAGGAGGAAAACGAGGGGAGAGGTGGGGGTTGTGGGGGTGTTCGGGGATTAGGTCACGGGGAAGGGCCATATAGGCCAGGAGAGGTGCGGCTGGGTCGGCTAGTTGGGCCGAGGCCCAGCTGGGCCGGGGTCCCTTTGCCCATTTTTTATACTTGTTTTCTTTTCTTTTTTTTAACCTCTACTGTTTTATTTTTAATTTCTTTTTATTTATGCTTATAAATTATAAAAGTGACACCTAAATAACGTTACGAATTATGCCACTGTCACAAATTAAGTAGGCACTCTAAATAAAGTACTTTGCACTGGTTTACTATTTAAGGAGCATTTAAATAGTTTTTTTTGCTACTGTTTTAGTTACTTTAGTGCATTTACATATTTTATAAAAATGTGGTTTCTTCACTCTAATCACATATGCATTAACTGGCACAACCCGAACATTTTGGTTTTAACATTTGAAAACTTTTGAGGTTCGCCTTTATTTTGAATTTGAATTTGAATCGGTTTTGAACTAGCGCGAGACTAGCAGCAGTAATCGAGGTGACGTTGCATCATTAGCAGAGGTTACTGTAGCTTGATTATCCGGGCGTCACAGTCCCTTGGAAGGAAGTAGGATCATACTTCTCTTGTTGAGGAACAAACTTCGTCTTGGGGTATTGATCTTCTTCCCACTCAACTCCATTGGCATTGAACTTTCGTTCAAAACCAATACCTTGATTCTTTCGAAGCCTTCCTTGCTTGCGAACAATCTCCTCAAATTTCTTACTCCCGGTAAGGCTCTTGTAAACACCTTTCTCTATGATTACCTTCAATAAGCTATTTTCTTGCTCAAGTGTAACTTGACTAAGAGAATCATTAGTGGAATCAAGAGAACTACTAGAAGTAACAATATTGGATTTAACATGATTGTTGTTACTACTATAGGAAGAATCTTTCTTACTCTTGTTGCTAGATTTAACTTGTGGCATGTAAGTAGACAAGAGTAAACACTTGGCAATGTAAGAAGAACTTTTCTTGCGAAGATCATCATTTATTGCCTTTAAGAACCCATGGTCTTGCTGAAGGTTTAGATTTTCAAACCGTAACTTCTCATGAGTCTTTAAAAGTTCTCGATGATCTTCCAAGGTAGTTTCATAAGCTAACTTAAGAGTGTTTAGTTCTTTAGTTAGACGCTCAATCTCCTTCTTATCATCATCATTCATTTTGTCTTGATCAGCATGATTAACAACAAATTCATCATAGTTTTCATCACTAGAGTTGTCAACAAGTAAATCATCATCACGTAGCAAATCATCTTCATCACTATTGAAATCAACATACTCGAGGTGTCATACCTTTGGGCCTTTAGCCATGAAGCATCTCCCAATTCCTTCATTTGGTGAGTCAAATATGTTGTAGGAGTTGGTTGACACAAGTTCTAGACCGGCAACACCTTCATCTTGAGTATATTCGAAGTCAGAGTGATAACTTCTTTCCAAGTGATGGTCGGAGTCCGAGCCGGATACCCATTCACCAATGTGAGCTTGATGTCTTCGTTTTGTGTAACTCCTTGATGATTTGTCCTTCCTTTTGAATCCTTGCTTCTTCGAGAGGTTCTTCGTTCATAACGATCATCTCTACTCCTTCTTTCTCTTGGTGGTGATTCTTCTCTTGTACTTCTCCTTTTGGGTGATTCTTTTCTTCTTTTGTAGGGGGTCGTACACTCATTGGAGTAGTGTCCGGGTCTTCCACAATTGTAGCAATTACGCTCATGACTTGAAGATATTTTGTCATTGTAGGACCTTGACTTGGAACTTCTTTCCTTGCTTCTACTCTTGTAGAACTTGTTGAAGTTCTTCACATTTAGGCTCAGTTGCTCATTGAAGGTCTATTTCTCACTTGATGATGTAGGAGCATCACATGAGGCTTTGTAAGCACCACTTGACTTGTTGTGAAGCTCTTCCTTATCCTTGAGTGACATCTCATGAGCAACAATTCTTCCAATGACTTCCGTTGGCTTGAGATCTTTGTAATTGGGCATCATTTGGATCAATGTGCACACTGTATAATATTTTCCATCCAAGGCTCTTAGGATCTTCTTGATGATGAATCTACGGTCATCTCCTCACTTCTTAAGCCGGCAATCTCATTTGTGATGAGAGCAAGCCTAGAGTACATTTCAGAGACACCTTCACCATCCTTCATTTTGAACTTGTCAAGTTGACTTTGAAGCACATCCAATTTGGATTCCTTGACGGAGTCGGTACCTTCGTGCATATCAATCAAAGTATCCCAAATTTCCTTTGCATTCTCAAGATGGCTGATTTTATTGAATTCTTTGGGGCACAATCCATTGCAGAGGATATCGCAAGCTTGAGCATTGTATTGCAGCATCTTAAACTCTTCTGCGGTAGCTTCACGGTTCGGTTCTCTCCCATCAAAGAATTCATCTTGCAAGCCAATACACACAGTAGCCCAAACGCGCGAGGTTATGTCCAAGAATATGCATTTTCATCTTATGCTTCCAACTAGCAAAATTAGTACCATCAAAGTAAGGACCTCTACGGTGGTAATTTCCCTCGCTAGACGCCATACTCTCCTAGGTTGTGAAACCAAGGCAATCATCACCGAAAGCTATGGAAATCAAGGCAAATGGAGACCATAGCTCTGATACCACTTGTAGGATCAAAAGTATGTCTAGAAGGGGGGGTGATTAGACTACTTGACTAAATAAAAATCTAGCCTTTTCCCAATTTTAAGTCTTGGCAGATTTTAGCAACTTAGAACAAGTCAAGCAATCAACCTACACATGTAAGTCTAAGAGTATAGCAGCGGAATGTAAATCATTGCTTATGAAGGTAAAGGGAGGAGTTTGGAGGGGGCAAACGCAATGTAGACGCAGATAATTTTCCCATGATTCCGATAGGTGGTGCTATCGTACATCCACGTTGATTTAGACTTCAACCCACGAAAGGTAACGGCTGCGCGAGTCCACGGAGGGATCCACCCACAAAGGGTCCATGAAGAAGCAACCTTGTCTATCCCACCATGGCCTTCGCCCACGAAAGACTTGCCTCACTAGGATAGATCTTCACAAAGTAGGCGATCTCCTTGCCCATACAAACTCCTTGGTTCAACTCCACAATCTTGACGGAGGCTCCCAAGTGACACCTAACCAATCTAGGAGACACCACTCTCCAAAAGGTAATAGATGGTGTGTTGATGATGAAGTCCTTGCTCTTGTGCTTCAAATAATAGTCTCCCCAACACTCAACTCTCTCTCTCTCATAGATTTGGATTTGGTGGAAACATGATTTGAGTGGAAAGAAACTTGGGGAAGGCTAGAGATCAAGATTCTTGTGGATTGAATGGAATATCTTGGTCTCAACACATGAGTAGGTAGTTCTCTATCAGAAAATGTATGCTGGAAGTGTAGGCACGTTCTGATGGCTCTATCCACAAATGAAGAGTGGGTGGAGGGGTATATATAGCCTCCACACAAAATCTAACTGTTACACACAATTTACCAAACTCGATGGGACCGTTTCAGAAAACTCGGTCACACTGATTTAGTTCAAAATGTGAACATTAGGATTTTGGTTGGGACCGACATGTCAACTCGGTGGGACCGATTTCATTAGGGTTAGGACATAATGTAATCTCGGTGAGACCAATCACATAAACTTGGTAGGACCGATTTCTCTAACAGGCAAACTCGGTGGGACCGAATCGCTCATTTCGGTGAGACCGAAATGTTACGAAAAGGAAATAGAGAGTTTGCATTGCGAACTCGGTGGGACCGATCACTCATCTCGGTTGGACCGAAATGTTACGAAGGGAAATAGAGAGTTCGCAATCTCATCTCGTTGAGACCGAGATCCCTATCGGTGAGACCGAAGTGACTAGGGTTTCTGGCAGTGGCTATGTGAAATGAACTCGGTGGCGCCGGATAGGTCAAATCGGTAGGGCCGAGTTTGACTTTTGGTTTGGGACATATGTGGATATGAGAAAGTGGTTGAGGGCTTTTGGAGCATATCACTAAGCATTTTGAGCAAGCAAGCCATTAAGCAACACCTCATCCCCTTTTAATAGCATTGGCTTTTCCTATGGACTCAATGTGATCTTGGATCACTAAAATGAAAATATAAAGTCTTGACCTTGAGCCAATAAGAGTCCTTAGCATTTTGAGGGGTCCACATTCCTAATCCATGCCATGCCAATCGTTGAACTTTCTGAAATGATCATCTTGAAATAGCATTAGTTCAATGAGCTATATGTTGTTAGTAATTACCAAAATCACCCAGGGATAGTTGCACTTTCAGGAGATCTGTGTTCCAATCCTCATCATCCATATTGGCACCATAACCTTCCTTTAGGTAAGAATGATATTTAATGCATGTGTTCATCTCTATTTTGCAACTTCCATGAGAAAATAATGCGATTGTTGACTAGTACACTTGTACTCCCTCACTGACAAAACCAATTCTGAAATAGAAGGCCAATCATGTACTTGGTTTTCACCAACTGGTGAGGAGAAAGAGAAACATAGCATGAAGAGGAAGAAGAAGAAGAATAATAAACAGTGCCAAGGTGATTTGCTGAAGCCCGAGGCCTCAGTCGAGGCCATTCAAGGGCTCTGGCAACTTCTACCTTACATGTGAGACGATCCTCCAGGGAGCCCTTCCACTTCTGTTGTCTCTCCTGCAAGGTCACTTAATTAATTAGGAGTACTTAAGTAGCACTAATTTATTGCTGCCTAATTTTCCTATCGGAGTTAAACAAATCTTTAGTAGCACCCTATGCTGAATCATGTACGTGTGTATGTTTGTCTGTGGAGGTGAATCATGTGGTGAAGCAGGGAGGGAATCATGGTAGTGTCATGACATAATAGTGCTATTGTTTTGCATGTCAATTTATTTCCATTGGTTCAATGAGGCAATGTTTTGCGTATTGTCCATCATGAATTTGATGCTACTGTTAGAGTAATATGCTAATGTCTTTCTATCCTTTCTCACTAAGCCAATGAAGGTTTCACGTTGTTCCTACTTGTGCAAACAGGGATCATGTTGTGCCAATCATACATTTTAATGGAACTACACAAGACAATACAATGAACTGTATCCCAGCCATTGCTTTTATTCTGCTGGAAGTTCTTGATAATCTTTCGATATAATCTCACCACTGGTAAACAAGAGTGATTTCAACCATACATTTCAAGTGCACAAAAATATATACTATCGAGTGATTCCAGTGAGTGCTTTATCATCTCTTCTGGGACTACATGAATAAGCTTTTTTGCTCAGGTTGGTACCGGCCTAAGGCCTTCATCCATATTAGTTTGCTGTTATCTCTATTTGTATCGTGCTACTGTCATGAGAATATCCTTTATCTTTGCACATTAAAGTTTTGCAACCTATGATACATGGCAATGCTTTGAGTGTTGAGCTAATTGGCACCGATTAAATAAACTAATACCCCTGTTTAAGCAAGACTACTATGTTGCTAACTTTCCCATTAAGATAATGAGGGTGCTTCTATTTGTTAGTGTATGTTTCATCAACTAGTCCCACTATTACAGTAATCTCACTCTCTCAATATATGTGCCAACAAGGATGCTTGATTTTGGTGGAACTGCACAAAAACTTTGGGTGCTTCATTGCCTCCACAGCTTCCTTCCTTTCATGTCAGTCGCTAATCTGGGCTTCCTTCCTTCCTTTGCTATCAGTCACTTCGCTTAACTCAGCTTCCAGTCAAAGGAAATAGTAATTGATATGCTACCTCACACAGGTTGGTACTGGTGTTTATCCTGATTATTGTGCTTGTCATATGTATTGGTAATTTGGTATTGTGCTACTGTTTGCCGATTTCATAAAGGAGTAACTTTTAGCTTGAACTTGCAGGAAAATCATTACATTGGGTGATTTCAGTAGAACATCACAAAAAGATCAGATGGACAGATACTTATGCTGCTGCTATGTACTCCAAAGTTCACTCAAACAAGCATCAATGTTGACCAGAAGAGTGCATATATTCATTCGAGTATCAACCAACGTCAACCAGTTGTCAAACTCCAAGTATTAGGAGAATGAACGCCCAAAATATTGCTTGGCGATAGCCCGTAAAAAACGCAGTCAGCCTTTTTTTGGTCCCAACTTGTGCCTTTTGGTTATCGGCACATATGGTAGCGAATCGTATGGCATGGAGTCTAAAGATTCCGCATAATTTGGTTGACGCCAGATATTCATGTGGCACTTAATCAGTCTGCATGCAAGGGATGCTCCATTTCAGTTGAACTGCACAAAAAATTTGGGTGGTTCATTTTCTCAACCGCCTCCTTTCTTGTCTGCAATGTAGAATTTTGGCGAGCTACAAGACCAAGCTGAGCCAGTAAACTAGTTGGATGAAAGTAGTGGCCAAGTTGCTCAAACCTCCCTCGGTACGAGGCCACTATTTGAGGATAAACCTACAAGCAAAGTTCAGATTGTCTGTGCTGCCTCTTATGTACTCAAAAGTTTACTCGTACAAGCATTAATTTTAGCAAGAAGTACCTCCAAGTCAACACCATTTACCAGTCTGTACCCTAGGTAATTAAAGTTCATCCATGGATGATATTGGTTGTGATCTCAATCATTTGGATGCATAATCATACTGAACATGTGTATATCTGAATCTTTTTGTGAATTATCTATGAATATTGTCGTGTGATATATCAATCATTTGGATGCATAGACATGCTGAACTTGTGTATATATGAATCTTTTGAGTTATTGATTGTGAATGTTGGCTATGAATATGAATGTGTCCTGTGAACCTGAGTTTGATACGAATATTTACCTTTTCTGTTGTACTTGTGTGTGAACTTGTTAGTATGTCTACTAAGGGATTTGTGACGTGTGGGTGTCAACGGCACACCTTCTTCCTGAGAAGAATTGCACCTACTTTGTTAGGGTAGCAATGGCGCATCAACTCTTTTTAATATTTTTTCTCTGTCCCCCTCCCCGCTCAACCCCTGCCTTAATGTTTTCGGCCTAAAAACAAACATAGTATTGCATTGTTTTGGGGGCTTGATGAAAAATCGAGTGCTGGTTTCTGTAGGTTGGCCCGCCCAGCAAATGGGCTACTGGTCCACCACTAACTGGGAGGCTAAAAATACAAGTTGTATGGTGCAGAGGCAAGTAAAAAATGCCATCGAGAGCCATCCACTGAAGAAAAAATCACGTCTGATGTGCTTCTTCAGTCGCACTGTCGGCCCCCTCTTTAATCCAGTTCGCTCGGGGATCTAGCTGGTATCATTTTTTTCAGAGGGCGAACAAGTATCAGCTAGGCCTAGGTTTTGGTTTTTAACATGTGTAGCCCACGACATACGGAGACACTGGTTTCAACTTATTTTTTGAGGTCCATACTGGCCTATGGGCCTCCCAACGTAGGTTTTACTTTTTCTTAAAGACCGGCAGCCCAATGTATTTTTTTAATATAACGCAGACCTCTGTTCTATTTATCTATATATAAGAATAATAATGTTGTGTCCAATTTATGTTTTCCCTTCTAATCACATTATATATATTTATATTATTACTATTATCGTATATTTTATAGAGACTTATATATACATTATAAAAACATCCCACGTATTATTAACTTATAAAAGTAAATGTTTAACAGAAGTTGGCAAGGAAAATCGTGGTTGTTTTTGACTCACATGCAAGGAAAATCCTGGTGATTATGCATAAAAGCTTGTAAGATTTTAAGGACCAATGTAATAATAATGCGCTCATTTTTATTTTGAGCAATAACTCGCTAATTTTTTAATTATATATATATATATATAATATGTTGCTCCGCTTTATTTTTTGATATTAATTGCTCCTTCTAACCTAACATATATATAGAATGAGCCCAGCTAATTCGTGTATTTCAAGAAAGTGCAAATGGGCTGGGATTTC
Source organism: Aegilops bicornis (assembly GCA_021605145.1). NCBI lineage: Eukaryota > Viridiplantae > Streptophyta > Magnoliopsida > Poales > Poaceae > Aegilops > Aegilops bicornis. The sequence continues at coordinate 417,224,705 of CM038671.1, read as the reverse complement.
TTAGAAAATATTAAATGGGCCGCATTGACGCGAAATTATTTGTTCACCCAGCCCAGCAAATGGACTGTACATTCTAGAAAACATGGGTTAAATATATGCCACATTTTTGGAGGCTGACATGTGGGCCAATAGGTCGAAGCCTACGCAGGGCGTTGTCAACTTGGTCAACAAATGATTATGACATCCATAGCCATTGGATTTATATCCAACGGCCGGCATGCACCTTCAATCTCTCGTCTTCTTCCTCCAGCATCACCAGGACCGCCTGGTCCGGCCTCCGATGGCTAGCGGTTCTGCTTAGCACGCATCGCTGCGAAGCGGTACCCCACTGCCGGCCAGGCTATCCCTCCACCCCTCCACACCTTCTCTTATTCTCCACCAACTGCAGCCCCACGCCGCACCAGAACCAGTTATAACCCTTGTACTCCTCTCAATCTGCGACTCCAGTGCCGTGTCTTCCCATCGTCGGGTTGTTCCCATCAGGGGCCTCGCCCGTCCACCGCCTCGCTTCGCTCGGCGTGGCGTGGTCAACAACAAGAGTCATCGGAAGAGGACTGTACATGGAGAGCCTGATGGCTGGGAACCACGAGGTCCATGGTCGCACGCAAGGAAAGTTCCTCCTTATTAAGTTGTTTCCGCCCCCTGACAGCTGGGACCCACCAGTTGTATCTTCGGACGGAAGGAAGTGCCTCCTTGTTATGCGAAAAAAAAACTATTCCTCAAGATGACAGCTGGGACCCGGTAGATTTGGTGGCTGACTTGTGCGCCTACTAAGAAGACGTGTACGCATGGCTTTGTCAACTTAATCGACAAATGATTCTAGCACCTGAACCGTTGGATGTTAATCCAACAGCTGTGCTCCTTCTTCAATCTCTGTTCTTGCTCCTGTCTCCCGTGGGCGGCAGTGCTGCCGCGCACCCGAACTAGTCAAGTTTCCCACTCCTCTCCATCTACGACTCCACTGCCGCGTCTTCCCCATCTCCCGGTCGTTCCAGTATGGGGCCTCGCTGTCGTCCACCGACCTTAGTGTGCTCGGAAGGGTGTGGTCAACATGGTCAACAAACGAGAGTCATCGGAAAATGACTCTATGTGAGAGGCTGATAGTGGGGACGCACCACGCCCATGGACGCATGCATGCAACTGCATGCTTTTTACCCTGAAAAATAATTTCCCCCCCTGACTGCTGGGACCCACCAGCTACATCTTCGCACGCAAGGAAGTGCGTCTTTATTACGGGCAAAAAAATACCCCCCTATAGCTGGGACCCAGCAGCTATATCTTCGCACTCAAGGAAGTGCATCCTTATGCTCCCTGACAGTTGGGACCCACCCGGTCAAAGCGTACGGACCGTTGTCTATCTTGTCGGAACGTGTACATACATATTGGTCGATCGGTTGCTCTGCAACGATGAACCGTGGCCAAGTAAGTAGCGGCACATGTCATAGTAGAGCCCCCCACATAGCAGTTCTGGCTGTCCCGTCTAAACCGTGTACACGTACATATTGCCACGCGCCAAAAAATATGGCCACGTACGTACATACGGGCGGGGTCTCGAACGCCTACTCGCGCATACGTACGGCCAGGGCTCGTGTACATGGCTGGGTCAGAACGGAGAAACTACGTCGCCGTGTTCATGGGGGGCAATGGATTGCGTCGTGTTCATCGAGAGGCAATGGAATACGTCATGTTCATCGGGAGCCAACCGGCTTGGACGAAACAGCCGATCGAAACGAGGCCTGGAGGAAACGGCCTTGTGTTGAAGCGCTACGGTCGAAATGGGGGTCCTGTTCATCGGGAGGGGTGTGGCGTACCGCAAAACGGGACTCCACGGGACACTGTTCACCTCCACCGTCGACCTCTGATTACCCACAAGTATAGGGGATCAATTGTAGGCTCTTTCAATAAGTACGAATGTCGAACCCAACGAGGAGCTAAAGGTAGAACAAATATTCCCTCAAGTTATATCAACCACCGATACAACTCTACGCAGGCTTAACGTTCGCTTTACCTAGAACAAGTATAAAACTAGAAGTACTTTGTAGGTGTTTTTGGATAGGTTTGCAAGAGTATAAAGAGCACGTAAATAAAAACTAGGGGCTGTTTAGATAAAGACACAATAAACTTAGTATAGCGAGTGTGGAAAAGTGGTGATAGGAGTTGCGAAATTGTCCCTAAGCAATTGACTACTTTACTAGACCGATAGCAAGTCTTATGTGGGAGAGGCCACTGCTAGCATGTCATCCCTGACTTGGAATTCTATGCACTTATGATTGGAACTATTAGCAAGCATCTGCAACTACTAACGTTCATTAAGGTAAAACCCAACCATGGCATTAAGTAATATTGGTCCCCCTTCAATCCCGTATGCATCAATTTCTATGCTAGGTAGAAGCTTACATCACTCTTGCCCTCCAATACATAGTCCTATCAACATACAACTAACCCTATGGTGTGATTCACGCTACTCATATGATGGGCACCAAAGGACAACAACATAACCACAAGCAAATTAAATCAATCATAGCAATTCATCAACCACCGATAGGACAACAAAAATCTACTCAGACATCATAGGATGGCTACACATCATTGGATAATAATATGAAGCATAAAGCACCATGTTCAAGTAGAGGGTACAACGGGTTGCGGGAGAGTGGACCGCTATAGATAGAGGGGGGAAGGCGATGGAGATGTTGGTGAATATGGCGGAGGTGTTGGTGAAGATCGCGATGATGATGATGGTAGCCACGGCAGCGTTTCGGCGCCACCGGAAGAGAGGGGGAGAGCCCCCCCCCTTCTTCTTCTTCTTCCTTGACCTCCTCCCTAGATGGGAGAAGGGTTTCCCCTATGGTCCTTGGCCTCCATGGCATGGGAGGGGCGAGAGCCCCTCCGATATTGGATGTGTCTCTCTGTTTCTGCGCTCTGGTATTCTGCCCTTTCGTCGTTTCTTATATATCCGGAGATCCGTACCTCCGATTGGATAGAAACCTTCGCCAATATTTTTTTCCAAAAATTAGCTTTCTTGCAGCCAAAGAAGAGCAGCAACCGCCTTACTAGGGGCCCACGAGGGTCGCGGGCGCGCCTAGGGGGGCAGGCGCGCCCCCTGCCTCGTGGCCACCTCAGGCACCGTCTCGCGTTGATTCTTCCTCCCATATTTCCCAAATATTCCAAAAATATTCTCCATCCGTTTTTATTCCGTTTGGATTCTATTTGATATGGGTTTTTGCAAAACATAAAACATGCAACAAACAGGAACTGGCACTGGGCACTGGATCAATATGTTAGTCCCAAAAATAGTATAAAAAGTTGCCAAGAGTATATGAAAGTTGTAAAATATTGGCATGGAACAATCAAAATTATAGATACGACGGAGACGTATCAACCTCCTCCAGCCTCCACGGGCTACTGTTCATCCACTGTCGACCTCCTCCAGCCTCCACCTGTGACTGTTCATCCACGGGCTCTTGTTCATCCAGCCTCGACCGCTCCTCCACCGGCTACTGTTCAACCAGCCCTCTCCACGGGGTCCGTTTCAACCACCCCTCCACGGGCTACTGTTCATCCAGCCCTCCACCGGCTATTGTTCAACCAGCCCTCCACCGGCTATTGTTCAACCAGCCCTCCACCAGCTCCTATTCATCCAACCCTCCACGGGGTCTTGTTCATCCACCCCCAACCGGCTCGATCGATCGGGGTCATGTTCATCCAGCGGCAACGACCTGTACTACCACGGGGTCATGTTCATCCACCCCCCCACCGGGAACTGTTCATCTACACCCCAAGAACGCTTACTGTTCATCAAGAGGCAGCAGGTTCGATCGGCTTCAGTTAGCAGCAGTAGCGAAGGAATCGCTCGATCAGGTTCAGTTAACATCCATCGGTCGACCGCTCGTGTTCGTGAACGTAGCTCGCAGGTAATCGCCGGGTTCAAGAGGGCGAATGCCTCGCTCGGGTTCAGTTAGAGCCCAACGCCTCGCACCCACGCACGTACGTGTATGAGATAAATGCGCATCGCTCGGCCCCCGACCACCCCACCATAACCGGGAACTCCTCGATATTTTCCTTGCCCTCGCTTCTACCACGGTTTTTTCCGTCATGGACGGCCCAAAGAATGTCACGAAATTCCACTCTCCTTTGTCTCAATCAAGTGAATTGGTTTCGAGAGCATTATGTCATGTCTAAAGTCTTCTTTCGAAGGCTGCAAGAAGTTCTTGACCGTATGTCCAGTAAGCTAAGCTCGAAACCGTAACTTTGTACACCGAAAAGTAATGTTCACAATTTTGTATCCAAGACCTGGCCCCTACAAATATTGGAAAATAAACTCTAGGAGGTTGATGTATTTGCTGCCCATATTGATATTGATTTTGCGGCCTTTGTTCTTGCAGGTATTGGTACGGGTCATGCTCCAACCTACACCTTTAGTTGTTCCAGCTCGTGAGGAAGACGACTATGGAATTCATATTTCCTTTCTCTCGAAGCAAGCCAATCCTTAATTAATGATAGGGAAGGATGGAACCAATAAGCCACCTATTGACATGTCCTGATACCGGATCTGGGAAACAAGCAATACTCGCCGCAATTCCTTAATGAAAAACAGACCTATCTTCTCTTGAAAGACTATCCTTTCCTCACTTGATATTGTGATATCAATGAAACAAAGCTGGAGAGCAGAGGCGAATTATGCAAAGGCTTGTAACTCTGCGAATTGAGCTAGTTCAAATTTGGGAACAGAAAAATAGGATGACTCAAAGAAGTTCTCTACCAGGAACTTTGTACCACACACATTACTTAGCACTACTAGGAAAATAAGATAAGATAAAGATAAGCAAGCTAGTAAAAAAGTATACTGAGTGGTTGAAGGAAAGCGAAAAGGAATGGCTTTGTCATGTCGGGGGTGGGGGGGGAGGGGGGCTCCGTTGATTGTGTACAAACAAAATACGAGTCCTAAGGTAGGGTAATGGAGAATCCATGATGTTTGATGTTTTTTACCTTACAATTTTGCTAGATATAAAACAATAAAATAAATAATATATATACAAAAAATAAAGATTTTGATTAGATTCCATTTTTGGGGTACTTCAGTTGATTTTACTCTGTTTATCCTATAGTTTAACTCAGTTTTAATTTCAATGTATTCTGTAATGTAAATACAATGAAATTAATTGTGTAAAATGAAATTTAAATAAAATAAAAAAGGAGTCTTCATGTCCCATTATCGAGGACCTCGTTTAAAAAAATACGATGTCTGGGAGCTTTACCAGGACTCACTAGAAAAAGACCTAAATCCGAAATCCCATGGCCACAAAAGCTAGCGGTTCGACTCTTGCTTGAGTTTGATGTGTGTTCTCACAATGAAGATTACTCGAGGTGGATTGCGATGGGGTGGTAAAGTATGCTTTAACCAGAAAGCTTTTTTATGGGTAAAGCCAAGCTTTACTGATAAAAAACCCAAAGTATGGGGGATGCAGTATGGATCATGGGGTTGAGCCGGCCAAATGTGGCACCTCGGGCTGAGACAATGAGAGTACTTCGCTAGACTATGCACATCACCGTTAACGACAAGCCCTTTGAAGATGAATTTAGAATTAAACATTGTCACGCATAGCTTAATCTCATTAGTGATTGAACCATAACGACCTTGATTACCGTTTTTTATGTCACCCACCACATGCTTGGAGTTAAATGAAATGATGAAATTATGGATAAGAAGATCTTTTGCTAACGGTAGGGCCTCCTGACAAGCCATCCCCTCCAATGTAGTCGTATCGCGGATGCCATCTATCGTAAGAGACTAGCTTCCAAGATAGTTGCCATTGTCATCGCAACAAAATGTTGTTACTGATCTACCCTGATCGGTCTTGACACGCTTGCATCAACATGATGTTTTGCAAAACCTCGAGGCGGTGACTTAGGTCGTGCCAAGGTTTGTCTTCATGCGGTGTTTGATGATCTAGTCCTTGGAATCACCTAAGCCTTCTCCTTCAGAACAACAAGCTCAGCAATGAACCTGTCGACAAAAGTTGGACTTTGGAAGATTCCTTTATAAGCGGACTTTGGAAGATTTCTTGTGGACTTTGGAAGGGGTAGTGGTGGTAGCTACAGTAGGATACAAAAATGCGCTTGTCGGTCTCTACTGTTAGCCCAGATCTCTCCTGTGATGGCCCAGATCGTGATCAACCATCTGAGTCATGCCAATGGTGTCAGTTAGGGCGTGGATCCAAAGTGGGCATGAGCCGTGTAGAAAAAAAAGGTTAGGAGAAAAACATTATGCTTGAGCATCTACATGCTTAGTTGAGTATCCGAAAGCCAGCGGAAGAGAAAGATAACGAACACATGTGTGCTCGAGCTCAGAAAGACCCTTCCGCATTTTCGCCACCAAGTTCCATATACAACGAATTTTAGTCCAAATACAGATAGTTGTACTTCCTCCGATTCACAAATATAAGATGTAGTATCTTTTATGTGAATATGATGTATATAGACATGTTTTAATGTGTTTGTTCACTCAGTTTGTATGTATTCCATACTAAAATACTCAAAACATCTTATATTTGTGAAGGAGGGAGTACTATTTTAAGATAGTTATTTCATATAAGTATGCAAATGTTTTCATTGATTTGTGACCGGAGCAAAAATATTCATATTGCTACAATATATCTTTGTGGGGGAAAAATCAAGTTCATATGATTCTTTATATTATTGAAGAGACAAAAAACTCGTAGCTCGCGAGCTCAGTGAGCGTTCGATAGCTCAGTTTGTTAAGCTCCTAGCTCGTAGCTCGTTTCTTAATAAATAGAGCCAATCATTGATTTTAATTCGTTAAACTTAATGGGCTCAATGAACAAACTAATAAGTTTCACGAGGAGTTCATTAAGCTCATAAGTACATCACGTCCAATATTCGTATATTAGACGACAACATTTTGTGGCATCTCAACCTATCTTATCAATCTAATCTACTCATCCCAACCCATAGAAGGGAGCAAACTAAGCCACCTCTTATATAATCATCATATTCCCTCGTAAAAATTATACCCGCACTCTCACTCTGCTAGCCGTGACACACCGTAGTGTGTTAACAAGCGCTTACGAGGTTAACAAGCTTTAAACTAACAGAGCTGACTTTTTTTCCTCGTTAAGCTTAACAAGCACGAGCTTAACAGAGAGTGGCTCGTTGATCCAACCCTAAGGAGCCCATTTTACTACCGAAGAACACAACAACTCTTATTCCAAAATCAAAGTTTCCGGACAGCAATGTGGGCAATGCATGCTCCTATTTTTTCAGCAATTGCATTCTTATTTTCTCGATATGAATTCCAAATCAAACATTCACTATATCAACATTAGATCTATTTACATTGACATATTTAATACAACACGGTTCAAATTTGTATGTACTCTCTCTGTAAATAAATATACGAGCGTTTAGATAACTAAAATAGTAATCTAAACGTTTTTATATTTCTTTATGGAGGGAGTCTTATATTTGCAGAAATGATAAAAAGAAAGGCGAATGGACTAATTTACAAACAGAGGACAAGCCCACGAGGCTCTAACCGGAGGGAGCGGAGGAATCCCTTCATCCTCGCTCACAACGCGGCGAGGCCGAGAAATTCGACGGCGGACTTGGCCATGATGGCGGTGAACTCCTCAAAGCTGATGGAGCCGTCGCCGTCAGTGTCGGCCTCGCGCATCATGTCGTTGAGCTCCGCGTAGCAGATGGGTGCCCCATTTGCGCCATGGAGCGCGCGAGCTCGGCGGCGGAGATGTATCCGTTGCCGTCACGGTCGAAGGCGCGGAAGGCCTCGGCTAGCTGCTCGTGGTCAACGGCGACGGAGGAGCGGCTGGCCCGAGGAGCAGCTGCGAGAGGGAAGAGGTTAGCTCGTCGAACTCCACGGTGCCGTTGCCGTCGGCGTCCATGGAGGCGATGAGGGTGTGGATCTCGTCCCCCTCGGCGGGGCGGAGACCGAGCGAGCGGAGCAGCGCGGCTATCTCGAGCTTGGTGAGACTGCCGTCGCCGTCGAGATCGAAGCGGAGGAAGAGCTCCCGGAGCTGCCCCAGCTGGTCGTCCTGGAGGCGCGCCCGACCGCCCTCGGTCGCCGAGGGCGGTGTCTCCTGGCCCGAGTCGGAGGGGACGGACATGAATGCCGAGCGTCTCGCAGGCGAGGCGGTTGTCCTCGTCGCCGCCGCGCGCGCCCTGGTGGTTGGTTGGGCTCGTGCGCTTCTGCTTTCTTCTCGGACGTGGTCTTCGGGGGCGGGGCGGTGGCTCTGCATGTTGCGTGGCGTGGCCACGAGATCTGACCATTCTTTCCGTCGGGATCTCGTTTTCAACTTCTGATGACGAGGCCGATTCATTTTTCACCTTTGCTGTCTCGCTGCACTAATTTTAGACTCTTATTATCTCTATACTAGGGGTTGGGGCGCGTCATTGGCGCGCCTCCTGAGGCCTTCTTTTGCGGTGCTATGTAAGGGCATCTCCAGCCATGTCTCAGGAAGGCCTCCTCAGACGTTTTTTTCGCGCCGGCGCTGAAAAAACGGCCCAGTCACGTCCCTAGGAAACTGATTTTCGCCGGCTTGGGTCGAAAATAGCGTCAGCGGACCCAGCACGAACCCGGCGCGCTGGGGGCGCCGAGGCGAGCTGTTTTGACGCGAAAAAGACGCGGCCGGCGTCGGCCTTCAGCCTTCTTCCCCTTAACGGCCTCGGTTCCCGCGAGGAATCATTGGCAAGACTGCCGCCGGTCAGCCTTGACATTGATTCCTCACGGGCGGCGCTTCACGGGACGGCGCGCTGACGCCTCCCCTCCGCAAGACGCAGCGTACACGGGCGCGCCCGGCTATAAAGCCGGCGGCCTCACTTGTGCCCACACCAGCCCCGCCGCCGCCCCTCCCTCTCTCGCCTCTCCGGCGCCGCCGCCCCTCCCTCTACCTCTCCCGAGCCCGCCAAATTTCGCCGTCGCCATGGCGTAACGCTTCCCGGAGGCAGGCGGCGTTAACCGGCCGCCGTTCGCTCCGCGAATCGAGTCTCGCTCTGTTCAGGCGAACATCCGCCGCCACGGACATGCGCGGCCAGCCAACGGGTGGAGACTCGCCACGGGAGTGCCCATTCCCCGCTGTTCGACGCTGCGGGCAAGCCGGCATTTCGCCGAGGAGGTCGAGATCGCGGCGCGTCCCTCACCGACGCCAACTCTCCTTCCCCAAAGACGCCGCCCGACAACCACGCCTTCGGGCGGCGATTTCGAGCGCCGCCAAGAAGCAGCGATTGGCGCCCACCAACGGCGCGCCGGTGGTCGGCGGCCGCGTATCAGCGAGGGGCGCCACCTGTGGGGCGTCGAGACGGGTCGTCCCCTATGCGACAACGACGACGACGACGACGACGCTACGCCGCCGCCCGATCCGCCATGGCGACGCTGGTTCAAATAGGGCGCCACAAGGAGGAGGAGAAGGCCGACGACGACGATGGCGGCGACGACTTCAGCCCCATTCTTTTTTAGATTAGGTTAATGTAATGAAAATGCACGAATTTCGCTGAAATTTGCCATGTTTAGCCAAATTTTAACTACTTTTTATCATAAACTTCGCCGAACGGCCCTTTTTTTTAATACGTCTGGGCGGCCTGGGGCCGACGGTTGGGGACCGACTTCGCCCAGGTTATTTTTTATGCTGCTCACCCCTCAGCGCTTTTAGACGCCCCTGGGGGGCCACGGCTGAAGATGCCCTAAGTACCCAGCACTTTTGGCGGTACTGTGCGCGTTTGCGGTAGGTATAATACGTACATGGCACCCTCCAACAAAACGGCTAGGAAAATCGTTCAACACACGCGTATGTAGCATGAGCAGTTATTCATCCAGTTGGTTGTTAACGGCTCCTTTTATCACATGGGCCTGATATTTCTAACTGGAGATTTGATAGGCATGTTTTTAATCGGTATTCCGGTGAAGGACAACGAGAAGTACTGAGAAGAAAAAACACACGAGCAATTACTAAGCAATCACAAAAGGGATCTCCGTGCAATTACTAAGAAAAACACAAGAGGAATTACTATCAATATGAACATAATCAAATCTAGATGACAAAAATATCATACAAAGGGTGGCATTAGAGGACCAAGGACAAAGGTTCTTGATCTGCTTCTATTTAGTCAATCAAAACACCTTAATGAAGGATAACAATCCACAAACTGCAGAAGAGACAATCCACGAATTCAACCAAAGATACTTAAACCATACTCATAATGGTAATGATGTAACATGTGATTCTATGCTAGATCTGATTCACCACTAATCAGCCAGGCATCACATTAATTTTCCCACTAAAGACATGAACCAGGGTGCAGAAACCTCCTCTTGAGAACCTGAAACAAAAAATTCACAAAACGAATAGATCTTCGAAGAGGAGGGGATGAAGCGAGGGATTTTGAAATGAGAAATTTTTCTATCAACTCACTATCAAAGGGTCAAATATAATGACTAATCAAAACTGATACTCACTTTCAAAATAAACGAGAAACAAATTCAATCCTCATATACTAATATAGTGAAAATAATGTGATTCTTCAAGCACCGGACATTTATAAAATTGAGAAGAAAAAGTGAGAAACCTAATGGGTGGATAAATTAACCAGCCACCTAATATTTATAAAAGTTAGAATAAATTTAATAGTGCAGCATGAAACAGAGTACTATAGCAAGCAGAAAAGATTTTCAGATGATCAGGATATGAAGATGTTCCCAACTTCACCTCGTGCAAAGGCTTGCGTCATGGCGCCTCCTGCGAATATGTTCACAACATCGACCCTCTATTTAGGACAGCCATCCGGCTCCCTGTAAAGCATGAAGCAGACATACTCGCACATTGTCGATTGCTCTGGTTGCTCTTCTTCCTTAGACGGCGAGTCACTTGTTAGCTATTAAAAATCATGAATTAGACTAATCTAGCAGCCAACTGAAAATAATTGGTAAGACTATTCTGTATTTCTCAATAGGCATCTCAATTACCAAATTAATTAGACTAACCTAACAGCCAGCTGTAGGCTACATGAAGCATGAGCTTACCAAATGAGGAATTGTCCTCCTACTGAAAGGAGCACATGCTCATGTAGTTGTTGAACTCGTCTCAATTAACATATGAATTATACTAATCTACAACTAAGAGGAAGTCGTAGGAAGCAGCAGCTTACCAGATGAGGGCTTGTCCTCCTAATAAGAGAAGATCATGCTCATTCAGTTGTTGAATTCTTCTTCCTGCCCCTGCTTCACACATGTTTTGCTACTGCCATCCCTAAGTGAGCAGTGGCATTGTCTTCAAATCAAGGGCTTTTGGATTAAATAAAAATCAAGAACAAACAAATAACGCAAGAAGTGCTTGTTAAAATGTAAGTTTCGATATCCAACAACAATTCCTCCTGATAGTTGAGGACATAAGCACTCATTTACTGAATAATTAATGACTGGGACATGTGTACTAATGAACCTCCATGACACAGTTTCATAACAATGTTCCAGTGAATATATGACAAAGAAACGTACATGAACACTTCCTGAAACTTGATCCAATTGTTTGCTAGCTACGTACATCAAGTAAAAAATCTTCCATCCCTGTAAATCAGTGAGTAACATTCACGAAAAATGAGAAGAAGAAAAGCACAACCAATACATGAGCCAAGCTTAAACCATGCTATCCATTTCACTGGTCCTATCTGAAAATGTAAATTTACTGACGCTCCAGGATTAGACTATCTTATCTAGTAAGATTCCCCTAAACTAAAGATGTATTTGTAACTGCAGTACTGCATAGATTTAAACTAAATGACAAAGAGCACTAAAAATACTATCATATGACTGTTTGAGAAAAATAAAGATAGCTAAAATCTTGATGGCTACTGGGCAGATCATTTATACCTTTCGTTTTTTTTCTCTTCTCCTTCATGTGAAGCAAAACCATAATCCTTGTGTAGCAACAAGCAGATAAATAATTTGCTGATTCTGTAGAAAGATACACAATAGAACATGACCATAAAAAATAGTAAAACACGGATGAAAAGCAAATGGATTATGCAATGAACATCCATATATTATCAGGAAAAATAATAAAATGGCAATGAACAATCCATACCAGGAACAAAATTATAAAGCGGTCATAGTTCGTCAGAAACATCCAAGCAAGAGATTAATCTGCACAATTTGGTTGCCCTTTTTAGAGCATGGGAGCTCCACAATACTACATGCACACCATGAGATCAGAACTACCTTTTTCTCTTGTTTCCTACAAAATAAAGGGAAGTTTTCGACTGGAGAAAGTATATGGTACAGGCATAAAGCATTTATTTAGGCAAGATAGTCATGCCTTTTGTGATAGACCTAACTATTTCATCCAAACTAAATATTGATATTCTAGCTTAAGAAATCTTTGAATAACACCATCGTTGGTGCATTTAAGGTAGTGCAAAGTTCACTGCTTCCTCATGGTACCACCACCATTTTTAATAGCGGCAACTCCACCTCGCCGCTTAGCCAATGGACATGGCACACGACACTTCCGTTGTGTCGACTACAGCTCAGTAGCACCACCATTTTTAGCAATGGCAACTCTACGCTCACGGCTTAATCTCCCTGCATTACAGCTGGTGGGTGGCGGGCGGGCATGGATCCAAGTGTTCCATTCTATTGAACCACAAAATAAGAAGATCGTAGGTGAGCTGGGGGAGAGGAGGGAGGGGGTCCTGCAATCAAGCGCACCTGCAGGGAGGATGATGGCGATCGGGAAACATGGTGTCGCCCTAGCAAATGGTCTCGAGGGCGTACTCCAGCCCAGCCACAACATCCGGCGTCATCAGGCCACCACGAACACGCAGGGCGAATTGAAAGGTGGCTGACCTTAGCTCGTCGTCCTCGCCTTCTCTTGTTCGGCATGGGACTGTATTAATAAAGGCCAAAACAATTAACTCCTTTTTTTTAAAGGAGGACTCCCCGGCCTCTGCATCAGAACGATGCATACGGCCACATTTATTAAAGAGTAAAGGAAGTTCCACAAGGTCTTAAAGTCTGCAAACAAAAGCAACGGCTAGCTCACACAGAGCCTGAACGCCAAAACAAAAAGCTCAAAAGCCACAACCGGCAGGCAAAAATAAAAGATAGGTAAACTAGTTGCCTATCCTATTACATGACCGCCATCCAAACCGGTTGAAGATATCCCGCGCTACCATCTCCCACCGGACAGATCCAAGAACCAAACGCTCCTCGCCTCCGCCGGAGTGAGTAAGGACCACATACGGATAAGTGCAGAGGGTCAAACAAAACCTGCAAAAATGAATAGTTGTTGTTCGTTAAAAGCCAAATCATTTCTGCAATTCCAAATTGCCCATAACAACGCACATACTCCTACACGAATGTATCTAGCTGTTTCGGACTCTATCCCAGCAAGCCATGCCCCGAATAACGTGTTGACCGAAGTCGGAGGAGTAATGTTAAAGGCAATTTGCATAGAGCGCCACAACCCTCGTGCCAACGGCCAGTCAAAAAAGAGATGCTTAATAGTCTCGTCCCGATCACAGAAACTACACCTAGTAGAACTTGTCCAGTTGCGCTTAACTAAATTGTCCTTTGTTAAGATTACTTGTTTATGCACAAACCACATAAACACTTTAATCTTCAAAGGAACCTTAACTTTCCAAACCTCTTTGGGCGGGAATCACAAGAATTAATGATATCGATATACATCGATTTAACTGTGAACTCTCCAGATCTAGTAAGCTTCCAACATAACTGATCGGGCCGAGGAGTTAATCGAACCTCCATCGCCTACGGACTAAGTGAAGCCATGCTTCCCATCGATCACCCACAAGCACCCTCCTCGAATCGAATGTTGAGAGGAACGGATCGCATAACCGTGGCAACAAGAGCCTCACGACGCCGAACAATACGATATAGGGACGGATACTGGTCGCCAATGGCGAATCGCCAAGCCACGTGTCCTCCCGTAATCGCGTGTTGTTACCATCACCGATAATACACCTCGCTCGTTAAAGAAGGCAGCTTTGATTCTCATGAGCCCCTTCCAGAACGGCGAATCTGTTGGTCTCAGAGTGACCTGGGATAGGGTCTTGGACTGCAAATATTTACTACGTAAAATCTGCGCCCACGTTGTCTCCGTCTCATAAGACAACTTAAACAGCCACTTACTAAGCAAGCATCTGTTCTTGACTTCAAGATTTTCAATACCAAGGCCCCCCTGGTCCTTTGGTCGACAGATAATATCCCATTTGGCAAGTCTGTACTTCCTCTTAAGCTCATCACTCTGCCAAAAGAATCGAGAGCGATAGAAGTCCAGCCTTTTCCTAACCCCAACTGGGACCTCAAAGAAGGATAAGAGGAACATAGGTAAACTCATGAGCACCGAGTTAATAAGAATCAACCGGCCTCCATAAGACATGAGTTTTCCTTTCCAGCAACTCGGTTTCTTCTCAAACCGATCCTCGATGCACTTCCACTCGTTGTTTTGTTAGCTTACGATGGTGAATGGGAATACCAAGATACGTGAAAGGTAAAGCCCCAACTTCACAACCAAACAATTGTCTATAAGCCTCTTGTTCATCTTTGGCTCTACCAAAGCAGAACAACTCACTTTTATGGAAATTAATCTTAAGCCCCGTCAATTGTTCAAATAAGCATAACACTAACTTCATGTTTCTCGCTTTTGCCAAATCGTGTTCCAGAACCATGATGAAACCAAATTGACCATCCTGGTAAACAAATGGAGCTGATTCCACTAGTATGCATCAATTGGATGGAACCATGCGAAACACAAGCAGGAAATTAACTCTATCTATCTTCTTCAGTTATTGATTTCGATCATGGATAAAGATGAATTAAACACCATGATGTCCGATTCTAAAGTCTGTAGCCTAGTTGTCATGGTTTTGATAGCTACAACATTCAGCTCTTCTTTTAGTTGGTAAGTAGACATCATAGCTTAAACATTTCAAAGAGTAATATTTCCCTACAACCTTGTTGAGAGAGAGGGAGAGAGAGAGAGAGAGAGATGGCAGCATGCACATGAGAAAGTGGCAAGGTGCGGTGTCTCCTTCCTTGCCATGGGGTCACCTCGGGCTCGATAGAGCTGCACTCTCACGGGAGGGCTGGGCTGGATTGGACTCACCAGCTGCGTGATGCTAGCTTGAAGACGATTCGACGACCGCAACGAGCTTGAGAGACTCGCCATCGCCAAACATCCAGCAACATCATAGTCGTCATCCGCGAAGCTGCTCTTCCACGCCATCTCCCACGCATAGTTGAGCATCGCCTCTAAATGTCGCTGCCGCCGTGCCCATCGATTTAGAGCTTCATCCATCCGAACGAAGAGCCCAAGAGGAGCAGATCGAGGGTGAGAAGAAGGCGCGGCTGGATCTTGGGGTCTCCTCTTCGTCTTTGCTTGGACCCTACAACCATGATGAGGAGCTCCACGACTTAGGAGCGACGACCAATGAGGAGAGATGAGGAGGATGGCGGCACAAGGAAGAGGAGGGGCTCGGAGCACGCACGGAGGCAGAGGAAGAACGGCATGGCGGCGTGAGGAGAATCGAGGGACAGGAGAGGAGAGGAGGCGGCGGCATCAAGAGAGAAGGTGGGCGTGCAGAGACCAGGTCATGCCCAATCCCCCCTCCGGTTATTTTTCTCTCGCTAGCACATTAATTTTTTTTACTCTGACTAGCACAGTAAAAAGTGATGATGTGGATGCAGCGAGGGGCGCCCTTTGCGCGACCGTTAATGGGTTTAATATGGGTGCATGCAAGATGCAAGTTCGAAACCTCAGGTCCTTATGTGCACGTTCTCAATGCCCAATAGACTGCCCGCAGGAGACAGCATACACATGAACGTCAAGGTAAGTCTTCATCAGTCACGTACATAGCTTCCAGGGGCATGTTTGATTTCATAGCTCGCACCAGACATGCAGAATCAAGCGTGTTTGGTGGCCTGGGTGACCTTCTCAGCCTAGCCCGACGGATGCAAAAGAGGCCTCCGAGACAGGCTCCCGGATACGAAGGAATTGGACGTATCTCGGAGCGAGGCCCGCTCTTGCATCACGTATCATTGCTTCCCCTTTTCTTTCTCTCTCTAATGCGTCAAATCCAATCGAGCAAACATCCCAGCGCTACCGTCATCGTCTGAGCCCTCTCGTGCATGGTGCTTAAGAAAATAAAAGTAGACCTAATCTTGTAGCAGCGGCTGTTAGCATCTTGTCCTCCAATGCTAATGACAAGATAGAGGCGCTTATACAGCCGAGTTTGAGTCATAGCGCAGAAGGGAAAAAAGGGCTAGCGCCCGGCGCAACCGCACAAGAGGTTGCGTTGATGCAAGCATGAATCTTGGGTTTGACCTGGAATAGAAAAAAGGGTTGGGATCTTGGGTGTAACGGACTTGGTTATGTGCCTATCGCCTGGGCTAAGCACCCCCATTGTAGCTGCCCTCAGAGCTCCCTCGTTCACCACTGGTCCGATCTCCATCGCCGGAGGATGAATCTGCGGCACTCCTCCACGCCCATACTGGGGCCTTGCCGCCCGACTTGGACATCATCCGGCCGCCAAACTCTACCATGACTGCGCGCACCTGCGTCTGCAGACGAGCTCACTGATAACCCACAAGTATAGGGGATCGCAACAGCTTTCGAGGGTAGAGTATTCAACCCAAATTTATTGATTCGACACAAGGGAAGCCGAAGAATATTCTCAAGTATTAGCAGCTGAGTTGTCAATTCAAACACACCTGGATAACTTAGTATCTGCAGCAAAGTATTTAGTAGCAAAGTAATATGATAGTAGTGGTAACGGTAACAAAAGAGTAACGAAAGCAAAAGTAATATTTTTGGTGTTTTGTAGTGATTGTAACAAAGAATAACGGGAAAGTAAATAAGCGTAAACCAAAGTAGATGGAAAGCTCAGAGGCATTGGATCGGTGATGGATAATTATGCCGGATGCGGTTCATCATGTAACAATCATAACATAAGGTGACACGTAACTAGCTCCAATTCATCAATGTAATGTAGGCATGTATTCAATATATTCATACGTGCTTATGGAAAAGAACTTGCATGACATATTTCGTCCTACCCTCCCGTGGCAGCGTGGTCCTAATGGAAACTAAGGGATATTAAGGCCTCCTTTTAATAGAGAACCGGAACAAAGCATTAGCACATAGTGAATACATGAACTCCTCAAACTATGGTCATCACCGGGAGTGGTCCCGATTATTGTCACTTCGGGGTTGCCGGACCATAAACATAGTAGGTGACTATAGACTTGCAAGATAGGATCAAGAACTCACATATATTCATGAAAACATAATAGGTTCAGATTTGAAACCATGGCACTCGGGCCCTAGTGACAAGCATTAAGCATAGCAAAGTCATAGCAACATCAATCTCGTAACATAGTGGATACTAGGGATCAAACCCTAACAAAACTAACTCGATTACATGATAGATCTCATCCAACCCATCACCGCCCAGCAAGCCTCACGATGGAATTACTCACGCACGGCGGTGAGCATCATGAAATTGGTGATGGAGGATGGTTGATGATGACGACGGCGATGAATCCCCCTCTCCGGAGCCCCGAACGGACTCCAGATCAGCCCTCCCGAGAGGTTTTAGGGCTTGGCGGCGGCTCCGTATCGTAAAACGTGATGATTTCTTCTCCTTGATTTTTTTTCTCCCCGAAAGCAAATATATAGAGTTGGAGTTGGCGTCGGAGGAGCTCCAGGGGGCCCACGAGGTAGGGGGGCGCGTCCCCCACCCTCGTAGACGGGGTGTGGGCCCTCTGGTCTTCATCTTTGGCGAGGATTTTTTATTATTTTTAACTAGACGTTCTGTGGAGTTTCAGGTAATTCCGAGAAGTTTTGTTTCTGCACATAAATAACACCATGGAAAGTCTGCTGAAAACAACATCAGTCTGGGGTTAGTTCCATTCAAATCATGCAAGTTAGAGTCCAAAACAAGGGCAGAAGTGTTTGGAAAAGTAGATACGACGGAGACGTATCAACTCCCCCAAGCTTAAACCTTTGCTTGACCTCAAGCAATTCAGTTGATAAACTGAAAGTGATAAAGAAAAACTTCTACAAACTCTGTTTGCTCTTGTTGTTGTAAATATGTAAACCAGCATTCAAGTTTTCAGCAAATATTATGACTAACCACATTTGCAATAACTCTCAGGTCTCATGTTTACTCATATCAATGGCATAATCAACTAGCGAGCCATAATAATAAATCTCGGATGACAACACTTTCTCAAAACAATCATAAATGCAGAGCACCTTTAAAGAGCAAGACTGACTAGACATTGTAATTAATGGTAAAAGAGATCCAGTCATACCCAATATAAATTAAAAGTAATGAATGCAAATGATACCGTGTGCTCTCCAAATTAGTGCTTTTAATAAGAGGATGATGACTCAACATAAAAGTAAGTAGATAGGCCCTTCGCAGAGGGAAGCGAGGATTTGTAGAGGTGCGAGCTCGGTTTTGAAATAGAGATAAATAATATTTTGAGCGGCATACTTTCATTGTCAACATAGCAACTAAGAGATGGCGATATCTTCCATGCTACACACATTATAGGCGGTTCCCAAACAGAATGGTAAAGTTTATACCCCCTCCACCAACAAGCATCAATCCATGACTTGCTCGAAACAACGAGTGTCTCCAACTAGCAACAGTCCCATGGGGAGTTTTGTTTGCAATTATTTTGATTTAGTTTGCATAAAGCATGGACTGGGCATCCCGGTGACCAGCCATTTTCTCGTGGAGTGAGGAGCGGAGTCCACTCCTCTTGAGAATAACCCGCCTAACATGGTAGATAAGGGCAGCCCTAGTTGATACATGAGCTATTCGAGCATACAAAACAGAATGTTTATTTGAAGGTTTAGAGTTTGGAACATACAAATTTACTTGGAACGACAGGTAAATACCGCATATAGGAAGGTATGGTCGACTCATATGGAATAACTTTGGGGTTTAAGGGATTGGATGCACAAGCAGTATTCCCGCTTAGTACAAGTGAAGGCTAGCAAAATACCGGGAAGCGACCAACTAGAGAGCGACAACAGTCATGAACATGCATTAAAATTAATAAACATTGGATGCAAGCATGAGTAGGATATAATCCACCATGAACATAAATATCGTGAAGGCTATGTTGATTTGTTTCAACTACATGCGTGAACATGTGCCAAGTCAAGTCACTTAAATCATTCAAAGGAGGATACCACCCCATCATACCACATCACAACCATTTTAATAGCATGTTGGCACGCAAGGTAAATCATTATAACTCATAGCTAATCAAGCATGGCACGAGCAACTATGATCTCTAATTGTCATTGCAAACATGTTTATTCATAATAAGTTGAATCAGGAACGATGAACTCATCATATTTACAAAAACAAGAGAGGTCGAGTTCATACCAGCTTTTCTCATCTCGATCACCCATCATAATCGCCTTTCACTTGCACGAATCGAACGATGTGAATAATAATAAGAGTGCACGTGCATTGGACTAAGCTGGAATCATGCGAGAATTCAATAAACAGGAGAAGACAAGGCAATATGGGCTCTTGGTTAAATCAACAATAATGCATATAAGAGCCACTTCAACAATTTAATCATGGTCTTCTCCTATCGACCCCCAAAGAAAAGAAAAGAAATAAAACTATTTACACGGGAAAGCTCCCAACAAGCAAAAGAAGAACAGGAAATATTTTTGGGTTTTCTTTTTAATTAATAATACTACAGCAAGAAAAGTAAACTACTACTATTTTTTTTGGTTTTTCTTAAGGTTTAACCAACACACAAGAAGAAAGCAGGAAAAAGAAAATAAACTAGCATGGATATTACAAAGGAAAGAGTATGAGCACCGACATCTAGCAATGAGTGTGTGTAAACATAAATGTAATGTCGGTGAGAAATAGGTACTCCCCCAAGCTTAGGCTTTCGGCCTAAGTTGGTTCATTGCCAGGGATGGCCTGGCGAATATCCGTAGGTGTAGCTGGGGTCGTACTGTGATGAAGAGGACTCTGACTGCCGCTGGCTGGCAGCCATCTCCCGATCCCAAGAATAAACAGACTGACGTGGAGGCTCATATTGTGGTTCCGGCTCCGGGGCTGGTGTAGGGTTCCGGTAGGCTTGAACGGCCGCCCACGGAACAAGATAAGGACCTTCAGACAAATTAAACAAAGAAGGAGCAGGCAAAGTAATAGTCTCAGGGTGATGTTTATTAAAGTACAATTTATATTTAAGCTCCCCTTCCCTGCCCTTAACAATAAAATCATGCGCTAGCATACTCTTATAATCTAAATAAGCACTAGGAAGGAATTTTTCTTCTTTCTCATAAAGCCTAATATGTATGTTAAAATGTGCAGCTAGGCGTGAAGCATAAATACCTCCAAAGATGGGGCCCTTAGTACGGTTCAAACTTAACCGTTTGGCAATAATCCCGCCCATACTAACAGTGTTATCGCGGTATAAACCATGGAACAAAATTATAATATCAGGAACACTAAGGTTTCCATAGTTTCCGCGGCCAATCAAGCAACGACTAGCAAATAGGGCAAAGTAGTGTAAGACAGGAAAATGTATGCTAGTGATTCTTGCATCGGAAACCTTCCTGGTTTCCCCCACAGTGATGGTGTCAATAAATTCTTCCACATCTTTACGTTGTGGTTCATCTAAGGTACCCTCAAAGGGTATTCTGCAAACCTTGCAAAATTCAGCTAATGGCATTTTCTCAACAATATCATATAAATGAAACTCTCATCAAGGAGGTGATTCCTTAGGAAAATAGTAGAAGTTTTGCACAAAAGTATTAGTGAGTAAGAGATATCGGTGACGTTGGTCATGGAGGAAGTCGGTGAGGCCAGCATCCTCATCCAATGAATAAAAATCCTCATAAATCCCGGCTTGTCTCAAGAAGTCATCGGAAGGCCATTCACACGGCCGGACCTCCGCGGTGCGAGGCAAATTATATTTGGGCCTCTGTGCTTCTTCATTTTGCTTTTCCTTCGAGCTTCGGCTCGATGAGCCCGACAAAAGTCTCTTCATCATTTTCTGAAATATTCTGAAATTTTTAGTAACTTCAAAGAAAAATGAATCAAGCTCAACAAAATTGATAGCAACTACTCCTACAAGTGCCTAGAGCCTATATCAAGCATTAGAACTACTTGGAACCATATAAATTTGAAATGCAAGCTCAAGAACATGGTCACCTAGGCAGCACAAATTTGTAATGAATAAAGCACTAGAACAAAAACTAAGTGGACCAATGGAGGAGTCACATACCAAGGAACAATCTCCCCAAGCAGTTTTGTGAGAGGTGCTTTGAGCAAGGAGATCGAAAATCGCAGCAAAATGAGCTAGAACTCGTGCTTGAGCTGGATATTCGTGTTTGTGGGAGGAAGAAGAAGAGGATGGGTGCAGGAATAAGTGGAGGAGGGCCACCGTGGGCCCATGAGGCAGGGGGCGCGCCTGGGGTAGGGGCGCCTCCACCCTCGTACAAGGTGGTTGACCCCGGTGTGTTCTCAAGACCATAAATCCTCAAATATTCTAGAAAAAATCATATTTCATTTTCAGGGCATTTGGAGAACTTTTATTTTCGGGTATTTTATATTACATGTATAAATCGAAAAAATGCATGAAAAATACTATTTTACTTTATTTCAACTAAATAACTGAAAGTAGAAGGAAAGGGCAGAAGGTTGTGCTTCTAGTTTCATCCATCTCATGCTCATCAAAAGGAATCCACTAACAAGGTTGATCAGGTCTTGTTAATAAACTCATTCCGAATAACATGAAACCGGAGAAATTTCGAATAAACACCATGTTACGTCAACGGGGATATGCACATCCCCAATAATAAGAATATCATATTTCTTCTTGACAGTAGGAAGAGGAAATTCAAAACCTCCAAATATAATCGATGGAATTTTTCCAATAGAGTTGATACTATGAACTTGAGGTTGTTTCCTCGGAAAGTGTACCGTATGCTCATTACCATTAACATGAAAAGTGCCATTGCCTTTGTTGCAATCAATAACAGCCCCTGCAGTATTCAGAAAAGGTCTTCCAAGAATAATAGACATACTATCGCCCTCGGGAATATCAAGAATAACAAAGTCCGTTAAAATAGTAACATTTGCAACCACAACAGGCACATCCTCACAAATACCGACAGGTATAGCAGTTGATTTGTCAGCCATTTGCAAATATATTTCAGTAGGTGTCAACTTATTCAAGTCAAGTCTACGATATAAAGAGAGAGGCATAACACTAACACCGGCTCCAAGATCACATAAGGCAGTTTTAACATAATTTCTTTTAATGGATCATGGTATAGTAGGTACTCCTGGATCTCCTAGTTTCTTAGGTATTCCACCCTTAAAGTATAATTAGCAAGCATGGTGGAAATTTCAGCTTCCGGTATCTTTCTCTTATTTGTAACAATATCTTTCATATACTTAGCGTAAGGATTCATTTTGAGCATATCAGTCAATCGCATACGCAAAAAAGATAGGTCTAATCATTTCAAAGAATTGCTCAAAATCCTCATCATCCTTTTTCTTGGATGGTTTGGGAGGAAAAGGCATGGGTTTCGAACCCATGGTTCTCTTTCTTTACCATGTTTCCTAGCAACAAAGTCTCTCTTATCATAACATTGATTCTTTGATTGTGGGTTATCAAGATCAACAAGCAGGTTCAATTTCTACATCATTATCATTACTAGGTTGAGCATCATCATGAACATCATCATTAATATTTTCACTAGGTTCATGTTCATTACCAGATTGTGTTTCAAAGATCAGCACATAGAGATATCATTTGTATTCTCGTGTGGTTCAGCAATAGGTTCACTAGAAGTTTGCAAAGTCCTATCATTTTTCTTTTTCTTCCTTTTAGAAGAACTAGGTACATCAATATTATTTCTCTGAGAGTCTTGCTCAATTCTCTTAGGGTGGCCTTCCAGATACAAAGGTTCCTGAGTCATTCTACCAGTTCTAGTAGCCACTCTAACAGCATAATCATTTTTCTTACTATTCATTTCATTGAAGCAAATCATTTTGAGATTTAAGTACTTGTTATACTTGAGTGGTAACTATAGAGGCATGTTTGCTAACAAGTTTAAGTTCACCTCTAATATTAGCCATATAATCACCCAAGTGTTTAATCATATAAGCATTTTGTTTTAATTGTCTACCAAAATAAGCATTGAAATATTCTTGCTTAAACATAAAGTTATCAAACTCATCCAAGCATTGGCTAGCAATTTTAGTAGGAGGGATTTCAGCTCTATCATTTCTATAAAGAGAATTTACCTTTACTACCTGTGTCGGGTTATCAAGACCAGGAGGTTCTTCAATAGGTAATGGATTAAGATCATATGTTTCTTCAACAAAGTGTAAATTAAGACCATGTATTTCTTCAATAGGAGGTAAATTCTTAACATCTTCAGCTTTAATACCTTTTTCTTTCATAGATTTCTTTGCCTCTTGCATATCTTCAGGACTGAGAAATAGAACACCTCTCTTGTTCGGAGTTGGTTTAGGAATAGGCTTAGTAATTGGCTCAGGAGCTGGCTCAGAAAGTGTCCAATTATTTTCATTTGTTAACATATTATTCAATAGAATTTCAGCTTCATCCGGTGTTCTCCCTGAAAACAGAACCAACACAACTATCCAGGTAATCTCTGGAAGCATCGGTTAGTCCATTATAAAAGATATCAAGTGTTTCATTTTTCTTAAGAGGATGATCAAGCAAAGCATTAAGTAACTTGAGAAGCCTCCCCCAAGCTGGTGGGAGACTCTCTTCTTTAATTTGCACAAAGTTGTATATTTCCTTTAAAGCAGCTTGTTTCTTATGAGCAGGGAAATATTTAGCAGAGAAGTAATAAATCATATCCTCGGGACTACACACACAACCAGGATCAAGAGAATTAAACCATATCTTAGCATCACCCTTTAATGAGAACGGAAATATTTTAAGGATATAAAAGTAGCGAAATCTCTCATCATTAGTGAACAGGGTGGCTATATCATTTAATTTAGTAAGATGTGCCACAACAGTTTCAGATTCATAGCCATGAAAAGGATCAGATTCAACCAAAGTAATTATATCAGGATCAACAGAGAATTCATAATCCTTATCGGCAACACAAATAGGTGAAGTAGCAAAAGCAGGGTCATGTTTCATTCTATCTGATTCCTTACTCCATTTAACTAATAGCCTCTTGAGCTCAGATCTACCTTTGCAGGCAAAAATAGCTGCAGAAGCTTCCATATCAAAAACATAACCCTCAGGAATAACAGGCATATCTTCATCATCACTTTCATCAATGTAATCAGTATCAATAATTTCTTTATCTCTAGCCCTAGCAATTTGTTCATCAAGAAATTCACTAAGGGGCACAATAGTATCAAGCATAGAAGTAGTTTCATCATAAGTATCATGCATAGCGTATGGCATCATCAATAACATGCGACATATCGTAATCTAATAGCGTAAGAAGGTTTAGGTGTCGCAAGCTTACTCAAAATGTAAGGTGAATCAAGTGCAGATCTAGATAGCAGTTCCTTACCTCCCCTCGTAGTTGAGGGATAAATTGTTGTCTTAGCGTCTTTCAAGTTCTTCATAGTGTCCAGCAGATATAAATCCCAAGTGACTCAAAGAATAGAGCTATGTTCCCCGGCAATGGCGCCAGAAATTAGTCTTGATAACCCACAAGTGTACGGGATCGCAACAGCTTTCGAGGGTAGAGTATTCAACCCAAATTTATTGATTCGACACAAAGGGAGCCAAAGAATATTCTCAAGTATTAGCAGTTGAGTTGTCAATTCAACCACACCTGGATAACTTAGTATCTGCAGCAAAGTATTTAGTAGCAAAGTAATATGATAGTAGTGGTAACGGTAACAAAAGAGTAACGAAAGCAAAAGTAATATTTTTGGTGTTTTGTAGTGATTGTAACAGTAACAACGGGAAAGTAAATAAGCGTAAACCAGTAGATGGAAAGCTCGTAGGCATTGGATCGGTGATGGAGAATTATGCCGGATGCGGTTCATCATGTAACAGTCATAACATAAGGTGACACAGAACTAGCTCCAATTCATCAATGTAATGTAGGCATGTATTCCGAATATAGCACTACTAGGGAAAACCTTATACACAGAAGTTTATCAGTAGCGCGGTTTAAAAGTGGGCGCTACTGCTAATTAGTAGTAGCGTGGGGTATAAAAACCGCGCTACTACTAAGTTGATAGTAGTAGCGAGGGGTATAAACCCGCGCTGCTAGTAAGTAGTCTCCAACAAATCCCCTGGGATAGGCCATAGTAGTAGTGAGGGGTATAAAACCGGCGCTGCTACTAAGTAAGTAGTAGTAGCGCAGGTTAGACCCCCACGCTACTACTAAGTTGTCCACCCCTCTCGCTCTACTAAACATGGCCACGCCGACCCTAAAAAAAACATGGCCACGCCTCTCTCCTCCTCTCCTCTTCCCACCTCTCGCTCTCTCCCTCCCCCCGCACGCGGCGCACGCATGCTCGTCCCGTCCCGATCCCCCCTCTGCCGCCGCCGTCGCCGGCCGATTCCGGCCAGCTCCGGTGCCACCCCGCGCCGCGGCTCACCGGCCCGGCGCCCCCACGCCCCCTCCGCCGATTCGCTACCTCGCCCGGCCTCCGCCCTGCGCCCCGAGGCAAGCTAGCTCGCCCGACGCAGCAGTGTGGTGGCCATCTTCCGCTCCTCCTCCCGAGCCCCGCGCCCTGCCTCGCTATGGCGGGCTTCCTCGGCCACGACGCCTTCTGGTCCAACGGCGGTGGCGGTGGTCGTTCCCACTTCGTCTCCGTCTCGGTAATCCCCCGAGGCATCCGTCGTTCCATGACGGCCTGATGGGCGGAGCGAGGTGGCACGGCATCCACGGCCTTCACCCCCAGCGGCGGCGTGCATCGAGGAGTCGGGGGCTCTAACATCAGGACGCCGACGTGCTACGCTCTGGTTTGTTTTCTCGCCGATGCGGAGCTTGCTGCACGGACTGCCCAGCCCAGGCGTTGGCGAAGTCTCGCGTCATGGCAGCCACTACTTCTGCTGATGCGTGTGCGGCCAGGTATTGCCACTAGTTTCTTATGATAGCATTTGTAGCGTACAGACATTAAAACCATGACGATTCACCACTACTTCTGCCTCCCATTTTAGTGTCAATTGATGCTGGTCCTTGATAGTAGTCCTGGGATAGTAATTGGTTTGGGATTTTTGATTTGATTCACTATTGGATTGATGCTACTTTTTCAGTTGTGTAAAAACAGAGCAAATTATCACCAACTGACATGGCAATTTTACAATCTTTTTATAGCTATCATCTTTTTTTAGTAAAACTAGGCACACATCGTCTCAGAGACGACTTCTCCCTCAGACATGCCTAGGTCCAGCATCTCAACAACCAAGCAATTCATATTGGTATTGTTTCCCTAGGAGCGTTTGTCAGGATGCTATCTATACCCAACGGACTGTCGATTTCTTCAGTTAAATTGCCAACAACTTCAGTTAATGCTTGAGTAATCCATAGCAACTCTTCGCTGCCGGTTGAAGCGTGGAAAGCTGCAAGTCGAGGTGGTACTAACAACAAGCGAGACCTTCAGCCACAACAATCAAGCAAGTGCTAGAACACAGGCTACACTAAGCAAGTAAATAACGTGCTTCACACACACTGCCTTGTACAAAGCAAAAACTAAAGGAGAAATGTAAGATAACTACATGACCTTCGGCCGCATTATGTGGTAGTCGTCGTGCTTGCAGGGGAGGAGGCCAGATGAGGCAAGCCTGGCCTAGCCGCTGACGACGGCCAAGGGTGCTCGATTGAGCTCGTGGATGATGTCTCGTCTCTCGACGGTGAAGTCGGCAAAAGACCAAATGACATGGTTCCTGTCCCTATAAGTAGCAGTGCTCTCTTCCTATAATTGCTAGAATGTAGATTGTATATATGTTCTGATCAATGCAAATGCTGAGCCATGTTCCATTTTTCTGCTCTACATTATATTTTTACTACCTGAAGGGGTTAAGTACAACAGTTTTGGGTTTCTACAGTTACAAGGGCTTCAGAGTTCCACCTTTTTTGTATTACCTAATCATGAAATAACAAGCATGCTCTGAAGTTTAGAGGGGTTGTGATTGCTAGTTCCTGCTAGGTAATCATAAGAATGCTTGGGTTATTACTCAAGGACGCCGGACACTATTTCCGGGATAATATGTTAAATGCAGAATTGTCGATCTTACTTAGTGGATGCCCATGGTTTGATCATGTGTCGGTTCCTATCAATGCAAGTGCTGAGCTACATTCCATTTTTACTATTCTGTGTGACAGTTCTTGCACTTTACTACGCTCCTCTTAAGGTGGGCCACCTTTCACACTAATAATGAGTTTGTTGCGCATTAATCTAGAAAATAGAAGTTCAGAACCTGCACCTCTAACTCTCTGTCGATGATCAACAAGCTCATTCTTTCACGATTTTCATTCACTTGCATGTGTTCCCTTGAAGATCAGTGTTATGTCTTAGATTCTGTTGCTTACTCACTTTGCTAATGCAGCATGTCCCTAAAACAAACGAAGACATTCCTTCTTTTGATGAAGCCTTTTCAGATCACCGGAGACTTCTCGGCAAGTTGGTGCTGTATGGCCTGGTCATCCAGTTCCTCAACCCCAAAGGTCTGTTATTTATTTCCTTCATGGTGTCTCTGCATACTCGCTGCCTGCTTCTGCTTACCATGTGGAGGTGCAGATGGGGATTACTGACATGTTTGTGTCCTATTTTCTGCCGATGCAGTGCAAGCGTCCATCGCCGCAAACACATGGGTGGTTAGTGGGACTCCCCAGACCAACAGTATGGATCCATCTCACTTCTCTATCATTTGGCCATGATGATGATGATGCAAGTTGTAACATTCTTAGATTGGATTTATGGATGCATCGCTTTAGTGCAACAGCTAACCCTCATTCGCATCCATTCAAGCAAGATCCACTGGTTGTTATTCCTTAATTATCCTAGTCAATTTGAACAAGTTTATAACATCTCTCTATGCACCCGACTAGTCTTGTATCCCTGAAGCCATGCACTTTAGTTTGCCCATTCATGACATGCCTGCTGTTAAAACATGTGTTCATTTGTAGCTCCTTCCAATTCTTCTGCAGCTCACTGAATATATTTTTGCAGTTCCTTGTTAGAATCCACATACCGTGGCCAAGACCTTTTCCTCGCTTCTTCTCGTCTCGAGGCGAGCACCAATGGGTATGTATCAGCCCTCTTCTCTATGGTGTCAAGCTAGGTAAGAACTAGGGATCCGTGTCAAGAGCTCATAGATTAGAATTAGATTTGATAATTGGAGATGGATTCTGAACCAATTTGCAAATTCGCTGGTGATTTCAAAGGTTTATACTTATTTGGTTTTGGTGCCGGGTCGGACCTTCTCTATGTTAGTTCCTTTGCTTAGCCAAATCAGTTAGGGATATAGCCCATCCATGATGTTGCAGGTGTTGATTGCCTTCTAGCAAAAATCTTGAGCGTTGGGTATCTCTGGCTGTAAACTAAATCTGGTTCAGTTAAAACTGCAATGTCAAATCTGGACAACCAGCTTCTAGGTGAAAAACGAGTTAGTTATTCTCAGAATTTTGAGTTGCCTCTATATGAAATTTGTAAAGCAAGTTCCAAGCTTCCATAGAGTATTTATTTGCGTCGTTTGGATGTATGGTTTGAGAGCAGCCATCGTTTTAGTTTGATGTCCCGAAAGTTAGTATCCTGAGCACATTGTTTTCCTATGCCAGTTTACGGCCTTGTAGAGGTTGTTTTAAAAAAAAGTTTCAATACGAATTTGTTAGAGGGTTTGTAGTACTAGATTGCAAGCCCGATTTTAGTACTAGCACTCTCCATGCAGCTCCTCAATAATTGTAGTCAATTGGTTGGACAGTCTTCTTGTTTTCATCATTTTTTTCTAGTTATATACGTAGTTGGCTGGGATTATAATGCTATCCTTGCTTACTGTTAACTGTCCAAATTGATGTAGGAAGATAAACAATTGTTGATCGCTTCCATGATTAGCACCAACTAAGTTTCCTTAGATGTTTGCACCTTAGAAAGTGGTATCTGCTTAATATGAAGATCATTTGTCAGTTTTGTATCTGTAATATTACAAGTAAGAATGGATATATGTCTGCTGAAATTTAATCTAATTTGTTCTTTGCTCTTTACAGAAATCTTGGATTCATAAATGGGAGAAGCACATAAGGGAGAAGAAGATGATTGCAAGGATGGAGAGGGAGCAAATCATTTGGAGGGATAGAATGACAATGTTTGGTGTTTTTATGCATTTTTGTTTGCTTTCAACCTGTGTTTGCACTAGCCGGAATAAGCGACTAGGCAATAAGTGTAGATGTATGGATATGTATGCACTATAAATCTTCGATTTGGAATGATGTGTAATGCTGCTGGTTTATTACAAATCTGGGCTTGTTTTAGTTGTTAGAATTGTATGCATAAAATGGAATTGATGGATTTTATTTTTTTAATTCCTAATTAGTTAGTAGTGGCGTGGGGGTGAAATAGAGCGCTACTAGTATTCAAGATACTAGTAGCGTGTGGTACTATAGAACCGCCACTACTATTTCGTTAGTAGTAGCGCGGGTGACATCCGCGCTACTAGTAAAATGTTAGTAGTAGCGCGGGTTTACCCCGCGCTACTACTAACTATTAGCTGTAGCGCGATACTAGTAGCGCGGGTACCCGCGCTGCTAGTAGCCATTTTACCCGCGCTGCTAGTAGCCTTTTTCCTAGTAGTGTAGTCATACGTGCTTATGGAAAAGAACTTGCATGACATCTTTTGTCCTACCCTCCCGTGGCAGCGGGGTCCTAATGGAAACTAAGGGATATTAAGGCCTCCTTTAATAGAGAACCGGAACAAAGCATTAGCACATAGTGAATACATGAACTCCTCAAACTATGGTCATCACCGGGAGTGGTCCCGATTATTGTCACTGGGTTACCGGATCATAACACATAGTAGGTGACTATAGATTTGCAAGATAGGATCAAGAACTCACATATATTCATGAAAACATAATAGGTTCAGATCTGAAATCATGGCACTTCGGGCCCTAGTGACAAGCATTAAGCATAGCAAAGTCATAGCAACATCAATCTCGTAACATAGTGGATACTAGGGATCAAACCCTAACAAAACTAACTCGATTACATGATAGATCTCATCCAACCCATCACCGTCCAGCAAGCCTACGATGGAATTACTCACGCACGGTGGTGAGCATCATGAAATTGGTGATGGAGGATGGTTGATGATGACGACTGCGACGGATCCCCCTCTCCGTAGCCCCGAACGGACTCCAGCCCTCCCGAGAGGTTTTAAGGCTTGGCGGCGGCTCCGTCTCGTAAAACGTGATGATTTCTTCTCCTTGATTTTTTTCTCTCTGAAAGCAAATATATAGAGTTGGAGTTGGCATCGGAGGAGCTCCAGGGGGCCCACGAGCTAGGGGGCGCGCCCTGGGGGGGGGGGCGCCCCCACCCTCGTGGACGGGGTGTGGGCCCCCTGGTCTTCATCTTTGACGGGGATTTTTTATTATTTTTAACTAGACGTTCTGTGGAGTTTCAGGTCATTCCGAGAAGTTTTGTTTCTGCACATAAATAACACCATGGAAAGTCTGCTGAAAACAGCGTCAGTCCGGGGTTAGTTCCATTCAAATCATGCAAGTTAGAGTCCAAAGCAAGGGCAAAAGTGTTTGGAAAAGTAGATATGACGGTGATTCAAAATTTTCGTGGCAAATACATATTCAAATTTACCATGTTTATATCGAAAATTCCATGCTTTTATATAAGAAATTTGCCATGTATGTGAAGTAAAAAAATGATCAAAAATTTTCCATGGCATTTTTTAATCAAAATTTCCTTTTTCGTGTAATAAAATTGCCGTGTATTTGAAATAACACCAAAAAATGACCAAAATTGCCATGGCAAATGCTTATTCAAATTTTATGCTTCCAATTTTATGTTTACACAAAAGTTAAATTGCCATGAGCGCATAAAGTTGACATCTATGTAAAAGTATATTTGCCATGGCAATATAAGTAATTTTGCCATGGTAATGAATGTGAATTTGGCATGGCAAATAAAAAAATTGCCATGGCAATAAAAAGTAAATTAATTTGCCAAGGCGGTATAAGTAAAGTAGCCATGTTAAGAAAGGTAAATTTGCCATGTATGTGTTCATATAGTAGGAAATGTCAAGACCCATGAACTACATTTCCCATGCTCCCTGAATTTCAACTTCCATGGTCACATGAGAAAGTGATTTTTTGCCGATGTTGCAAAACTAAAAAGAATTCCCTATGATCTCGAATTAGAGGTTGTAATACATGGGAAAATTAGAGAAAATACATGGCAAAACTATCTCTAAAAAAGTGAATAGCAATTTGCCATGGTATGAAAAAATTCATAGCAAAAATGTGGAAAATTTGCCATGGCCTCGCCCTCAGCTTCGGCAGCCACTACGGGCTCCATGATGGGACCTCCTAGAAATGGATGAATTTATATAAAGCTCTATGGTACCCATTTAAGGTATAAAGAGACCGGGGATAACACTTACCCGTAGACTGACACCCAGCCTCTAAAGAGGGGGACTCCGATGAGAATAGCGCCACCACCATCGCCAAAGAAGCTGGTCAGCGATCAAGGCAACACAGAGGACCCACAGCAGATGAGGACTTTTATCCCCTGAGTAGTAGTACTGCTTCTGTGGGACTTGTGGGCAGATAACGATTGGATTTGTCCCACCTATATAAAGGAGGTCTTCTTCCCCAAGAAGACTTACTTCTTATCACCCCCAAGCTCCATTGTTGCCCTAAGCTCCATTTTGCCCGATCTCTCTCCCTAGCCAACAAAACTAGTCATTGTTCTAGAGTTTGGAGTCTCGATCTACACTTCCACCAAGATATATTTGATTCCTCCCACTAATCCCTTGCAGATCTTATTACTCATGGGTGTTTGTGCACCCTAGACGGAAAAGGTCACCTCAGAGCCACAATCAATTGGGGTGAAGCTTCATGGTGGTGTTGGCAGCCTCCAATTAAGTCGTGGAGAGAGCTCCAACCTTGTTTGTAAAGGTTCGGCCGCCGCCTTCAAGGGCATCACTAGTGGAATCGCGAGATCTTGCATTTGTGAGGGTGCGAGGAGAATATGGTGGCCCTAGTGGCTTCTTGGGGAGCCACTATAAAATTTTGTCCATTTAGTGACAAAATCCCTAGTGACAAAACAGGAAACATCGCCTGAAATCATTTCCTATGACAGTCCATCGTCACGAGGTGTTTTCCTCGTGGGGCAGCACCCTAGACAACTTCGGTGACATTCTAGCATGCAATTGTGCGATGCTTTTGGGCATCACTAGGCATGTCAATTTTCCTGGACGATTTGTAGTCTCACAGAAAATGTTTCGTGTCACAAACAATGTTAGGCGGGTTTAGAAAAATGGATAACAAAATGGCTTGTTGGTGTTCAGATCACAGTACCTTATAAATTCTACCATGGTAGAGTTTATAACATATTAGAATCAAATTTTCATTGTTTAGGGTTGAGATGCTCATATCAAAATCCATTGAGTATTTCTTCATAGAACATACATATTCATCATCATCACATCAGTACCAATAGTAGCATAAAACATGACATACAGAGGTGGACGATCACCGAGGCAACATGACAGAGAATCGAAACCACTCCTTATCTGGTTCAACAGCAATGATACCGAGTAAGAAAAAGGTCCCTGCACGTCCATGCTATAGCACGAAGATCATCTTGTCTCCAATATCCATGTCGTACATGTAGACTACTTTGCGCCACCCATTAAGGACGATGCTTCCATCTCCTTGTCCTGAAGCCGAGTATGAAGTGGAACTGATGTTCACTCTAGGATGGATAACAATGGTTAGGTCTCCATTTGCACCCATCTCCTTAGGCACAACACATTACAGAAGTATCTGGTGGAATAACACAATTTGAACACTTTAAGCAATCTACATAAGTACCTAGACTATCCGAATATACTGAGAGTAGATACAATTCTAACCATGATTCTGTCATCAATGTTGGTCTTTTCAAAGTGTGCAGCAGGGGCATGTAGGAATGATCTCTTGGTCCAGTATTGTAATCGTCCGCGAGCATCCAAATTTGATCAACAAAGCCGACGACAAACCACATCTCTTCCTAGGTTACTCTTCTCCCTTCAGTAACGTCCATGTTGTCTATACATTATTTTGTTATAGTATCCACTCTGTAATAATCTATGAAATATTTTTAAATAAGATTTGTTAAATATAACAGCTTGATGAAATTTATTAGTTAAAATTGCTTGATATTTGCCAGAATACTTACACGGATGAGTTATTGGATCAATGCTCAAACGTACCCGGAGGAGACGTTTAGGTTTTCCACTTAGTCTGAGGGACATTTCCGTACCTACTTTCAACTGGTACACTTGGGCAAATTCTTTCCAAGTACGTCCTGTGAAAAAGGTCATATCTTCTTCGTTCCTGATCATACATAGGAAATAGAAGCCCTCTCTTATCTCCGGTTGGACATGTACGTGGTCCTGACAGATCTGTTTATACTTAGCTTCTTCAGAAGTTCGTCTCTTGCAAAGTAGGGGATGCACTGAGCAAAATTCAGTGATTGCTCAAATTTATTTTGGCTGTTTATGAAGCAGGTACCGTTTATGAGAGGGGTTAATACCATTTCTGATAGTGCTTACTAGAATTTAGAAACATTGGATATCACAAATTAGGTTATGAATTTGTTAGTTTCAGAATGATTTATGAAAATATCAGTGCTGCAATACAAATCTATAACTTTCTATGTCGGTGGAAACGACACCTATGGAATCACTGGGATCCCTTCTACAGTTGGCGGGCGCGAGGATATGCAAAGAGCGGGCCTGGCAGGAAGCACACGGATCGTTTACCCAGGTTCGGGCCGCTAAGATGGGTAATCCCCTAGTCCTGCTTTGGTGGATGTATTTGAGTGTTCGTGTGTTCTTGAGCTAGCTACGGGGTGCAACTTGCCCAAAAGAGCCGAATCCCTCTCCTGGTCGCCTCGGGCCTCCTTTTATAGGAAAAATGGGTTGCCACAGTGGCACACAGGAGGTGGAAAGGTCTACAGTCGATAAGCTTACCCTCTGGGACCGTCGGACAAACACATTTAATGCGCTGCCGACGTGCCCCCTTGCTTTATCAGGGACGGCAAGGAAGCACGTCCCAGCTGTCGCCGCCTTGCCTGGCCTCGACACGCGTCCGAGCTGATGAGGCATCACGGCGCCACGTTGGCTGGCTGCTGGGCTGGCGCGGTGGTGGAGCCTTCACGAAGACCTGCATGCCACCATGCAGGTGCTTGCTGAGCTGGTTGTGGAGGCCGCTCGTCGCCACGCAGGTGCCTGCTCAGTTGGTCGAGCTGGTAGCTGCATGGATGGCGGTGGAGCCTTGGCAGACGCGGGCCAGGCTATGGCCCCGCTAATTCCCTCGGTAGGGATCTTGCCGGGTTCTGGGAAAGGGTCTTGCCGTGGCGTTGCAGTCATCCCCGGCAAGGGTCTTGCCTTGGTTGTCTTGCGCTTTGGCTTCTCTCCGTCTTCCCTCCTCTGCCCTACTAAATGTGGCAGTGGCGCGCGGCTGACTGCCCATGCACAAGTAAAGGGGTCAAAAGGAGAGCCCCTACTTTTGTACACCGACAGGAACCCCCGGGTCTGGGCCACACATAAGCGCGACGCGTTGTTGGGCCAGGCCCAGAATGGTGCGCGGGCAGGTGGGCCGGATTTTTACCGTAGTAATTGTTTCGTCCGCTGCGCTTCCCCCACGACCCGCGTTGAACGCGCGATGTGGAGGGTCGTGTGTGACGTGGGGGTCATGCGTGGGGCGGTTCCTGCATGCATGCGTCACATCATGGTAAAGAGGCGGCTCGCGCCTTCCCCATAAAAAAGGAGGGAGGTGCAGAGGTGCGACTCATTTACTGAGTGGATTCGGGTCATGGTCTTCAAGGCGCCCACGCCCCATGATCACGGGGTGGGGAACGGTCGCCTCACCCGTCACCTCGATCCTGCTCGCTCGCCATGCTTCCCCCATGCAGGTGGCAGGCGGTGGAGGCGGGAAACCGGGCCGTCGCTGATTGGGGCAGTGGGTCGGTCCTAATTCCCTGTGCCTCCGATGGCTGGATTGGTTGAGTGGGGCGGCCGAGCCTCGACCCCGCCCCTTTATAAGGAGGGGGAGGGGGATGTCATCCCACATTCTCTTAGCATCCATCATCTTCCACCTCCGCTCCTTTCTTCCACCCGCCATGGAGAGAGGGGGTGCAGGCCCTTCGACGGTGGCAGCGAGGGTCGCCGCTCGACAGCACGTTCCTCCTTCCCAAGAGTCCGCGGCGGCGGAGCTGGCTACGAGAGGAAGGGGGAGGGGCGAGGCCAAGGTTGTCATGGCGCTCGGGGAAGAGGGGGACGAGGCGGCACAATGGCCGTGCCTCCACCATCGATGCCTCCCGCGATGGAGGGCCACGTCGGGGACCAGCCCCGTGAGTTCTTCATCAGGCTGCGCTAGCCATCGCGTCGTCGTATTCTTCTCCCTACCCCATTTGCTCGAGAGATGGAGCTTGATCCGCCCCAGACCCTCAGGTTGCACATGAGGGGCTGCGGGAACGGCGGCACGCGGGTCGACGTCGACTTCCCCGCTCCTCATGTCATGTACCTTCGTCGCAGATGGAAGACATTTGCTCGCGTCCACAGTCTGATGGCGGGGCTCGTCCTCTACTTCAAGTTAATGGAGGACGTCCTGCTCTTTGTCAAGGTCCTCGGAGATCTTGGAACTCACCTGAAGTGCTGCATGGAGAACTCTTCCGGTGATGAAGATTCCTCCTCGAGCGGGAGTGACGAGGAGGACAGCGACAACGACGACGAGGGCGTCGAGCGGCGGGACGCCGACCTCGACACCGACTGACCGCGTCGCCCTTCCCTCGGCCTCACGCCCTGCCAAGGGCCTTCCTCGTCATGCTCTCCATCGGCGCGTTCCCCATCGCCTCCTTGGGCTGCTGGCGTACACTACAAAAAAAAAAAGACACATCCGTGACATTTTGGGCCGAACGAAATTTTTTTCTGTCATACTTATGACACTTCTATGAAGATAATTGTGACAAAACCCAGTATCATCATAGATGTGGTGGGGTCCTACTTCTATGACAAAAATCATGACATAAAATGGGCTTTTCGTCCTGGGCGGGCCGGAGACGCAGCTGCATGACATTCTTTGGGTCGTCCATGATGGAAAAAACCATGGTAGAAGCGAGGGCGAGGAAAATATCGGGATGTTCCCGGTTATGGTGGGTGGTCGGGGCCGAGCGATGCGCGTTTCTCTCATACACGCACGCGCATGGGTGCGAGGCATTGGGCTCTCACTGAACCCGAGCGATTGCACTGCAGGCTACACGTTACAGAACCCGAGCGATCGATCGATGGCTGTTAGCTGAACCCGATTGACCAATTCCTTCGCTACTGCTGCTAACTGAAGCCTATCGATGCTGCCTCTGGATGAACAGTGAGCATTGCTGGGGGGGTTTGGATGAACAGTTCCCGGTGAGGGTGGATGAACAGGACCATGTGGTGTTGCCTCTGGATGAACAGTATCCTGATTGATCGAGCCGGTTGGGGCTGGATGAACAGGACGCCATGGAGGGCTGGATGAACAGGACCACCCCGTGGAGGGCTGGATGAACAGTAGTCAGTGGAGGGCAGGATGAACAGTAGCCCGTGGAGGGGTGGTTGAATAGGAGCCCGTGGGGAGGGCTGGTTGAATAGTAGTCGGTGGAGTAACGTGCGGTGGAGGCTGGATGAATAGGAGCCCGTGGATGAACAGTCGTAGGTGGAGTCTGGAGGAAGTTGACGGTGGATGAGCAGTAGCCCGTGGAGGCTGGAGGGGGTGGACGGTGGAGATGAACAGTATCCCACGGAGTCCCATTTTGCGGTACACCACAGCCCTCCCGATGAACAGGACCCCCGTTTCGACCGTAGCGCTCCAACACAAGTACGTTTCCTCTGTTATGCGGTACGCCACACCCCTCCTGATCAACAGGACCCCCGTTTCGACCGTAGGAGGTCTGTTTCCTCCATTTTGCGGTATGCCAGACCCCTCCTGATCAACAGGATCCCGTTTCGAACATGGCCGGTCGAACACAAGGTCGTTTCCTCCATTCTGCGGTACGCCAGGCCTTGTTTCCATCGGCTGTTCCGTCCAAGCCCTCCCGATGAACACGATGACGCATTCTGTTCCGACCCAGCCGGTTGGCTCCCCATGAACACGACGACGATGTTGTTTCTCCGTTCCAACCAAGCCATGTACACGAAGCTCGGCCAGACGACGTGCTGAAAGTAGGGCCCGAGACCCCGCCCGTATGTACGTACGTGGCCATATTTACTTTCTTGCACCCTGGCCGCTGTACGTACGTGTACATGCTACGTGTGCGCCTCTACTACGACACGTGTGCGCCTCTACATCGACCAGTATGTACGTAAACGTAACGTTCACGACCAGAATGGCAACGCTACGTACGCTTCGACCAGGTCGGTCCCGACTGTCAGGCTCTTCCTTGCGTGCGAAGATGTAGCTGGTGGGTCCCAACAGTCAGGGTGGCGAATCATTTTTTTTGTTTTTGCCCGGACGCACTTCCTTGCGTGCGAAAATGTAGCTGGTAGGTCCTAGCAGTCAGGGGGAAATGTTTTTTCGCGAAATACGGTGGCCCGTCTAGTGGGTCCCCGCTGTCAGGTGGAGGAATAATTATTTTGCGCGTAATAAGGAGGCACTTCATTGCTGCGGCGTGGACCCAGCTGTCAGCCTCTCCATATACAGTCCATGTCTGATGGAAGTCGTTCCTTGACCATGTTGACCACGCCGCACCGAGAGCACCAGGGCAGTGGACGACGGCAAGGCCTAGGAAGGGGACGATGCAGAGCCGGGGAAGACGCGGTAGTGGATGCCCACGCATAGAGGAGTACGAGGGTTCACTGGTTCGCTGCAGTGTGAGGCTGCCGTCGCCGCAGAATAATAGGGGGTGTGGGTGAGTAGAGGGATGGCCTGGACAGCAGTGGGAACAGTAGGGGGCGGTGAGGCCTCCGTGGAAGCCCAGCCGGCCACGAGAGGCAGGAGCATGCGACACGACCGGCGCTGCTTTGGGCGGCTGGAGCAACAAGACCAGAGGTTGAAGAAGCACTAAGACCGTTGGATGGACATCGTACGATCACTGGAGCTAGAATCATTCATATTGACTAAGTTGACAAAGCACTCCGTCCCCGTCAACTTATTAGGCCCACAAGTCAGCCTCCCACCAAGGTGGGTCCCAACCAGCAGGGGGAGTATTCATTTTTTTCGTGCGTAATAAGGAGGCACTTCCGTGGGTCCGAGCCGACAGCTGGGGAACATTTTTCAAGAATACAAAGGGGCCCGTCCGATGGGTCCCAGCAATGGGGGAGTTTTTACAAAATATGGTGGCCCGTCCGGTGGGTCCCTATTTGTCGGTGGAGGAATCATTATTTTCCGCGTAATAAGGAGGCACTTCCTTGCCGTCGTGGACCCGGTATCGGCCTCTCCACGCATGATCCATGTCCGATGGAAGCCGTTCCTTGACCATGTTGACCACGCCGCGCCGAGAGCACCAGGGCGGTGGACGACGGCGAGGCCTAGGAAGGGGACGACGCGGAACCGAGGAGGACGCGGCAGTGGAAGCCCGTGCGGAGAGGAGTACGAGGGTTAACTGGTTCGGCTGCGATGTGAGGTTGCCATCGCCGTAGAATAACAGGGGGTGTGGGTGAGTAGAGGGATGGCCTGGCCAGCGGTGGGTGTAGTAGGGGGCGATGAGGCCTCCGCGGCATGACAATTGGCCACGGGAGGCAGGAGCACGCGGCACGACCGGCGCAGCTTTGGGCGGCTGGAGCAAGAAGACCAGAGGTTGAAGAAGCACAACGGCCATTGGATAGACATCGTACGTTCACTGCAGCTAGAATCGTTTATATTGACTAAGTTAACAAAGCCCTTGGTACGCGTCAACTTAGTAGGCCCACAGGTCAGCCTCCGAAACGGTGCGCCCCAGATGTCAGGGGGAGGAATCATTTTTTGGGCGGCTGAAGCAAGAATATCCGAGATTGAAGAAGAAGCACGACATCCGTTGGATGGGCATCCAACGGCCACAGCTACCACAACCCTGTGTGGTTGACAAAGCCTTGCATACGCGTCAACTTAGTTTTTTTAGTGTACGCGTCAACTTAGAAGGCCCACAAGTGTGTGGCAGAGGACATATAACCCATTTACGATTTGTAAGAATGTACATCCCATTTTTTTATTCTAATGGAATTTATTACAACCCATTTACAGTTTGTTAAAAGTACAGCCCATTTTCTAGCTAGGACAATGATTAATAATTTCAACCAACCGCTCAAAACAGAATTAAAAAATCCCACATTTTTATGGGATCCGAAATATTTTTATCCGAAATTTCTAGTCAGATTAAATATAATATCAAAATAAAGTTGTATTATGTTAAAATCCAACGAAATATTGCGCGCGCAACAAGTA
Organism: Aegilops bicornis; assembly: GCA_021605145.1. NCBI lineage: Eukaryota > Viridiplantae > Streptophyta > Magnoliopsida > Poales > Poaceae > Aegilops > Aegilops bicornis. The sequence goes on along the minus strand of CM038671.1, from coordinate 417,185,034 downwards.
ATGAAATTAAAATTTTCAAATTCCGAAAATAATATATTTTTAAAACTAATTACGCGTTTGGTGCATTTTTTATAGTTACTACCTAGTTATTATAATTACATCCCATTTATTATTTCTTAAAGTCCATTTTCTTGTTAAGCCTAATGCATACCTCCTAGGAAAGTTTGCAGCCCAGCGGGGCGGAGAATAACAAGTTGACCCGGATATTGTGTACAACTGTCGGCCCAGTTGCATTAGTGATGTTGAAAAAAGGCCTGTGTAGTACAGTACAACCTAACATGGCTACTCAGCCCACATTCAGCGACGCTGGAAAGGCCCAAACAAGGCTTCTATACAACTTTTTGAAGTCATTGAGCTCAATTAATAACTTAAGAAAAAAGTTAGTGGAACCTAATTAAAAGTTGTCACGAGCGAAGAAATAATTCAGCGAGTCCCACTTGTGCGTGTGTGCATGTGTGTGTGTGTGTGAGGGAGAGAGAGAGACCCATCGGTCGATGCTCGTAAATACATCTTTCAGCCATATGCATTGCTGATGCTCAGTAAAAACTTATATAGTTGACACAATCATATAGAACATCATAGCACACTGAACTTGCATACAAAAATTTCACGCAGGCGGCACAATCAGGATGGAAGCAGTGGACCGCTACGGGTAGGGCTATGTTGAAACCAACGAACTAGTAAATAACGGTTCATCGTCTTTATCAATGACAGGGAAATATCTTGAATATTGTGCAAATAAAACAGACAGACAACACAATAAGTTCTGCTGGCACATTAAGTTGACGTACAACCCTTTCTAAAAAAAGTTCAGGTACAAAATTAGAACAGGTCACAATCAAATGTACTGGCACATCAGTGCTTCACACCCATAGCTTGGATTTAACCAGTATCTGACAAGATTCAGTTGTTACCTCAAATTAGAGCACATCCAGCAGCCAGCTCGCCTCTTCTCTCGAGAGAAGCGATGGCCTCCCAGGCGATGGAGTAGGCCCTGTGCCATCCATCATTCCGAGCAACACGGGGAAAGTCTGACGTTGACTGCTGTAATGGACGTCGTCGACGGACCCTGGCACCAACGGCGGCGGCATGACTTCGATTGATGGATTGAACACTTCTTTGACATGCACAAACACTCGACATGGTACATCCCTAACGTGGTCATGGCGGCCTTGGTGGTGATGAATAGTACAACCCGGTTCCTGCACCGTATCTCAACACCAATCACCTTCAAAGATGGTGGACGGCTTCTTCATCCATGCTATAACCGCCGTGAGCCCAACTATGCGGAGGAACAAACATACTTACGAGCTCACCTACAAGGTCGTTGATAAGCTCATTCATGGACTCGCTGTTCCAAGCACGTCGAGGCATGCCGTGGAAGGTAAGCTTTGTTAAAAACTCAAGCTCAGAGGGCATCGAGCCCCATCCTGGGTGCCACCGATCAAAGCTCACCAGCGCGCCATCGCAGAAAAAACACTGGGAAGATTCAAACATACGACTGCAGTCGAAAGTTGTCCGGAACCTGACAAAGAAATTAGCCGGTGGCGTACAGACTTCGACGAGCAAGTCACTTATTTGGATGCCGTGCGCAATGCCGAGAGCTTTGACAAGGTCGTCCGGCGAGACGGGAGGCCGGTCGCCGTTGATGGTTACCATCGACGCCGGCAAACAAATCGGTCATCAAGCGCCGCCATGCCACTGTTGAGCGACATCACGCAGCGACCGAAGGCAGGACGGACCTCAGGATCTCCGGCTCGGAGATCCGCGTTGACCGGCGACATGATAGTGAGCTTGAGTATAGGGAGCACAGGAGGGGGATTTGGGGGAACTGGAGTAGGAATCGAGATTCCAGAGGTGGGGGAGGGGCGGGAGATTGGGGATGAAAAGGTAGCTTGACTTTTGAACACGCTCCAATATGCTCTCGGCGCATAAGCTGTGAAAAACACCGGTGGTGCCCACATGTCGGCCTAAGAGTCCTTATTCTTTCTTTTTTGGAGAGCCCAGCCTTTTTTTAGGATCTTTTGAGAGCCCGACCTGAGAGTCATAATTGACCTGTTTGGCATTGCGTTACTACTCGGCCCATATTCAACGACACCTCACTGGCCCAAACAAGTGTACATCATCGAAAATACACTGAGCTCGAATTAAATAACTTGAAAAAAGGAGATACACTCTGAACACTGGAGAATGGTGATGTCCTCATTTAGCCCACCAGTATTTCGAGACAATAAACAGTTCGAAACAACGATATATACGACATTCAAACACTGACTAGTGACTACTACTGACATAAACAGCAAGACATGATATTTCATAAGAAGTCTTGCTACACCACCAAAACGCACCCATCTGCAGCGCTCAGACTCTCGTGATCCAAACGAGAATGACATTCTAAACAGAGCCAAATATTACATAGCAAGAGTGACATAGACGAGGATGACCAAATGACAAGGAATATGCATAACAAAAGAAAGAACTACCCATCCAGAACAAGCCGCGAAGACAACAAAGTCATTCGAAGAGATGATACAACACCATCATAATTTGCAGCCCCGCTTCAGCGACCAATGATCCGGAGACACCAGTACTCCACCCTTTCGACGCAACAGCCCAATTACCTATCAACCTGAAGGCTTGAACCACATCACTTCCTGTCTTAATTGAGACATCCAAGGATCAAAGTTAATCCGGATGCCTTTGTCATTCTCGCATTCTTTTGGCTGCAGGCTATATCGTTGACAATCAGGGGAGTTTGCTCCCGAACTCCTAGGGCTCGCCGTGTAGACACAGTTTTCCATAGCAAACAGAGCCTCTCTGCCATCAAGGTCCTTGCCAACGTTGATCTCCTGGTTAATCGGATAATTGAGTCCCAGAAACAGAGAGTGTGAACCAAGGCTGTTTACCCACCTCCAACTAAAAGATCCTGAAGGCCCCAACAAGCTGGTATCCTGCTCATAGACGTAATAGCCACTGTCCGGATACTCATGTATTTCACGGTGCTTGTGTACAGTGGGGTTTTTGCAATATAACTTTCCGGCTCATGTCTCCGAATGATGATCAGTCTTTTGTCGTCGTCAGATCAAGCGAGGAACCAGTTGTGCTTCCCTGTTTTTGGCAAAGGTGGTGTGATTACAAAGGGCAGTGACTGTAGGGACACTGCATCATATCAAAAAGGACATGCATTGTTAATGTAAGATCAACATTGTTCAGAGTATGAGTAGGATAATGCAAGAAACAACATTGTTAATGTAAGATCAGCATTGTTAATGTAAGATCAGCATTGATATGTCCCTGTTGGAGCTGGGAGGAAAATACAGGGAAATGTATAGTGGGTTCGAAAATATAGAAGTGCCATGCATGTGGTTATACTCATGTTATCTCGCAATCGATTCTTCACGCATGCATGTTACGGAATCATGTTCTGTCCTCACAAACAAATTCTTCAAGGTAACTAACAGACCATGCATTTTTATATAATCGTGTTTTGTGGGCAAATTTTTTGTGAGGATATTATTCTAGCCATTGATTGCTGAAGGGCGAATATAGGTATGTACACATGGTAAGCATTACAGGATTTCACTACTTCCAAATATAGAGTTCTCCATATGCACACTTACTTCCCTAATGTATGGTTAGATGAAACCAACAGTGTGTTGCATGTTTCTACATCATGAAAATGAGGAAACTAACATGGCCATTGATACACACTCATATTTAGTAGTAGTATATAGATTACTGTAAAATAAGGAGAATATCCATATATTCCCAACCGTTTGATTATTCAGGGGTACAAATTGGCTGTAATGACATGATCACAATCGCATGAATTAACTCATTCCGAAATATAGCTGATTTACGGCGTCTCTAATACATTGCCATAGTTCTACTCAAATTCTGCTCAAACAAGGATATGCCAATCATCACAAAAAGTTCAAACAGTGTCATGGCGTCATCATTAACATGAGACGGAAACAACTTACACGCGCCGTCCCAGCAATACGTGGTGCCATATGCTTTGTCGATCGAGTAGATGATGCCATTGTGTTCAATAGCATCACAGAAGTGTGTATCAGCTTTGACTATGATCCATTGTGAGATGAGTTGTCTCCAGCTAAAGAAGGCACCGCCGTAAAGATAGGCGGGTCCACGGTCGAACAAGGCAACTAGCTTGAAGTCTGCGTAATTCGCATGTCGTGTGGGCACTTGGTAGATTACAATCTTCTGCAAAACAAGGTCCGTCCAACTGCCTTCATATGGATCCTGCACGGTTCGCGTTCGGCCATGTTGGAGTTTGGAAGGTGGGGTTTTGGGGGGCTTGATTTACGGGGGAGAAGGCTGTCGGTGCTGGAGTGGCTAGCAAGGTAATAGTGGTACTGGGGGAGGCGAGCCAGGCGAGGGTATGCGGGGGCACAGTGAGATAATGAAGAGTGACCTCAGGATCTCTGGCGAGACGGAGATGGAGATGGAGTGGTGCTAGGGGAGAGGGAGACAAGGCAAGGCATGCTATACAGCGGCGGTGACAGTGACTACACAGTGCACAAGGTGAGGCTGCCTTTGGTAACCCGGACACGCTGCCTGGACTGGTGTCACCTTGGGCGCAGGGTCTTGTCACTTCACTGTGAGGACCGGATGAATAATAGTATTTTGACCATCAAGTGTACCACAGTTGTACTACTACTACTAGTAGGAGTAGTAGGAACATGAGTACACTCCCGTGCTAGCATGCCTCTGGGTTCACTTCATCCTCCAGCTATCATCCATATTGCGAGCAGAACCAAATTCTCGTGCGTGCGGAAGCGCGAAGAAGGACTTTTCTTTTTTGAGGATAACCGCATATTCCTTAACCGTAGTAGAAACATGAGTAGTACTCCCTCCGGTCCTCTTTTGTCTGCGCATAAATTTTTCAGTATTTCTCTAATTAGTCCGCATATATACCCTTTTGCATGTGCCCATTTCCTCCATGCCCCGCATTCACAGCATTAATTAAGCGTGACGCATGAGCAGCCGCAGCCCGACTCCGACCAATAAACTGCAGCATGCAAGTGGGCCACTACGTGCACGTGGGAGAGAGAAAAGGCAACCGAAGAGCCCGTCCCAATCCATTGCATGCAGCACTCAAAACACCGCACCTCTCCTCATGCATGCGCATAACTTCTCCCATTTACTTCTCCGCCGGAACCGATTTTCCTCGGCTTTTTCACTACTCCTTGATCTTCATTTGCATCCAAACCACACTGCATTCACATTGTTTTAACCTCTTCACATCCTCCCGGAGTAATTAAAGCCCCTATAAATAATCATCTTCTTGATTAGATTAGCCATCTAATCATAATTCTCCAAACCATAGCCCTCCGGTCCGTGGTTCCAAATGGCGAAAGAGATCGAGATGCAGGTTTTTAGCGTCCAACATGTCCTCGTCGAAGGCTCGTTGAGCATAGTTGCCACAGTCACCGACCACCCAAGGGTTGTTCGGAAGTGGATCAATAATGTATCCAACTCCCAAAAGGTGGAGATGAATGTCATCGGTCTCGACGCAAAGTACATGGAGCGTGCCACTGGGAAGATCCAACGCGCCGCTGTCCTTCAGTTGTGCCTCGAAGATGATGTTTTGGAGTACCACATCATACACGCGCCTTCCATACCAGGTGAGCTTCACGATTTCTTGTCTCGGGAGGACATATACTTCTGTGGGGCAGCCTTCACAGGGGATAAACAGAAGTTGGAGCCGTACAACCTTGATTTGAAAAGCATCGCTGACCTACAAACCAAAATAAAAATTCCTGTAGAAGATTGTGATAAACCGACACCATCCCTATTCGACGTAGCAAATTTTGTGCTAGGAACAAATCTTCAGAAGGGTGACGAGACGCTGACATTAAGGTCGTCTGAATGGGAGAATTATCCCTTGACGTACGAGCGGATAAAATATGCTGCCCTCGATGCCCGTGTGAGTTTCGAGATAGCTGCAAGGTCCGTAGAGCTTGTTGTAAGCCGTCTCCTGAAAAAATGAGAACAAGAAGAAGGAGAAGAAGAAGAAGAAGAAGAAGAAGAAGAAGAAGAAGGAGAAGAAGAAGAAGGAGAAGAAGAAGAAGAAGAAGAAGAAGAAGAAGAAGAAGAAGAAGAAGAAGAAGAAGAAGAAGAAGAAGAAGAAGAAGAAGAAGAAGAAGAAGAAGAAGAAGAAGAAGAAGAAGAAGAAGAAGAAGAAGAAGAAGAAGAAGAAGAAGAAGAAGAAGAAGAAGAAGAAGAAGAAGAAGAAGAAGAAGAAGAAGAAGAAGAAGAAGAAGAAGAAGAAGATGTTGCACAATCAGCAGGGCATTATGGATGGATGAACTATTTCCTCTCTTGTAAAAAAATATTCCCTCTCTATGGAAGTTCAACTATGGCGACCATCACGTTTCATCCACTGCCACTCGTGATTCCCACGACGCTGCTCCAACCCATGGCACCACGTCCCCCGACGTGCGCCTCACCCCTCTCGGCCACACCACCCCTCTGCCTTTGTGTGCATGACATGTGGGCCATGTTAAATGTGGCGAGCATCAAGTTTCTACCACAGCCACATGCGATTCCCACGACGCCGCATGAACCCATGACACCACACGTCCCGCACCATCGAATTTTCATCCAGCGGCTGTGACACATTTCATCCCGGGCATCAATCCTCAGTTGGAGTACTTCTGTACTAGAGGTAGTACCCGCCGGTGTGGCCATCTACGCCAGAACGCCGACGCCTCGGCCTGTGGCACCCTCGCCACGGCCACGCCACCACCAGCCGGTTCATCTCGAACGAGTGAGTCGCGAACCACACCACCACCATGAGAATGACATGTGGGCCAGCCACATTTAAGGTCCGCATGTCATTGACTCATAGGCCGGGCACTAAGCCACTGAAGTTCGATCCCGTGGGCCCCGAGAGGGAAATGTAACTCCTGCGGTAGGCCTTGTGGTGCTTTCAGACAAGACGAGCTCCTGCCAAACCCGAATTTGTTTCTTACTACTACCAACTACTAGTAAGGTACACGTGCATTGCACGCATGAGATTCAGTGGTTTATGATTATGCTTCTACATGTGAAGTCTTCTAGATTCTACATGTGGCAAAATCTGGTGGAATGTAGATGATATCCAACGGCCAGTAGTGCTCGGATTTGCCATCTTTGTACCGTCGGATTGGCTTCATCCAACGACCAACTTTCAAAGTTATGGTTTGGTTTGCAGCCTAAGGTTGCCATGCCTAAGCTTAGGCGTGCCGGCATGTGTTTGGTTCATTGCTACACTTATGGCTTGCCACACTTTTCTAGCTACATGGTCCACATGTCATAGCTCAACTTCTTGCCAAATCTTGCCACACTTGTGGTGGCCATTTTGTTAGCCACATTTTTGTGGCGGACACACTTGCCTAAGCTTAGTTGTGGCAAAATTAGTCATGAATGAAGTTCAACCATGGAGTCTTCTAGATTCTACATGTGGCGAATCTGGTGGAATGTAGATGATATCCAACGGCCCGGTAGTGCTCGGATTTGCCATCTTTGTACCGTCGGATTGGCTTCATCCAACGACCAACTTTCAAAGTTATGGTTTGGTTTGCAGCCTAAGGTTGCCACGCCTAAGCTTAGGCGTGCCACAAGTGTGTTTGGTTGCATTCTCGTCTCAGCATAATTGTTCCCTCTTCATGCATGCTCAACTCAACACCCCTCTTCATGTATGCTCTCTTCATGCATGCTTCTAGTGTATTTGTGCTAATCTAGTGTGGACTCATGCACCCTCCATACACTCTACCAAGCACCCAAAAATGGGTCGAGAAGGAAACTCTTGGGATCATGCACCCTTCATACACCCTACCAAACACACCAGGCATGTGTTTGGTTCATTGCTACACTTGTGTCTTGCCACACTTTTCTAGCTACATGGTCCACATGTCATAGACTCAACTTCTTGCCAAATCTTGCCACACTTGTGGTGGCCATTTTGTTTAGCCACATTTTTGGTTTCAGACACACTTTGCCTAAGCTTAGTTGTGGCAAAGTTAGTCATGAATGAAGTTCAACCATGGAGTGTTCTAGATTCTACATGTGGCAGAATCTGGTGGAATGTAGATGATATCCAACGGGCAGTAGTGCTCGGATTTGCCATCTTTGTACCGTCGGATTGGCTTCATCCAACGACCAACTTTCAAAGTTATTCACACACTATATAGGGGGTATAGATATAGATGTGCCGGCCCGTTGCAATGGATCCAAAGTATATCTGTTTAGTGGAGTGCACTCTAAACACATTATCTATTTATTTTTCTCTAACCTTTCGTAGCCATGCAACCAAGCCACATAAGCTTCATGGGTGCCCCCCACATCATATTATTCATACTACGTTGACAGAAAAAAAGATAAATCATCCCAAACAAGATCTTCCTGTTTTTTGTTCCTACGATGATGTGTAGTGCACGTACCTACTAGTTGTATAGTGGTAGTACTAGTTGTATAGTACAAACTTGGTACTAGTAGGAGCAGAGTAGTACGGAATGCTCCTACTCTATCAACGAGCCCCATCTGACACCAAATTTCTTGGCTTCCGTGCTACAGCTAGATCTTCCCCTTGTTTATGTTTTCCAACCCGGCGGCGGGCGGGGTGCGGTTTGCCAATAGTCGGTTTGCTCACCCCTCTCGTGCACCTCACCCCTCTCGGCCGCACCACCCCTCTGCCTTTGTGTGCATGACATGTGGGCCACCTTAAATGCGGCGAGCATCAAGTTTCTACCACAACCACAGGCGATTCCCACGACGCCGCATGGACCCATGACACCACACGTCCCGCACCATCGAATTTTCATCCAAATTTGTGACACATTTCGTCCCGGGCATCAATCCTCAGCTGGAGTACTTCTGTACTACAGGTAGTACCCACCGGTGTGGCCATCTACGCCTCGTAATGCCCTGACGCCCAGCTGTGGCACCCTCGCCATGGCCACGCCACCACCAGCCGGTTCATCTCTAATGAGTGAGTCGCGAACCACACCACCACCATGAGAATGACATGTGGGCCAGCCGCATGTAAGGTCCGCATGTCATTGACTCATAGGTCGGGCACTAAGCCACTGAAGTTCGATCTCGTGGGCCCCGAGAGGGAATTGTAACTCCTGCGGCAGGCCTTGTGGTGCTCCCGCAGTACGTGCTCGTGCCGAACCCAGAATTTGTTTCTTACTACTACCAACTACTAGTAAGGTACACGTGCATTGCACGAATGAGATTCTGGTGGTTTGCGCATTATGCTTCTACATGTGGAGTCTTCTAGATTCTACATGTGGCAAAATCTGGTGGAATGTAGATGATATCCAACGGCCAGTAGTGCTCGGATTTGCCATCTTTGTACCATCGGATTGGCTTCATCCAACGACCAACTTTCAAAGTTATGGTTTGGTTTGCAGCCAAGGTTGCCACGCCTAAGCTTAGGCGTGCGGGCATGTGTTTGGTTCATTTCTACACTTGTGGCTTGCCACACTTTTCTAGCTACATGGTCCACATGTCATAGACTCAACTTCTTGCCAAATCTTGCCACACTTGTGGTGGCCATTTTGTTAGCCACATTTTTTGTGGCAGACACACTTAGCCTAAGCTTAGTTGTGGCAAAGTTAATCATGAAAGAAGTTAAACCATGGAGACTTCAAGATTCTACATGTGGCGTAACATGGTGGAATGTAGATGATATCCAACGGCCAGTAGTGCTCGGATTTGCCATCTTTGTACCGTCGGATTGGCTTCATCCAACGACCAACTTTCAAAGTTATGGTTTGGTTTGCAGCGTAAGGTTGCCACAATAAGCTTAGGCGTGCCACAAGTGTGTTTGGTTGCATTCTTGTCTCAGCATAATTGTTCCCTCTTCATGCATGCTCAACTCAACACCCCTTTTCATGTATGCTCTCTTCATGCATGCTTCTAGTGTATTTGTGCTAATCCAGTGTGGGCTATTGTTGCAAAAATGCCACAACTTACCTCACAGCCGTTACATGCAGATCTAATGGTTAGAAACGACGGATGGCAGACACACCACCAACACCAACTGAGTCATTTATGGGAGTAAATATTTCTCAGGCTGTTTTGATGAGGTGAGGGAGGGATGTGGTTGCTTTCAAGATAATAAGGGGTTTTCTGTAAATTGGAGCAGAGAAGTGGGCTATTGTTACAAAAATGCCACAACTTACCTCACAGCCGTTAGATGCAGATCTAATGGTCAGAAACGACGGATGGCGTATATACCACCATCACCAATCGAGTCTTTTATAGGAGTAGGAGTAGAGAAACATGTATAAATTGTAACATTTTGGTTCTGCTCCTTGGCACGATCGATAGATAGAAATAACGATTGGAAATGCTAGGGCGAGGCTATTTCCGCCAGATAAGCAGGGTACGTAGTAGCTAGGTTGGTGCATCGTCGGTTTGGTCACACACGGTCCGACATGTTCTAGTGTTTCTAGCAAGATGCCCGCGCGTTGCACGAAGTTGATGGAAAAGGTAAGCACAACTTATAAATTGACGGATGGAGTACTAGTTACAATGATGCATATAATTAAGCAAAGGGATCGCACATGTCGGTATTGGTGGAACGAGAATGCAACACCACAATAAGAATTAAGGCCACGATGATGATGCAATCGCAGTGGTGGTTCTGAAGGCAAGAAGAAAGATGCATCCATCAACGTCGACCTCCTCCTCCTCAACTTAGGCGCCGGGCCACCGGCCGTGGCTAAGGAGTGGCGGCTTTTGTGGCGATGTCGAGGTGCTTCTCAGCAAAGGCGTCCAAGGCTTCCAGCCGGTTGAGGAAGGCCAACATCGTAGCGTCCTCACTGGCCTTGTAGATACCTATGTACACAATTTGCTCGTACACATGGATGTGTAGGTCGATGAATTCTTGTAGGGCGAGGCGCCTCACGGCGAGCGCGACCTCCAGGTGGACATTCTTCGTGGCATCGGCAGGCAGTCGCAGGGCCACCAATGCTTGAAAGAGGTTCCGGCCATGGAGGCCGATTAGGGTGGCAGGCAATGAGGAGCCCGGGCGCGCGAGCTGGCGGAGTACGGCGATGTCATCCGCGAGCTTCCTGAGGACGGTGAACTTGTTGGTGGTGGCAACGGTCATCTGGTCCAACTGAGAGTCGTAGTTGGCATCGATGGCAGCCATCCAACAGCCGGTCTCCAACACCGTCTGGAGACGATCCTCGGCGCCATGCCGCAGGCCGACATTGTGGACCATCTGGCACAGCCGCTAGCCGCTCGCACGCATCGCCGCCATGGGTCTGGAGTGAGCTCTTTTGCGCTTAGTGTAGGTGCTTAGGCAAATGCTTAGGTGCGTACGATGTGGAGATGCATTGGAATGGAGGGGCGCCTTTATATGAGGGCAAACTGTGTTGCATTCACATCATGCAGCCTCTTTTCCCGGTCCTCCTCCCATTACTTCCCTCATGCATTAATTGAAGGAGGATGCATTGGCCGTTCAACATTTTGGGAACCGCTACTCCCTCGCTCGTCTGCATTAAAGCCGTATCAGGAACTGCACCGCCCGCTGTCAAATCAAATAGTATTGCGCCTCCCGCTGCACGCCCGGCTGAACACGCCTCCTCGCCTCCATCAAACCCCTCTGTTAAACCCACATGCAAACCGAGAAACCTACTCCGGCCACATGTCCGTTCATGAGCGGGCCGGAATTAAATGCAACACCGGCCGAGCTCCTCCCGCCCGCCCTCAGTTTAAACGAGGCCAGATGCCAGCCAAGCTCCTACCGTACGCCCTCTATTTACACAAGGCCAGACAGACAGCAAACAAGAATCGCACCCCTCCGCCGCTCCCCCATCTCCGCCTTCACCATTTTCTCCACTCTTCCGATCGCATCCGAGGAGCCGTTCTCTGGCATATTACCCAGCTGGGTGGCCCGCCGAGCCCTCCGGATACGGGCGAGGCCGCTCGGTGCTTCACCAACCTTGCTTGGCCCAACGGAGCGATTGCCGCTAAGCGGTAGCGTGGTTCAGCAACTCGCCGCTCCAGTTCAGCTCGATGAGGAGTGGCGAGTTGCTCCATGCCGGCACGGCGGCGAGCACACGGGTATGGGCGTCGTCGCTGCCGTGTCGTACTGCGCCTCCCGTGTCTGTGGGCGCGCCTCCCGTGCTCAAGGGCAGCGCCATGCGGCGAGGCAGGCCGGTGCGTGGACGGCGACGAGTCGGTGGCCAGCTTCTCCGTATCCGCCGCCATCATTTAGGAGAAGTAGAACACGGGAGGCGCCGCCACTTGGGTCCCATGAAGGCCACCGCCGAGGCGACGACTGCGCATTCAGGTGGTTTCTTTGCTTCTTTGTCTCTTTCGGGGACCTTCGTCAACCCCGCAAAGTGTCTGCCGAACATGAGGAAGACAAAGGGATCAGCGGGCGGCCATTTAGATTATGTACTCCCTCTCCAGCTGGCGGGAAATTTTTGTTCTAAGAATGGATAAATTGTATGTATCTATAACTAAAATAAGTCTAGATACAACCAATTCTAGTACAAGTATTTCCGGACGGAGGGAGTATTAATTATACCAAGATAGCCGGATTGGCACCGCTTAGTTCATGTAAATGTAATGAAATCCATCATGTTTATATGAAGATCCGGCTTTTTATACGAAATCCTTCATGCTTATATGAAATCAGTCCGTGTTTGCACGAATTTCATCTGGTTGGTTAGAGTTGTGAAAATGTATGCCGCTGGCGTTTGATGTCATCCTCATGGAAGGAAACGGGAGGAAATTTGCCAGCTGCCGTTGGAGATGCTCTTATCTTTGGAAATAATAGAGTGACATCCAATCCATTTGAGTTAATTGCGTGTATGATTGTCCCTCTATAAAAAGTTAATTGCATGTACAAAGTGTACACGTGACTTGCGTGGTGGCTCTGACTTAAATACAGAAAGTTAAAAAGAAACAAGTCCATCCTTAATCTTGTATTCTAAGTACTCAGAGGTTCCACTTTGTCAAGATCTGATAGCGAAAAGAAGTATATATTAAATAAGTAATATATAATATAAAAATCTAAAGTTAAAGACAGAATTGAACTCATGTCATCGCTACGAGCATCCGCGCTAACTAACCAGTCCAGCACATTTTTGTTAAAGACCATGTTGCTGATATATCTCCATGTCTACTCTTATACTCCATCCGTTCCTAAATATTTGTCTTTTTCAGATTTCAAATGGACTACCACATACGGATGTGTATGTAGACATATTCTAGAGTGTAGATTCACTCATTTTGCTCCATATGTAGTCACTTGTTGAAATCTCTAAAAACACAAATATTTAGGAACGGAGGGAGTAGAAAACAGAGTTGGTGATGATGGTGTGCGTGCCATCCTGCAATATAGGCCGTCGGATTTATATCTAACCGGTAGGAAGAAAACTATGGCAATTTTGCAAAAATATACCCACACCCCTCTCCACATTCGCAAATACGGCCTTCCCTCGTTCATCATTTTTTATCACAAGATAAACTACTCATACAAATGCATCTTGATGTTCCGTGCAACGCACGGGCATCTAGCTAGTTTCTTTTAAAATACTTACTGCGATAATTGGGTTGAAGTGATAAATTTTATGTCTGCCCCAAATGATTTCGGATTCACTAGTAGTAACAAAGAAAAGGTTGCCTTGTTAATTAACAGAAAACAGGGCAAAAACTATCACATGAGGCCGGTAAAAATGAGGCACACTAGGTTCAGCGTCATCGTCACTACAGCTATGCGCGCGCGAGAAGTCTACATATCGAGGGAGCTACTGAGCGAGGCACAGAGACACAATGTTCGAGAGAGAAACTAATTGACAGATTACGATCAGATTGAGTTGTCACCCTTCTGCTGTCATTGTTGGGGTGAGGGGGGGGGGTGAGGGAGAGAAAGACGTATCGAGTGTGTGCGCGGTAGGCACAGAGGCACAAGTAGCGAGTGTGTGTGTATGTGTGTGTGTTTGAAAGAGGAGTAGATAGATTACTATCAAGATCGAGGTGCCGCCCTACTCCTTCGGTGTCGGGTAGTGTGTGTGCGTGTGTGTCTATTTGAGAGAGAAGCTAGTCGATAGATTAGTATCAAGATCGAGGTGTCACCCTACTCCTTCGGTGTTGGGAAGTGTGTGTGTGTGGTTGCGGGTGTGTTTGTCGGGGCGGGGCAGTGGCACTTACATATCCCTACTCTTATAAAAAAACAGAGTTGGTGATGATGGTGTTCCTGCCATCCTGCAATATAGGCCATCCGATTTATACCCGATGGATAGGAAGGAAACTGTGGCCATTTTGCAAAAAGATACCCACACCCCTCTCCGCATTTGCAAATAAGGCATTCCTTCGTTCATCCTTTTCTCCCACAAGATAAACTACTCATACAAATGTATCTTGATGTTCGGTGCAACGCATGGGCATCTTTCTAGTAGGGAGAAGGAGTTTGTGTGACACATATCTAGCTATATTAAGGGATAGGTAGATAGCATTTGTGCGAGGCATACTTAAAGCATCACGAAGATAAACAAAATCGTGTGCATGCAAGTGCCAGAAAAAATGAAGCAAGAAACAATGTGTGGGAGAGAGAGAGAGAGAGAGAGAGAGAGAGAGAGAGCGAAATCTCAAAACAAAAGGTGCTCTGTTGGAATCCCATTGTATGTATTCATATGGTTCCGGAACTCGAGTTAACCTTAGGCATATGTGTGAGAGGCATTATTATACTTTGAGACATTAGTGGCTGTGGGTGGGCGGAATTAAAGGGGTGGGCGTGTTCGACGGAGAGAGCGTGTGTGTTTCTGTGTGAGAGACTTGTAGGACGGAGTAGAAAGACGAATTCTAACCTTGGCGGAGGGAGAGAAATACATGAAGTGCGCGTGTGTGATTCCGATGACCACAGGGAAATGAGATATGTATGCATGTGAGAGAGATTGCACAATTCATTCACGTATCACTATCTAGCGATCGTGGACGTGCATCGCTTGAACATAAATAAATATCTACTTCGTATCGTGGCCAAAGGTACAATATCGATTCAACGCTATAAAGATTGGACACTCACATATGACATTTTTTTCTATTTAAATAAACCTTTTCAGTTCTGCATGCCAAAGTTACAGTGGTGTTTCTTCAAACAACCAATGTAGCTATCATGTACATGCACCATTGTTACTCTTGCATTCAAAATCATTAGTCTTGGATGATTTAAGGTTCTATTATGAAGTAATATATGTAATAATCATATATGAATTCAACGGGTACGCATTTATGAAATGGAGGCTATGTAATCATATGAGGTAACACTTTTAAGTAGCGGACTACAATATCCATTTCTTTTTGTGCGGCTCTACACTAACACGTCAATGCATTATGTTTAAAGTAAATAATCAATTGCACTAAATTATCTATTTACACGAGAAATACATATGCTGAGCATGTGATCCCCTTTTTTGTGAACGCGCCACTACACCCGTACGATTGTCTGCGCCCGTGTCAACGTCCAAGTTATCGGCGCTTCATCCCGAGTTATTGACTTTTTTTGGGTGGACACACCAGTTATTAACTGCTGACGTGTGCCCCATGTACACAGTCTCGCATGACCTTCCCGCTAGCACGGTCCAAAATTAGTTGAAACTGGATACGAACGATCCCGCGGGCGGCAAAATCTCCCGCCTCCTTCTAAAATTCCCACCACCTTAGTCTTTAGCATGCAAAATTCCCCTTTTGTACTTGGAGCACGGAGACCAACAGTTACAATACCGCCCTCATCTACATAATAGGTCGGGGCTGCTTTGGTAACTTCCAGTTCCCCCACTACACGGCACCCCCATTTCCTCTCCCCTCCATAAAAACGACTAACTCCACAAAGACCAGAGCATCTCACATCACGCCGTACGTACTTCATCGGCCTTTCTCCCCTCCCCTCTCGAAACCCTAGACTGCTCATCCACCGGCGTACCAGAGCCCATTCATTGCCAGCAGCGTCCACCTCACCGGATCTACTTATGCGGCCGCATCTACCCCTCCCACCTCCCCTAGAAACAAGTAGACTGCTCATCCACCACTGTACCACAACCATTCAGTGCCGGCCTTGTCCACGGCGCCGGATCTGCTTCGCCGGTACTCTCGTTAATCGCAGCGCATCTGCAATGGCTCATTCGTACTCCCCACCGGAGACGGTTCGTCCACACTCCCCCCGGAGCCGCCCACCGACGCCCCCGTCGATGGCCTCTGATCCTCTTCGCTGACACCTTCCTCAACCCTACCGGAGCCTCTTCGCCGACAACATCGTCAACCCCATTGGAGTAGCTTCGCCTATACCATTTTCAACCCTACTGGGGCTGCTTTGCCAACTCACAAGTCCACGGCCTCAGATCCGCTTCCTCGCACCCTCATCCAACCTATCGGAGCAGCTTCTGACGCCCCGTCCACGGCCGCAGATCTGCATCGTCGACACCATCCTTAACCCAACCACCGGAGCAGCTTCACCTACGCCCTCGTCCACGGCCACAGATCCGCTTCACCCACACCATAGTCCACCCTACCGGAGCCGCTCCACAAACACCCTACTCGACGGTTCTAGATCTCCTTACCGGACCCCGACAGCCAGCGCAGCGTCATCACCCTTGACGTTTCTAACCCGATTCCCACCGTCTGGCAAGATGCCAAGCACCCGCCACGGCCTAGGTACTTGTCACCTTTAAAGCCGTCCAGTATCACCTGTCCGATGTACTTCAAATATACTAACAGGTCAGTCATTACTGTTATGCACGGCGTAAAACTACAAGGACGATGTTTCTTCCGGATCTAACAGCTTGGACAACCAAGATCCCGGACCGAGGCATTGCTATGATCTTGTAAGCGTGTCTCTCTCTCTTGTATTGTTACGTACTGCCAAAGTGTGCTTTGCTAGGATTTTCATCAAGTAATCCCTTTGTGCAGACAATGATTTCTACTATCGGCTGCTAAATTAGATATGTAGATGACATACATGATACTACCTCGTACCTCCGTTCCTAAATATAAGTCTTTCTAGAGATTCCACTATAGGCTACATACGGTGCAAAATGAGTGAATCTACACTCGAAAATGCATCTATATACATCTGTATGTGGTCCATACTGGAACCTCTGCATAGACATATATTTAGGAACAGAGGCAGTACATTACACAAAATCGTAGGTGGCATGTAGGAATTCCAAAGATTCCCTACATTAGGCTCCCTTAGAGTGCCTGCTAGTCCAAAGACACGAGTCATGGCTAGTTTATGCTATGCACACAATCATTAATTGGTGGTTTAAATATGCTAAGGGATATGCAATGTATTATCATGTAGAGATGTCTGAAATTAGCCGTGCCAACTTGCAGATTGGGTTACACAATGAAAAGTACAAGATGTATGTGGCAATTTCATGGAACATCGCAAAAAAGGAGAGCCAACGGTGACCCTATACAAGATGTGCTATGGTACGTCACTCCTCCATTGCAATCATCGTGACATGTTATTTGTATGTCAGTTCTATTGGCCAAGTTTCTTAGGGACAGTTATTACGAGTTATCCTAAGAAAATAAGCACCTGTGAATATAAGCTCCATGTAATAAGCCAACTAGTTCTTTTCATTGCGTTTTCAGCTTATCTTTGGTATGATAAGTGAAAAGTCTAGATTGCATTATATTTTTTCATTTTGCTGCCCAGATGAAAATTAATTTGACTTGCAAACATCACAAATTGAACCCAGTGCAGTAATTAATATGATAGGAAAATAGACCATCACTATTTTCTCAAAATGCAAATACAAAGATACCATCTACTTGGCACAATCTACTTTGGTCAATGTTTTCCATGGAGATCCCATTGCCTAATTTAAACGAAAAAAGCATGACCCACATTTAAATGAAGAACAATTATTTATTGAAATTCGATGGTCCAAGTGGTTGGTTATTATCATATAGCAGCACCATCTAAAAGCATCATATAGCAGCAGCAGCAACAGCTCATAGCAACTCATCATACAGCAGCTACAGCAGCAGTGTGCAATTCATCATATACCAGCAGCAGCTCATAGCAATTCATCATATAGCAGCAGCAGGAGCAGCTCATAGCAATTCATCATATAGCAGCAGGAGCAGCTCATAGCAATTCATCATATAGCAGCAGCAGGAGCAGCTCATAGCAATTCATCATATAGCATCAGCAGGAGTAGCTCATAGCAATTCATCATACGGCAGCAGGAGC
This sequence comes from Aegilops bicornis, assembly GCA_021605145.1. Classification (NCBI taxonomy): domain Eukaryota; kingdom Viridiplantae; phylum Streptophyta; class Magnoliopsida; order Poales; family Poaceae; genus Aegilops; species Aegilops bicornis. Next base: position 417,166,802 of record CM038671.1, on the reverse strand, counting down.
AGCTTATAGCAACTCATCATATAGCAGCAGCAGTAGAAGCTCATAGCAATTCATCATATAGCAGCAGCAACAGCTCATAGCAATTCATCATATAGCAGCAACAGCTCATAGCAATTCATCATATAGCAGCAGCAGGAGCAGCTCATAGCAATGCATCATATAGCAGCAGCAAAAGCAGCTCATAGCAATTCATCGTATAGTGGATCAGAATGAAAATTTGGCAAAAAATAAGAGGAGATCCTCATCTTGTTGGATGAGCTCATCCTTCAACAGCACCTCAAGGCCACGGCCTGGGAGGTGGGGAGGGGGAATAAGGTACCTTCGCCAGACTTGTGGCATCGGCCAGAGCTGTCTGGCGCTGCCGGAGTAGTGCGTTGGACGAACCACAGTGGAGCAGCTTGGAGACCATGAGAATGAGGCGGCACGGAGGGAGGAGCAGCCAGGGAGATCTGCCCCTACCAGCCAGCCATGTAGCCTAGCTGGATAGAGTATCATCGAGGACTAGGCCAGATGGGACTAATGGCGATGGCTTGCTGGAGGAACCCTAGTGCAGCAGTGTGGGATCGAGGTAGAGGAAAGGGAGAGGAGATGCAAGCGGGCAGGGCAATGAACGCTTGCGTGTTTGTTTTTACTTGAGGGTGAGGTGTGATGCGGGCGTCACCAGTTGCATTTTGAATGTAATATAGGCAGACAACAGAGTCATTTCACTATTCCCCTTCCCTTCAATTCTTAATGAGGTTCTACCCGAAACACCCCCCTCCAAAGCGAAATTAGTTAAGCCCAAGCCCATAACTCAAAAATGACTTCTTTACATCTTTTATGGCTTATTTTGACAATAAGCCCTGAAAAGGCAGAATAGAACTGGCCCTTAACCTGCAATTCAATTGTGCGTGCAATGATGAATCACTCCTGCCTGCTATAGTGTACATTTAGGCATCACCATACATGGCATAACCTAATACATGTGCATTCATTGTAGAATCTGGAATATGCAATGTTTATGTTAGTTCATACATTGCACTTGAAGTTAAAATGCACCTTAAATATGTTCAATCAAGTGATTGTCTTAAATCCTCATTATTTGATTCTATTCTTGATATGTAAGATTTTCTCACACATCTGATCAATTGCTTGTTTGCATCAGCCAGCCATACTAGGACTGTTTGCTTTGATTACTTGTTGTTCTTGACCTAACACTCTAACAGAGCTTGTCAATGATTTAAACAATAAGGGCTGCTGTAGTGGGGCCTTTTCTAACTCATAGGTGACATAAAGGTATGGCTGTACACTAAAGTAGGCTCTCCAAGAGTACCTGGAGATCCAGTTCGAAGGTATGCCTAGTCTTTACATAGTGCAGACATAGTAAATGCTCATTTCATTGTGTGCAAGTGCAACAGATGCGGCATGTTTCATTATGTGGTGTTGTTTTGTCATAATCTCATCCTTTTGTGTTCACAGACTGGAAAGTATGCATATTTATCTTCCAAGGAGACAAGTAACTAGTTTGTGTCACCTTGCAGAGGGGGTGCAATGAAGGTGGCAAGTCAATGTGTACATGATTCTGAACGTACAATCAACAAGTTGAGACTGGACATGCATGTATTAGATGCAGGAGTCAAAAAATGAAACAAGACACTGAGGTAACAACGAAGGAATTGGAGATTTTGCAGACTGAAATTTGTGCTATCTAAATCCGCCAATCCTATTTTACGAAGAGATTATAGTTCAAATGGTAAGTTATGTTGATCTTGCGTCCATGATGTATGAGCTGTATGTTGCCCAAAGATATGTAATTTGTTGTTTGTCTATGCTTTATTATCACTGGTGCCGAACCATAATGCCCAGTGGGTATAATCGGCTGTAATTTCTTTATTGTATAGTGTAGGATTATTCTACGTTTCCATGCCTTAGTCTCTTTATTGTATAGTGTATGTTTTTTAGAGGTGATAGTATGGTGTAGGATAATTCTTTGAATATGCTATATCGTTCAAACGGGAGCCAACTCGCCCAAACGTTGTAGTGACCATGGCCCTCCACAGGCCGTACGTTCCATGGGCCATCTATGGGACGGACGATCCCTGGCCTTCTATGGCCGTCGGATTCGTGGGCCTTCTATGGGCTATCGGATCCGTGGGCCTTCTATCTGCTGTCGGATCGATGGGCCTTCCATGGGCCAGCGGATCCACGGGCTTTCTATGGGCCGTTGGATCAATGGGCCTTCTGTGGGCCGTCGGGTCAATGGGCCTTCTACGAGCCGTCTCATCTATGGGCCTGTTACATGTCGTATAAGGGGCCGTAAACGGGCTAGAGTGGAAATCGTACGTTTTATGGGATGACCATAATGGGCCCTTAATCGGCCGTATTTGATGATGCTATGAAAAATGGCCCAACAGATTAACGCGCCACAAACGGGCCGACTGTATCCATGGGCTGAATTTGGCCCACAAGCAGAAAAGGCCTATAACGGGCTGTAAGTAAAGGAATGCTGGAAATGAGCCCAAGAATAAATGGGCCCTGAGAAGGCCGAAAGATAGCATGGGCTAGAAATGGCCCAACGATATAATGGGCCGTTAATGGGTATAAAGTGATACACTGTTCATTACGGGCCATTTTTACCACGGGCCGTTAATGGGCTGAGGGTTACTAAGAGCCTAATATGGGTCGAAAGACGTCATGGGCCATACTGTCAGATCTCGGGTTCCAGCAAAACCCTTAAGGTTCGAACTCTGGGGTGCGCGCGAAGTTCTTTCCCTCCTACCGATCCACGCCCTAGCTCACTAAGATCTCGCGGACGAACTCGACGAACTCACAACATAAGGGACACAAGATTTATACTGGTTCGGGCCACCGTTGTGGTGTAATACCCTACTCAAGTGTGGTGGTGGTGGATTGCCTCTTGGGCTGATGAAGAACAGTACAAGGGGAAGAACAGCCTTCTGAGGTGTTCTTGCGTTTGGTGTGTAGCTAAGGATTGGCTCTCCATCAGATGTGATCAAGTTGCCCCCTATTGTGGTGGCTAGTTCTACTTATATAGGCCCTGGTCCTCTCCCCAAATATTGAGCGGGAAGGGAGCCAACAACGGCGGCCAATTTGAAAGGGGACAACTAGTACAAGCTATCCTGACAAAAGCGGTCTCCGCCTGCAAAAGGCTCTGGTGATGACGCTGTCTTGGGCTCTATGGTGACCTGTATCCTGCTGGCCTGCTGGTCTTGGTCTCGTTGCACGGATGTGGAAACCTTTGATTGATGCCTCGGTACTTCGCGCATGCGCTTGCCCCCTTTGCACCAACGAGGAAACAAGGACGCTGCGCGCGCTAGCGCCCGCCTAGCGTCGATCGTCATGGCTCATGTCACGAGAGCCTCGCGAGGTTTGCCCCACCTTGATATATCCGCTCCTCGTGAGCCTGCCTGGAGAGGCCGCTCCTGAGGAGGTCTTGCCTCGCCCGCCTCGCGAGGGTCTTGAATGCCTTGTTGATGAAGATGGGCCGTACAGGCCTGCTCGCATAGCCACGCAATTGGCCGCGGGAAGGCAAGTCTGGGGACCCCAGTTCCCAGGACGCCGACAGTAGCTCTCGGGCCCAAGGTGCGCTCGGGCTTGGCTTCGCGGAGAAGCCAAAGGTCAAGCGCGGAGCGCCGCGGGCCCCAAAAGCCTGCGGCCTTGGTCGACGTGTGGCGGTTGATTGGACGTGGGCGTCTCCGCTTCCCCACGCTGCCTTTGAATCCGCCTGGCTATGCGGCTCCCGCAGCCTGCACGGTTATTCTTCCCTCGTCCATGCCAAGCTCCCCCAATCTCTCTGCTTTCTCGAGACTGTGCTCCTCCCCTCCAATCTGATTTGTGCCCTGCCCGCCTTGTCGCTATGACGCCGGAGCGAGCAGACAAGGGGAAGAAGCCCTTACCTTTGCCAAGTGTGTCTCTGTCCTTCGAGCCTGCGCTCGGCCGACCCCTGGTGCTCAACAACGAGGCCATGTACAAGGTGCGCCCCATGCTTGCTTCTAGTTTCAATGAGTGGGGAGAGACGGTGGCTTGGCCGCGTCTCGTGCTCGCATTGCCCGGGCAGCCACTGAGGTCCCAATCTTCATAGATGCCCTCTGGGCTGGCCACATTCCTCCCTTCTCCGCCTTCTTCGACGCTGTGCTCGAGCATTATCAGATCCACATGCTACATCTTGACCCTCAATCTGTGACTCTTCTAGCCATCTTTGCCTTTGTGTGTGAAGCCATGGTGGGCATCGCTCCTTCGGTGGCCCTCTTCCGCCATTTCTTCTCATTGCATCTGACTGACCCTCGGCAGAGCTTAGGGTGCGTGAGCTTCCAGGCCGTGGCCGCGACAGCAGGTGCGGGGATCGACTTTGAGCTTCATCCATCTATGAGAGAGTTTCGGACATGATGGGTGTTTGTTGATGCCGATGTGCTAAGCCCTCTGCTTCGTACTCCGCCAGGGCCTGCTTTTTCCAACTCCGGTTGGGGCCACCAGCGAGTCCCCATCTCATTCCCGTCTGGCTCAGGCTGAGGAGACTGAAGGACCATGGCGTGACTGCGCCTATGGTGGTGAAGGAGTTCGTCAAGCGCCGAGTTGCTCCGCTTCAGCGCCATTCCCGCCCGATGTGGGCCCTGCTCAGCAGTCATGACCTTATGAGGTTTCAGGAGGAGGGGCTTCCTCTTAGGACACGGCAAACAGTGCTTGCGGTCCTGACTGGTGCCCCTCTGCCGGACGACATGCCTAGGAAGAGCTATCTACTGTACCGCTGCGAGAACAACGCTGAATTTGCCGAGAGCATGCCCTCCTTTGAAGAGTGGGGGCTGCGCCCGATCGGCCTGGTGGGGCCCCGCGAGAACCCCGTCGACGTGGTTCCCTTCCTCGCCGCCGGTGCCAAGGTCGCCCCAAGTGTGGGCGCAGGGGGGCAAGCTCCGACGGAGGTCGGCGGCTCGAGTGCTAAGGAGCTTATGCCGCCTGGTGATCCTGGGGCGTCGTCCTCGGGAGCTCGTGATCTCTCCTCTGGGGCATCGGTTACTGAGGTGACACAGCATGTGGCTCCCGAGGTCAAAGCCCCGGAAGCCTCGGGAGGCCGTGGTGAGACGGCGCCCGACTGTTCACCGCAGTCGGGCACCCCTGAAGTTGTCCCTCCAAGCTCTTCCTCGGCCTCGCCCCGCGCTGGCCGCCACGTCCAGTGCTTCTGTCGGCTTTGCATGGACTTCGAGGAGCTACGCAAGAGGAAAGGATCCCCGAGCGGCAACAACATGTTCGGGCCGCTGAAGCGAAGGAACTACATCGCCGTCAACGTCGACGTGTAAGTACCGTACCGCTATGGCCTCTCGTGTGTTGTTTCCATCTCCTGGCGTCAGTCCTTCAGGGCTCCTTTCGTCGAGGCTACTGCGCCTCCTGAGAAACAGCCTCCTCTTTCCTCGACTCCCCCATTGTCCTTGAGTGCTCCGAGTCCGCTTGCTGCCCCTGGAGCAGGGTTGGTTGGAGGAGCGCGCTTGCCTTCATGGCACGCTGATCCTGCGACCTTGTCGTTCCTCCCCCACGGCTTGGCATGGAGCTTGGCGGGCGTGCCCAGGACCCCTCCTCTGGTCATGGACAGTAGCTGGTTGGCTTCAATCTTCGGTTCCTCTTCAAGCAGCGGGCCCCGACCAGCTAGGGCCCCCCGCGAGGATTGGCCGGCGCTTGGGGCAGCACCAGCCCCCAGCCCCATGCCGAGAGGCGGTGCGCAGCTTGATGTCCCGCCTGCAGCCCCCGAGGTGGAGGACGAGGTGGGCCATGCGTTTGAGTCCGAGCGCGGGCGAACCGCCGTTCGCCCTGAGCTCTTCCAGGAGGCGATGGGCGCGATGAGCCGACTTGGTGAAGAACTCGCGGGTGTCGACTCGTGTCTTGAGGCTGAAGGTCTTCGGCTGGCGGAGGGGTGGCGTAAGCAGAGGTTGGCCGTCAACCTGGGCCGCTACCAGCATGATCTTGACAATGCGAAGGCCAAGGCGTCCCTCAAGGTTTCCCACAAAGCTTGCTCCCGAGCCTTGGAGGAGGCTCACGAGGCTGCGGAGAAGCGCGCGTTGGAGCTCCAGGCCTGGAGTGCGTCCCTCGAGCAGCAGGTGGAGGCGCGCAAGCTGCCCTTGCATCGCTGAGTGGGACGCCCGCCGAGGAAGAAGAGGTCCGGGAACGCGAGGAGGCGTTGGCCCTGGAAGCCGTGGAGCGCAGCCTCGAGCTCGAGCAGTTGGAGACGAGGGAACGCCAAGTTGCCTAGGTGGAAGATGCCGTCGGCGCATGCGAGGCCAAGGCTCAGGAGGAGGTTGATCGTCGGGTGGCCGAGGCTTGTGCAGATATGGAGGGTAGGTATGACTTGAAGTTGAAACTTGCGGGGACGGAGGATGCGGGCAGGGCCGCTGCCCTCAGGCCCAGGCAGATGCAGAGAGGCGCACGGAGGCCACGACCGTCGCCCTGGCCGCGGTGCAGGCGAAGCTGGCCTCTGCCCGCGCCGAATTGCTCTCCCTCCAGAGGCGGGTTGATGGCGCCGAATCCATCGTGCGGCAGAGTCGGGAGGAATTGCTGGAGAGGCGGACGCTGGAGCGCGTTCACGCTCCCATGCTTCAGGATCTTCGGAACAGGGCCAACACTGCCATGGGCCATGTCTGTGACGCGAACGCCCCCCATCCTCAGGTGAACGACTACGCCAGTCACCTCTGCTTCTTCAACGACGTGGTGACACGCCTGGAGGCTCGATCTAACGAAGCTCGCAGGCTCGTGGAGGAGAGGAGTCTCGGCCTGCTCGAGCGCGCTTTCTCCCGTGTCTTCAGCCATCTCCTGAACGCCAACCCCGACTTCGATTTGGACGCCGCCATCGCCCCCGTTCCTACGGTCATTCGTGACGACCTGGCACGGTGAGTAGAGGACAACATGGACGCGTTGGTCAGGGCCTTCACCTCAGAGGACGACGCGGTGATGGTCGCCATAGACGGAGGCGACGTGGTCGACGACGGGGACATCGGTGACGGTGGCGGCGACATCAATGATGATGATAGCGACGCAAGCGACGCATCCGAAGACGACGCGGAGGATGCGGCGAGCGACATATCTGGCTAATTCCTCGTCCCTTTACTGCTTCACCTTGTATTCAAAAACTCGGGCGTGGCCCCTAAAGATTGTGAGAGCATTTGGGGAGGGGGGAGCCCCTCTTGTAAATAGATCATTATTTCTACTCCTTTATGCCGAACCGAGGGTGCGTTTTTGTCAGTCATGAGTCTGACGACAAGTTTTGCCACTGCGGCTTACCTTAGCTGGGGCGGGCCCTGAATCGGATTGTAAGGTCGAGAGTCGCCACGGGGCTTCTGAAGAGTCCGCTGACCCGCCCGAGAGGGCCTCGCGAGGTTCCTGCACCGATCGGCGCGCGTGGCGCGCGTGTTGTACCCAGCCCCGCTCGCGTGGGGCCCGCGAGGGGGAGTGGCGAGCGTGAGCTCCAGAACAAGGCAAGAACCAGATGGCAAGAAATCGCTTGAACGAGAAAATACACCCCCCGCACACATCGACAAAAGCTCGACTTCAACCTAAATCCAAATCCAGAAAGCAAGGCTACAGAAGAAGAGATCCAAAGCAAATGGCCGCGTCCGACGCCTAGTCTAGTCTTCTGGTCTTCGAGTCTTCTCACCAGCGCGGAGCTAAGTGCTGCCACTAGGCGCGGGAGGGAGCCCCAGGGCCTGAGGCCGGCACCCCTGAGACTCCGTGGCGTGTACAACCCCACTCATTATTACGTGAGAGTGTCACAGGCGGCGAGCTTCACAGGCACTGGGCCTTCTTCACAGGAACCGGCCTTGCTTCATATCGCCAGACGAGGGCCCCGCCTTGCGCCACCCTCGACAACCTTTGAGCCGACCGGCAACCTGGACGACACAAAGGGGGGAAAGGGGACGCCAGCGGTGCCCTCGGCGACCACGGGTCCTCTGCCGGGGGAAGGCTCGCCGGCACCTCCCCGGCAGAGGGCCTACCTCCGGGCGTTGCCTGGCTTCGCGCGACGTGGGGAGGGGCCTTGCTCCTGGCTCCCTCCGCGTGGCCCCCAGTGTGCTTCCCCCGGCGGAAGGGATGCTGCTGTGCCAGGGTCGTCGGACGATGCTGTGAGCTGATTCACTTGCAGCCCACGGTTAGCGTAAGCCTGCTCCTGAGAGATTAGTGGTACCCTGTAGTTGTTGTTGCTGGCGCGATCGTTGCGGTTCTCCGTCGGTTCCTGGAAGGCTTCAACTTCTAGCGTCCCTTCTTCCCAATCTTCTCCGAGGAACCAGCCAGGGTCGTCCTCCGGCGCTTACTCCTGGTCTATCATGCGGTGCACGTAGGCTTCCGGGGTTGTTACCCCGAACACCTCGCCATAGTGCCCCACACTCCATGTTGCCCGGCCCAGCGTGGCGTCCTGAGGATGGTAGCGCGACATCTCACTGGGACCATGGGAGGCGACGCTTGTGCCCATGCTTGTCGCGGGCGGCACGGGGGCGGTGGAGCCCCCGGCGCCGCCGGCCGTGCTGGTGTTGACGAAGCCCCCAGGCACACCCGAGGGCGCGTGGTTGCGGCGAGGCCCGCCGTGAGACCCCGTAGTGGCCTGAGAAGGAAGCTGATAGCAGAAGGGCGGCGCTCCCGATGCCGCCGCATCCAGCAGCTCGGCGACGCGTTCCAGCAGTGCATCCCGGCCGCTCTCCATCAGTCGGCACCACACCAGCTCTCGCGCCACCGTGAGCGTTGCCCACATGTTTGCCAGCTCCCTCCGTGTGTGCGGTGCCGTTGCTGCGGTGTGGCTTGCTGCCCTTGCAGCGGCTCACACTTGCCGTGGAGTGAGGGCAGACGACGCCTGGCCGCGCCGCCCGTGCCCCGCAGCGTTCGACGGCGCTCACGCCGCCTGGAGCGCGGGGTCGAGGTCTTCATGGGCAGGTGACACCGCTCGGGCTGGCCAAGCTGCCCAGCGGTCGGAGTCTGGCCTTGGATTGCCGGACATCGGGGCGCGGAGCGTCGGTGGATCGATCGGCGGGGAAGAGGCTCCGGCGCACCCCTACCTGGCGCGCCAAATGTCGGATCTCGGGTTCCGGCAAAACCCTTAAGGTTCGAACTATGGGGTGCGCGTGAAGTTCTTTCCCTCCTACCGATCCACGCCCTAGCTCGCTAAGATCTCACGGACGAACTCGACGAACTCACAACACAAGGGACACAAGATTTATACTGGTTTAGGCCACCGTTGTGGTGTAATACCCTACTCTAGTGTGGTGGTGGTGGATTGCCTCTTGGGCTGATGAAGAACAGTACAAGGGGAAGAACAGCCTCCTGAGGTGTTCTTGCGTTTGGTGTGTGGCTAAGGATTTGCTCTCGATCAGATGTGATCAAGCTGCCCCCTATTGTGGTGGCTAGTTCTACTTATATAGGCCCTGGTCCTCTCCCCAAATATTGGGTGGGAAGGGAGCCAACAGCGATGGCAAATTTGAAAGGGGACAGCTAGTACAAGCTATCATGACAAAAGCGGTCTCTGCCTGCAAAAGGCTCTGGTGACGACGCCGTCTTGGGATCCATGGTGACCTCCATCCTGCTGGCCTGCTGGTCTTGGTCTCGTTGCACGGATATGGAAACCTTTGCTTGATGCCTCGATACTCCGCGCCTGCGTTTGCCCCCTTTGCACCAAAGAGGAAACAAGGACGCTGCACGCGCTGGCGCCCGCCTGGCGTCGATCGTCATGGCTCATGTCACGAGAGCCTCGCGAGGTTTGCCCCGCCTTGATATCTCCGCTCCTCATGAGCCTGCTTGGAGAGGCCGCTCCTGAGGAGGTTTTGCATCGCCCGCCTCGCGAGGCTTGGCCCCTCGCGAGGCTTGGCCCCTCGCGAGGGTCTTGAATGCCTTGTTGATGAAGATGGGCCGTACAGGCCTGCTCGCATAGCCACGCCGTGGGCCGCAGGCAGGCAAGTCTGGGAACCCCCGTTCTTAGGACACCGACACATACATGGGTGGGAAGTTAAAACGGGCTGGAATTATATTGGACGGCCCAGATGACGCTACTGGGCCTAATTCGGATAGGCCGTAAACGGGCCCTGGGTTAGCGGGTTGTAAATGTGCTATATGCAAACAGACCGTTAACAGGCTTGCCGTGGGCCAGCCCGCCACCTTTTGACCAAGTCAAACGGGCTGGCCTTTTCACAGGAATGGGCCTCTGTTGGGCCGTGCCACGTGTCAATGTATCATAGGCGCTTTGGGTCCAATGAGTGGATGACATCTATCCCAACGACAAGCCGACACGTGTTCCCTCCAGCCAATGATTATTTTACACGTGGAAAATCCCCATTGGTCGGGGCTATTAACGGGTTATCGGATCCAAAACCGGACCCGATAGCTTAACGATGTTCCGTTATGGTGGATGCCACGTGTCGGTCACCCTTGACGAAAGCACTTCTGTCACGCGCAATTTATCGTCATGGAAGTGGACACTTCCATGATGATAATATTGGTAATGTCATGGAACACTTCTACGACATCACAGGTATGACCATCTTGATTCTGTCATAAATTTGTCATGGATGTATATGCATGACACAAAACGTGACCTACTGTGACAAACACGTATCATCACGAAAGTGTATTTTTTTTGTAGTGTTAGGAGGGCCGGAGAAGGCGAAGAAGGCGGGTGGCGACCATCAAGTCGGAGTACACGGGCACCGACGCCTTCGTCGCGTATGGCCGGCCTGCTGCCTCGTCTTCCAGCTCCTTTCCCAGCATCAAGATGTTCTCTTGGTGCCTTCTGCTCCTCGTACCTTGCCTAGGCGCTCCTTTTGCCCTCCCGCCAGCTTGTTCCGCTTTTAGAGGAGAGGGACATGAAAGGGATTACGGGCATCTTATCTCTTTTTAGTTTGTAAGCCTGTGGGCATTTGTTAATTTTAAGACTTGTAATCCCCTTGCTCATGTTTTTAATTCCGTATGAACTGTACCTGTATGGGATGTTTTTAATGAAAAGAGGTGCTTGTCAGGTTCTTTGTGCGTGAGCGAGGCCCATGCCAAGGAACGAATCCTTGTTATTTTTAAGATAAACATTGTCGCCCGGCAACAGGCCTTGCCGTCCCCTTACTTCAGTCGACCATTCTCACACTTTTGGCGGAGGCAGGGGCGAACTAGAGTTAGGCCCTTCATTTATTTCCTTGCCACCGCGTCTACGACCCGGTTTTGACCCAGGGACTTAGGTACAAGAAGAAGGGGCAACACGGTGGCCTCAGAGCAAAACGAGGTTTCATTTGTCCCAGTTCCATACGGAAATGCACAACAGGGGATGAAGGACTTATCTGAATCCGCAGCCCCCGGTAGCTTTGGCTTGCTGTGGTTGGATCCTTGTGTCTTCAGCCCCCGGCAGTCTTGGCTTGTCGGGCCGGAGCGCCGGGTTCGTTCCTCTCTCCCAGCGGCTCTGAAGTGTCCACGTGCCTGCGAACCAAAGAGGACAGAAAACGCACACTCGACCTCTATGCTAGGGGTTAGTCACCGCTAAGCACTATCAACCCTAACCGAGGGAGAGACTTAACCTAGCATGCATGCTAAAACTTAGGGCGCCAGCGCTTCATTTATTTATGCTCAGGGTCTGCGCCTGGCTTTGTACAGAGGGTTACATGCCTTGCCGGCAAAGCTTGTACAAAAGGTGGCTTGCGGTGAGGCCCGGCAACCGCGCCTTATGAGTAAAACTTGCGAAGATGTTCGATGTTCCAGGAGTTGCTCACTGGGACAACATCTTCAGTCTCCAGGTGGACTGCGCCGAGCCTGGTGACTCGTATTACCCAATAAGGGCCTTCCCTCTTCGATGTCAACTTGTAGGAATTCTTGGCCGATTGAACTTGCCAAAGAACAAGGTCGCCTTCCTCAAAACTCCGGGCATGAACCCTGCGGCTATGGTAGCGGCGCAAGCCTTCTTTGGTAGCGTCTTTGCTCTCACGGCCGCCAAGACGATCTTCCTCAAGGAGCGCTATCGTCATCTTGCTGCAATTGCTCTTGCTCAAGCTCGTCAGAAGCGAGCACCGGAGGTGACCCATATATGAGTTCCGTGGGGAGAACTGCTTCTGCCCCGTATACCAGGGCAAAGGGTGTCTGGCCGGTGGCTCGATTTGGCGTCGTTCTGATCGACCAAAGAACCACCAACAACTCATCAATCCAGCGCCTTCCGCTCTTGTGCAACCTGTCAAAAGTCTTTGTCCTCAAGCCTCGTAACACTTCAGCATTTGCCCTCTCCGCCTGGCCGTTGCTCCGTGGGTGTGCCATGGAAGCAAAACAGACCATGCTGCCGAGGTCTTGGATGTATTGCATGAAGGTGTGGCTTGTGAACTACATGCCGTTGTCGGTGATGACTCTGTTTGGTACACCAAAATGGCCCACTAGCCCCTTGAAGAACTTGACGGCTGACTGTGCTGTCACCTTCCTCACTGCTTCCACCTCCGGCCACTTTGTGAACTTGTCGATCGCAACGTACAAGTACTCAAAGCCCCCGACAACGCGGGGGAAAGGGCCCAAGATGTCGAGCCTCCAGACCGAGAATGGCCAAGAAAGAGGAATTGTTTGAAGGGCTTGAGCTGGTTGATGAAGGTTCTTCGAATGGAACTGATACGCTTCACACTTGGTTACTAGTGTTGTTGCATCCTGGAGGGCAGTGGGCCAGAAGAAACCCTGCCGGAACGCCTTGCCGGCAAGGGCCCTCGACCCTATGTGGGAGCCACATATGCCTCCGTGTATCTCCGCCAACAGCTCTAGTCCTTCCTTCCGGGGAATGCACTTCAATTTCACACCGTTCGGTCTCTTCCTGTACAGGACGTCATTGACGAACTGATACATAGCAGACCGACGGGCTACTTTCTCCGCTTCTTCCTGCTCCTCAGGAAGCTCCCCTGTTTGGAGGGATCGGACGGTATGTTGTGCCCATGCCGGAGCCTGGGGCTCGACGGCAAGGACCAAAGGCATTTCCTCTGCCATGGGAGCAGCCCTCTCTACGGCCAGGGCTTGATGGCCTGCCGGAGTGAGTCGCTCCTCGGCAGGCTCAGAATCCGCGGCAACACCCTTGCCGGCAGCCCCCTGGGGCTCAGCGGGAAAGTACTTGCCGGGGCCTGATTTCCTCCGTTTGTTCTGCTCCGTTGATGGTTCGACGGATGGTTGAGTTAACCGAAGCAAAAAAGTACCTGGTTCCACAGGTAGCTTGAATGCAGCGCGCTTTGATAGGTAATCGGCGATGTCGTTCTCCTCTCGGGGAACGTGCTCTGCTTGTATACCGTCGAAGCGCTCCTCCAGCTTCCTCACCTCATCTATGTAGGCCTCCATCAACAGGCTCTGATAATCTTTGTTGACTTGTCTGACAACAAGCTGCGAATCACCCCTGACGATGAGCTTCTTAACCCTGAGGTCTGCCGCGATCCTGAGACCGGCAAGCAACCCCTCGTACTCAGTAGTGTTGTTGGTGGACATCTCCCTGGGAAAGTGCATCTGGATTACATACTTGAGGTGCTCTCTGGTGGGTGCGACGAGCAGCACACCAGCACCGGCGCCTTGCAGCGAGAAAGCCCCGTCAAAGTACATGATCTAGTTGTGACTTGCTTCCTTGCCGGGGAGAGTGGTCTCCTGGATTTCCTCGTCAGTTATTGAGGTCCATTCTGCAATGAACTCCGCCAAGACTCTACTCTGGATTGTCGAAGTACTTTCAAACTTCAAACCAAAGCATGACAGCTCCAAGGCCCACTCCACAATCCTTCCGGTTGCGTATGGGTTGTGCAATATCCGTTGTAATGGGAGGCGGATGACGACGGTGATTTCGTGTGCTTGGAAGTAGTGATGCAGCTTCCTCGAGGCTATAAGGAGGCTGAAGAGCAATTTCTGCACACCAGAGTACCTTGACCTAGCCCCCTGTAGGAGGGAGCTGACAAAGTAAACCGGGTGATGCATCATCTTCTTCTGCACCACCTCATTTGATTGCATGGGCCCTGTCCTGATGGCGTCAGACTCTGCCAAGGGCCTTGCCTTGCTGGCATCGTGCCCTGCCGGGGGAATCTCTGGCTTGCCATCCGCTAGTCCCGCCATCGCCACTGCTTCTTCATCGACCTCCCTCTGCGCCACTAGCGCGACACTGACAACTTGAATCGTCGCCGCCAGATACAACAGCAACGACTCTTGTGGTTTAGGCGCAACCAGTATTGGTGTAGAGGAAAGGTATTTCTTCAGATCCTGCAACGCTGCCTCGGCCTCTGGGGTCCACTCCATTGGGCCCGCCTTCTTCAAGATCTTGAAAAAGGGAAGGGCATGCTTAGCGGACTTGGAGATGAATCTGCTCATGGCGGCAACGCTGCCAGTGAGCCGACGCACATCCTTGATCCGCTTGGGTGCCTCAATCTGCTCAATAGCCTTGATCTTGTCCGGGTTTGCCTCAATCCCACGCTGCGACACAAAGAACCCGAGAAGTTTGCTGGACGGATGTAACATCCCAAATTTTGGAATGTTAATATAATTAATTGAATTGTTTGTTTGTTTGCTTGAGTGAATTAAACTTGAGTGAAATTTGAACCTTTTCAAAAACTTTTGAATGAGAGGGAATAAAATGACTTTCCCTTCTCCGGTAAATTCAATTCATCCTATTAGAATCAATGAGAGAAGATGACATGACTTCTTCAACTATAAAGAATTTGAACGGAGTTTTGCAATTTAATTCTTTCAAATATTTGCACTTGCTTCTCTATTTTTCTTCCCGAGAAATACCCGAAAAATAAATTCTTGCAAGCAAGAAAGAGCGGAGGAAAATGACCCTCCAAAATCAGGGGCATTTTTGAAAATATTTGAGCCAAGAAAAACCAAAGTTTTTATTTAAAAATTATTTGCAAAAAGAAATAAAGCCTTTAGGGATTTTCTGAAAAACATTTTTTTAAGTTTTTATTTTGGCCGTGGAATAATGCTCATCGTCTACATTTTATTTTTCTGATAATTTTAGTATATAAAAACTCTTTATTCCGAATTGATTTGATTTCCTTTTTATTGTTTTAGTTTCCTAATTTTAAAAATAGGAATGGAATCGCTTTTATTAGGAAAAACCTGCTGGCCCATTAAGCACTTTCCTATTCTAGCCCAACAAGAGATCATCTCCTTCCTCTGTTTCCTCTCACGTTCTGAAGCTTTCCATATCCATGGAGACAGAAACTCCACCTTCCCGATCTCCTCGTCTTTCCATCCCAGCGCCTCCCGAGACCGCCTATAAAACCCCTCCCTCTCCTCGTTCCATTTTTCCCATCACCACGCCCCCTCCTGCCCGTAGCCACCTCGCCACCGTCCTCCTTTTCCTGCCTAGAACGCTCACCAGAGCTCTCCTGGAACCTCCCCATCGCCCAGCGCCACCTCCCAAGCGCCGAATTCTCCTCCGCCACCCCACCTCGGCCGGCGACCTCGCCTCGCCGGAGCAGCCCTCCACATCGCCGTCTCCTTCCTGCCATCTCTGCCTCACGTCTGGTAACTCCCTTGTTTTTTTTCGTTTTCAGATTTATTTCCGTAACAGATTTAGTTCCGTTCTTGTTTAGCTTATAACTTTTGATCTAGAAGTCCAATGATGCTGATTCTTTTTATGCTAGATCACAATTTTCTTGTAGTTTCCAAACATATATAAGTTGTCTATGTTTGGATTTATAAAATTGTGTTAGATCAGATTTGAATTAAAGCTTGTGTTGCTTATTCCGGGAGTTTAGAAATAGGTTGTTATTTGATTCTTTTTCTACTGATCACTAGTGATCATATTTACCAGTGGTAAAAATATCAAAATTGTTTGAGTATTTTAGCTTATTGTTTCATGTAAAACAAATTCTGTTTTAGTTATATTCGAAAAATAGCTACTTCTTTTTCTATAGTTGTTTTTAAATTATTTTATTTTATATTTCAGAAAGTTTATGTTTGGTTTCTATTAGTTAAACAGTAGGTGTTCAACAAGTTTTTATATTTATTTTTATTTTGTTATCGTGAAATCAATTCAAGTTCGCTAATAACTTGCAATGGATTTCTCTACTGTTTTAACTCCCAATTGAAAATACTTTCAAAATAGCTTTATGAAAAAATACTTTATTTTCTTGTCTTAACTAAATTTGTATTTTATTCTCTGTTATTTTAGTGTTTTATTTTCCGTTAGACAAAACTATTTTTGTGAATGTTGTAGAAGAAGACTCCCTAGTTTTATTTGAAGTTCCTTCGGATTCTTATTCGCTCTCTCTTTTGTTTTGATTGTTAGTGTGAGTGCTTATGCGAATGATATGTTTGTTATATAGATTTCATCAGAGAGTGACGAGTAGTCTATCAAGTTATTTCTTGAGAACGATAATTCTTCTTCGTCAACATCACCAGCAAGTTCACTTTGACCATGCTTTTCTTACCTATGTTTTATTGCATTTAGTGGCACCTTTGCAACCACCCCTCAGTGTTATTGAATCATTGTAGTTGAGTAGTATGCATGAGGTAGGAACCCATCACCCTGTTACCAAGCCCGGGACGATATTTTATTCTAATGCTACGCTATAGTAGACGGGGTTTGGTATGAGTGCTTTCGAGTGGTGTGAAGAAGGAGGACTCTACGTCAATGACGACAACTCCATGATGGCATCTGCAAGGACTGCATTTTCAAGGCCTCAAGACTTCAAGACTCAAGACAAGAATTCAATACACACTTGGGTGAAGGACGGTTGTTGACGGGCACCTGGAGAAACCAGTGGTTGGCCGGGATGCATGGAGAAGCGCCATGACATCTTGCGGAAAGCTTCACCCAGACCCAAAGAGACGGAAGAATACTTCATGCCCGGAAGCTTACCTGTGCAACCGCAAGTCATTATGGGCTCTGGCTTGGTTGACCTTAGTTGTGACTCTGGCTGGGACGGTACTAGCAGATGTAGAACTACGGTAGGATGGGTTGAGTGCAGACGGTGGTCGAGGAACTCTTTGGAAGACCATGTTTCGGTCATCTTGTTCTCAAACACCACGAAGTGCGAACGTAAAGAGAGGGATCGAATCTTGCGGGTAAAGTGTACAAACCTCTGCAGAGGGTTATAACCTAATCGATTAGCCGTGTCCCCGATTTACGGACAATTTGAGCATCTGGACTTGGATCTATCTCGGAACTCTCAACACCGGATTGATAACTTAATTGTGGGCAACATATGATGAATTTTTGGGCTATGAGACATCGGTTGGCGGAACCATGTCATGATAGAAAACTCCTTAGTACAGACTTCATTCTATTCCTTTGATGTAGGTAAAATAAAATCAGCATTTACGCAAACAAAATTCAGATCTGAGCCATAAAGCCATATTGCATATAGTATAGTTTTATCATCTGTTTATTCATGTTGTGATCTTGCGGTACATTCAATGTACTGACCTACGGCCGCTGCAACGTATCATGTTGCAGATATTTCCTCGACGAGTACGAGTTACGATCCGGGGTTACGGTCTTCACGCATCCTGCCGATGGCGGGGATGGGACTCCAGACCCGCTTGATTTGTTTCACGAGTATTATGAGGTATATATCAGTTTACGTTATTTATGCATGTGATTGCACTTTGATATATACATTGATGTACTGTGTGTGCCAAAGATCTTGATCGAGAGATGGCACATAATACGTAGGCTTGACCGTCTGAGGTCGGGTCGCTCTGTAAATGGTATCGAGCACATGTTGGTATGAGGACGTGACCCTAGAAATCGTAAAGCCCTAGGACAGGATATCTCTAAAACTTTATTTTCAAAATGACTATTACTTCTCATCTCTTTCCGATTTTATCGAATAGACACTCTCACCTCAAAATAGTTAGGATATACCCCTTTTCCCTTTTGACCACATGAAGGATCAACTGAAGCCACTCCAAGAAAGATATCGGAGGACTGATGACCTCTTCCAAGTAAAGAGGATTTCACCATGTATTAGAAGCTACAACAGTTGAAGACTCAAGATTTGAAGTTCCTAAAGAAATATTTGACCTTTAGAAGACCAAACCCTGTTACACACTTACGTTAGATCTGACGATGTGTGAGCTGTCATTTGTTTGATGTTTTTCCGACAGCCACAAAGTAAAATTTGTTTCATCAAAAAACTATTGTTTGTATTGTGTGTATATCCCTCCCCACCTCTCTCTCATCTCACCTTAAAACCCTTGAACCCCATAGATGATGAATGAAGTTGGACTGATATTCTCTGGACCAAGACTTCGGTAGGAGGCGGAGCTATGGATGCGTAACATGCAGAATCACTTCGGGAACAATTTGGTTTCAAGGAAGTATGAGGTCCAATACGCTCTTCAAGATTTTTACGTAAAGTGCTGCAACCTGGTGGAGAATGCATCAATCCATACAAGGATTTAAAGGAGCAAGAACTTGGGAGGAATTCAAGAAGACCACGATGAGATCACGTCTTATCCGGAAGCACAATGATACACCAAGAAGAAAACCTTGTGCCTGCAAGATTTATGGAGAAATAGGACACACCAGGAGGAACACAAAGATGGATGCCCTCATTGTGAGGAGAAACACCGGTGAGGAATGCCCAACTAGCTGGTGACTTGCTTCCCGTGTGAAGGAACCACCCACTACCGGTGCAGTGTCACATTTACTCCACGGTGCAACAAACTATTCAAGCGGGAAGATGGAATGAAAGAAGCCCTCAAGGAAGATCTAGAAGAACCAGTAATGAATGAAAGTGTTGAAGACACGGAGGGATAAGGTCTCGACAGATTTTACTCCAATGCACCGCTATTCATGTGGAGAAGAAGGACATTTTTCACAAGATTGCACCAAGGAAAGAAAAGAGTATCCAGGATATTTCCGACAGCAGAAGTGAAGTTTGACCCCCAGGAGATAGAAACTCTGATCATTACAGAGAATTCCAGGAAGAGAAAAAGAAGGCAACCCGAGAACAACACAATTTTTGTAGAGAAGGACCTAAGTCATATCACTTGTTACAGGTGCAAGGATTTAGGTCATTTCGCTAGTAAATGCCCAGAAAAAGAAGCCAAGAATCAAAGGAGCCCGCATAATCACAAAGAAGCCCGAGACATGTCGGAAGTCATTTGTTTTTGCTGCAAGGAGGCAGGACATTATGCTATTAAATGTCCCGACAAGATGAAAACTGGAGTTGAGTAGTTGGAATTTTGATATGGATAATAAGAGTAGTAGAAAGCAATTTCATTTTCATGAGCTCAATGAGTTGAGTTATGTAATAGATTACTACGAGATTGTAATAGTTCATGACTCAATAAAGTTTTAATGTCACATGCAGAAAAGACTTTAAGGAATTGTCATATTCTATCTTGGACATTAATATTCTTGATGAACATGGAAGAAGGTGAGTTGTGATGCATAAACAGGAGATTGGAAATTGAGTTTGAAGTTATGTTTGGATGATATGAATGTGTGCCCAGGAGATAAGTACCTTACTCGAGCATCATTTACATTTCTAAACTGCAGATGACGACACTTTACGAGTCTTTCCTTAAGGGTCTGAAACGATCATGACCACGACAAGTGATCATGATTACCGAAGATCCTGAAGGACATGATGAAGCATATTCACCTTGAAGGAGATGCAGTCTACAAAGGCTACCCTTTCATGCAAAAGGGAGTGGAACTTTGGTATGTGGAGGTACACCTCCACCGCTCGAAAGGAGTTTGCCCAAAGATGATGGGGCAGTACTTTTCATCTCACGTGTGCCACAAGAAACTTTCTTCGATGCTGTTAGGTGAAGCAGCCATGGAAGCCATATCGCGATCGGAGAAATACTTGAAGCAAGACTCCGTTATACTCAGGAATACCTACTGAAATGCGATGCGAGAGATGATGGTAATGAAGCTCAAGACCACCATGATGAAACAGAAGATTGAAGATTTCAAGGCTCATGTCGAACACTTCCGGTGGATCAAGAATCCTCGAGGAGGATAAATAAATAAGTTGGAAGTAATGCTGACCATACCAAATCATGTGGGTGGCAGCATTTGTAACAAAGTACTTTTGGAATTTGGATTTACGAAAATGATTAAGGATGTAATGAAAGGTTGATATGAAAATAATGAGATTTTATGGATAAACTTGTGCATTCTTTGGTCATAGTACTGTAAAGCCACAAGATCAATGGAGAAAAAAGTATGTTATTCACGACGGTCCATAGAAGGGAGCTGGACAAAATAAGTTGGAGTTTTGTTCTTGATATGATGGTATGAAGTAACAGAGTACTATTGGATTTAAAGGAGGTGTAACATGAGAGTTACTCCAAGGATGAGTTAAAGCTGCACCGGTGTTGAAGTGGGCCATAACCCATGTGCCCGAGGATTTTGAGAAGGAACCGTTGTAACATTGATAAAGGAATAAATCTGGAAGAATAAGTGATCCAATCAGCATAAGTTTCAGAGGAGGTTACGCCAAAAAACCCGAGAGTGGTGAAGTAACGATAGATGTTTTGTTTGGCTTGCGGAAACCATGGATTTACTCAAACCAGTTCGAGAACAAGAGAAATTCTGCAATGCTTGTGAGTATGCCCAAGTGTTAGAATACGTGATTCGATATTTACATATGTGGTAATGATTCAGAAATGCACGGGATGGATTGGCCCCATACCGGAGACTTCTATCATGAACTATCATATGTTGATGGAAAATCAGAGAGCCTTGAAAACCTTAGAAGAGTGTCGATGCGATAAGCCATAAAACCATAAAATGGTAGGACGATGGAACCCCATTACAGCAACCGTTGCCAAACGTAGGTTATACGGTGAAGTTCAACCCAGAACCGTTTACTGCAGGAGAAACCATTAATGGTAGACCACCATGAGTGTTTCGATAGTTGTCTAGAATGGACACAGACCGATCAGCTAAGAAGATCCGGTCTCGGACGAACTTCAACTTTGACGAAAACGACCCAAGATTACGAGGAAAACTCTATGCTTCCGATGTAAGAGCTTTAATGAAGGAGCTATTGTAAGATATGTGAAGAGGCATACATTGTCAGCCTCGGAGGAAGTATCTGAGTTTATTGGAACTGTAACCTTGCATTTTAAGTGTGGTAGCACCTGACCTTTCTCGACCAAAACAATTGCTAGAAGACCCCAACCCCTAACCTTTTCTTGTTAGCCTCTTCGAATCTCGAGGACGAGATTCATTCTAAGTGTGGTAGGTTTGTAACATCCCAAATTTTGGAATGTTAATATAATTAATTGAATTGTTTGTTTGTTTGCTTGAGTGAATTAAACTTGAGTGAAATTTGAACCTTTTCAAAAACTTTTGAATGAGAGGGAATAAAATGACTTTCCCTTCTCCGTAAATTCAATTCATCCTATTAGAATCAATGAGAGAAGATGACATGACTTCTTCAACTACAAAGAATTTGAACGGAGTTTTGCAATTTAATTCCTTCAAATATTTGCACTTGCTTCTCTATTTTTCGTCCCCGAGAAATACCCGAAAAATAAATTCTTGCAAGCAAGAAAGAGCGGAGGAAAATGACCCTCCAAAATCAGGGGCATTTTTGAAAATATTTGAGCCAAGAAAAACCAAAGTTTTTATTTAAAAATTATTTGCAAAAAGAAATAAAGCCTTTAGGGATTTTCTGAAAAACATTTTTTTAAGTTTTTATTTTGGCCGTGGAATAATGCTCATCGTCTACATTTTATTTTTCTGATAATTTTAGTATATAAAAACTCTTTATTCGAATTGATTTGATTTCCTTTTTATTGTTTTAGTTTCCTAATTTTAAAAATAGGAATGGAATCGTTTTTATTAGGAAAAACCTGCTGGCCCATTAAGCACTTTCCTATTCTAGCCCAACAAGAGATCATCTCCTTCCTCTGTTTCCTCTCACGTTACAGAAGCTTTCCATATCCATGGAGACAGGAAACTCCACCTTCCCGATCTCCCTCGTCTTTCCATCCCAGCGCCTCCCGAGACCGCCTATAAAACCCCTCCCTCTCCTCGCTCCATTTTTCCCATCACCACGCCCCTCCTGCCCGTAGCCACCTCGCCACCGTCCTCCTTTTCCTGCCTAGAACGCTCACCAGGAGCTCTCCTGGAACCTCCCCAGCGCCGACCCCTCCTCCGCCACCCCCACCTCGCCCGGCGACCTCGCCCCCTCGCCGGAGCAGCCTCCACATCGCCGTCTCCTTCCTGCCATCTCTGCCTCACGTACAGGTAACTCCCTTGTTGATTTTTTTCGTTTTCAGATTTATTTCCGTAACAGATTTAGTTCCGTTCTTGTTTAGCTTATAACTTTTGATCTAGAAGCCCAATGATGCTGATTCTTTTTGCGTTAGATCACAATTTTCTTGTAGTTTCCAAAAATATATAATTTGTCTATGTTTGGATTTATAAAAATTGAGTTAGATCAGATTTGAATTAAAGCTTGTTTTGCTTATTCCGGGAGTTTAAAAATAGATTTTTATTTGATTCTTTTTTCTACTGATCACTAGTGATCATATTTACCAGCGGTAAAAATTTCAAAATTGTTTGAGTATTTTAGCTTATTGTTTCATGTAAAACAAATTCTGTTTTAGTTCTATTCGAATAATAGCTACTTCTTTTTCTATAGTTGTTTTTAAATTATTTTATTTTATATTTCAGAAAGTTTATGTTTGGTTTCTATTAGTTAAACAGTAGGTGTTCAACAAGTTTTTATATTTATTTTATTTTGTTATCGTGAAATCAATTCAAGTTCGCTAATAACTTGCAATGGATTTCTCTACTGTTTTAACTCCCAATTGAAAATACTTTCAAAATAGCTTTATGAAAAAAATACTTTATTTTCTTGTCTTAACTAAATTTGTATTTTATTCTCTGTTATTTTAGTGTTTTATTTTCCGTTAGACAAAACTATTTTTGTGAATGTTGTAGAAGAAGACTCCCTAGTTTTATTTGAAGTTCCTTCGGATTCTTATTCGCTCTCTCTTTTGTTTTGATTGTTAGTGTGAGTGCTTATGCGAATGATATGTTTGTTATATAGATTTCATCAGAGAGTGACGAGTAGTCTATCAAGTTATTTCTTGAGAACGATAATTCTTCTTCGTCAACATCACCAGGCAAGTTCACTTTGACCATGCTTTTCTTACCTATGTTTTATTACATTTAGTGGCACCTTTGCAACCACCCCTCAAAGAGTGTTATTGAATCCTTGTAGTTGAGTAGTATGCATGAGGTAGGAACCCATCACCCTGTTACCAAGCCCGGGACGATATTTTATTCTAATGCTACGCTATAGTAGACGGGGTTTGGTATGAGTGCTCGAGAGTGGTGTGAAGAAGGAGGACTCTACGTCAATGACGACAACTCCATGATGGCATCTGCAAGGACTGCATTTTCAAGGCCTCAAGACTTCAAGACTCAAGACAAGAATTCAATACACACTCATCGGGTGAAGGACGGTTGACGGGCACCTGGAGAAACCAGTGGTTGGCGGGATGCATGGAGAAGCGCCATGACATCTTGCGGAAAGCTTCACCTGCACCCAAAGAGACGGAAGAATACTTCATGCCGGAAGCTTACATGCAACCGCAAGTCATTATGGGCTCTGGCTTGGTTGACCTTAGTTGTGACTCTGGCTGGGACGGTACTAGCAGATGTAGAACTACGGTAGGATGGGTTGAGTACCGGACGGTGGTCGAGG
The DNA here is from genome assembly GCA_021605145.1 of Aegilops bicornis. Classification (NCBI taxonomy): domain Eukaryota; kingdom Viridiplantae; phylum Streptophyta; class Magnoliopsida; order Poales; family Poaceae; genus Aegilops; species Aegilops bicornis. The sequence continues at coordinate 417,143,184 of CM038671.1, read as the reverse complement.
AACTCTTTGGAAGACCATGTTTCGTCATCTTGTTCTCAAACACCACGAAGTGCGAGAACGTAAAGAGAGGGATCAAATCTTGCGGGTAAAGTGTACAAACCTCTGCAGAGGGTTATAACCTAATCGATTAGCCGTGTTCCCGGTTACGGACAATTTGAGCATCTGGACTTGGATCTATCTCGGAACTCTCAACACTGGATTGATAACTTAATTGTGGGCAACATATGATGAATTTTTGGGCTATGAGACATCGGTTGGCGGAACCATGTCATGATAGAAAACTCCTTAGTACAGACTTCATTCTATTCCTTTGATGTAGGTAAAATAAAATCAGCATTTACATAAACAAAATTCAGATCTGAGCCATAAAGCCATATTGCATATAGTATAGTTTTATCATCTGTTTATTCATGTTGTGATCTTGCCGGTACATTCAATGTCTTGACCTACACGGCTGCAACGTATCATGTTGCAGATATTTCCTCGACGAGTACGAAGTTACGCAGACAGGTTACGGTCTACACTCAACCTGCCGATGGCGTTGATGGGACTCCACACCCGCTTGATTTGTTTCCGCTGAGTATTATGAGGTATATATCAGTTTTACGTTATTTATGCATGTGATTGCACTTTGATATATACATTGATGTACCGTGTGCCAAAGCATACTGATCCGTGGATGGCATAAAGAATACGCAGGCTTGACCGTCTGAGGTCGGGTCGCTACAACGGAACACCGAAGACACACTTCTCAGGGTTCAACTTGAGGTTGATCTTGTGTAGGTTGGCAAACGTCTCTTCTAAGTCTTGTACAAGGGTTGCCTTGTCCTTGGTTTTGACCACTATGTCGTCCATATAAGCTTCCATATTTCTATGTAGATGGGGCTCAAAACCAATTTGGACCACCCTTGCGGATGTCAAGCCAGCACTCTTCAACCCGAAAGGCATCCGTAAAAAGCAATACGTACCACATGGGGTGATGAATGTTGTCTTCTCTTCGTCTTCCTTTGTCATGAAGATCTGGTGGTAGCCCGAGTAGGCGTCGGGGAATGATAACATATCGCACCCGGCTGTGGAGTTAACAATCTGGTCAATGCACGGCAATGTGAAGGGGTCCTTAGGACAAGCCTTATTGATATCTGTGTAATCAATACACAGGCTCCACTTCCCGTTCGCCTTGCGCACCACCACCGGATTGGCCAACCACGTCGGATGGAGCACTCCTCTCACCAAGCCTTCCGCTTCCAACTTCCTGCTCTCCTCTATGATGAACTCCTGCCATTCCAAAGCTTGCTTCCTGACCTTCTGCTTGACGGGTCGCGCATGGGGACAGACAGCAAGATGGTGCTCAATCACTTCCCTGGGAACGCCGGGGATGTCGGATGCTTGCCACGCAAACACATCGACATTCGCCCGCAGGAAAGTGACGAGCGCGCTTTCCTATTTGCTGTCGAGGGTGGAGCTTATGGTGAAAGCCCCTCCCGTGCCATCCTCCTTGACGGACACCCTCTTGGTCTCTGGTGCTGCAGCTCTGGATTTCTTGCTCTTGTCGGTGGAGTTCTCTGGCACGTCCTCGACGGTGGCACAACACTCCAAAGAGGTGCTCTTGCCGAAGTGGGTGCGAGAGGTCTTGTCGGTCTTCTTCTTCCCTCCCGGGGCTTCAGCAGCAGGAGCAAGTGCCTTGGCGGCAGCTGCTGCAACTGCTTCTCGGTAGAGTTGGTCAGCTCAGATCAGCGCGTCCTTCTTGTCGGAGGGGACGGTGATAATGGTCATCACCCCAGGCATCTTCAGCGTGTTGTAGGCGTAGTGCGACGCCGCCATGAACTTGGCTAGTGCCGGGCGGCCGAGGATCCCGTTGTAGGGCAAGGGGATCTCGGCTACATCGAAGACAATCCTCTCCGTCCTGTAGTTCAACTCGCCTCCAAACGTCACAGGCAATGTGACCTTCCCCTTCGGCTGGCTCCTTCCCGGGTTGACCCCTTGAAACGTGCCCATTTCATCAAGGTCTCCATCAGGAATTTGTAGCCTTTTGATCACAACAGGTGAGATCAAGTTCAAACCGGCCCCGCCGTCAACCAGCATCTTGTTCACCTTGAGGTTGTGTATCGTTGGTGAGACCAATAACGGCAAACACCCGACCGCAGTTGTGTGGTCAGGGTGGTCCTCAGCGTCAAAGATGAGGGGCGTGCTGGACCACTTCAGTGGCTTCTGAGCGTCGAACGAGAGCTCCGCCACTGTGATCTCACACGCCCACTGTTTGAGCTGGTGGTGAAGTAACAGCGAGGCGCCACCATTGACGCACATGGCCTCCGTAGCCTTTTGAAACTCATGCTCGCCGGACTCGTCGTCCTCGTCATGATCATCGTCTTCCTGCTTCTTGTCGCGGCCCCGAGCGGGCCTCTCTTGCTGGTTATCCTTGCCGCGGCGACCTCCTTGGCCGCCATGCTTCTTGCCGGATCCTTCAGCGCCATCTTGGCCCTTCTCCTTGTCCCGCCTCTCATACTCGGCCTTTTGCTTTTCAGCAAGCAGCTCGACTTGTCAACAGTTCTGGAGGTCGTGGCCTTTGGCGCAGTGGATCTTTCAAGATCGCTTGCTTTGAGCCTCGGCTTGTCAAGAATCGCCAAGGCCCTAAGCGGTGCACCCGGCAATCTCCTTGCCGGGTCGTCTGCCTTGGCCTTCTTGGCGGCGCCGGTGTCGTCAGATCCCTCGATGTCAAGCACGGTCTTTCCCTTGCGCTTCCTATTGCGACGCCGACCCTTCTTCGTCGAGGCGGCGTTGTCTTCGTCGGTAGAGTCGGTTTCCGCACCGGCGTCTTTGCCGGTGTACTTCCTCCCCTCTTCAGCCCGAGCGCATCTATCGGCCAGAACGTAAAGTTCGGCCACATCCTTGACCTTGTTCATTGCCAGCTCTTCGCGCATCTTGCGGTTGCGCACATTCTGATGGAATGCGCTGATCACGGCGGCAGGGTGAACATCTGGGATGTTGTATTGCACTCGGCTGAACCTCTGTATGTACTTGCACAGGTTTTCACCTCCTTCTAGGGAATGATATGCAAATCACTCGCCTGCCCATGAGCTTGGTGGCCTCCAGTGAAGGCACCAACAAAATCATGACATAGGTCCGACCAAGAAGAAATGGAATCCGCTGGCAAGTGCATCAACCAAGGACATTGGGTTTCAGGGCCAACGGGAAGTAATTGGCAAGCACCTTATCATCTCGAGCCCCAGCGGCTTGCATCGCGATGGTGTAGATGCTGAGGAACTCCGACAGGTGGGTCTTGCCATTGTACTTCTCGCCGACGTCGGGCTTGAACGTGCGGTGGGACGGCCACTGGAACTGCCGCAGCTCACGGGTAAAGGCTGGGCAACCCACCTCGTAAGGTAGGCCGTCGAAGCCTCCCGGCGCTGGGTGGTCCATAGCGGGCCCCGCCCGCCTATCCGACTGGTGGCGTGTATCGCACCGGCGCTCGATGGTGGTTCGAGCGTCTTCATGGGCTCGCTCCCGAAGAACTTGGTGCTAGTCGCGGTGGGTCAGACGATGCTATGGAAATGTTATCACAGGCGTCATCACGACGGACCGACACCTGCGGTGGCTGGCGTGGAGGAGGAGAGTGCACCGTGGCCACGGCACCTCCGGCCCCTCCACCGCTGGCGTGCGGTGGTTCGATGGAGCGCCGGCCTGAAGGCCCCGCCGGCCGTGGATCGTCTTTGTTGGCGACGCCGACAAGGCTCCGGATAGTGGTTCTCCATTCGTCGAGCTTTTCTGCAGCAGGAGGGAAGTCGAGGAGCAGCTGCACGCGCGCCAAAGCTTCTGCTTGCGTGGGTGGCGGCGAAAGCTGCGTGGACCGTGGCACGCTTCGACTTCTAACCACGTTAGAAGGAGCTCTATCACGGCCCAGCGGATGCGTGCCATTTTCACCAGCACTTTGGCAGGCATGCTGGCCTCCTTCATCGCGCAGATGATGCACACGACTCTTCCCTTGACGGTGTCCAGGGTCACCGGCGTGGTGACGCTGCTCGTCGCGCACACCCTGGGAAGAGCGCGCTGTGGGCACCGGGGTGGGCGTCTTGGAGGTCGCCGCGCCGCCCGTGGGTGGCTCGGTGACGCCCCCGGAGGGCCCCGCGCCGCCTGTGGGGCGCCCAGCTCCGTCTCTGGATTTTGCGGCGTGCGGCCCGTCGTCTTGCACATGAACGACGCCGCTCGCTAGGCTCTGACTGCCAGAGCAATGTTGGTGCTCGCGGGCCGCGCCTCGGGTCCTGTCCGCGACTAGCCCGCTGTTCGCCAGGACCGGTACGGGTCGTCCGGCCCCCGACGAACCGACCGCCGTGGCCGGCTTCTTCTTTGGAGCCATGACGATGAAGAATTGCTAGGCTAACTGCAGACCAGATTTTCACAACTGCGCCTCCCCCTACCTGGCGCGCCAAAGATTTTGGTGGAAACGACACCTATGGAATCACTGGGATCCCTTCTACGGTTGGCGGGCGCGAGGTTGTGCAAAGAGCGGGTCTGACAGGAAGCACACGGATCATTTACCCAGGTTCGGGCCACGAAGATGCGTAATACCCTAGTCCTGCTTTGGTGCATGTATTTGAGTGTTCTTGTGTTCTTGAGCTAGCTACGGGGTGCAACTTGCCCAAAAGAGCCGAGTCCCTCTCCTGGTCGCCTCAGGCCTCCTTTTATAGGGAAAAGGGGTTGCCATAGTGGAACACAGGAGGTGGAAAGGCCTACAGCCGATAAGCCTATCCTCTGGGACCGTGGGACAAACGCATTTAATGCGCTGCCGACGTGCCCCCTTGCTTTATCGGGGACGGCAAGGAAGCACGTCCCAGCTGTCGCCGCTTCGCCTGGCCTCGACACGCGTCCGAGCTGATGAGGCATCGCGGCGCCACATTAGCTGGCTGCTAGGCTGACACGGTGGTGGAGCCTTCACGAAGACCTGCATGCCACCACGCAGGTGCATGCTGAGTTGGTTGTGGAGATCGCTCGTTGCCACGCATGTGCCTGCTCAGCTGGTCGAGCTGGCAGCTGCATGGATGGTTGTGGAGCCTTGGCAGACGCAGGCCGGGCTGTGGTCCCACTGATGCCCTCAGCAAGGGTCTTGCCGTGGCGTTGCAGTCGTCCCCGGCAAGGGTCTTGCCAGGGGTCTTGTGGATTTCCTCGACTAGGATCCCGCCGAGGGTCGCCGTCTTCTGGTCCTCATGTGATCTCACATGTTTATGATCTTGACGAAGATCTACATGCCACCACAGAGGTGCCTCCCGAGCCTTGGTTCCAATGTAGTTGTTGGCGGTGGAACTCTTGGGCTCAAGGAAAGCGCGCTCCACTGGCATTAGGAAAGTGGCCCCGGCAAGACTCTTGCCGGGGCTGCGAAGGCCGCCCCTGAAGGGGTCTTGCCTGGGGGGTCCACCTCGCCCTCTTGCTCTTTGTGTTTCTGGTCTTGGCGTTGCCTTGGTTGTCTTGTGCTTTGGCTTCTCTCTGGCTTCCCTCCTCTGCCCTGCTAAGTGTGGCCGTGGCGCGTGGCTCTGACTGCCCGTGAACAAGTAAAGGGGTCAAAAGGAGAGCCCCTACTTATGTACACCGACATTCTACTTCTTTCCATTCCTAAATATAAGTCTTTTTAGAAATTTCAATATGGACTACATATGGAGTAAAATGAGTGAATCTACACTCTAAATTATGTCTATAAACATCTGTATCTAGTCCATATTGAAATCTCTAAAAGAGACTTATATTTAGGAACGGAGGGAGTATATCATCATAATCATAAAAGAAATTTTCAGATTACACATAGGTTACTTCTGATATCTAAAGAGGGGAACGTAACAACAAGATGTACCAAGGGGGTATGGTTGACACTTTACCTAATTTAGTTTAGTCTACCTATTTTTAGATACTTCCCATTATAAGCATGGTTTCTGTTCAACTCATGAGAAGACTTTTCTGCTTATGAACCGATCATGAGATCCATCAACATTTATGTTAAAACCCACATGTAGAGAATCTTCACATCTTAGCCAAACGCTTTAACGACATGTATGTTTGATACACTTCAAATCTGAGAACCATACCGAATTTCTTTGAATCCTTGCGGAAGCGTGATGCGGAGGTACTTGTCCTTCTGAACATAGGGGAGACCGCAAAGATTCCTAGCGTCGAAAGACTTCTGGCACTGCATATGGAAACCCTCGATTATTTCAAAAATAGCATATGGAGGCTTTTTGTAGTGTATTAAGGTGATTGCATTGGATAAGCAGATGTATATGAAGACTTACCTTCATTTCGTTTAATCGAACCTGACGGCATAGTTTTTTTGGTACGGGAAGTCGTGAACCACGACAAGCGTCAGTGAGTAGCGGTTACCCTAGTCGACGTGTTATATCAAGGGGGAAAGATGGCAGCAATCCTCGTGAGCGTAGATGAAGCTGCAACAAAGTATGGCCATGATATGCGCCGACGACAGTCATCGAGAGACTAGATTTGGTACTATACGCGGGTGAGTGGGGGTTTCAGTGAAGGAGATGAACATAGATGGTGAAGCTGAAGAGACTATACACATGCGTCTCTCTGATTTGGGCCCGCTTGTTAGTTGTAGCAGAGAAATATTAGGATAAAATTGCAACATTAACTTTGTAATCAAGTGATAAGGAAAATACACGTAAAATAACAGATCATGTGTGAAAAACCTTTTATTCTTTTTAACTTTTGCAATTGAAATAAAACCAAAATGGAGCAGACTTTGTGGGACATTTTCATCAATGGCATGCATGGAAATTTATTAAAATAAATGAAATACATTCCCAAAATTAAAAAAAAGGATTTCGAAATTATTATAAAGGATGTGACGGGCCTTTATAAACATGTAGATAATGTTTATAAAGACTTATCACATCGGCTAAATCAACCTCGAGGTATAGCTACTTCCAAGTCGGTCACCCATCCTCAGACTGCTCTAGTCATAGCATGCTTAACATTTAATTTCTTTTCGGAATTAGGTACCGAAAGGGAAGATGCACCTTGCTGATATTGGTTTTCAGTTAGACATATAACACCTATTAGAATGCCACATACATTCTTCAAAAATTGACTAAACTCATATCACATTTTTGAAAACATGTCTTGAAGTAATGCCATAGACCTTCTAGAATCAAGTAAACATGTCTTGAAAGACCAAAAATCATTGTCAAAATTGTGAAAACAATTACTTGGGGGTTAATTTGACAGACATGACTGAAAAGTGGACCAAAAAATTATTCTTAAAATTTTGAGAACAAGTACTTGGAGGTTAATTAGACAGACAAGACTTATAAGTTGACCAAAGTCATATCACATTTTTTGGAAAGATGTCGTAAAGTAACGCGATAGACCTTCCTCAAGCCAATTAACATGTGTTCAAAAAACAAAATAAAAATTGTCAAGATTTGCAAAACAAGGACCTCGAGGTTAATTTAAGTGATAGGATGGAGCACTATATGCATTTAAGCGTGTACAGAACCTGTTCTCTACACGCTTAAATGTTTACAGTGACCCATCCCATCAATTAATTTAACCTTGAGGCCACTTCCCATCCGGTCACCCATCCTTAGACCACTCCAGCGTCAACACGCTTAAGTTGTGAGTTCTGTTAGATGAGCTATCGGTAGGGAAGCCAGTCCTTGTTGATATAGGATGCATCTTTGCATCCTTTATGGCGTACCTGGATGACCGCCCATCGCCGGCTCAATGCCACGTTCCCTGCGAATGTAGTAACTTCCCTCCCTCGTCTAGCTGCTTCCCACGTTTTCCCCTGTTTTTTGCCGCCTGCCCACCTATAGAACCACCTCATGCCGGCCAATTACGGCGAGCAAATCCTGCACATATCAACCCCCGGCCATGATTCATCTAAAAATCACCACCTGCAACAATATGGGCAGTAGATGGAATCACCTGCACCCATATCCATGCTCCTCTTCACCTTGTGCCCCATATGCCCCATTAGATCCTTCTCCGGAGGAGCTCGAAGCTACGCGAAGTGAGGTTGCATAAGAGGAGGCGTTGATGGAGGAGGACCATGTGGTGATGGAGACTGACGACGAGCACGAGGAGATGGAGAAGGAGGAGGAGGACGACGATGAGCAGGCGGTGAGCAATTTTCTTTCAACGTTGCGGCGGAGCTGCCTCTGATGGTGGTGGAGGAGCTGCATCTGTCTGCCGCCTTGCAGGCGTCATTTCAGACTCTCATCAGTGATCAAACTGATCGTGAGAGGGACTCCGCCGTCCTTCGTCGGTCCTGCGAAATTGATAACCCACAAGTATATGGGATCAATTGTAGCTTTTTCGATAAATAAGAGTGTCGAACCCAATGAGGAGCTAAAGGTAGGATTTATCAAGTTCTATCGAGCACTGCTAAAATTCTACGCACACTTCAACGTTCACTTTACATAGAACAAGTATGAAACTATTTTGTAGGCAAAAATATAAGTTTGCAAGGATAAAACTAGATGTACTTAGCGTGAATAAAACTATGAGTAATTTGCAAGATAATGAAGTTAGTTGTTTAGTAGAAAGATTTTTGTAACATAAGAGAAAGATTTGTCCCTAGGCAATCGATAACTAGACCGCCAATCATTATTGCAATTTTATATGAGGGAGAGGCATGAGCTAACATACTTTCCGTACTTGGATCATATGCACTTATGATTGGAACTCTAGCAAGCATCCGTAATTACTAAATATCATTAAGGTAAAACCCAACCATAGTGTTTCCTGTCACTCATGCCACCCACTATAAGCGAATCATGAACGTATTGCAACATCCTACATGGGAATCTCTCACGCTTGCGCGACATGGAGGGCACCATAGGACAGCACCAAAATAAAACATACAACTCAAACCAATCAGGATCATCAATCAACCCATAGGACAAAACGAATCTACTCAAGCATGATAGGATGGCAACACATCATTGGATAACAATATGTAGCATTAAGCACCATGTTAAGTAGAGATTACAGCGGGGAGAAGAGGTGTTACACCGCTACATAGAGGGGGAGAGAGTTGGTGATGACGACAGTGAAGTTGTTGGTGTAGATCGTTGTCACGATAATTGCATCGGCTGCGTTCCGGCACCACCGGGAGAGAGGGCGAGAGAGCCCCCTCCTCCTTCTTCTTCCTTGGCCTCCCCCCTAGATGGGAGGAGAGTTCCCCCTCTAGTCCATGGCCGCCATGGCGATGGAGCAGCGGGAGCCCCTCCGAGAGTGGATCTCTCTCTCTCTCTCTCTCTATCTCTCTCTCTCTCTCTCTCTGTTCTCTTCTGTTTCGCGTTCTTGTTTTCTAGCCGAAAACTGTTTCTTAAATATAGGAGATCCGTAACTCCGATTGGGCTGAAATTTTAACACGATTTTTTTGGATATTATCTTTCTTGCGGCAAAAGAAGGGGGGCAACTGACTTACGAGGTGCTCACAAGCCACCAGGGCGCGACCACCCTCCTTGGCCTGCCATGGTGCCTTGTGTCCACCTCGTGCACCATCTTGTGTTGATACTTCTTCCCAAAAATCACATATATTCCAAAATAAATCTTCGTAAATTTTTATCGCGTTTGGACTTTGTTTGATATGGATATTCTATGAAATAAAAAACATGCAACAAATAGGAACTGGCATTGGGCACTGGATCAATATGTTAGTCCCAAAAACAATATAAAATGGTGCCAAAAGTATAAGTGTAAGTGCATCTAGTGCCACCCCTAGTTGGTTTTGGAGTATTGATGACAAACGTGGTTGAGAGACTAATGTGTTTGTGAGATTCATAGGAGAACACAGGTAGAAGTCCCTATTGATTCAATTTACCATCAAATATGACCCTTAAAAATAAATGAAGACATTGAAGACATTGATGGTTAGCAAAGACATTCGCGTCGAAGATAATGGCATGTGAATACATTCGTTTGAAGACAGTGGAGTGCGAAGACATAATTTCTTTGTAGTTTATTTTCTTCTTTCTTGAGTCATAGGAACCACTGAACTATCAAGTGGGGTTCAAGTGAACAAAGTTAGAAAACTGACGTGATGCTCAACCCAAATCCTATGTCTTCGAGTGAAGATAATGAGAGAAAATTGTATCCTGAGTTGGATAAGTCAGCTTTACTTGTAGCCCAAGTCAAGCTGCCGCATGTGTTTGAAATCCGATCATTGGACATGTGTCGGTTCCCCAATGACCAAGGGTTATTTCAGACAAATCATGTCGGTTTGCCTCCTGGCTATAAATAGCCCACCCCTACACCATAAATTGGTGGCTGCTCAGAGTTAGTGCATGACTTTTTTCGTTTGAGAGCGACCCACCTCCGAAGCTTTTGAGAGAGAACCCTTGCGGGTACAAAACCCAAAACACCCAAATCCCAAAGAGTGTTTGGCATCACTGATTTCTTTTTGTCTGCGTGATTTGAAGACTTATTACAATTGAAGACTGTGATCTTCCAGTCGGTTAGGCGTCGCATTCTGAGGATCCAAGAGTCACTATGGATCGCCGGTGAACGAAATCTGTGAAGGTTTGGAAGTCTACCTTGAAGACTTACCTGAGTGATTGGGCGAGGACTAAGTGACCTTAGCTCAAGGAAAATAAGGTGAACACGTGGTCTTACGAGTTCAATCTCAGCCTCCCTAACCAGCGTCTGATTGTCACAACAAATGGAACTGGTCTACTAAATCCTTGTCTTCGTCAAGTAACTGGTTCTATCACTTCACCCCTTTACATACAGTTTAGCTTCGTGAAGTCATTGATTGCCTGCTCTGTTCGAGTTCATTGTGTGAAGACATTCTCTCTGATTGCATATTTGGCTTCATACTATCTTCCAATTCCAGTCCGTTCTACCTAGCTGCTATTTATCTTCGTGCTTAATCTATTATGTCTCTATGAGGACATTGCATGTCTTGAAGACTGTGTAGGTGTAGTTTATCTTCGTGTAGTTTATCTTCCGTTGCATACTGTGTAGTTTATCTTCATGTAGCTTATGTTCCGCTGCATACTGTGTAGGTGTTATTTGTTTTTCTGTCTTCGAAGACATTGCCTGTCTTGAAGACTTCCATAAAAATCACCTATTCACCCCTATAGTCGATAACTAGCACTTTCAATTGGTATCAGAGCAAGGTGTTCCCTTGTTCGTGTGATTCGGTTTAACCGCCTGGAGTTTTAGCTATGTCGCTTGCAAGGATAAACAAGATCTCCGCTGCGTGCCCCGTCTTCGATGGCACTGATTACCCCTACTGGAAGAATAAGATGCGAATGCATCTTGAAGCCTTTGACAATGACCTCTGGTTTGTCGTCAAGACTGGCATTCCCAAATTCAGTGAAGGTGTCACCGCTGCTGATGTCAAGAGGTTCGCACAACTGGACTCAACTGCCAAGAACATCATCTGTGGTCATCGGACCAAAGGGCTATGGTCGTGTAAGTGCTTTAGAGTCTGCGAAGCTAGTCAGGGACTGTCTGTCCAAGGTCAACAAAGGCGTATCTACTTAGAGAGACTCAATAATCGATGTGCTTCGCAATCTCTTCAGCCGATTAAAGAGGAATGACAATGAGAATGTCCAGCTCACTGCTACCTCTTGCGCACTGCGTTGGATTTCCTTGAAGAGGAAATGATGATGTAGCAAAGTAGCGTAAGTATTTCCCTCAGTTTTTGAGAACCAAGGTATCAATCCAGAAGGAGGCTCTGCGCGAGTCCCTCGTACCTACACAAAACAAATAACTCCTCGCAACAAACACGATAAGGGGTTGTTAATCCCTTCACGGTCACTTACGAGAGTGAGATCTGATAGAGATGATAGATAATATTTTTGGTATTTTTGTGATAAATATGCAAAGTAAAATAAAAAGCAAAGTAAAAAAGCAAAGGAAATAATAAAGTGATGGAAGATTAATATGATGAAGATAGACCCGGGGGCCATAGGTTTCACTAGTGGCTTCTCTCAAGAGCATAAGTATTTTACGGTGGGTGAACGAATTACTGTTGAGCAATTGAGAGAATTGAGCATAGTTATGAGAATATGTAGGTATTATTATGTATATAGGCATCACGTCCGAGACAAGTAGACCGACTCCTGCCTGCATCTACTACTATTACTCCACTCATCGACCGCTATCCAGCATGCATCTAGAGTATCAAGTTCAAGAAAACAGAGTAACGCCTTAAGCAAGATGACATGATGTAGAGGGATAAATTCATGCAATATGATAAATACCCCATCTTGTTATCCTCGATGGCAACAATACTATACGTGCCTTGCTGCCCCTATTGTCACTGGGAAAGGACACCGCAAGAATGAACCCAAAGCTAAGCACTTCTCCCATTGCAAGAAAAAACAATCTAGTAGGCCAAACCAAACTGATAATTCAAAGAGACTTGCAAAGATAACCAATCATACATAAAAGAATTCAGAGAAGATTCAAATATTGTTCATAGATAATCTTGATCATAAACCCACAATTCATCGATCTCAACAAACACACCGCAAAAAGAAGATTACATCGAATAGATCTCCACGAGAGAGGGGAGAACATTGTATTGAGATCCAAAAGAGAGAAGAAGCCATCTAGCTACTAACTATGGACCCGAAGGTCTGAGGTAAACTACTCACACTTCATCGGAGGGCTATGGTGATGATGTACAAGCCCTCCGTGGTGGATGCCTCCCATGAGCTCCGCAGGCCCCAAGATGGGATCTCATGGGTACAGAAGGTTACGGCGGTGGAATTAGGTTTTTGGCTCCGTATCTGATCGTTTGGGGGTACATAGGTACATATAGGAGGAAGAAGTACGTCGGTGGAGCAACTTGGGGCCCACGAAGGTGGAGGGCGCGCCCTAGGGGGGGTGGGCGTGCCCCTACCTCATGCCCTCCTCGAAGCTTCCTTGACTTAGGGTCCAAGTCTCCTGGATCATGTTCGGTGAGAAAATCACGTTCCCGAAGGTTTCATTCCATTTGGACACCGTTTGATATTCCTTTTACGCAAAACTACGAAATAGGCAAAACAAGAATTTGGCTGGGACTCCGGTTAATAGGTTAGTCCCAAAAATAATATAAAAGTGGATAATAAAGCCCAATATTGTCCAAAACATTAGATAATATAGCATGGAGCAATAAAAAATTATAGATACGTTGGAGACGTATCAGGCATCCCCAAGCTTAATTCCTGCTCGTCCTCGAGTAGGTAAATGATAAAAACAGAATTTTTGATGCGGAGTGCTACTTGGCATAATTTCAATGTAATTCTTCTTAATTGTGGTATGAATATTCAGATCCGAAGGATTCAACATAAAAGTTCATATTGACATAAAAATAATAATACTTCAAGCATACTAACTAAGCAATTATGTCTTCTCAAAATAACATGGCCAAAGGAAGTTCATCCCTACAAAATCATATAGTTTATTCATGCTCCATTTTCATCACACAAGAATGCTCTCATCATGCACAACCTCGATGACAAGCCAAGCAATTGTTTCATACTTTAGTAATCTCAAACTTTATAAACTTTCGTGCAATACATGAGCGTGAGCCATGGATATAGCACTATGGGTGGAATAGAATATGATGGTGGGGGTTATGTGGAGAAGACAAAAAGGAGAAAGTATCACATCAACGAGGCTAATCAATGGGCTATGGAGATGCCCATCGATTGATGTTAATGCAAGGAGTAGGGATTGCCACGCAACGGATGCACTAGAGCTATAAATGTATGAAAGCTCAACAAAAGAAACTAAGTGGGTGTGCATCCAACTTGCTTGCTCACGAAGACCTAGGGCACTTGAGGAAGCCCATTGTTGGAATATACAAGCCAAGTTCTATAATGAAAAATTCCCACTAGTATATGAAAGTGACAAAACAAGAGACTCTCTATCATGAAGATTATGGTGCTACTTTGAAGCACAAGTGTGGAAAAAAAGGATAGTAGCATTGCCCTTTTTTGGGCCTTCTTTTTTTCTTTGGCCTTTCTCTTTTTTTGGGACAATGCTCTATTAAATGATGATCATCACACTTATACTTATTTACAACTCAATGATTACAACTCGATTCAAGAACAAAGTATGACTCTATATGAATGCCTTCGGCGGTGTACCGAGATATGCAATGAATCAAGAGTGACATGTATGAAAAAATTATGAACGGTGGCTTTGCCACAAATACTATGTCAACTACATGATCATGCTAAGCAATATGACAATGATCATGGTGTCATGACAAACGGAATGGTGGAAAGTTGCATGGCAATATATCTCGGAATGGCTATGGAAATGCCATAATAGGTAGGTATGGTGGCTGTTTTTAGGAAGATATAAGGAGGTTTATGTGTGAAAGAGCGTATCATATCACGGGGTTTGGATGCAAATTTAAGTTTGCACCAACTCTCTATGTGAGAAAAGGCAATGCATGGTACCAAGAGGCCGGGCAATGATCAAGGGTGAGAGTGCGTATAATCCATGGACTCAACATTAGTCATAAAGAACTCACATACTTATTGCAAAAATCTACAAGCCATCAAAAACCAAGCACTACGCCAAGCATGCTCCTAGGGGATAGATTGGTAGGAAAAGACCATCGCCGTCTCCCCGACCGCCACTCATAAGGAGGACAATCAAAGAACACCTCATGTTTCAAATTTGTTACATAACGTTTACCATACGTGCATGCTACGGGACTTGCAAACTTCAGCACAAGCATTTCTCAAATTCACAACTACTCAACTAGCACGACTTTGATATTATCACCTCCATATCTCAAAACAATCATCAAGCATCAAACTTTTCTTAGTATCCAACACACTCATAAGAAAGATTTTACTATTTTTGTATACCTAGCATATTAATATTATTAAGCAAATTACCATGCTATTTAAGACTCTCAAAATAATCTAAGTGAAGCATGAGATATCACTAGTTTCTTTAAAACAAATCCACCACCGTGCTCTAAAATATATAAGTGAAGCACTAGAGAAAAACTATATAGCTCAAAAGATATATGTGAAGCACAAAGAGTATTCTAACAAATTCCAATTCATGTATGACTCTCTCAAAAGGTGTGTACAGCAAGGATGATTGTGGTAAACTAAAAAGCAAATACTAAAATCATACAAGATGCTCCAAGCAAAACACATATCATGTGGTGAATAAAAATATAGCTCCAAGTAAAGTTACTGATGGAAGTAGACGAAAGAGGGGATGCCTTCCGGGCATCCCCAAACTTTGAATTTTTCGTCTCCTTAGATTATCTTGGGGGTGCCATGGGAATCCCCAAGCTTAGGCTCTTGACACTCCTTGTTCCATAATCCATCAAAATATTTCACCCAAAACTTGAAAACTTCACAACACAAAACTCAACAGAAATCTCGTGAGCTCCATTAGCGAAAGAAAACAAAAGACCACTTCAAGGTACTGTAATGAACTTATTATTTATTTATATTGATGTTAAACCTACTGTATTCCAACTTCTCTATGGTTTGTAAACTATTTTCCTAGCCATAGATTCATCAAAATAAGCAAATAACACACGAAAAACAGAATCTGTCAAAAACAGAACAGTCTGTAGTAATCTATAACTAACGCAAACTTCTGGAACTCCAAAAATTCATCCAAAATAGCACGACCTAGGAATTTTTTTTATTGATCAGAAGCAATTGGAATCACTATTTTATCACGTTCTTGTGATTTTTAAGAAATTTTTTCGTGAACAGAAAGTTTCTGGAAATTACAGCAAGATCAAATAACTATCATCCAAGAAGATCCTATAGGTTTAACTTGGCACAAACACTAATTAAAACATAAAAAAACATCTAACCAGAGGCTAGATCAAAGATTTATTCCTAAACAGAAGCAAAAGCAAAAAAACTAAAAATAAAATTGGGTTGCCTCCCAACAAGCGCTATCGTTTAATGCCCCTAGCTAGGCATAAAAGCAAGGATGGATCTAGGTATTGCCATCTTTGGTAGGCAATCCATAAGTGGCTCTCACGATAGATTCATATGATAATTTTATTTTCTTCCTAGGGAAGTGTTCCATGCCTTTCTGTAATGGAAATTGGAATCTAATATTCCCTTCCTTCATATCAATAATTGCACCAATCATTCTAAGGAAAGGTCTACCAAGAATAATAGGACATGAAGGATTGCAATCTATATCAAGAATGATAAAATCTACGGGCACATAATTCCTATTTGCAACAATAAGAACATCATTAATTCTTCCCATAGGTTTCTTAATAGTGGAATCCATAAGGTGCAAGTTTAGAGAGCAATCATCAAAATCACGGAAATCTAGCAAATCGCACAAAGTTTTGGGAATAGTGGAAACACTAGCACCCAAATCACATAAAGCATAAAATTCAGGATCCTTAATCTTAATTTTAATAGTTGGTTCCAACTCATCATAAAGTTTTCTAGGGATAGAAACTTCCAACTCAAGTTTTTCTTCATAAGATTGCATCAAGGCATCAACGATATGTTTGGTAAAGGATTTATTTTGACTATAAGCATGAGGAGAATTTAGCACAGATTGCAACAAGGAAATACAATCAATCAAAGAGCAATTTTCATAATTAAATTCCTTGAAATCCAAAATAGCGGGTTTAGCAACATCTAGGGTTTTGCTTTCTTCAATCCCACTTTTATCAATTTTAGCATCAAGATCTAAAACTCCAAATTTTGGAACGCCTTCTAGGTAAAGGTGGATCATATTCAGTCTCATCATTATCAAGATTCATATTGCAAAACAAAGATTGAATAGGGGACACATAAATAACTTTTAGATCTTCATCTTTATTTTCATGGAAATTGGAAGAACACGCTTTAATAAAGGCATATTTGCTAGCACGCATCCTAGCGGTTCTTTCCTTGCACTCATCAATGGAAATTCTCATGGGTTTGAGAGACTCATTGATATCATGCTTAGGAGGAATAGATCTAAGCTTTAAAGAATCAACATCAAGAGAAATTCTATCAACGTTCCTAGCCAATTCATCAACTTTAAGCAATTTCTCTTCAAGCAAAGCATTAAAATTCTTTTGCGAATTCATAAACTCTTTAACACTAGTCTCAAATTCAGAGGGCATCTTAAAATTTCCATTAGAGTTGTTGTAGGAATTTCGATAATTATTAGAAGGATTACTAGGATAAGGCCTAGGATTAAAGTTCCCTCTATACGCGTTGTTACCAAAATTATTCCTACCAACAAAATTCACATCCATAGATTCATTATTATTCTGAATCAAAGTAGACAAAGGCATATCATTAGGATCGGAAGAAACACTCTTAGTAGCAAATAATTTCATAAGTTCATCCATCTTTCCACTCAAAACATTAATTTCTTCTATCGCATGCACTTTTTATTAGTGGATCTTTCAAAGTGCCATTGAGAATAATTAACCATAATATTATCTAGGAGTTTAGTAGCTTCTCCCAAAGTGATTTCCATAAAAGTGCCTCCCGCGGCCGAATCTAAAAGATTTCTAGAAGTAAAATTCAATCCGGCATAATTTTTTTGTATAATCAATCACAAATTCAAACCATGAGTAGGGCAATTACGTATCATTAATTTCATTCTGTCCCAAGCTTATGCAACATGTTCATAATCGAGTTGCTTAAAATTCATAATATCGTTTCTAAAAGAGATGATCTTAGCGGGAGGAAAATACTTAGAGATAAAAGCATCTTTGCACTTGTTCCAAGAATCAATACTATTTTTAGGCAAAGACGAAAACGAGAGGCATATGGCAAATAATGTAATGCGGGAGATAAGGGATTATGATGGGTACTTGTTATGTTGACTTTTGCGTAGACTCCCCGGCAACGGTGCCACAAATTATTCTTGCTACCTCTTGAGCACTGCGTTGGATCTCCTTGAAGAGGAAAGGATGATGCAGCAAAGTAGCGTAAGTATTTCCCTCAGTTTTTGAGAACCAAGGTATCAATCCAGTAGGAGGCTATGCGCGAGTCCCTCGTACCTACACAAAACAAATAACTCCTCGCAACCAACGCGATAAGGGGTTGTCAATCCCTTCACGGTCACTTACGAGAGTGAGATCTGATAGAGATGATAGATAATATTTTTGGTATTTTTGTGATAAAGATGTGAAGTAAAATAAAAATCAAAGTAAAAAATCAAAGGCAATAATAAAGTGATGGAAGATTAATACGATGAAGATAGACCCGGGGGTCATAGGTTTCACTAGTGGTTTCTCTCAAGAGCATAAATATTTTACGGTGGGTGAACGAATTACTGTTGAGCAATTGACAAAATTGAGTATAGTTATGAGAATATCTAGGTATTATCATGTATATAGGCATCACGTCCGAGACAAGTAGACTGACTCCTGCCTGCATCTACTACTATTACTTCACTCATCGACCGTTATCGAGCATGCATCTAGAGTATTAAGTTCAAGAAAACAGAGTAACGCCTTAAGCAAGATGGCATGATGTAGAGGGATAAATTCATGCAATATGATAAAAACCCCATCTTGTTATCCTCGATGGCAACAATACTATACGTGCCTTGCTGCCCCTCATCACATCGGGAAAGGACACCGCAAGGTTGAACCCAAAGCTAAGCACTTCTCCCATTGCAAGAAAAACCAATCTAGTAGGCCAAACCAAACTGATAATTCGAAGAGACTTGCAAAGATAACCAATCATACATAAAAGAATTCAGAGAAGATTCAAATATTGTTCATAGATAATCTTGATCATAGACCCACAATTCATCGGTCTCAACAAACACACCGCAAAAAAGAAGATTACATTGAATAGATCTCCACGAGAGAGGGGAGAACATTGTATTGAGATCCAAAAGAGAGAAGAAGCTATCTAGCTAATAACTATGGACCCGAAGGTCTGAGGTAAACTACTCACACTTCATCGGAGGGGCTATGGTGATGATGTAGAAGCCCTCCGTGGTGGATGCCCCCTCCGGTGGAGCTCCGAAACAGGCCCCAAGATGGGATCTCGTGGGTACAGAAGGTTGCGGTGGTGGAATTAGGTTTTTTGCTCTGTATCTGATCGTTTGGGGGTACGCAGGTATATATAGGAGGAAGAAGTACGTCGGTGGAGCAACATGGAGCCCATGAGGGTTTCAAGGTTTCATTCCGTTTGGACTCCGTTTGATATTCCTTTCTGCAAAACTCTGAAATAGTAAAAAAAACAGCAATTCTGGGTTGGGCCTCCAGTTAATAGGTTAGTCCCAAAAATAAAATAAAAGTGGATAATAAAGCCCAATATTATCCAAAACAGTAGATAATATAGCATGGAGCAATAAAAAATTATAGATACGTTGGAGACGTATCACTCACTTTCGACCGTCTTACTGATATCACAAATGAGCTTCGCGCACTTGGCGCCACTGAGATCACAAAGCATGAAGTCGTGAAGAAGCTATTGATATCACTTGACATCTCATTTGACACCCTATCACCAATGATCCAAGAATGTCCTAACTTCAAAGATCTCGATCCGTCTGACGTACTTGAGAGGCTCAACACAAATGAATTCCAACTATCTGAGAAGAGAGATATCTATGGTCCCAATTACGGCCGATCTTGTGATTTGAAGTCAAAGGTCATTTCCTCATATGAAGACTCTGAATGCAGTTCTGATGATCCTGAAGACTTGGGCAAAGAGCTAGCTATCAGTGGAAATGACACCTATGGGATCACTGGGATCCCTTCTACGGTTGGCGGGCGCGGGGTTGTGCAAAGTGCAGGTCTAGGAGCCAGCACAAATATCGTTTACCCAGGTTCGGGCCGCGAGGATGCGTAAAACCCTAGTCTTGCTTTGGTGTATGTATTTGAGTGTTCTTGAGTTCTTGAACTAGCTACGGTGCATGTCTAGCCCAAAAGGTCCGAATCCCTCCCCTGGTCGCCTCGGGCCTCCTTTTATAGACAAAAGGGGTTGCCACAGTGGCACACAGGAGGTGGAAAGGTGTATAGTACACAAGCTTATCGCCTGTCATTACGGGAAAACGCGCATTAAATGCGCCCCTTGGGTGTCTCCTTGCTTTATTGGGGACGGCAACGAGGACCGTCCCGTCCATTGCTGCTCTGTCTTGCTCCGACATGCGTCCAGGCTAACAAGGCATGCAACGGCACGTAGGCTAGCAGGCTGCTGAGATGGCGTGGTGGTAGGGTCTTCACGAGGGTTTGCATGCCACCACGTAGGTGTTTGCTGAGCTGGCCTGGAAGTTGCATGTCGCCATGCAGGTGCCTGCCCAGCTGGTCGGGCTGGCAGCTGCATGGGAACGGCGGTTGAGTCTTGCAGACGCGGGCCTGGCTGCAGCCCCGTAGGTGTCTTCGGCAAGGGCCTTTCCGGGGCCCCGGCAAGGCTCTTGGCATGGCATCGTGGTCGTCCCCGGCAAGGTTCTTGCCGGGGGCCTCATGGATTTCCTAGGCTAGGATCCCGCTGAGGATCGTCTTCTTCTGGCCCTCATGTGATCTTGTGTGTTTATGATCTTGACAAAGATCTGCATGCCACCACAGAGGTGCCCCCCGAGCCTTGGTTCCAATGTGGTTGTTGGCGGCGTTGGAACCTCGGGATCAAGGGTGGCTCAATCTGCTGGTGTTGTGCAAGTTGCCCCGGCAAGGCTCTTGCCGGGAACGCGGAGGCCACCCCGGCAAGGGTCTTGCCGGGGGAGTCCACCTCGCCCTCTTGCTCTTCGTGTCTCTAGTCTTGGCGTTGCTTTGGTTGCCTTGTGCTCCAGCTTCCCTCTTTTGTCCTGCTCAGTGTGGTCGTGTGCGCAGCTCTGACTGCCCGTGCACAAGTAAAGCGGTCAGAAGAAGAGCCCCTACTTTTGTACACCGACAAGAGCCCCCAGGCCTGGGCCATACATAAGTGCGACGCGTTGTTGGGCTAGACCCAGAACGGTGCGCGGGCAGGCGGGGCGGATTTTTACCGCAGTAATTTCTTCGCTCGCTTGCATTTCCCCACGACCCGCGTTGAATGCGTGTCGTGGAGGGTCATGCGTGACGTGGGGGTCATGCGTGGGACGGCCGCTGCCCTCATGCGTCACATCACAGTAAAGGGGCGGCTTGCGCCTTCCCCATAAAAAGAGGAAAACGCAGAGGCACGGCTCATTTACTGAGTGGACTCGGGTCGTGGTCTTCAAGGCGTCCGTGCCCCACGATCACGGGGTGGAGAACAGTCGCCTCACCCGTCCCCTCGATTTCTGCTTGCTCACCACGTGTCCCCCATGCCCCTAAGGTGGCAGGCGGTGGAGGCGGGAAACCGGGCCGTCGCTGATTTGAGCAGCGGGTCGGTCTCGATTCCCTGCGCCCCTGACGGACGGATTGGTTGAGTGGGGCGGCCGAGCCCTGATCCCGCCCCTTTATAAGAAGGGGGAGGGGGAAGGCATCCCACATTATATCATCATCCATCTCCTTCCACATCGTCTCCTTCCTTCCATATGCCATGGCGAGAGGAGGTGCCGGCCCTTTGACGGTGGCGGCGAGGGTCTCTGCTCGACAACGCATCCTTCCTTCCCAGGAGCTTGCGGCGGCGGAGCCGGCCACGAGAGTAAGGGGAAGGGGGCGAGGCCGAGGTCGCCGTGGTGCTCGGGGAAGAGGGGGACGGGGCGGCGCACTGGCCTTGCCTCCGCCGGTGATGCCTCCCCCAATGGAGGGCCATGTCGGGGACCAGCCCCGTGAGTTGTTCATCAGGCTACACTGGCCACCACGTCGTCGTCTTCGTCTTCCCACTCCATTCGCTCGAGAGATGGAGCTCGACCCGCCACAGACCCTCAAGTTGCATATGAGGTGCTGCGGGAACGGTGGCACGCGGGTAGATGTCGACTTTCCGCTCCTCACGTCATGTACCTTCGTCATGGATGGAAGACTTTCGCTCATGTCCACATCCTGACGATGGGGCTCGTTCTCTACTTCAAATTAATGGAGAACGGCCTGGTCTCCGTCAAGGTCTTCGGGGACCTTGGAACTCGCCTAAAGTGCTGCGTCAAGAGCTCCTCCGATGATGAAGACTCCTCCTCAAGCAGGAGTGACGAGGAGGACAGAGACAACAACGACGAGGGCGTTGATGTCTACCAACCTTCTTCTTGTAGACATTGTTGGGCCTCCAAGTGCAGAGGTTTGTAGGACAGTAGAAAATTTCCCTCAAGTGGATGACCTAAGGTTTATCAATCCGTGGGAGGCGTAGGATAAAGATGGTCTCTCTCAAACAACCCTGCAACCAAATAACAAAGAGTCTCTTGTGTCCCCAACACACCCAATATAATGGTAAATTGTATAGGTGCACTAGTTCGGCGAAGAGATGGTGCTACAAGTGCAATATGGATGGTAGATATAGGTTTTTGTAATCTGAAAATATAAAAACAGCAAGTTAGCAAGCGATAAAAGTGAGCGTAAACGGTATGGCAATGCGTTGAAACAAGGCCTAGGGTTCATACTTTCACTAGTGCAAGTTCTCTCAACAATAATAAAATAATTGGATCATACAACTATCCCTCAACATGCAACAAAGAGTTACTCCAAAATCACTAATAGCGGAGAACAAACGAAGAGATTATTGTAGGCACGAAACCACCTCAAAGTTATCCTTTACGATCGATCTATTCAAGAGTCCGTAGTAAAATAACACGAAGCTATTCTTTCCGTTCGATCTATCATAGAGTTCGTACTAGGATAACACCTTAAGACACAAATCAACCAAAACCCTAATGTCACCTAGATACTCCAATGTCACGTCAAGTATCCGTGGGCATGATTATACGATATGCATCACACAACGTCATATTCATCTATTCAACCAACACAAAGTACTTCAAAGAGTGCCCAAAGTTTCTACCGGAGAGTCAAGACGAAAACGTGTGCCAACCCCTATGCATAAGTTCACGAGGTCACGGAACCCGCAAGTTGATCACCAAAACATACATCAAGTAGATCACATGATATCCCATTGTCAACACAGATAAGCACATGCAATACATACATCAAGTGTTCTCAAATCTATTACAAGAGAGTAGAGGGGGAGAAACATCATAAGATCCAACTATAATAGCAAAGCTCGCGATACATCAAGATCATGCCAAATCAAGAACACGAGAGAGAGAGAGAGATCAAACACATAGCTATTGGTACATACCCTCAGCCCCGAGGGTGAACTACTCCCTCCTAGTCATGGAGAGCGCCGGGATGAAGATGGCCACGGTGAGGATCCCCCTCCGGCAGGGTGCCAGAACAGGGTCCCGATTGGTTTTTGGTGGCTACAGAGGCTCGCGGTGGCGGAACTCCCGATCTAGGTTATGTTCTGGGGGTTTCTGTATATATAAGAGGTTTTGGCATCGGGAACAAGTCAGAGGGGTGGGAGCGCCCCCCACCCTCTTGGGCAGCCCGGGACTCTTCTGGCCCAATTCTTTTACTCCATGGCCTTCTTCTGGTCCAAAAATAAGTTCCGTGAAGTTTTAGGTCAATTGGACTCCGCTTGGTTTTCCTTTTCTACGATACTCAAAAACAAGGAAAAACCAGAAACTGGCACTGGGCTATAGGTTAATAGGTTAGTCCCAAAAATCATATAAATGCATATAAAACATCCAAGGTTGATAATATAATAGCATGGAACAATCAAAAATTATAGATACGTTACGTATCAAGCATCCCCAAGCTTAATTCCTGCTCGTCCTCGAGTAGGTAAATGATAAAAACAGAATTTTTGATGTGGAATTCTACCTAACATAAATTCCAATGTAATTTTCTTTATTGTGGCATGAATGTTCAGATCCGAAAGATTCAAGACAAAAGTTTAATATTGAAATAAAAATAATAATACTTCAAGCATACTAACCAAGCAATTATGTCTTCTCAAAATAACATATCCAAAGAAAGCTCATCCCAACAAAATCATATAGTTTGGCTATGCTCCATCTTCATCACACAAAATGTTCTCATCATGCACAACCCCGATAAGAAGCCAAGCAACTGTTTCATACTTTAGAATTCTCAAACTTTTTCAACTTTCACGCAATACATGAGCGCGAGCCATGGACATAGCACTATGGGTGGAATATAATATGATGATGGGTGTTGTGTGGAGAAGACAAAAAAGGAGAAAGTCTCACATTGACGCGGCTAATAAATGGGCTAGGGAGCTGCCCATCAATTGATGTCAATGCAAGGAGTAGGGATTTCCATGCAATGGATGCACTAGAGCTATAAATATATGAAATCTCAACAAAAGAAACTAAGAGGGTGTGCATCCAACTTGCTTGCTCACGAAGACCTGGGGCATTTGAGGAAGCCCATTGTTGGAATATACAAGCCAAGTTCCCTAATGAAAAATTCCCACTAGTATATGAAAGTGAAAAAACAAGAGACTCTCTATCATAAAGATCATGGTGCTACTTTGAAGCACAAGTGTGGAAAAAGGATAGTAGCATTGTCCCTTTTTATTTATCTTTTTTTTCTTTTTTTTGGGCCTTCTCTTTTTTTATTCGGCCGTTCTCCTTTTTTTATTTGGCCTTTTTTGGGACAATGCTCTATTAGTGATGATCATCACACTTCTATTTATTTACAACTCGTTACTAGAACAAAATATGACCCTATATGAGTGCCTCCGGCGGTGTACCAGGATGGGCAATGAATCAAGAGTGACATGTATGAAATTATGCATGGTGGATTTGCCACAAATACGATGTCAACTACATGATCATGCAAGGCAATACGACAATGATGAAGCGTGTCATAATAAACGGAACGGTGGAAAGTTGCATGGCAATATATCTCGGAATGGCTATGGAAATGCCATAATAGGTAGGTATGGTGGCTGTTTTGAGGAAGATATACGGAGTTTTATGTGTGATAGAGCATAACATATCACGGGGTTTGGATGCACCGGCGAAGTTTGCACCAACTCTCAAGGTGAGAAAGGGCAATGCACGGTACCGAAGAGCCTAGCAATGATGGAAGGGTGAGAGTGCGTATAATCCATGGACTCAACATTATTCATAAAGAACTCTCATACTTATTGAAAAAATCTACAAGTCATCAAAAACCAAGCATTACTCGCATGCTCCTAGGGGATAGATTGGTAGGAAAAGACCATCGCTCGTCCCCGACCGCCACTCATAAGGATGACAATCAAAGAACACCTCATGTTTCAAGTTTGTCACACAACGGTTACTATACGTGCATGCTACGGGACTTGCAAACCTCAACATAAGTATTTCTCAATTCCATAATTACTCAACTAGCATGACTCGAATATTACCATCTTCATATCTCAAAACAATCATCAAGTATCAAACTTCTCATAGTATTCAATGCACTCTATATGGAAGTTTTTATTATACCCATCTTGGATGCCTATCATATTAGGACTAATTTCATAACCAAAGCAAATTACCATGTTGTTCTAAAGACTCTCAATATAATATAAGTGAAGCATGAGAGTTCATCTATGTCTTTAAAATAAAACCACCGCCGTGCTCTAAAAGGATATAAGTGAAGCACTAGAGCAAACAATAAACTACTCCGAAAGATATAAGTGAAGATCAATGCGTAGTCGAATAATTATGCAACTATGTGAAGACTCTCTAACATTTAAGAATTTCAGATCTTGGTATTTTATTCAAACAGCAATCAAAACAAAAGAAAATAAAATGACGCTCCAAGCAAAACACATATCATGTGGTGAATAAAAATATAGCTCCAAGTAAAGTTACCGTAGACGAAGACGAAAGAGGGGATGCCATCCGGGGCATCCCCAAGCTTAGGCTCTTGGTTGTCCTTGAATACTACCTTGGGGTGCCTTGGGCATCCCCAATCTTAGGCTCTTTCCACTCCTTATTCCATAGTCCATCGAATCTTTACCCAAAACTTGAAAACTTCACAACACAAAACTCAACAGAAAACTCGTAGGCTCCGTTAGTATAAGAAAATAAAACCACCACTTAGGAACTGTTGTGAACTCATTATAAATTCATATTGGTGTAATATCTACTGTATTCCAACTTCTCTATGGTTCATACCCTCCGATACTACTCATAGATTCATCAAAATAAGCAAACAACACATAGAAAACAGAATCTGTCAAAAACAGAACAGTCTGTAGTAATCTGTATCAAACGTATACTTATGGAACTCCAAAAATTCTGAAATAAATGGGTGGACCTGAGGAATTTGTCTATTAATCATCTTCAAAAAGAATCAACTTAAAATCACTCTCCAGTAAAAAATGTGAGCTAATCTCGTGAGCGCTAAAGTTTCTGTTTTTTACAGCAAGATCATAAAGACTTCACCCAAGTCTTCCCAAAGGTTCTACTTGGCACAAACACTAACTAAAACACAAAAACACATCTAACCAGAGGCTAGATAGATTATTTATTACTAAACAGGAGCAAAAGCAAATGACAAAAATAATATTGGGTTGCCTCCCAACAAGTGCTAACGTTTAATGCCCCTAGCTAGGCATGATGATTTCAATGATGCTCACATAAAAGATAAAAATTAAAACATGAAGAATATGAATAGCACATTTAAGTCTAACCCACTTCATATGCATAGGGATTTTGTGAGCAAACAACTTATGGGAACAATAATCAACTAGCATAGGAAGGCAAAACAAGCATAGCTTCAAAACTTGAAGCACATGGAGAGGAAACCTGATATTATTGCAATTCCTACAAGCATATGTTCCTCCCTTATAATAATTTTCAGCAGCATCATGAATGAATTCAACAATGTAACCATCACATAAAGCATTCTTTTCATGATCTACAAGCATAGAATTTTTATTGCTCTCCACATATGAAAATTTCTTCTCATGAATAATAGTGGGAGTGGCATAAGAAACTCGAATACTATAAATTATTTCCACATTGAAAGAATAAAGTTTAGAAAAAGGGTAATCATAATCATGACAAATTTTATAAATATAATCATCACTACTTTTTATAGCATGCGTATCATCACAATAATTATCATAAGTAGAAACTTTGTTCTCATCATAATCGATTGGAACCTCTTCCAAGGTAGTGGAATCATCAGTAAATAAAGTCATGACCTCTCCAAATCCAGTTTCATATTTATCACAATAAGATTCAACATCCTCCAAAATAGTGGGATCATTACTTCCTAAAGTTGACACTCTTCCAAACCCACTTTCATCAATATAATCATCATAAGTAGGAGGCACGCTATCATCATAATAAATTTGCATATCAAAACTTGGGAGGCTAGAAATATCATCTTCATTAAACATAGCATCCCCAAGCTTGGGACAAACATTAATTGCAGCAAATATATTCTCAAACATGTCATTCTCATCAAACATAGCATCCCCAAGCTTGGGCCTTTTCATATCATAAGCATAATCACTCTCATCATTAATAGTATGGATAGCACCAATAGCAATTATCATCATCACAATGAGTAATAGGAGCAATATCAGTTGGGCGGGATACCTTTTTACCTTTGCTTCTCCGTCTTTTATTTTTCTTCTTCACATCATGTGTGGGTTTAATCCTCCTTTTGGAGCTCCTTATTAATGAGATTGGTTGAATAGAAGGCTCCTCCTCGTCACCTGATTCATCATAAGAAAGAATAGGAGGATATTGGGAAATCTCTTCCCCTTTCATTAGTATTCTCTTCATCTTCTATTTCTTTTCTTTTCTTTATGTAATTGGCAATATAAGGATTTTCAATGCAATTCACCGCACAATACATAAAAATTTCTTCTGGATCAAAATCAAGAACTTTATCAAGGACAAATTCTGGCATATCTTTAGTTATACGTTTCATTTCTTCATAACCCAAAAGCAAACTAAGTTCATTATGATGTGCAAGGGAAATCAAGTCATCACAATTTTTGGACACGATACGATAATGAACCAATTTGCATTGGTGATTTAAATAATCACGTTCATTCTAAAGTTCACAAGGATGGCAAAGAAATTTTAAATTTTTAGCACAAGCATCTAGCCTCTCTTGCAACCATTTAGTTTCTAAATACTTATGCCTCTTGCAAAATCTATCTTCCCTATTTGGTGTGTACTTGCAAACTCTATGCACTCCACAAAAATTGACATGCTTATAAGAGACATTTTCATCATGACTAGTGCAATCATCATTAGTACTATGGATATTCAAAGAGTTCATACTAACAACATTGCAATCATGCTCATTATTCACATATTTAGTGCCAAACATTCTAATGAGTTATTTTTCTAGCACTTGAGCACAATTATCGGAATCCTTATTTTCACGAAAGACATTAAAAAGATGAAGCATATGAGGCATCCTCAATTCCATTTTTTGTAGTTTTCTTTTATAAACTAAACTAGTGATAAAACAAGAAACAAAAAGATTCGATTGCAAGATCTAAAGATATACCTTCAAGCACTAAGCTCCCCAACAACGGCGCAACAAACTGCTTGATGTCTACTACACAACCTTATTCTTGTAGACGTTGTTGGGCCTCCAAGTGCATAGATTTGTAGGACAGTAGCAAATTTCCCTCAAGTGCATGACCTAAGGTTTATCAATCCGTGGGAGGCGTAGGATGAAGATGATCTCTCTCAAACAACCCTACAACCAAATAACAAAGAGTCTCTTGTGTCCCCAACACACCCAATACAATGGTAAATTGTATAGATTTTTGGAATAGATGGTGATACAAGTGATAATAGTTCGGTGAAGAGATGGTGATACAAGTGCAATATGGATGGTATATATATAGGTTTTTGGAATATGAAAATATAAAAACAGCAAGTTAGCAAGCGATAGAAGTGAGCGAAAACGGTATTGCAATGCTAGGAAACAAGGCCTATGGTTCATACTTTCACTAGTGCAAGTTCTCTCAACAATAATAGGATAACTGGATCATATAACTATCCCTCAACATGCAACAAAGAGTCACTCAAAAGTCACTAATAGCGGAGAACAAATGAAGAGATTATTGTAGGGTACGAAACCACCTCAAAGTTATCCTTTCTAATCGATCTATTCAAGAGTCCGTAGTAAAATAACACGAAGCTATTCTTTTCATTAGATCTATCATAGAGTTCGTACTAGGATAACACCTTAAGACACAAGTCAACCAAAACCCTAATGTCACCTAGATACTCCAATGTCACCTCAAGTATCCTGGGCATGATTATACAATATACATCACACAATCTCAGATTCATCTATTCAACCAACACAAAGTACTTCAAAGAGTGCCCCAAAGTTTCTACCGGAGAGTCAAGATGAAAACGTGTGCCAACCCCTATGCATAAGTTCACAAGGTTACGGAACCCACAAGTTGATCACCAAAATGTACATCAACTAGATCACATGATATCCCATTAGCACCACAGATAAGCACATGCAAGACATACATCAAGTGTTCTCAAATCCTTAAAGACTCAATCCGATAAGATAACTTCGAAGGGAAAACTCAATCCATTACAAGAGAGTAGAGGGAAAGAAACATCATAAGATCCAACTATAATAGCAAATCTCACGATACATCAAGATCGTGCCAAATCAAGAACACGAGAGAGAGAGAGAGATCAAACACATAGCTACTGGTACATACCCTCAGCCCCGAGGGTAAACTACTCCCTCCTCGTCATGGAGAGCACCGGGATGATGAAGATGGCCACCGGTGAGGGATCCCCCTCCGGCAGGGTGCCGGAACAGGGTCCCGATTGGTTTTGGTGGCTACAGAGGCTTGCGGTCGCGGAACTCCCGATCTAGGTTATGTTCTAGGGGTTACTGTATATATAATAGGTTTTGGCGTCGGGAACAAGTCAGGGGGGGTCTCGGGGCTGTCCACGAGGTAGGGAGGCGCGCCCAGGGGGGTGGGGCGCGCGCCCCACCCTCGTGGGTAGCCCGGGACTCTTCTGGCCCAACTCTTTTGCTCCATGGACTTCTTCTGGTCCAAAAATAAGTTCCATGAAGTTTTAGGTCAATTGGACTACGTTTGGTTTTCCTTTTCTGCGATACTCAAAAACAAGGAAAAAATGTAAAGCGGCACTAGGCTCTAGGTTAATAGGTTAGTCCCAAAAATCATATAAAATAGCATATAAATGCATATAAAACATCCAAGGTTGATAATATAATAGAATGGAACAATAAAAAATTATTAATACGTTGGAGACGTATCAGGCGTCGAGCGGGGGGACGCCGACCTCGACTCCGACTGACCGCGTCGGCCCTCCCTCGGCCAGGCACCCTGCTAGGGGCCTTCCGCGTCAAGCTCTCCATCGGCATGTTCGCCGTCACCTCCTTGGGCGACTGGCTTAGGAAGGCCGAAGAAGACGAAGAAGGCGGGTGGCGGGCCGTCAAGTCGGAGTATGCGGGCACCGACGCCGTCATCACGTATTGTTGGCCCGCTGCCTCATCTTTCGGCTCCTCTCCCGACGTCTTCTGCTGCTCGTACTTTGCCTAGGCGTTCTTTTTGCCCTCCTGCTATCTCGTTCCATCTTCTGAGGAGAGGGACAAGAAAGGGATTACGGGCATCTTATCTCTTTTTAGTTTGTAAGCCTGCGGGCATTTGTTAAATTTAGAACTTTTAATCCCCTTGCTCATGTTTTTCATTCTATATGAACTGTACCTGAATGGGACGTTTTTAATGAAAAAGGGTGCTTGTCGGGTTCTTTGTGCGTGAGCGAGGCCCATTCCAAGTTGTGAATCCTTGTTATTTTTAAGATAAACATTGTCGCCCGACAATAGGCCTTGTCGTCCCCTTACTTCATTCGACCATTCTCACGCTCTTGGCGGAGGCAGGGGCGAAGTAGAGTAGGCCCTTCGTTTATTTCCCTGCCATCGCGACCATGACCCAGTTCTGACCCAGGGAATAGTTCTCGGGTACAGGAAAAAGGGGGAGCACGGTGGCCTAGGAATAAAACGAGGTTTCATACATCTCAACTCCATACGGGAATGCACAATAGGGGATAAAACACTTACCTGGATTTGCAGCCCCCGGCAGCCTTGGCTTGCCGTGGTTAGATTCTTGTGTCTGCAGCCCCCGGCAACCTTGTGTCGCCGGGGCCGGAGTGCCGGCTTGTTCTCTTTCTTCCAAACAGCTCAGCGGACACGTCCATGTACCCTGCGAACCAAAGAGGATGGAAACGAATAGAGAGATGCACACTCGACCTCTATGCTAGGGGTTAGTCTCCGCTAAGCACTATCAACCCTAACCGAGGGAGAGACTTGACCTAGCATGCATTCTAAAACTTAGGGCGCCAGCGCTTCATTTATTTATGCTCAGGGTCTGCGCCTGGCTTTGTATAGAGGGTTACATGCCTTGCCGGCAAGGCTTGTACAAAAGGTGGTTTGCCGGGGGGCCCGGCAACCGCGCCTTATGGGTAAAACTTGCGAAGATGTTCAATGTTCCAGGAGTTGCTCACTGGAATAGCATCTTCGGTCTCCAGGCGGACTGCGCCGGCCCGGTGACTCAGATACCCGATAAGGGCCTTCCCACTTCGGTGTCAACTTGTTGGAATCTTGGCCGATTGAACGTGCCGAATAACAAGGTCACCTTCCTCAAAGCTTCGGGCATGAACCTTGCGGCTATGGTAGCGGCGCAAGGCTTTGTCGGTAGCGCTGCTCTCACAGCCGCCCGAAGACGATCTTCCTCAAGGAGCATTGCGTCATCTTGCCGCAATTGCTCTTGCTCAAGCTCGTCATAATTGAGCACTCGAGGTGACCCGTATGTGAGTTCTGTGGGGAGAACTGCTTCTGCCCCATATACCATGGTAAAGGGTGTCTGGCCGGTGGCTCGATTTGGTGTCGTTCTGATTGACCAAAGAACCGCTGACAATCAATCCAGTGCCTTCCGCTCTTGTGCAGCCTGTCAAAAGTATTTGTCCTCGGACCTTGTAGTACTTCAACATTTGCCCTCTCCGCGTGGCCGTTGTTCTGTGGGTGTGCCACAGAAGCGAAACAGACCTTGCTGCCGAGGTCTTGGATGTATTGCATGAAGGTGTGGCTTTTTAACTACGTGCCGTTGTCGGTGATGACTCTGTTTGGCACACCAAAATGGCATACTAGCCCCTCGAAGAACTTGACGGCTGACTGCGCTGTCACCTTCCTCACTGCTTCCACCTCCGGCCACTTTGTGAACTTGTCAATTGCAATGTACAAGTACTCAAAGCCCCGACATCACGGGGGAAAGGGCCTAGTATACCGAGCCCCCAGACCGAAAATGGCCAGGAGAGAGGAATTATTTGAAGGGCTTGAGCTGGTTGATGAAGCTTCTTCGAATGGAACTGACACGCTTCACACTTGGTGACTAGCGCCGTTGCATCCTGGAGGGCAGTGGGCCAGAAGAAACCTTGCCGGAATGCCTTGCCGGCAAGGGCCCTCGACCCTATGTCGGAACCACATATGCCTTCGTGTATCTCTGCCAACAGCTCCAGTCCTTCCTCATGGGGAATGCACTTCAATTTCACACCGTTCGGTCTTTTCTTGTATAGGACATCGTCGACGAACTGATACATGGCAGACCGACAGGCTACTTTCTCCGCTTCTTCCTGCTCCTCAGGGAGTTCCCCTGTTTGGAGGAATCAGACGGTATGTTGTGCGCACGCCGGAGCCTGGGGCTCGACGGCAAGTACTAAAGGCATTTCCTCTGCCATGGGGGCGTCCGTCTTTACGGCCAGGGCTTGACGCCCCGCCGGAGTCGGTTTCCCCTCGGCAGGCCCAGGGTCCATGACAACATCTTTGCCGGCGGCTCCCGGGGGCTCGGCGGGAAAGTACTTGCCAGGGCCTGATTTCCTTCGCTTATTCTGCTCTATTGATGGTTCAACGGATGGTTGAGTTAACCGAAGCACAAAAGTACCTGGTTCCACAGGTAGTTTGAAGGCAGCGCTTGACGGTGTAGTCGGTGATGTCGTTCTCCACTCGGGGAACATGCTCCGCTTGTATACTGTCAAAGCGCTCCTCCAGCTTCCTCGCCTCATCTATGTAGGCCTACATCAACGGGCTTTGATAATCTTTGTTGACTTGCCTGACGACAAGCTGTGAATCACCTCTGACGATGAGCTTCTTGATCCTGAGGTCTGTCACGATCCTGAGACCGGCAAGCAACCCCTCGTATTCAGCGGTGTTGTTCATGGCTTCCTGGGAAAGTGCATCTGGATTACATACTTGAGGTGCTCTCCGGTGGGCGCAACGAGCAGCACACCAGCACCGGCGCCTTGTAGCGAGAAAGCCCCGTCAAAGTACATAATCCAGTTGCGTCTTGCTTCCTTGCCGGGGAGAGTGGTCTCCTGGATCTCTTCGTCGGGCTATGAGGTCCACTCCGCTATGAACTCTGCCAAGACTCTGCTCTGGATTGTCGAAGTACTTTCAAACTTCAAACCAAAGCTCGACAGTTCCAAGGCCCACTCCACGATCCTCCCGTGCGCCTACGGGTTATGCAAAGATCCGTTGCAACGGGAGGCGGGTGACGACGGTGATTTTGTGGGCTTGGAAGTAATGACACAACTTCCTCGAGGCCATAAGGAGGCCGAAGAGCAATTTCTGCACACCGGAGTACCTTGACCTATCCCCTTGCAAGAGGGATCTGACAAAGTAAACCGGGTGCTGCATCATCTTCTTCTTCTGCACCACTTCATTTGGTTGCGCGGGCCCTGTCCCGATGGCGTCAGGCTCTGCCGGGGGCCTTACCTTGCCGGCACCAGGCCCTACTGGGGGGAGCTCTGGCTCTCCATCCACCAGTCCTGCCGTTGCTACTGCCTCTTTGTCAACTCTCTCTGTGCCACTAGCGCGGTGCTGACCACTTGATTCGTTGCCGCTAGATATAGCAGCAATGGCTCTTGTGGCTTAGGCGCAACTAGTATCAGTGTAGAGGAGAGGTATTTCTTCAAATCCCGCAGCGCTGCTTCGGCCTCTGGGGTCCATTCCATTGGGCCCGCCTTCTTCAAGATTTTGAAAAAGGGGAGGGCACGCTCGGCAGACTTGGAAATGAACCTGCTCATGGCGGCAATGCAGCCAGTGAGCCGGTGCACATCCTTGATCCGCTTAGGTGCCTCAATTTGCTCAATGGCCTTGATCTTATCTGGATTCGTCTCGATTTCGTGCTGTGGCACAAAGAACCCGAGAAGTTTGCCGGACGGAACACCGAAGACACACTTCTCAGGGTTCAACTTGAGGTTGATCTTGCGCAAAATTCACAAACGTCTCTTCTAAATCTTGCATGAGTGTCACCTTGTCCTTGGTTTTGACCACTATGTCATCCATATAAGCTTCCATATTTCTATGTAGCTGGGGCTCACAACCAATTTGGACTGCTCTTGCAAACATTGAGCCAGCACTCTTCAACCCGAAAGGCATTTGCAAAATGAAAAATGTACCACATGGGGTGATGAATGATCTCTTTTCCTCATCTTCTATTCTCATGAAAATCTGGTGGTATCCTGAGTAGGCGTCGAGGAACGATAACAAGTCGCACCCGTCCGTGGAGTCAATAATCTGGTCAATGCGCGGCAACGGGAAAGGGTCCTTTGGACAAGCCTTATTGATGTCCTTGTAATCAATACATAGCCTCGATTCCCATTTGCCTTGCGCATCACCACTGGATTGGCCAACCACGTCGGATGGAGTACTCCCCTCACCAAGCCTGCCACTTCTAACTTCCTGATCTCCTCCGTGATGAACTCCTGCCGCTCCAAAGCTTGCTTCCTAACCTTCTGCTTGACGGGTCGCGCATGAGGACAGACAACAAGATGGTGCTCAATCACCTCCCTGGGAACGCCGGGGATGTCGGATGCTTGCCATGCAAACACATCGACATTCGCCCGCAGGAAGGTGACGAGCGCGCTTTCCTATTTGCTGTCAAGGGAGGAGCTTATGGTGAAAGCCCCTCCCGTGCCATCCTCCTTGACGGACACCTTCTTGGTCTCTGGTGGCGCAGCTCTGGATTTCTTGCTCTTGCCGGCAGAGCTCTCTGGTACATCCTCGACTGGAGCACAACACTCCGAAGAGGTGCGCTTGCCGGAGTGGGCGCGAGAGGTCTTGCCAGTCTTCTTCCCTCCCTGGGCTTCGGCGGCAGGAGCAAGTGCCTTGGCGGCGATTCTTTGAATCGCCTCCCAAGAGTTGGTCGGCAGATCAGCGCATCCTTCTTGTCACAGGGGACGGTGATGATGGTCATCGGCCTAGGCATCTTCAGCGTGTTGTAGGCGTAATTTGACGCCGCCATGAACTTAGCTAGTGCCGGGCAGCCGAGGATCCCATTGTAGGGCAAGGGGATCTCGGCTACATCAAAAAAAAATCCTTTCCGTCCTGTAGTTCAACTCGCCTCCAAATGTTACGGGTAGCGTGACCTTACCCTTCGACTGGCTCCTTCCCGGGTTGACCCCTTGAAACGTGCCCGTCTCTTCGAGGTCTCCATCAGGAATCTGCAGCCTTTTGATCACAACCGGCGAGATCAAGTTCAGACCGGCCCGCCGTTAACTAGCATTTTTTCACCTTGAGGTTGCGTATCATTGGCGAAACCAACAACGGCAAGCACCCGACCGCAGTTGTGCGATCAGGGTGGTCCTCGACATAAAAAATGATAGGCGTGCTGGGCCACTTCAGTGGCTTTTGAGCATCGAATGATGGCTCCACTGCTGTGATCTCACGCGCCCACTGCTTGAGCTGGCGGAGCGAGGTGCCACCGTCGACGCACATAGCCTCCGTAGCTTTCTGAAACTCCTGCTCGCCGGACTCGTCGTCCTCGTCATGACCGTCGTCTTCCCGCTTCTTGTCGCGGCCCCGAGCGGGCCTCTCTTGCTGGCTATCCTCGCCGCGGCGACCCCCCCGGCCGCCACACTTCTTGTCGGATCCTTCGGTACCATCCTGACCCTTCTCTTTGTCTCGCCTCTCATACTCAGCCTTTTGCTTTTCAGCAAGTAGCTCAACTTGTCGGCAGTTCTGGAGGTCATGGCCCTTGGTGCGGTGGATCTTGTAGTACTGCTTGTTGGAGCCTCCTGGCTTGTCGGCAGCCGCCAAGGCCCGGCAAGCGGCGCACCCGGCAATTTCCTTGCCGGGGTCGTCTGCCTTGGCCTTCTTGGCAGCACCGGTGTCCTCGGATCCCTCGACGGCAAGCACAGTCTTGCCCTTGCGTTTCCTGTTGCAGCGCCGGCCCTTCTTCGTCGGGGTGGCTGTGCCTTCGTCTTTGGAGTCGGTTTTCGCACCGGCGTCCTCGCCGGGGTACTTCCTCCCCTCTTCAGCTCGGGCGCACCTATCAGCCAGAACATAAAGTTCGGCCACATATTTGACCTTGTTCATCGCCAGCTCTTCACGCATCTTGCGGTTGCGCACATTCTGGTGGAATGCGCTGATCACGGTGGCAGGATGAACGTCGGGGATGTTATACTGCACCCGGCTGAATCTCTGTATATACTTGCGCAGGGTTTCACTTTCTTTCTGGGGGATGACATGCAAATCGCTTGCCTGGCCATGAGCTTGGTGGCCCCCCATAAAGGCGCCAACAAACTCATGGCACATATCCAACCAAGAAGAAATAGAATCCATCGGCAAGTGCATCAACCATGACATGACATTGGGTTTAAGTGCCAACGGGAAGTAATTGGCAAGCACCTTGTCATCGCGAGCCCCAGCAGCTTGCATGGCTATGGTGTAGATGCTGAGGAACTCCGACGTATGGGTCTTGCCGTTGTACTTCTCGTCGACGTCGGGCTTGAACGTGCGGTGGGAGGGCCACTGGAACTGCCGCAACTCACGGTCAAAGGCTGGGCAACCCACCTTGTAGGGTAGGCCGCCAGAACCCCCTGGTGCTGGGTGGTCCATAGTGCGCCCCGCCCGCCTATCTGACTGGTGGTGGGCATCGCGCCGATGCTCGATGGTGGTTCGAGCGTCTTCATGGGCTCGCTCCCGAAGAACTTGGCACTGATCGCGGTGGGTCCGTGGGTCGGACGACGCTATGGAAATGTTATCACAAGCATCATCTTGATGGACTGGCACCCGCGGTGGCTGGCGTGGCAGAGGAGAGTGCACCGTGACTGCAGCACCTTCGGTCCTTCCACCACTGGCATGCGGTGGCCCGATGGAGCACCGGCCAGAGGGCCCAGCTGGTCGTGGCTTATCCTTGTTGGCAACACCGACGAGGCTCCGGATGGTGGCTCTCCACTCGTCGAGCTTTTTCGAAGTAGGGGGGAAGTCAAGGAGCAACTGCGCGCGCCAAGGCTTCGGTTGGCGTGGGTGGCAGCGAAAGCTGCGTGGACCATGATGAGCTCCGACTTCTAACCACATTAGAAGGATCTCTATCACGGCCTGGCGGCTGTGCGCCATTTTCGCCAGCGTCTCGGCGTGCATTCCGGCCTTCTACGTCCCGCGCATGAAGCGCAGGACTCTTCCCGCGGCGGCGCCCAGGGTCACCGGCGTGGTGACGCTGCTCATCGCGTGCAACCTGGGAGGAGCATGTCGTGGGCGCCGGCGTAGGCGTCTTGGAGGTCGCCGCACCGCCCGTAGGTGGCACAACGTCGTCCCTGGAGGGCCCCGCGCTGCCTGCGGGGGGCCCGGCTCCGTCTTTGGATTTGGCGGTGTGTGGACTGTAGTCTCGCGCATGAGCGACGCTGCTCGCCCGGCTTTGACTGCCGGAGTGATGCGGTTGTTCACGGGCCGTGCCTCGGCTTCCGTCCACGACCGCCTCGCCACTCGCCCGCACTGGTACGGGCCGTTCGGCTCCTGTCGAACCGATCGCCGTGATCGTCTTCTTCTTGGGAGCCATGGTGATGAAAAACTGCTAAACTAGCTGCTAGACCAAATTCTCACAACTGCGCGGTGCCCCCTACCTGGCGCGCCAAAGATGTCAGTGGAAAAGACACCTATGGGATCACTGGGATCCCTTCTACGGTTGGCGGGCGCGGGGTTGTGCAAAGAGCAGGTCTAGGAGCTAGCACAAAGATCGTTTACCCAGGTTCGGGCCGCGAGGATGCGTAAAACCCTAGTCTTGCTTTGGTGTATGTATTTGAGTGTTCTTGAGTTCTTGAACTAGCTACGGTGCGTGTCTAGCCCAAAAGATCCGAATTGCTCTCCTGGTCGCCTCGGGCCTCCTTTTATAGACAAAAGGGGTTGCCACAGTGGCACACATGAGGTGGAAAGGTGTAAAGTACACAAGCTTATCGCCTATCATTATGGGAAAAGGTGCATTAAATGCGCCCTTGGGTGTCCCGTTGCTTTATTGGGGACGGCAACGAGGCCTGTCCCGTCCGTCGCCGCTCTGTCTTGCTCCGATATGCGTCCAGGCTAACGAGGCATGCAGCGCTACGTAGGCTGGCAGGCTGCTGAGATGGCATGGTGGTAGGGTCTTCACGAAGGTTTGCATGCCACCACGTAGGTGTTTGCTGAGCTGGCCTGGAAGCTGCTTGTCGCGACGCAGGTGCCTTCCCAGCTGGTCGGGCTGGCAGCTGCATGGGAACAGCGGTGGAGTCTTGGCAGACGCGGGCCTGGCTGCGGACCCGTAGGTGTCTTCGGCAAGGGCCTTGCCGGGGCCCCGGCAAGGGTCTTGCAGTGGCATCGTGGTCGTCCCAGCCAAGGGTCTTGCTGGGGGTCTCGTGGATTTCCTCGGCTAGGATCCCACCGAGGATCGTCGTCTTCTGGCCCTCATCTGATCTTGTGTGTTTATGATCTTGACAAAGATCTGCATGCCACCACAGAGGTGCCCCCTGAGCCTTGGCTCCAAGGTGGTTGTTGGCGGCGTTGGAACCCTCGGGCTCAAGGGTGGCTCGCTCTGCTGGTGTTGGGCAAGTTGCCCCGACAAGGCTCTTGTCGGGGCCGTGGAGGCCGCCCCGGCAAGGGTCTTGCCGAGGGAGTCCAGCTCGCCTTCTTGCTCTTCATGTCTCTGGTCTTGGCGTTGCTTTGGTTGCCTTGTGCTCCGGATTCCCTCTTCTGCCCTGCTCAGTGTGGCCGTGGGCGCGGCTCTGACTGCCCGTGCAAAAGTAAAGGGGTCAAAATAAGAGCCCCTACTTTTGTACACCAACACTAGCAATGCTTGTGAGAAAATTCCAAAAGTTCTCCAAGAAGAATCGCTTCGGAAAATCTTCAAAATCCAGCTCCAAGAATGTTGAGGCTTCCACTCATGACTACAAGAAGAGAACCTGTCACTAATGCAAGAAACCAGGCCATTACATATCTGGATGTCCTCAATGGGAAAAGGAAGCAAAGAAAAGGAAGAAGAGCAAGGAATATGACTCTGACGAAAAGAAGAAGAAGAAATCCTCAAAGTCTTCTTCAAAGTCTTCATCTCCCAAGAAAAGCTCATCCAGCAAAGCTCGTGCTGTCATAGGCAAGGAAATGGATTCAGAGGAGGAGTCTGCTTCTGAGGAGGCAAAGGTGGAGTCAGTGGAGGAGTCTAATTCTGGCGTTGCAAGTCTGGCTCTAGCTTCGGCATTCATCGCCAAGTCCATCTTCAGTACTGAAGACAATGATCACATCACCGATACTGAAGCCGATGATGACGATGACTCTGCTCCCACCTACTGCTATATGGCAAGAGGTGCTAAGGTAAACTCACGCGATGCTTACTTTCAGACCTCTAGTGAAGATGACTCTGAATGTGAATCCAAACCCACCTACAAAATTCTTGCTAAAATTGCAACTGAGCAACAAACTGCTATGGAAAAGATTCAAAAATTGCTAGACAAAAGCGATGACCTATTGGACGAGGAAATGAATCGAACTCAGTCCTTAATCAAATACATAAAAAAATTTCAAGTTAAGTATGAGGAACTTGAAAGTCGTCATGAAATCCTCTCAGCTAATCATGAGAAGCTTTCCTATGATTATCTTCAAAGGAAGCAAGATCTAGATAAACTGAGAGCGTCTCATGAAGATCTACGAAAGGAAAATGATTCACAACTTGCTCAATATATCAGTTCCCCTCAGGAAGAGTTTGTGCAACCTTGCTTAAAATGTCTTGAGCGTGATAATGCTATCTCTACTCCTTAATGCTCAAATGCTTCCGAAGTTGCAATATCTTCAACTGTTGATGTGGTAACTAACCCCTCTTCTGAGGATGCCACTACTATTGCTGATGAGAATGCCAGGTTGAAGACATTGCTTGAAACATGCATGTACGAAAGCCTCAAAGGGCATCAGACTCTATTTGATGTCCTCAAGAAACAGATTCTGAACCGAAACCCTAGGAAAGAGGGTTTTGGGTTTGAGAGGAAAATGAATGTTGATGGTTCTTACTGGAAGCCTGAGCAGTACGCCAAAACCACAAGGTTGCTGCAAAGGGCCCTTCAGTGGATCCATCCACCTTGTCTAGTTTCACTTATGGTAACCCTATTATCATTGATGAGTCATTTGACTCCAACTATAAACTGTTCAAAAATCAGAATGGTGAAGTGTTTGCCGGGTTTATTAGAACTAACTGAAAGAATGGGTCACCTATGAAGAAGATTTGGGTTCCTAAAAGTCGTCTTGAGAAGCTTCCTATGAATGTCTTCATGACACCACCAGGGAAGAAGACAAACCGCAGACCAAAGGCTTCATATGGCCCGAAGGCTTCATACAAATAGAGGACCTCACATGGTCACCCTAACACCAATGTTTTGTAGGGAAACTATCATTAGGCTCGTGAATATAAGCGTGTTTCTTTGAACCGCTATGTTCACAAATCGAAGAACTTTTTTGCTTATTCATTTGAGTATTGTTCACCTCCTGCAAAACTATTTGCTAGGGCTTCAAAGCCAAAATTCTTAGATGCTGCACTTAGACTTATTGCTTCTAAGCCACCCCTTCAGATGTGGGCGGTTAATAAGAATTAACTTCTCTTGCAGGGTCGGATCTCCAGCCGAAAATCATTGACTTCTGAAGACAATGGGGACCTAAAAATCTTGTTGGGCGCAAGATAAAATGCCAAAATGGTCTTACCATTTACTTCGTCCATGGATCTCTTGATGAACATCCTATCTTACCCTCAAAGAATCTTACATTTCATGATAGGTTATGTCATCAAATGTTTGTCCTTCAAAATACTCTTGGTGAAGCCTATCCTACTAATCGTACTGTAGGCTACAACTCCAAAAGCTACTGAATGGATCATGGATAGTGGATGCACTAACCACATGACTCGTGATCGAAGTCTTCTATGGATTCTACTCTTCGACCATCTACAAAGAGTGATATCACATTTGCTGACATTGCTAAAAGCAAGGTATTGGGTCTAGGTAGGGTTGCTATCACAAAGGATCAACACATGGATAAAGTGATGCTTGTTGAATCCCTTGGATACAACCTAATGTTCGTATCAATGCTTTCTAATCTTAACATGATTGTGATATTTCGAAAATATTGATGTGTTGTGCTAATGGCTTCTGACAAATCTCGAGTCGTCGAAGGTTATCGAAGAGGTGATCTGTATATGGTAGATTTCTCTGCAGGACCACAACTTGCCTTATGTCTTCTAGCAAAAGCTTTAGAGTGCTAGCTTTGGTATCAAAGGCTAGGACATGCGGGCATGAGGAACTTGCACACTCTTGTGAAGAAGAAGCACACCATTGGCATCGAGGGCATCAAGTTCAAGAAGGACCATCTATGTGGTGCTTGCGAAGCTGGGAAGATGACTAGGGAAAAAACATCCCTCGAAGACAATCATGATGACTTCTCATCCCTTTGAGCTGCGACAGATGGACTTATTTAGCCCTAATCACTACTCTACCCTTACTACTACTGTACATCTCTATGGCTTTATGATTGTTGATGATTATTCTAGATATACCTGGGTGCATATAATTCTCTACAAGACTGAAGTGCAGGATGTCTTCAGATGATTTGCTAATCGATCCATGACCAACTATGGCATCAAGATCAAGCACATCAGGAGTGAGAATGGCACTGAATTCAAGAACACCGACCTCGACACTTATCTTCACACACTGGGCAGCACTCACGAGCTTTCCGCTACATACAACCCCCAGCAGAATGGCGTCGTGGAGCGCAAGAACATGACTCTTATTGAGACGGCCCGTATGATGCTTGATGAGTACAACACCCCATGAAAGTTCTGGTCTGAAGCCATTGATACTGCATGCCACATCATTAACAGAGTATGTCTTCATAAAATCTTCAAGAAGACATCTTATAAACTTCTCACTGGTAAGAAGCCAAACGTAAGTTGATACGTCTCCAACGTATCTATAATTTTTTATTGTTCCATGCTATTATATTATCTATTTTGGATGTTTAATGGGATTTACTATACCTTATATATTATTTTTTGGGACTAACCTATTAACCGAAGGCCCAGTGCAAATTGCTGCTTTTTTGCCTATTTCAGTGTTTCGCAGAAAAGGAATATCAAACGGAATCCAGACGGAATGAAACCTTCGCGAGGATATTTTTTGGAACAAACGCCATCCAGGAGACTTGGAGTGGAAGTCAAGGAAGCAACAAGGCGGCCACAAGGCAGGAGGGCGCGCCCGGGGGGGGGGGGGGGGTAGGCGCGACCCCCACCCTCATGGGCCCCTCGTAGCTCCACCAACCTACTTCTTTCGCCTATATATACTCTTATACCCTGAAAACATCCAGGGGAGCCACGAAACCACTTTTCCACCACCGCAACCTTCAATACCCGTGAGATCCCATCTTGGGACCTTTCCCGACGATCTGCCGGAGGGGGATTCGATCACGGAGGGCTTCTACATCAACACCATAGCCTCTTCGATGATGTGTGAGTAGTTTACCGTGGACCTTCGGGTCCATAGTTATTAGCTAGATGGCTTCTTCTCTCTCTTTGGATCTCAATACAAAGTTCTCCTCGATATTCTTGGAGATCTATTCGATGTAACTCTTTTTGCGGTGTGTTTGCCGAGATCCGATGAATTGTGGGTTTATGAACTTGATTATCTATGAATATTATTTGACTCTTCTCTGAATTATTATATGCATGATTTGATATCTTTGCAAGTCTCTTCGAATTATTGGATTAGTTTGGCCTACTAGATTGATCTTTCTTGCAATGGGAGAAGTGCTTAGCTTTGGGTTCAATCTTGCGGTGCTCGATCCCAGTGACAGAAAGGGAAACGACACGTATTGTATTGTTGCCATCGAGGATAAAAAGATGGGGTTTATATCATATTGCTTGAGTTTATCCCTCTACATCATGTCATCTTGCCTAATGCGTTACTCCTTTCTTATGAACTTAATTCTCTAGATGCATGCTGGATAGCGGTCAATGTGTGGAGTAATAGTAGTAGATGCAGAATCGTTTCGGTCTACTTGACACAGACGTGATGCCTATATTCATGATCATTGCCTTAGATATCATCATAACTATGCGCTTTTCTATCAATTGCTCGACAGTAATTTGTTCACCCACCGTAATACATGCTATCTTGAGAGAAGCCACTAGTGAAACCTATGGCCCCCGGGTCTACTTTACATCATATAAGTTTCCAATCTACAATTCTAGTTTACTATATATTTTGCAATCTTTATTTTCCAATCTATACAACCAAAACTACCAAAAATATTTATCTTATTATCTTTATCAGATCTCACTTTTGCAAGTGGCCGTGAAGGGATTGACAACCCCTTTATCGCGTTGGTTGCATGGTTCTTGATTGTTTGTGCAGGTACTAGGCGATTTGCGTGTAGTTGATGTCTACTACACAACCTTCTTCTTGTAGACGTTGTTGGGCCTCCAAGTGCAGAGGTTTGTAGGACAGTAGCAAATTTCCCTCAAGTGGATGACCTAAGGTTTATCAATCCGTGGGAGGCGTAGGATGAAGATGGTCTCTCTCAAGCAACCCTGGAACCAAATAACAAAGAGTCTCTTGTGTCCCCAACACATCAAATACAATGGTAAATTGTATAGGTGCACTAGTTCGGCGAAGAGATGGTGATCCAAGTGCAATATGGATACTAGATATAGGTTTTTGTAATCTGAAAATATAAAAACAGCAAGGTAACTAATGATAAAAGTGAGCGAAAACGGTATTGCAATGCTAGGAAACAAGGCCTAGGGTTCATACTTTCAGTAGTGCAAGTTCTCTCAACAATAATAGCATAACTGGATCATATAACTATCCCTCAACATGCAACAAAGAGTCACTCCAAAGTCACTAATAGCGGAAAACAAATGAAGAGATTATTGTAGGGTACGAAACTACCTCAAAGTTATCCTTTCTGATCGATCTATTCAAGAGTTCGTAGTAAAATAACATGAAGCTATTCTTTCCGTTCGATCTATCACAGAGTTCGTACTAGAATAACACCTTAAGACACAAATCAACCAAAACCCTAATGTCACCTAGATACTCCAATGTCACCTCAAGTATCCGTGGGTATGATTATACGATATGCATCACACAATCTCATATTCATATATTCAAACCAACACAGAGTACTTCAAAGAGTGCCCAAAAGTTTCTACCGGAGAGTCAAGACGAAAACATGTGCCAGCCCCTATGCATAAGTTCACAAGGTCATGAAACTCGCAAGTTGATCACCAAAACATACATCAAGTGGATCACATGAATATCCCATTGTCACCACAGATAAGCACATGCAAGACATACATAGAGTG
Source organism: Aegilops bicornis (assembly GCA_021605145.1). Lineage (NCBI taxonomy): Eukaryota > Viridiplantae > Streptophyta > Magnoliopsida > Poales > Poaceae > Aegilops > Aegilops bicornis. The sequence goes on along the minus strand of CM038671.1, from coordinate 417,098,698 downwards.
TTCTCAAATACTTAAAGACTCAATCTGATAAGATAACTTCAAAGGGAAAATTCAAACCATTACAAGAGAGTAGAGGGGGAGAAACATCATAAGATCCAACTATAATAGCAAAGCTCGCGATACATCAAGATCGTGCCAAATCAAGAACACGAGAGAGAGAGTGAGATCAAACTCATAGCTACTGGTACATACCCTCAGCCCCGAGGGTGAACTACTCCCTCCTCATCATGGAGAGCGTCGGGATGATGAAGATGGCCACTGGAGAGGGATTCCCCCCTCCGGCAGGGTGCCGGAACAGATCTAGATTGGATTTTGGTGGCTATAGAGGCTTCCGGCGGCGGAACTCCCGATCTAGGTTTCTTTCTGGAAGTTTGGGTATATATAAGAGGTGTTGGCATCAGGAACAAGTCAGGGAGTCTCCGGGCTGTCCACGAGGTAGAGAGGCGCGCTCCCCATCCTCGTGGGCAGCCCGGGACTCTTCTGGCCCAACTCTTTTACTCCATGGCCTTCTTCTGGTCGAAAAATAAGTTCCGTGAAGTTTCAGGTCAATTGGACTCCGTTTGGTTTTCCTTTTCTGCGATACTTAAAAACAAGGAAAAAATAGAAACTGGCACTGGGCTCTAGGTTAATAGGCTAGTCCCAAAAATCAATAAAATAGCAAATAAATGCATATAAAACACCCTAGATGGATAATATAATAGCATGGAACAATAAAAAATTATAGATACGTTGGAGACGTATCAGTAGTCTCCTACTGGATTGATACCTTGGTTCTCAAAAACTGAGGGAAATACTAACGTTACTTTGCTGCATCACCCTTTCCTATTCAAGGGAAAACCAACGCATGCTGAAGAGGTAGCAAGAAGGATTTCTGGCGCCGTTGCCGGGGAGATCTACGCTCAATTCAGACATACCAAGTACCCATCATCAACTCTTATCCCTCGCATTACATTATTTTCCATTTGCCTCTCGTTTTCCTCTCCCCCACTTCTCCTTTGCCTTTTCTTCGCCCACCTTCCGTTCGATCTTGTGTTACTATGTACCTTCTTTTTGCTTGAATCTTCGCTTGCTAAAAATTTATGTATCCTCATCCACTTGCTAATCTCTTTAAGATATCCAATTATGATGAACCTATTTCTAGTGAGTTGAGTGCACTAGATTATCTTTATGAGGTTTTGCTTGAAATTCGTGAATCTGAAAATTGTGATGAAGTACTTTATGAAGTTTATTCACGATAGATCTTTGAATAAAAGAATGATTTTATTATAAATTCTATTGATGTAAATTGTGCTAATAATATGCAAAACCCTAGGCTTGGGGATGCTAGTTTTGCTATGTCCTCTACTTGTTGCAATGATCATGATTGGGGTGATTCTTCTTATGATCTTGAAAATTTATTTAAGCCCCATGATGAATATGATATTGATAATAGTGTTTGCAATAATATTGAAAGTGGGTTTGGAAGAGTGTCAACTTTAGATCCCACATATTTGGAGAATGTTAAATCTTATGAATTTTTTGATAAAAGTGGGTTTGGAGAGGTCATGACTTTAGTTAATGTTAATCCCACTATTTTGGAAGAGTGTCAACTTTGCATGCATGTGGATCGTGTTGAAAATATTTTATGTGATAGATATTTTGTTGAATTTGCTTATGATCCCACATGTAATTATTTTGAGAGAGGAAAATATGATCGTAGAAATTTTCATGTTACTAAATTACCTCTCGTTATGTTGAGATTGCTATTGTTTCTTTCCGCTTCCTTGCATATGCTAGTTTTTGCTTGCTATGATAATTTGTTTCCCTATAAGATGCCTATGCATAGAAAGTATGTTAGACTTAGATGTATTTTTCACATGCTTCATGATGCTCCCTTTAAGTTTCAATTGCTATCTTTCATGTGAGCATCATTGAAATCTCAATGCCTAGCTAGGGGCGTTAAACGATAGCGCTTGTTGGGAGGCAACCCAATTTTATTTTCATTACTTGCTTTTTGTTTCAGTTTAGTAATAAATAATTCATCTAGCCTATGTTTGGATGTGTTTTTATGTTTTAATTAGTGTTTGTGCCAAGTAGAACCAATAGGATCTTCTTTGGTGATAATTGTTTGATCTTGCTGAAAAAGACAGAAAATTTACGCTCACGACAATAATTTTTACAATTCACCAGAACGTGATAAACTACTAATTATTTTTGAAGTAGATCAATATACAAATTATCCAGGTTTTCCTAGTTTTTTAGAATTTTTGGAGTTCCACAAGTATTCCAACAAATCAGATTGCTACAGACTGTTCTGTTTTTGACAGATTATGTTTTTCGTGTCTTGTTTGCTTATTTTGATGAATCTATGGCTAGTATCGGGGGGTATGAACCATAGAGAAGTTGGAATACAGTAGGTTTAACACCAATATAAATAAAGTATGAGTACATTATAGTACCTTAAGGTGGTGGTTTGTTTTCCTATACTAACGGAGCTCATGAGATTTTCTGTTGTGTTTTGTGTTGTGAAGTTTTCAAGTTTTTGGGTAAAAATTTGATGGATTATGGAATAAGGAGTGGAAAGAGGCTAAGCTTGGGGATGCCCAAGGCACCCCAAGGTAAAATTCAAGGACAAATAAAAGCCTAAGCTTGGGGATGCCCCGGAAGGCATCTCCTCTTTCGTCTTCGTCTATCGGTAACTTTACTTGAGGCTATATTTTTATTCACCACATGATATGTGTTTTGCTTGGAGCGTCTTGTATGATTTGAGTCTTTGCTTTTTAGTTTACCACAATCATCCTTGCTGTACACACCTTTTGGGAGAGACAAACATGAATCGGAATTTATTAGAATACTTTATGTGCTTCACTTATATCTTTTGAGCTAGATAAATTTTGCTCTAGTGCTTCACTTATACCTTTTTAGAGCACGGTGGTGGTTTTATTTTATAGAAATTACTGATCTCTCATACTTCACTTATATTATTTTGAGAGTCTTTTAGAACAGCATGGTAATTTGCTTTGGCTATAAAATTAGTCCTAATATGATAGGCATCCAAGATGGGCATAATAAAAACTATCATATAGAATGCATTAAATACTATGATAAATTTGATACTTGATAGTTATTTTGAGATATAAAGGTGGTAATGTTAGAGTCATGCTAGTTGGGTAATTGTGGAATGGAGAAATACTTGTGTTGAGGATTGCAAGTCCTGTAGCATGCACGTATGGTAAACATTGTGTGACAAATTTGAAGCATGGGGTGTTCTTTGATTGTTTTCCTTATGAGTGGCGGTCGGGGACGAGCGATGGTCTTTTCCTACCAATCTATCCCCCTAGGGGCATGCGTAGTAGTACTTTGCTTCGAGGGCTAATAAACTTTTTGTAACATCCCAAAATTCTAAATTTTGGAATGTTATAAACAAATAGATAGATTTGATTTGATTGTTTGATTGACTGACTGAAAGTGAGTGAATTCGAAACTTTTGAAAGTTAAATGAGAGGGAATAAAAGGACTTTCCCAAACTTTCATTTTTCATTTTATGATCTTCATGAATTCAAATTCTTTTCATCTCAAAACCACGGAGAGAAGATGACATGACTTCTTCCATTTATTTAAATGACAAGGGGTGTTGAAAATATTTGAATTTCATTTGAGAATATTTCCAATTACGAAACTTTATGCAACTCAATGATTTTCACGAGCGAAGATAAAAGGACTTCTTCAAAACAGATGAAATATGAGTTGGGAGTTTCAAAGAATTAAAATTCAAAGTTCTTTTGAATTTATTTTCAATTTGGAGTTATTTGAGTTTTATTCAAATTATTTTTCTCCAAAAATAAAATATATGGAAAATAGGGTAACATGATTCCCTACCTCGTAAAAAAATGGAGAGAAATAAATTTGAATTCATTTTGATATTTTTAAAATGATTTTTGTTGGATTTTATTGGACCAGAAGCACTCTTTGCTTTATTTAAATTTGTGTGTATTTTATTTAATGCTAGAATAATGTTCATCTCGTAGGAAATCTTTTTCTGAAAATTTTGATATATTATATGCCTATATATTATTTTTATTTATTTTGCTTTCTTCTTATTTTGTTTTTCTGGAAAAAAATGTTTATGTATAAAAATCTTCCTGGATCGGGCCAACTGGGCGAAGCCCACCAATACCGGCCAGCTAGCCAGCCCGTGCCACCGCTTAGCTCCCATGCCCGGCCGGGACTCATGAGTCAAGCATCTCCCGCCGTCGGATGCCCCTCTCCCAAGGAAGGCCTCGGCCCCGTGCCCTTATAAGGACGGCCCGTCTCTCCTCTCCCCTCCTCTCGCAGATCGCCGCCGCCGCCAACCGACGAGATCCGCCGCCGCCGCCTCTTCCTCACCGCCCAAGCCTTGTTGCCGCTCTCCGCCCGCCTCGCGCCGCCTACATCCGTCGCCGGACGCCTCGCCTGCCGACGCCCGTCGCCGGAGGACCACCGGAGCCGCTGCCCGCCTCGCCGTTGACCGCTGCCGGCCAACCCGGTTTAGCCGGTAAAACCGCCCCGGACCGGTCTAATCTTTTGGTTTTCCTCGGTTTTATTTTAAAACCGGGTTTTCCTTTTAGTTAGATCTATTTAGTGGTCGTTCGTTAGTTAGGATCCGGTAGCGAACGGTTTTCGTTCGTTAGCGATCGGTAACGAACGTTCGCTATTTAGTTTTTTTTCTTTTATTTTAGTTTTTCTGTTAGGGACCCGTAAGTAATTATTTTCTTCACAGATTAGTCCCTAATTTTCAAACGGCTATAACTTTTTACTCGTTAGTCCAAATCCAACGAAACCAACGCCCACTTCTTCGTTACGATCCCCTCTATCCACTAATCCAACTCAAACATGTTTTTGAAAGTTTAAAATTTGAATTAGATCAGATTTGAATTCAAACTTCGTTTGATCATAACTTGAGTTTCGTAACTCCGATTTAGTTGATTCTTTTTGCAAATCGAAGCTCTTGACCTAAACTTTCTGATAAGGCCAAATTCACATAATTTTGGTACTGTTAGAAATTGTTTTATGTTGCAAGAGTTATTTGCTTGGTTTTGATGTTTTCCGATACGTTTTCTTCGTTCTTTCCGATCTTTTGAGTGATTGCTTATGTGTGGTTACTATTGCTTGCTTACGATAGATTGACCGGAGTGTGACGAGTAGAACTATCAAGAGTTTTGAGTACGAATCATCTTCATCAACATTGCAGGCAAGTAACACTTGATCATATCTTTTCATACCCAGTTTTATGCATTAGTTTCAACCCTCAAACATTGCATGGTTAGGATGTCATTAATTTGTGGGTTGGGAAGTAGATTATGAGGTAGGAACCTATTGCCCTGTTACTTTCAAACCCTTGGGAGTTACTTCTACGTTATGCTTATATTGCCATGCTATGCTCGTAGACGTGGTTTGGGTTTGAGAGATATTCACGATAGATGTGAGATTGTTAATTAATGGTTTACTTTAAGGTGGAAACTTAAATACACATCTGGGTGGATTGAGGCACCTGGGGAACCCAGTGTTGTCTGTTTTATTTTGGAAATCCCGGGTACCCGTGTGATCTTCCTATGGACCGCCACCTGTGCTCAAAGGGAACTGAGATTATTCATGCTAGAAACTTCCGTGTGCAGCCACAAGCTATTATGGGCTCTAGCATAGCTGAGTAAGTTACGTGAAGCTCTCAAGAGGTAGATCAGCAGGTAGTGGGTTTTATAGGTTTGGTATGATCTATCCGAGTAGAGAGTTAATGTTTACGAAAGACTGTGTCTCGGTCATCCGTCTCTCAAACACCATGCGGTCACGAGAAACCAACGGAGGCGATCGAGTCTAGTGGGGAAAAGTGCGCAAACCTCTGCAGAGTGTACAAACTAATCATGGTTAGCCGTGTCCCCGGTTATGGACAATTCTAAGTATCTAGTACTTGAGTATTCACATGTATCTCATCACTCTTAACTAATTTTGCTGGGTTGTTAATCACTTTAATTGGGATCATTGAGTTGGGGTTACACCTTCTCAATGATGTTTCAACCACCATGATAGTTAAATTAAAAATTTATTCCTTTGATGTAGGGGAAAATTGGCTTTTCGCAAAACTGTAACCATAGAGCTTTCCACCAGCCATATATGCATGTAGTATAGCTTATTCTTTGATTACTCTATGTGTTACATTGCCAGCATATTCCATGTGCTGACCCGTTTTGGGCTGCAACGTTTCATGTTGCGAGACTTTTAGACGCATTTAGTAAGTGATACGTTAGGGTTACGATTTCCTATACTCAACTTTGCCGTTGGTGTTGATGGGAATCCACAACCTTGTTGCTTCCGCTATATTTTGGATTGAGGTAATAGTATTTACGTTACTTTATACATGTGATTTACCTCTGTTATAAATCCTTCGAGTACTGTGTGTGTCAGCATACCGATCCAGGGATGACACTAAGCACAGAGACTTGATCCATTCGGGTCGGGTCGCTACACTTTTGCAATAAGTATATGAGTTCTTTATGAGTAATGTGAGTCCATGGATTATATGCACTCTTACATTTTCGCAATTTGCTAGCCTCTACGGTACCGTGCATTGCCCTTTCTCACCTCGAGAGTTGGTGCAAACTTCGCCGGTGCATCCAAACCCTGTGATACGATACGCTCTATCACACAGCCTCCTTATATCTTCCTCAAAACAGCCACCATACCTACCTATTATGGCATTTCCATAGCCATTCCGAGATATATTGCCATGAAACTTTCCACCGTTACGTTTATTATGACACGCTCCATCATTTTCATATTTCTTTGCATGATCATGTAGTTGACATCATATTTGTGGCAAAGCCACCCTCATAATTCTTTCATACATGTCGCTCTTGATTCATTGCATATCCCGGTACACTGCCGGAGGCATTCACATAGACATATTTTTGTTCTAGTATCTAGTTGTAATATTGAGTTATGAGTAAGCAAAAGTGTGATGATCATCATTATTAGAGCATTGTCCCATGTGATAAAAGGTTGATGGAGACTATGATTCCCCCACAAGTCAGATGAGACTCCGGACGAAAAAAAGAGGCCAAAGAAGCCCCAATAAAATAATAGGCCAAAGAAGCCAAAAAAATGAGAGAAAAAGAGAGAAGGGACAATGTTACTATCCTTTTTCCACACTTGTGCTTCAAAATAGCACCATGATCTTCATGATACAGAGTTTCTTATTTTTTCACTTTCATATACTGGTGGGAATTTTTCATTATAGAACTTTGCTTGTATATTCCAATGATGGGCTTCCTCAAAATGCCCTAGGTCTTCGTGACCAAGCAAGTTGGATGCACACCCACTTAGTTTCCTTTGATGAGCTTTCATATATTTACAGCTCTAGTGCATCCGTTGCATGGCAATCCCTACTCCTTGCATTGACATCAATTGATGGGCATCTCCATAGCCCGTTGATTAGCCGCGTCAATGTGAGACTTTCTCCTTTTTTGTCTCCTCACATAACCCCCATCATCATATGCTATTCCACCTATAGTGCTATATCCATGGCTTGCGCTCATGTATTGCATAAGGGTTGAAAAGGCTGAAGCGCGTTAAAAAGTATGAACCAATTGCTCAGCTTGTCATCGGGGTTGTGCATGATGGGAGCATTTTGTGTGACGAAAATGAAGCATGGCCAAACTATATGATCTTGTAGGGATAAGCTTTCTTTGGCTATGTTATTTTGATAAGACATAATTGCTTGGTTAGCATGGTTGAAGTATTATTATTTTTATGTCAATATTAAAACTTTGTCTAGAACCTTTTGGATCTAAACATTCATGCCACAATAAAGAGAATTACATTGAAAAATTATGTTAGGTAGCATTCCACATCAAAAATTCAGTTTTATCATTTACCTACTCGAGGACGAGCAGGAATTAAGCTTGGGGATGCTTGATACGTCTCCAACGTATCTATAATTTTTTATTGTTCCATGCTATTATATTAGCTATTTTGGATGTTTAATGGGCTTTATTATACCTTTATATATTATTTTTGGGACTAACCTATTAACCGAAGGCCCAGTGCAAATTGCTGTTTTTTTTGCCTATTTCAGTGTTTTGCAGAAAAGGAATATCAAAGAATCCAAACGGAATGAAACCTTCGCGAGGATCTTTTTTGGAACAAACGCAATCCAGGAGACTTGGAGTGGAAGTCAAGGAAACAACGAGGCGGCCACGAGGTAGGAGGGCGCGCCCAGGGGGTAAGCGAGCCCCCCACCCTCGTGGGCCCCTCGTAGCTCCACCGACCTACTTCTTTCGCCTATATATACTCTTATACCCTGAAAACATCCAGGGGAGCCACAAAACCACTTTTCCACCGCCGCAACCTTCTTATACCCGTGAGATCTCATGTTGGGACCTTTCCCGCCGATCTGCCGGAGGGGGATTCGATCACGGAGGGCTTCTACATCAACACCATAGCCTCTCCGATGATCTGTGAGTAGTTTACCATAGACCTTCGCGTCCATAGTTATTAGCTAGATGGCTTCTTCTCTCTCTTTGGATCTCAATACAAAGTTCTCCTTGATCTTCTTGGAGATCTATTCGATGTAACTATTTTTGTGGTGTGTTCGCCGAGATCCAATGAACTGTGGGTTTATGAACTTGATTATCTATGAATAATATTTGATTCTTATCTGAATTCTTATATGCATGATTTGATATCTTTGCAAGTCTCTTCGAATTATCGGTTTAGTTTGGCCTACTAGATTGATCTTTCTTGCAATGGGAGAAGTGCTTAGCTTTGGGTTCAATCTTGCGGTGCTCGATCCCAGTGACAGAAAGGGAAATGACACGTATTGTATTGTTGCCATCAAGGATAAAAATATGGGGTTTATATCATATTGCTTGAGTTTATCCCTCTACATCATGTCATCTTGCCTAATGCGTTACTCCGTTCTTATGAACTTAATACTCTAGATGCATGCTGGATAGCGGTCAATGTGTGGAGTAATAGTAGTAGATGCAGAATCGTTTTGGTCTACTTGACACGGACGTGATGCCTATATTCATGATCATTGCCTTAGATATCATCATAACTATGCACTTTTCTATCAATTGCTCGGCAGTAATTTGTTTACCCACCGTAATACATGCTATCTTGAGAGATGCCACTAGGGAAACCTATGGCCCCCGGGTCTACTTTACATCATATAAGTTTCCAATCTACAATTCTGGTTTACTATTTATTTTGCAATCTTTATTTTCCAATCTATACAACCAAAAATACCAAAAATATTTATCTTATTATCTTTATTAGATTTCACTTTTGCAAGTGGCTGTGAAGGGATTGACAACCCCTTTATCGCGTTGGTTGCAAGGTTCTTGATTGTTTGTGCAGGTAATAGGCGATTTGCGTGTAGTCTCCTACTGGATTGATACCTTGGTTCTCAAAAACTGAGGGAAATACTTACGCTACTTTGCTGCATCACCCTTTCCTCTTCAAGGGAAAACCAACGCATGCTCAAGAGGTAGCATAAGTTATTTCAAAGTCTTCAGTGCTAGGTGTTGGATAAGGGATCCACATCACACTTCCAAATTTGCACCGAAAGCACATGAACGTTTTATGCTTGGATACGGAAAGGATTCGCACACCTACAGAGTCTTCAACCTATTTTACTACAAAGTGGTTGAAACTGTAGATGTGCGGTTCAATGAGACTAACGGCTCACAAAGAGAGCACCTACCAAATGTGCTATATGAAGTTCCAGCTAGTGAAGCTATCAAGCCAATGGGTACTGGAGAAATCATACCCACTGAGGAACAAGGCGATGAAGAAGTTGTGATTCTAGCCCCTGTTCAACGTGAAGACAATGCTGAAGATGAAGACAATGACCAGAAATAGCAAATTCTTCACCCTGTTCATACTCGTGTTGCTAATGAAGTTCAGATTGAGAATATAATTGATAGCATCAATGCACCTGGTCCACTTACTCGATCAAGAGCTACGCAACTAGCAAATTTCTGTGGGCACTTTGCATTCTCTCCATTTTGAACCCAAGAAAGTTGATGAAGCCTTCATGGAACCATAATGAATTCAATCTATGCAAGAAGAGCTTCAACAATTTGAGCTCAATAATGTTTGGGAGCTAGTCAAGCGTCCTGATCAATGCAAGCACAATATTATTGGCACCAAATGGATCTACCGCAACAAACAAGATGAACACATCCAAGTTGTCAGAAACAAAGCTCGTCTCGTTGCTCAAGGTTGCACACAAGTAGAGGGAATTGCCTTTGATGAAACCTTTGCTCTTGTGGCTAGGCTTAAAGCCATTCGCATACTTCTAGCCTATGCTAACCACAATGACATCCTTCTATACCAAATGGATGTGAAGAGCGCTTTCCTCAATGGCAAGATCGAAGAAGAAGTCTATGTAGCTCAACCACCTGGTTTTGAAGACCCCAAGCATCCTAACATGGTATACAAGCTCAACAAGAAACTGTATGGCCTCAAACAAGCACCTTGAGCTTGGTATGACACACTCAAAGAATTCCCGAAGAGCAAAGGCTTCAAACATGGTTCTCTAGATCCCACTCTCCTCACGACGACATGTGATGGAGAACTGTTTGTATGCCAAATCTATGTGGATGGCATTATCTTCGGATGCACTAACAAGAGATACAGTGCTGAGTTCAGTCATATGATGCAAGAGCAATATCAGATGTCCATGATGGGGGAGCTGAAATTCTTTCTTGGTCTTCAAATCCGTCAACAAAGCAATGTCATCTTCATTTCTCAAGAAAAATATCTCAAAGATTGTCTGAAGAAGTTTGGAATGCAAGATTGCAAAGGCTACAAGACGCCAATACCAACCAGCAGTCAATTGGGCTCCGACGACAATGGTAAAGAGTTCAATCAAATGGTATACCACTCCATGATTGGTTATTTATTGTACTTATGTGTGTCAAGCACTAGTACGCGTCGGTGCTATACAAACGGTTTTTAACCCCTTTCCGCAACAACAACATTTGGAACCGTCGCCAAGTGAGTGTGGGCGATAGGGGGGTCCTTCCCACAAGACCCAGAAACCGTCTGGGATAGGGAGCCTTGATGCATACAGTTGTCCCTATATAACCGTTTCCAATATCTTGAATATCCCAAACAATTCATCCTTGCTACTCGTTTGTGCTCGCATTGCCATCGCAGTCGGAGTTTGTGGTTTTACCTAAAACCGGGCAGATTCCAGGTACGGGAGTTTTCCAGGCACGTACCAAACTGGATCTATGTTTACGATGCCTAGTACATCACAAACAGTTCATGATTATAAAACTTGTACGATAGGTAGACAATCACACACATTTAGTTTTCCTGCACCGTATGTGATAGTGTATGACATCACACACGCTTTGCAAACGGAAACTGCGTGCATTGTTACACACGTTTCCTCTCCTTGCACAGTCGGATGTGGGGTTCTGGCAAACCCTTAAGGTTCGAACACTGGGGTGCGCGCGAAGTCTTTCCCTCCTACCGATCTACGCCCTAACTCGCTAAGATCTCGCGGACGAACTTGACAAACTCGCAACACAGAAAGACACTAGGTTTATACTGGTTTGGGCCACTGCTAGGTGTAATACCCTACTCCAAAGGTGGTGGTGGTGGTGGATTGCCTCTTGGGCTGATGATGAACAGTACAAGGGAAGAACAGCCTCCTGAGGTTGAGGTGTTCTTGTGGCTAGGCTCTCGATCGGGTTGGATCAAGCTCAGATGAGATGCCTCCACTACAAAAAAAAGACCCATCCGTGACATTTTGGGCCGAACGAATTTTTTTTCTATCATACATATGACACTTCTATGACGATAATTGTGACAAAACCCGGTATCATCATAGATGTGGTGGGCTCCTACTTCTATGACAAAAAATCATGACAGAAAATGGGCTTTTCGTCCTGGGCGAGCCGGAGACGTAGCTGCATGACATTCTTTGGGCCGTCCATGGCAGAAAAAACCATGGTAGAAGCGAGGGGGAGGAAAATTTCGGGGAGTTGCCGGTTACGGTGGGAGGTCGGGGGCGGAGCGATGCACGTTTCTCTAATACGTACGCGCATGTGTGCGAGGCGTTGGCTCTAACTGAACCCGAGCGAGGCGTTGGGCTCTAATCGAACCCGGCGATTGCTGCGCAGTTACGCAAGCATCGAACCCGAGCGATCGATCGATGGCTGTTAATCGAACCCGATGGAGCGATTCTTCGCCATCGCTGCTAGTGAACGCTATGGGGGGGGGTTGGATGAATAGTGAGCGGTGGCGTTTCCTCCGGATGAACAACAACCCGTGGTGTGGAGGGCTGGATGAACAGTGAAGCGGTGGAGGGTGGCCGTGGAGGGTGGTTGAACAGGACCCGTGGTGTGGAGGGCTGGATGAACAGAGACGGTGGAGGGGTGCCCGTGTGGAGGGTTGGTTGAACAAAGAGCGGTGGAGTAGCGCGGTGGAGGCTGGACGAACAGGAGCCCGTGGAGGCTGGAGGAGGTCGACGGTAGCCCGTGGAGGCCGGAGGAGGTCGACGGTGGAGATGAAACGATCACGTGCAGTCCGTTTTGCGGTACGCCACACCTCCCCTGCTTCGACCGTAGCGCCCAACTCAAGTTCGTTGGTCTGCTTTTGGCGTACGCCACACCCTCCCGATCAACAGGACCCCGTTTCGACCGTAGGGAGGTCCATTTCCTCCGCTTTTGCGCACGCCACACCCTCCCGATCAACAAGACCCCGTTTCGACCGTAGGGAGGTCTGCTTCTCTGCTTTTGGCGGTACGCCAGCCCTCCCGATCAACAGGACCCCTGCTTCATACATGGCCGGTCGAACACAAGGCCGTTTCCTCCGCCAGCGGTACGCCAGGCCTCGTTTCCATCGCCTGTTCCGTCCAAGCCCTCCCGATGAACACGACCACGCATTCCGTTCCGACCCAGCCGGTTGGCTCCCCATGAACATGACGACGACGCTGTTTCTCCGTTCTGACCCTGCCATGTACGTATGCGCGAGTAGGCGTTCGAGACCCTGCCCGTATGTACGTACGTGGTCGTATTTTCTTTCTTGCACCCTCGCCGATGTACGTACGTGTACATGCTACGTGCGCGCCTCTACTATGACACGTGCGCGCCTCTACATCGACCAGTATGTACGTACACGTTCGCGACCAGAATGACAACACTACGTACGCTTCGACCAGGTGGGTCCCGACCGCCGTGCACTTCCTTTCTTGCGAAGATGTAGCTGGTGGGTCCCAGTATTTAGGGGGTGAATCTTTTTTTTTTTGCCCGGACGCACTTCCTTGCGTGCGAAGATGTAGCTGGTGGGTCCCAGCAGTCAGGGGGAAACATTTTTTCCGTGAAATATAGTGGCCCATCCGGTGGGTCCCAGCTGTCAGGTGGAGGAATCATTATTTTCCGTGTAATAAGGAGGCACTTCCTTGCTGCGGCTGTGGAACCAGCTGTCAGCCTCTCCACGTACAGTCCACGTCTGATGGAAGTCGTTCCTTGACCACGTTGGCCACGCTGCGCCGAGAGCACCAGGGCGATGGACGACGGTGAGGCCTAGGAAGGGGACGACGGGGAGCCGGGGAAGACGCGGCAGTGGAAGCCTGCGCGGAGAGGAGTATGAGGGTTCACTGATTCGGCTGCGGTGTGAGGCTGCCGTCGCCGCAGGGCCTCGCCAGCGGTGGGAATAGTAGGGGGCGGTGAGGCCTCCGCGGTAGCACAGCCGGCTACGGGAGGCAGGAGCATGCAACACGATCGGCGCTGCTTTGGGCGGCTGGAGCAAGAAGACCAGAGGTTGAAGAAGCACTACGGCCGTTGGATGGAGATCGTACGGTCACTGGAGCTAGAATCATTCATATTGACTAAAGTTGACAAAGGCCCCCGTCCCAGTCAACTTAGTAGGCTCACATGTCAGCCTCCCACCATGGTGGGTCCCAGCTAGCAAGGGGAGTATTCATTTTTTTGTTCGTAATAAGGAGGCACTTATGGTGGGTCCGAGCTAACAGCGCGGGGAACGTTTTTTTTCGCGAAATACGCTGGCCCGTCCGATGGGTCCCAGCAGTCAGGTGGAGGAATAATTATTTTGCGCGTAATAAGGAGGCACTTCCTTAGGGCCGCCTGGACCCAGCTGTCAGCCTCTCCACGTACAGTACTCTTCTGATGGAAGTCGGTCGTTGACCACGTTGACCACGCTACCGAGAGCACCTGTGGCGGTGGTGCAGACGACGGCGAGGCCTAGGAAGGGACGACGCTGAGCTGGGAAGACGCAGCAGTGGTAGCCCGCGGAGAGGAGTACGAGGGTTCACTGGTTTGGCTGCGGCGTGAGGCTGCCGTCGCAGAATAACAGGGGTGTGGGTGAGTAGAGGGATACCCTGGGCCAGCGGTGGGAGTAGTAGGGGGTGGTGAGGCCTCCGCGGCATCACACCCGGCCACGAGGCGAGGAGCACGCAGCACGACCGACTACTGCTTTGGGCGGCCGGAGCAAGAAGACCAGAGGTTGAAGAAGCACTATGGCCGTTGGATGGACATCGCATACCACCGGAGCTAGAATCGTTCATATTGACTAAGTTGACAAAGCCCTCCGTCCCCGTCAACTTAGTTGGCCCACAAGTCATCCTCCCACTATGGTGGGTCCCATCTAGCAGGGTGGGTATTCATTTTTTTGTGGGTAATAAGGAGGCACTTCCTTGCGTGCGAAGATATAGCTGTGGGCCCGACATGTCAGCGGGGGGAACGTTTTTTTTGCGAAATACAGAGGCCCTTCCGGTGGGTCCCAGCTGTCAGGTGGAGGAATCATTATTTTGCGCGTACAGTCCACGGCCGATGGATGTCGTTCGTTGACCACGTTGACCAGGCCGCGCCGAGAGCACCATGGTGGTGGACGACAGCGAGGCCTAGGAAGGGAACGACACAGAGCCGGGGAAGACTTGGCAATGGTTGCCCATGCGGTGGGGAGTACGAGGGTTTATTGGTCCGGCTGCCATCGCCGGAAAATAACTAGAGGTGTGGGTGAGTAGAGGAATGGCCTGGTGTAACACCCCGGATGTAACTTTCCATAATTGTAACTCCAACTCTTGCCATTTTCGGCATTGTGATATGATATTCCCTCCGTGGTTGGGTTTTTTCTTCATTTTGCATTTTGTCCATGTCATGCATTTCATATCATGTCATCATGTGCATCGCATTTGCTTACGTGTTCGTCTCATGATTCCGAGCATTTTCCCCGTTGTCCGTTTTGCAATCCGACACTCCTATCTCCCCGGCGCCCCTTTTACGCTTTTTCCGTGTGCGGATACTAAACCTTCTCGGAATGGACCGAGGTTTGTCTAGTGGCCTTGGTATACCACCCGTAGACCACCGGTCAAGTTTCGGTTCATTTGGAGCTCGTTTGGTACTCCAACGGTTAACCGCACTCTCGCAAAGGCCTCTTTTAAGTTGCAGCCCAACACCCTCCAAAACAGCCCAATAACCCATCTAAGTCACTTCCATGCTCTCCGTCGTTCGATCACGATCGTGTGGGCGAAAACTACACCTCATTTGGACTCTCCTAGCTCCCTCTATGCCTATTTAAACACCTCTCCCGTCCAAATCCGGGTCTTCTTCCCCCGAAACCCTAAAAATTCATCCCGCGCCCGTACGGACACGTCCGCCGCCGCAGGACGAAATCGCCGCCGCCCCCGCAGCCAGTGGCAGCGCATACGTATTACCGCCGCCTCCGCCGCCAGCCGCACTTTGGGCCAGCAGGCCCTCCGGCCGGGTAGCCGCCATGGCTTCATGTGGGCGCCGAACCCGCTCCGCTCGGCCCGCCGCCGCCCTCGCCGACAGCGCCGTCGCCCGCCTCCAGCCGTGGCGCCGCGCGCCACCCGTCGCCTTGCCCGCCCCGCCGCCCGGCGCCAGCCGCGTCTTGCCCCGGCGCCAGGCCGGCGCCACCTCCTCCGGCCACCGGACCCCGCCTCTTCTCCTCGCCGGCCACCGGAGCTGCTCGTCGCCGCCGCCGTCGCCGATCGGGCCGGATCCCGATCCGATCCGGACCGAGCTCCCGTTGACCTCTCTCCCCCTCACTTATTCTACAAAGTTTTTTTATATCATTGATATTTCGTGGTAATTTCAACGTAGCGTAACTCTGTCATCGTAGATCCATTTTGCGCGTATAATATGTCAAAACGTTTGCCTCGAAGAGTAGATCATTTCATCTCATTGCATCATTTTCATTTGAGCTCATCTTGATGCCCGAAATGCTGTTAGAAAAGGGCTATGTGATGTTAGTTTCTGTTTATTAACAGAACTTGCACTTTTGTTATTTTTGCCATGATTAATGTGTGCACCCTATGAGTTTGAGTCCTACATGTGTTTTGTAATATGCCATGCCATCTCTCCAGGGGTGTATGCCATGTATTTTTGTGATCTATGTGGTGACTAGCACAAGCATGCAAAGTAGGTGTCCTGATGTTGCTGATTTCAGCCCTGTTTTGCTGATATTTTGATGCCATGTTAACTTGATGCTACCGAGAGATCTATGCATATTTTGAGATACTTCATTAAGCATGTTTTGAACATATGGTTATTCTCTATCCATTCATGCCTTTGTTTGCAATTATGGAGTACCATAGCTGGAGTCAATCGAGCTCTACTTTTGCTATAAAATGTTTCCTGGCAGATTGTTTACATGTTATTCAAATTTGCCAAGGTTGTTGTGGTTGATCCATGTATGCTATGTTATTGTTCTTGCCATGTATGTCTTCTATGCCATGTCTTCTTGATGTATGTATGCTTAGTTTATCATATAAGGCTCTGTAGTGAGTGCATTGAGCTTGTAAACATGCCTACTTGTTATCAGTTTTTGACATGCCATGTTGCTGAATCTGTTAACGGAACTTTCAATATTGACATGGGCGTTACTATATTTTCTGATCCTTTTTGGCTTATGGTCAGTAAGGGACTTTATTTTTATGCTTTGAGTAGATTCATGCCATGCCATGATTTGCTATTTTAAGTTACTGTAGCATGTAGTTTTCTTGCTATGAACATTGCAACCTGATGCTGTTTTTGCCATGTCCAGCCTGATGTTTTGTGCACTTTTGCCATGCTTGTTTGAACCTGTTATGATGTGATTTAGCCGAAGCTCAGTGCTCATCTTTTGTCAAGCATCTTGTGTAGATCACTGCCATATACTTTGTTGATACGTTTGGGTGCAGTAGATTAATTTCTTATTGCTTGCTAAGTGGCATCATGCTGTTAATGGCAGATTTGTGCCATTCTTGTTTTGCTCGTCATTTCCAAACCGTGCATCCGATTCCGGTGATCTTTATATCGATTTCAACCGAAATCATCTCATCTTTCCAGTGGCATACTTGGTTTGCCAAGTTGAAGCCTGGTTCATCATTTTCCTTTCGAGCGCACAGACGCATTGCATATCACATCCCGCATATCATGCCATGTTTTGCATCATGTTGATTGTGCATTGCACCGTGATTTATTGTGGTTCCTTTGTTTGTGTTGTTGCTTTGGGTAGAGCCGGAGACGAGTACGTGAACGAGGAACCTGTTGAGAACGCTTACGAGGATCAAGCTTTCGACAACTCTGAGAACTTTGCGGCAAGATGACCATACCCTCGAAATCACTTCTATCTTTGCTATGCTAGTTGCTCGCTCTTTTGCTATGCCTATGCTACGATGCCTATCACTTGCTTATCATGCCACCCATATTGCCATGTCATCCCTAACCATCCTTTCCTAGCAAACCGTTGTTTGGCTATGTTACCGCTTTGCTCAGCCCCTCTTATAGCGTTGCTAGTTGCAGGTGAAGCTGAAGTTTGTTCCTTGTTGGAACATGGAGATGTTGTTCCTTATTGAAACATGTTTACTTGTTGGGGATATCACAATATATATCTGCTATAATTTAATACATCTATATACTTGGTAAAGGGTGGAAGGCTCGACCTTATGCCTGGTGTTTTGTTCCACTCTTGCCACCCTAGTTTCCGTCATACCGTGTTATGTTCCTTGATTTCGCGTTCCTTACACGGTTGGGTGATTTATGGGACCCCTTGACAGTTCGCTTTGAATAAGACTCCTCCAAAGAAGGCCCAACATTGGTTTTACCATTTGCCACCTAAGCCTTTTTCCCGGGTTTTCGCGAGCCCGAGGGTCATCTTTATTTTTAACCCCGGACGGTGCTCCTTGGCCGGGTTCAAACGAGCAGACTGCGAGGCCACCACGGGGAGACTCGAGGTTTGGTTTTACTCGTAGGATGTCTCATCCGGATGTGCCCTGAGAACGAGATATGTGCAGCTCCTATCGGGATTTGTCGGCACAATCGGGCGGCTTTGCTGGTCTTGTTTTATTGCTGTCGAAATGTCTTGTAGTCCGGGATTCCGAGATTGATCGGGTCTTCCCGGTAGAAGGAATATCCTTCGTTGACCGTGAGAGCTTATAATGGGCTAAGTTGGGACACCCTGCAGGTAATATCTTTCAAAGCCGTGCCCGGTTATGAGGCAGATGGGAATTTGTTAATGTCCGGTTGTAGAAAACCCGAAGTTGACCTCAAATAAAATACACATCAATCAGCGTGTGTAACCGTGATGGTCTCTTCTCGGCGGAGTCCGGAAGTGAACACGGTGTTGGAGTTATGTCCGGCGTAAGTAGTTCAGGATCACTTCTTGATCGCTACTAGCTTCACGACCGTGCTTTGCTCCTCTTCTCGCTCTCTTTTGCGAAGTAGCCACCATATATGCTAGTCGCTGTCGCAGCTCCACTATACTACTCTGTCCTTCCTATGAGCTTAAATAGTCTTGATCTCGCTGGTGTGAGATTGCTGAGTCCCGTGACTCATGATACTTCCAAAACAGTTGCAGGTGCCGGCGATGCGGTCAGGTGACTCAACCGAGCTCAAGTGGGAGTTCGACGAGGAACGTGGTCGTTACTATGTGTCTTTCACGATGATCAGTAGTGGTGCCCAGTTGGGACGATCGGGGATCCGTGTAGCATTTGGGGTATCTTCTTTTATTTTGGTTCCGTAGTCGGACCTTGAGTGTACTCTGAATGATGGATGTTTAATTATGTCTTGTGTGAAGTGGCATTTGTAAGCCAACTATGTATCTCTTTCCCTATTTATTACATGGGTTGTGTGAAGATTACCTCACTTGCGACATTGCTTTCAATGCGGTTATGCCTCTAAGTCGTGCCTCGACACGTGGGAGATATAGCCGCATCGAGGGCTGCTAAGTTGGTAATCGAGCCTTCCCGACTTAGGAGCCCCTACTTGATTGTTTCTTTGGCGTTGTTGAGTCTAGAATGGAAAAATGTTTTGAGTCTTAGGATTATATATATCGGAGAGTAGGATTCTTTTTACTTCCCGGTCCTTGCCGCTTTGTGAGGTATCCTGACGTTGTGTTTTGAC
This sequence comes from Aegilops bicornis, assembly GCA_021605145.1. Lineage (NCBI taxonomy): Eukaryota > Viridiplantae > Streptophyta > Magnoliopsida > Poales > Poaceae > Aegilops > Aegilops bicornis. The sequence goes on along the minus strand of CM038671.1, from coordinate 417,079,301 downwards.
TCTTCTCTCCTCAAATTTCACTAAATTTTTTTTTAGGATCACGTGTGTATCTTTGAATCGTTACGATGGTTTTTTGACGAGAACATTGTTATTTTTGCCTCCTGACATTTAGGGGTTGTGGCGGTGTCCCGGGAGTTGAGCTCCGAGGTGTTGTCGTCACAATTTTATCGCTGCAGCTCGAATACACGAGTTTTGCCGACATCAAAATCTCTTTTGTGCAGTTGTTGGTGAGATAACCACGATAGCCCAAAGATCGAGGCGTAGCGCTGGAGTATTGCCATGACTTGTATAACGGATGTTTTTCAAGGTCGAGGTACCACGATTTCCGAGGATTTCTTGGTTATGTGTTGACGGATGGATACAAATTTGGATCTAGGTATTGTTAGTTTGGGTGATATATTTTGTGTCCCTGTATCCCCAACACCAGATTGCATAACCGTAAAGTTTCGGGAGTTTATAGGTGGGAATTCTAGTAGCTTACAGGATATCTTTCCGATGATGTATGATTTGAGATTGGGGTTCAACGTCTAGTGGTCCGCCCATTCACGGTCGATTCTGATGGGTCACGAGACGTCTTAAAGAATCCTTGGCTATGCTGATTCAGGGACGTCTTGTTTGTCATTCGTGACGGCCGCTATACGTCGTGCCCGTGTGGGCCCCACCACGAACACTTTGGGCGAAATCTCTATCATGTGTTTGTTCCGGCTCATTCTAGAAGCCAATCTTTTGTTTTCAGTTGTGGTATTCGATTTGTTTTCTAAGACAGATGTTGTTTCCATATCTTTATCTAAGTGGCTTCTCACCTTAATGGACGTGTGATGATTAACTTTGGAATTCATTCGTTCGTTCTTGTTCGAATGTTTATTGTGAAGACTATATGTTGCAATTTCTATCCGTTGATTCTACTTATCTTTTGTCTATCAAAGGACTAACGGATGTCACCCTCTTCAGGATGGCTCCGCCCACGCTTGTTGAATCCGGATCGCAATGATGGGGATCGATCGAACCCTCCACCTCCACCTCCGCCTCCAGAGGCCCGGCAAGCTATCATGGCAGCCACCAATGCCAATGCTCGATGATTTTGCAACTCTTGCAAGAACGTACTCAAGGGCAAGGCAGTCAAGGAAATCAAGGTCAAGGCAACAATCAGCCGCACTTTGCTACTCTCGCCGGTTCCTCGCTAATCAGTCAAGTCTTTCGGTTTACGTAGCCGAGGCCACAGACGCCGACGATTGGCTTGTGGACATCTGCAAGCATTTTGATTGTAGCAATGTCGACACGAGGACTTTGTCAAGTTTGCATCGTTTCAACTCAAGGATCAAGCTGCTGAGTGGTACCGGCAATACAAAGATTCCGGAGGAGGTCGTGTCATTACCGGATGAGTTCTGCCGTGATATCGAGCTCATCACATTCCGAAAAAGTGTTGTTGAGAGCAAGCGTGAGGAGTTCCGCAATCTCAAGCAGGGCAACATGTCCATCTATCAATACAATATCCAGTTCGAAGCTCGCTTCGCTTTTGCTAAGCAAGACGTTCACGATGAAAAGAGTAGGATCTATCAATTCAGAGGTGGTGCGAGAGAAGATCTGCAATTAGCTCTTGTGCTTTTGAGCGATTAAGTATGATGATTTCTACAACATGGCCTTTGAAGCAAGCAGCTGCCCAGCTCAAATGTGAGGCTTCTAAGAAGAGAATCAGGGATGCAGTTCATTCTTCTTCTTCCTCTCAAGTTGCAGCTAAGCAGCAGAAGTTTTACCTTCCTCCTCCTCCGTTAAATCGGCCTTATCGTGAGAGAAGAACTCAGGTGGCCGTGGATCTTCCCACCCACCCAACCACAGCTATCGTAACAAGTCTAATTCTCAAGCTCCAAGGTCAAGTGCTCCTTACCACCGTCCGCTCTCACGAGGTGACTTGCAACAAATGTCGCCAGAAGGTCACTATGCGAACAAATGCTTCAACCAAAGGCGCCTTCCGCCTCCTCCTCCTGTGAAATCTTCCCGCAATGCGGTGGTCAAGCATAATCCCAAGTCCGCCAAGGTGAATATGATGAATGCAGCTCAAGCGGAGGAATCTTCGATGTGATAATGGGTAATCTTCCAGTTAATGATATTCCTGCAAAAGTCTTATTTGATCTTGGTGCATCACATTCTTTCATGTCATATCCTTTTGCATGAAGCACAATGTTGACACGTAGATTTTGTCCAAAGTTATGCAAGTTGTTTCTCCCGGAAAGCTTATGACTTCTAGTTTGTTTGCTCGATGTCACTATCAAGATGGGCAACTATAGATTTACGGCTAAACCAATTGTTCTTGGTGACTCGGATATTGATCTTATTCTCGGGATGGATCGGCTTTCTCAGCACAAAGCTCAGCTTGATTGTGCTGCCAGGAAATTCAATTGACTCACTCTTCTAATGATGTGATCATCTATGCGCTTCGTGATGAAACCATTCGGTTGTTTTCTCTCAATGAGAAGGGCGAATTGGATGCTATCTCTCGATTCGATCGTTTGTGAGTACCAAGATGTCTTTCGGAAGAGCTTCGGGTATGCCTCCTCATCGGCCAGCTTGAGTTCGTTATTGATCTTGAGCACGGCATCGAACCCGTTTGCAAGCATCCATACAAGCTTGGACCTAATGAGCAGAAGGAATTGAAGAAGCAGCTCGATGAACAAGAGCGTCTGGGTTTGATCAGACCGAGTTCATCTCCTTGGGGTTGTGGTGTTCTTTTGTCCGAGAAGAAGGATGGCACGGACCGACTTTGCGTCGATTACCGTCCATTGAATAAGAAGACAATCAAGAACAAGTATCCACTTCCCAACATCAATGAGCTTTTCGAGCAACTCAAAGGTGCTAAAGTGTTCTCCAAGCTTGACCTTCGTATGGGGTATCATCAGATTCGCATTCGTGAACAAGATATTCCCAAGACAGCATTGAGAACAAGCTTTGGTTCTTATGAATATCTTGTCATGTCTTTCGGCCTCGTCAATGCTCCTCCAACATTCTCTCGGATGATGAACTTCATATTCAACCCCTACACCAATGAATTCGTCTTGGTCTATCTTGATGATATTTTGGTCTTCTCCAAGAATAAGAAGGATCATGCCAAACATTTGCGATTGGTGCTAGACAAGCTCGAGAGTATCAATTCTATGCTAAGTTTTCCAAATGTGAATTTTGGCTTGATGAAGTGCTTTATCTTGGTCATATCATCTCCGCCAAGGGCATCGCTGTTAATCCCGAGAAGGTGTCCGCAATTGTGAATTGGGAACCTCCTCGAGAATGTCAAGCAGCTCATGATTTTCTTGGTCTTGCAAGCTATTGCCGAAGATTCGTTGAGAACTTCTCCAAGATTGCAAAGCCTCTTTCCAACCTCCTCCAGAAGCATGTGAAGTACGTCTGGTCTCCTGATTGTGATGTTGCTTTCAATACTCTCAAAGAGAAACTTCGTCACAGCTCTGTCTTGACTCCTCTGATGAATCCAAGCCATTCGAAGTTTTACGTGATGCTTCTCTTCAAGGTCTCGGTCTTTGTGTTAATGCAAGAGAAGAGGGTTGTGGCTTATACCTCTCGCTAGTTGAAGCCCAACGAAAAGAACTACCCCACTCATGATCTTGAGTTGGCGGCGATTGTCCATGCATTGATAACATGGAGACATCTCTTGTTGGGAAGGAAAGTGGACATTTTCACCGATCACAAGAGTCTCAAGTACATTTTCACTCAGCCCAACCTCAACCTCGGCAGACTTCGATGGGTCGAAATGATTCAAGAGTACAACCCAAGTATTGAATATACTCCGGCAAGGCCAATGTCATTGCAGATGCTTTGAGCAGGAAGGCTTACTGCAACAGTCTAATCCTCAAGCCCTTCCAACCGGATCTCTATGAAGCTTTCCGCAAGCTGAATCTTCAAGTTGTTCCTCAAGGCTTTCTTGCCAACCTCATAGTCTCTCCTACTTTGGAAGATCAGATTTGTGAGGCTCAACTTCTGGATACCATGGTGAAAAAGGTGAAACGTGGTATCGACAAGGGCATTCCAAGTACAAGTGCTTCCACGTTGATGACAAAGATACTCTTTTCTTTGAGGACGGATTGTGGTTCCTAAGGGTGATCCGAGAAAAGTCATTATGAACGAGGCTCACAATTCGCTTCTATCCATTCATCCCGGAAATGCGAAGATGTATCATGATCTCAAGCAGTCATATTGGTGGACTCGAATGAAGCGAGAAATTGCTCAATTCGTGAATGAGTGTGATGTCTGCGAGAAGAGTGAAAGCGAGAACACCAAAGACCAGCTGGTCTCCTTCAACCTCTTGCTATTCCGAATGGAAGTTTGATCATATTGAAATGGACTTCGTGACTGGATTTCCAAAGTCCAAGCGTGGAAATGATGCTATCTTCGTTGTCATTGACAAGCTTACTAAAGTGGCTCATTTTCTTCCTATCAAAGAATCTATCACAGCAGCTCAGTTGGCAGAGCTATACACCTCCAGGATTGTCTCCTTGCACGGCATTCCACAAGTTATCTCTTCAGACCGTGGCAGCATCTTTACCTCCAAGTTTTGGGATTCTTTTCAGAAGGCCATGGGCACCAACATTCGTTTCAGCACAGCTTTCCATCCCCAAACAAGTGGCCAAGTCGAGCGAGTAAATCAAATCCTTGAAGATATGCTCAGGGTTTGTATCATTTCTTTCGGTATGAAGTGGGAAGATTGTCTTCCATATGCCGAGTTCTCCTACAACAACAGCTTCCAAGCGAGTTCGGGCAAGGCCCCATTCGAAATTCTCTATGGCAGAAAGTGCCGTACTCCTCTCAATTGGTGCGAGACAGGTGAACGCCAACTTCTTGGCAACGACTTGATCACGTATGTAAGAAATGTGCCAAGTCATTCGTGAGAATCTCAAAGCCGCATAATCGCGCGGAAGAGCTATTATGATGATAAGCACCATGATGTGGCTTTTGAAATCGGAGACCATGTCTACCTCCGCGTCTCTCCAATGAAAGGCACTTTCGTAAACCCGGTATCAAAGGAAGCTTGCCCCTAGATCGTGGGTCCTTTCAAGATCATTGGCAAAAGAGGCGATCTCGCCTATCAACTTGAGCTTCCATCCAACTTTGCAAACGTGCACGATGTGTTTCACGTGTCACAGCTTCACAAGTGCTTCAAGACTCTGAACGCACTATCAACTTCAAAGAGATTGACCTTCAAGAAGATCTCTCTTATCATGAGCACCCGTTGCTATTCTTGAAGAAACCGAGCGCAAGACTCGCAACAAGTCAATCAAATTCCTGAAAGTGAAGTGGTCACACCATTCCGACCGAGAAGCTACACGGAGCGCGAGGATCACCTCCGTTACTGAATATCCGGAGTTCTTTCACCCTAGATCTCGGGACGAGATCCTCTTGTAGTGGTGGAGTGTTGTAACACCCCGGATGTAACTTTCCATAATTGTAACTCCAACTCTTGCCATTTTCGGCATTGTGATATGATATTCCCTCCGTGGTTGGGTTTTTTCCTTCATTTTGCATTTTGTCCATGTCATGCATTTCATATCATGTCATCATGTGCATCACATTTGCTTACGTGTTCGTCTCATGATTCCGAGCATTTTCCCCGTTGTCCGTTTTGCAATCCGACACTCCTATCTCCCCGGGCGGCCCTTTTACGCTTTTTCCGCAGCGGATACTAAACCTTCTCGGAAAGGACCGAGGTTTGTCTACCGGCCTTGGTATACCACCCGTAGACCACCGGTCAAGTTTCGGTTCATTTGGAGCTCGTTTGGTACTCCAACGGTTAACCGCACTCTCGCAAAGGCCTCTTTTAAGTTGCAGCCCAACACCACTCCAAAACAGCCCAATAACCCATCTAAGTCACTTCCATGCTCTCCGTCGTTCGATCACGATCATGTGGGCGAAAACTACACCTCATTTGGACTCTCCTAGCTCCCTCTATGCCTATTTAAACACCTCCCCGTCCAAATCCGGTCTTCTTCCCGAAACCCTAAAAAATTCATCGCGCCCGTCACGGACCGTCCGCGCCGCCAGACAGGTCGCCGCCGCCCGCAGCCGATGGCAGCGCGCCACGTACCGCCGCCTCGCGCTTGCCGCCCGGGCCAGCAGAGGCCCTCGGCAGGGTAACCGCCGCCGCTTCGCCGCATGAGCGCCCGAAACCCGCTCCGCTCGGCGGCCCGCCGCCGCCTCCTCCGGCAGCTCCGCCGCCGCCCTCGCCGGCCGGCGCCGTCGCCGCGCCGCTCGCCCGCCCGGCGCCGCGCGTCTTAGCCCGGCCAGCGCCGCCCCTCCGCCGGCGCCACCTCCTCCGGCCACCGGACCCCGCCTCTTCTCCTCGCCGGCCACCGGAGCTGCTCGCCGTCGCCGATCGGGCCGGATCCCGATCCGATCCGGACCGAGCTCCCGTTGACCTCTCTCCCCCTCACTTTTTCTACTAAGTTTTTTTATATCATTGATATTTCGTGGCATTTTCAACGTAGCGTAACTCTGTCATCGTAGATCCATTTTGCGCGTATAATATATCAAAATGTTCGCCTCGAAGAGTAGATCATTTCATCTCATTGCATCATTTTCATTTGAGCCCATATTCATGCCAGAAATGCTGTTAGAAGAGGGCAATGTGATGTTAGTTTCTGTTTCTTAACAGAACTTGCACTTTTGTTATTTTTGCCATGATTAATGTGTGCACCCTATGAGTTTGAGTCCTACATGTGTTTTGTAATATGCCATGCCATCTCTCCAGGGGTGTATGCCATGTATTTTTTTGATCTATGTGGTGACTAGCACAAGCATGCAAAGTAGGTGTCCTGATGTTGCTGATTTCAGCCCTGTTTTGCTGATATTTTGATGCCATGTTAACTTGATGCTACCGAGAGATCTATGCATATTTTGAGATACTTAAGTAAGGATGTTTTGAACATATGGTTATTCTCTATCCATCCATGCCTTTGTTTGCAATTATGGAGTACTATATCTGGAGTCAATCGAGCTCTACTTTTGCTATAAAATGTTTCCTGGCAGATTGTTTACATGTTATTCAATTTCGCCAAGGTTGTTGTGGTTGATCCATGTATGCTATGTTATTGTTCTTGCCATGTATGTCTTCTATGCCATGTCTTCTTAATGTATGTATGCTTAGTTTATCATATAAGGCTCTGTAGTGAGTGCATTGAGCTTGTAAACATGCCTACTTGTTATCAGTTTTTGACATGCCATGTTGCTGAATCTGTTAACGAAACTTTCAATATTGACATGGGCGTTACTATATTTTCTGATCCTTTTTAGCTTATGGTCAGTAAGGGACTTTATTTCTATGCTTTGATTAGATTCATTCCGTGCCTTGCTTTGCTATTTTAAGTTACTGTAGCATGTAGTTTTCTTGCTATGAACATTGCAACCTGATGCTGTTTTTGCCATGTCCAGCCTGATGTTTTGTGCACTTTTGCCATGCTTGTTTGAACCTGTTATGATGTGATTTAGCGAAGCTCAGTGCTCATCTTTTGTCAAGCATCTTGTGTAGATCACTGCCATATACTTTGTTGATACGTTTGGGTGCAGTAGATTAATTTCTTGTTGCTTGCTAAGTGGCATCATGCTGTTAATGGCAGATTTGTGCCATTCTTGTTTTGCTCGTCATTTCCAAACCGTGCATCCGGTTCCGGTGATCTTTATATCGATTTCAACCGAAATCATCTCATCTTTCCAGTGGCATACTTGGTTTGCCAAGTTGATGCCTGGTCCATCATTTTCCTTTCGGAGCGCACATACGCATTGCATATCACATCCCGCATATCATGCCATGTTTTGCATCATGTTGATTGTGCATTGCACCGTGATTTATTGTGGTTCATTTGTTTGTGTTGTTGCTTTGGGTAGAGCCGGGAGACGAGTACGTGAACGAGGAACCTGTTGAGAACGCTTACGAGGATCAAACTTTCGACAACTCTGAGAACATTGCGGGCAAGATGACCATACCCTCGAAATCACTTCTATCTTTGCTATGCTAGTTGCTCGCTCTTTTGCTATGCCTATGCTACGATGCCTATCACTTGCTTATCATGCCACCCATATTGCCATGTCAGCCCCTAACCATCCTTTCCTAGCAAACCGTTGTTTGGCTATGTTACCGCTTTGCTCAGCCCCTCTTATAGCGTTGCTAGTTGCAGGTGAAGCTGAAGTTTGTTCCTTGTTGGAACATGGAGATGTTGTTCCTTATTGGAACATGTTTACTTGTTGGGGATATCACAATATATATCTGCTATAATTTAATACATCTATATACTTGGTAAAGGGTGGAAGGCTCGGCCTTATGCACGGTGTTTTGTTCCACTCTTGCCACCCTAGTTTCCGGCCATACCGGTGTTATGTTCCTTGATTTCGCGTTCCTTACACGGTTGGGTGATTTATGGGACCCCTTGACAGTTCGCTTTGAATAAGACTCCTCCAAAGAAGGCCCAACATTGGTTTTACCATTTGCCACCTAAGCCTTTTTCCCCGGTTTTCGCGAGCCCGAGGGTCATCTTTATTTTAACCCCCCTCGGACCAAGGTTCTTCGAAAGGCCTGGGTTCAAACGAAAGCAGATCATGAGGCCACCACGGGAGACTTCGAGGTTTGGTTTTACTCGTAGGATGTCTCATCCGGATGTGCCTCGAGAACGAGATATGTGCAGCTCCTATCGGGATTTGTCGGCACAATCGGGCGGCTTTGCTGGTCTTGTTTTATTCTTTGTCGAAATGTCTTGTAGTCCGGGATTCCGAGATTGATCGGGTCTTCGGTAGAAGGAATATCCTTCGTTGACCGTCGAGCTTATAATGGGCTAAGTTGGGACACCTGTAGGGTAATATCTTTCAAAGCCGTGCTCATGTTATGAGGCAGATGGGAATTTGTTAATGTCGGTTGTAGAAAACCCGAAGTTGACCTCAAATAAAATACACATCAATCAGCGTATGTAACCGTGATGGTCTCTTCTCGGCGGAGTCCGGAAGTGAACACGGTGTTGGAGTTATGTCGGCGTAAGTAGTTCAGGATCACTTCTTGATCGCTACTAGCTTCACGACCGTGCTTTGCTCCTCTTCTCGCTCTCTTTTGCGAAGTAGCCACCATATATGCTAGTCGCTTGCTGCAGCTCCACTATACTACTCCGTCCTTCCTATAAGCTTAAATAGTCTTGATCTCGCGGGTGTGAGATTGCTGAGTCCCGTGACTCACAGATACTTCCAAAACAGTTGCAGGTGCAAGCGATGCGATGCAAGTGACTCAACCGAGCTCAAGTGGGAGTTCGACGAGGAACGTGGTCGTTACTATGTGTCTTTTCACGATGATCGATGGTGGTGCCCAATTGGGACGATCGGGGATCTGTGTAGCATTTGGGGTATCTTCTTTTATTTTGGTTCCGTAGTCGGACCTTGAGTGTACTCTGAATGATGGATGTTTAATTATGTCTTGTGTGAAGTGGCGTATTTGTAAGCCAACTATGTATCTCTTTCCCCTATTTATTACATGGGTTGTGTGAAGATTACCTCACTTGCGACATTGCTTTCAATGCGATTATGCCTCTAAGTCGTGCCTCGACACGTGGGAGATATAGCCGCATCGAGGGCGTTACACCTGGCCAGCAATGAAGTAGGGTGGGGCGGTGCGGCCTCTGCGGCAACCTGACCCGACCCGCAGGAGGCGGGAGCAGCAGTCCCACGGACTGGTTTAGGCGGTTGGAGCAAGAAGATCGAGATATTGAAGAAGCAGACGGCCGTTGGATTAACATCCAGCAGTCCTTTGCTACTAGAATCGTTGTGGACTAAGTTGACAAAGCCAAAGTACACGTCAACCTAGTAGACCCACAAGTCGGGCTCCAAATCTGTCCCAAACAAAGATACGACCCGAAATTTCTAGCGGATTCAAATTAATTTTAAATCTAAATATACCTTAATTTAAATACAATGAAATTTTACCCAAGACAAAAACAATGAAATTTAAAATATCAAAATCCGAAAGAAAACAGTATTTGGGAACTAATTGCCTGTTTGCTATATTTTTTTCATTTTACAGCCCATTTATTATTACTTATAGCCCATTTATTATTACTTATAGCCCATTTCTTATTACTTATAGCCCATTCTTATTACTTATAGCCCATTTTCTAGGCAAAATGCATCCCTCCTCGTCTTGAAAGATTTCCGGCCCAGCAAGGCGTAGAAAAGCAAGTAGGCCTATGTTGGTTATTCTCAAGAAAAACAAAATAGTTGGCTAGCCATTTTTCGAAAGGAAAAAACAAACTGGGCTGGTCATGTGCTAAACATATGAAATAAAAGCACAGGCTAGGCAGGCCACGGGTCCGCACAACCCGATTGATACCCTTCTCCGTCCGAAAAACAAAATTACTGCTTGGCTTGGGTCCCTCATCATCATCCTCACCATGTACAGTCGTCTCCTTATTCCTCTCGGTTGTTGACCATGTTGACAACACCGGAGGGCAGCGCAAGCAAGCCTTGGAGGACGGCGATGGTGAGGCCTCGGACGGGAACGAGCAGGAGCCGGGAAGATCACAGCCACCAGCGGGAGGCGGGAAGCGAGCGGTCCCGCTGCTGGTTTGGTTTAACTGGCGGCTCGAGGAAGAAGAGATCAAGAAACGCGATGACGTTGAATGTCAATCGAACGGTCAAGGTTGGCACAATCTTTTTTACTAAGCGCATACCAAGTAGCATACTTTTTATACTGGGAAGAAAAGCTGCGAGGAAAATCGTTAAATGCGCCTCCCCTCCTCACACGGAACGATTCGCCACATAAGTGACTAGCACCCTTGGTTTTCAACCGAGAGGTCTTGGGTTCGAGTCCGAGGAACTCTCAATTTTGTCCTCCTTCCTTCCTTGCAAAAAAGGGAAAAAATCAAAGACTTGGGAAGGCATACTGAGAACAAGCTAGTGTACCAAAGAAAGAGGCGTTCTTGAGTTTTAGGAAAAAGAAAGACGTGCTCTCGTGGCTGGTTCGAATCCAAACCTAGACTATGACTATATATGGTGTTATGCTACTCGCAAGTAATGAAGGCGACATATCCAACGTTCGCTTCTCCTCTTCTCTACTTACTCGCCTAGCATCGGAAGCTCGCTGCGGCAACCATGTCCACCGGCTGCTCGTCCACCTGCTCTTCAGCAGTAACAACCAGATATGCGCCACGTCGCCACCCGTACCATCGCTGTGGGTCTCATCACACCCCGCTTGACACGCACCGCAGCCGATTGCTCATCGCAACCCGCTGCCGTTGGTGTGGTGCCACTGCTGCAAATCACGCAGAGTCATCCGTCGCGTCTCAACCACAATCCACAACCCTGGCCGAGTCTTCTACAAATGCCCGAATCATGGGGTAATAATATGTTTAAGTGTTGTTCTGCTGCTTGCAGTTGCTGATTTTTTTAACAGTTTGGTTGATGATCTTCCAATTTGATTCATGCAGAAAAGGGAAGATTCGTGTGATTTGTATTTCTGGGAAGTTGCTGATGTGGGTGAATGCAACTACGCTGATTATTTGGTTAGCCGAGGAATCCCAATACCAGCAGGTTGGGGTGTTGGACAAGTAACTGAAGGAACGACAGAAGAGGAAGATGCAGAGTAGAAGGTTAAAGACGCAGTTCCTCTGATCATGGCCAAGCAACAGCTGCTGAACGGCCTTGACATCAATGAGGAGATGAAAGAGCTTGTGAAGATAATGTGCAAAATCCATGTGCTCTGTAGGATGATTGTCTCTTTATTTGCAGTGTATGTAGCACTCGTGATGTATTCAGTGGCTACGACATGAGCACTTTGCTGAAACTAGTAATGAATGAAACTTGTGTAGCAGGCTGGGCGTAGTGTTGTGAACATCTAATGATTTCTATTAACGGAAATCAGGGGGTATCCCCTTTTGCTCATATAAATAAATAGATAGCAGAGGCCCTGTCGGGTCAGCTTTGTTCTCATTTGAAGACGTCGAGCAAATTGCAGTCCAACAACAAACTATGCCATCAAATTCAAGTTTCACAGCCAAATATGAGTACAACTAAACAATAATGTCATCATGTTTTAGTTGTCATACAATCACCAAACACAAATCAGCATACATAACAAGTGATGCTCTCACAAAGAAAATACTAAACAACATGTTCATCAGGTTTCATTGTCATAGCAAACACAATTTCACATAGTAGATAAAAACGTCTTCCGATTGTGCAAATGCGACAAAAGCAATGTAATCATCATCCGCAGCAGCAGCGTCAACATCTTCGCCATGTGTATCAGTCTGAATCGTAATTCCCCACGGTGTCATCTTCTTCTTCGTCCTCAACATCCTCGAACGTTGGCTTCTTCTTTATCAACTCTTGTATGTCCACAACACGATAGGCAATCTTTTCGCCGGCGTCATTGACGTGATGCTTCTCAAAGATATTAGGAACATCTGTGTTATCTTGTACATCAGAGCGATGTAAGCATCATCTTGTTGTGCAACTTCATTAAACGAATTCCTCTGCTCAAACCTTTGCAATACTCTACAGTCATCGCTACGTGCAAATGTGTCTTCCAAGAAAAATATTTGTGTTGCTTGATTTGCCAAAATAAAAGGCTTGTTGGTCTAGTACGCCGCCTTGACATTGATGGATTTGAAATAATCATCAGCTCTGGGTTTTGCGATCCTGGAAAACAGCTTACACCAACGACAAAGACAATGTAACCACACACCGATGATCCTCGAAATCGAGATATATCGCAATCGAACAATGTCTCATTATGTTAGCATACATTTCAGTTATCTCTTTGTCATAATGATTCGTGCTCATGATGGCACGTTTCGTGTCTTCTGCCTTTGTCTCGTGCAAAGGGTGTTGTAGCGCACATCTCCAACAACGCAAGATTCATAATGTCTTACCCGAGTATTAGGACCCATTGCTAGAGAGTAAAGGGCATCATCAACTGCCTGCCCATCCTCCCGCATCTTCTTAACCTATGGTTAGAAAATAGACAAGCTGATCATCTTATGTACTCAATATATTAAAAAAACTGACAGTGCACTTCAAAAGCTTACATGGTTCTTGAACCATTTCGCAAATCCTGCCATAACCAGTTTGTCAATGTTTCTTGGATTTTGCGGCAGTAACTCCTCTTTATACATGCTGCACAACATAGTGATCGCGTCAAACATCTAAATATATAAGAATGTGATGTAAGTTTAGTAGATTATGATGTATAAGCTGCAAGATCGCACTTACTTGATATAAGGTAGTATCTCGTGACGCTTATTCAACACATACCAAACCATTTTGTCCAAATCTTTAGGTTTGTCCTCTTGTCGATTCTTCCTGTAACTTTCGAATGAATAATCAAAAACATTGAGCACGGGATTGTCTTCACCCACCTCTTTGCTAAGCTGATCAATTTGTTTCAATGTATTTTGAGCAGAATGTCAACGCTTCAGTAGCAATGTAGGCCTCTCGCAATGGAACCCTTGGGTCTAGCTCGTTGCTAACATAGCCCTTGAAAGTGCCTAGCCGCCTTTCAATAGGGTACATCCAACCATACTGTCTTTGGACCTCTAAGTAGTGCCTCATCAGGTAGATGAACAGCCAAATGCACCATCACATCAAAGAAGGCTGGAGGATATATCTTCTCAAGGTCGCATAGGATAGTTGGTATCTTGTCTCTAAGACACTCGAAAGCATCTATCCTGATATTTCTACTGCAGAGTTCCCTGAAGAATTGTCCCAAGTCAGGGCGACCCAATCCTCTAAGGATAATAGGTAAAACCCTTTGAAGTAAGATGTGGCAGTCATGAGTTTTCAACCCTTGTACCTTGTTTCCATCTCAGACCGACTCTCCTTTCGTGGTTGGAAGCAAATCCATGTGGGAATCTCACACGTGACAGGACCTCACAGAATTCTTTTCTTTTTACCTTGTCCAAGACGTACACAGCTGGTGCCATATCCCGTGGTTTACCTTCATCTTGCACCAGCAAATCCTTTCTGATACCCAGGTGTGTCAAATCAATCCTAGATTTTAAGGTATCTTTCGTCTTGCCTTCAATGTTAAGATGTGTGCCGATAATGCTGTCACATATATTTTTCTCGATGTGCATCACATCAAGATTATGCCGCAGATCCAAATCTTTTCAATACTCCAAGTCCCACAAAGTGGACCTGCGGGTCAACAATAATCTCTCTTCTGCACTGCCACGCTTCCTTTTTCCGCTACCATTACCAGGCTGGTTTCCTGGTGTAATATGCCTGACCTTCTCTAATTCCACTTGCAACTCATCGGCGGTGAGCCTCTTTGGCACATCACGGTTTTCCTGCTTTGCATTGAACACATGTCTTCGGTATTTTCTAGGATGAGGCTTGTCCTTGGCAAGGAAACGGCGGTGTCCAATGTAACAGATCTTGCTAAGTATTGCGTATGACAATGATTCTGTCACAAATAACACATGCATTGTAACCATGTGTCGCTCATACGACATAGTGCCCAAAGCCGGATAATCATGGATGCACCAAATTACAACAAAGACACAGAAAGAAATCAGCTGGTGGGCTGCTATATAGGTCTCGAGTGAGAACACCCTTCCATAGCTATTGAAGTTCCTCCAAAAGAGGCTCCATGAACAAATCAAAATCCTTTCCAGGAATTTTTGGACCTGGGGTGAGCAAGGCCATCATGTAGTTTGATTCTTTGGTGCAGACATTTGGAGGCATGTTGTAAGGGATAACAAGCACTGGCCACATGCTATATGTGGCGCTCTGGTGGCCAAATGGGTTAAATCCATCAGAAGCTAAGCCAAGTCTAATGTTTCTCGGTCAAGACAAACTCTTTGTGTTTATCATTGAAGCTTTTCCACTCACTACCATGAGATGGATGGCTCATTACATTCGATCTCTGTACTCCTGGTTCCTAGAATGCCACAAGACATCCTCTCTTGTTTCAACATCATGAAACAACCTCTGCAATCTTGGTGTAATTGGAAAATGTCTCAGAACATTATGAGGAACCCTCTTCACAGCATCGCCATCTTTCCATCTTGATGATTTGCATTCTGGGCATTCACTTAAGTTGGCATAATCCTTCCAGAACAGAACACAATTATTCTTACAAACATGGATCATATCATATCCAATTCAAACTGCACGAAGGAAATTCTTCATTTTACTGTAGGTGTGTGGCAGCTCAGACGCATCTGGGAAAGATTTGCGGAAAGCAGCCAACATCGCATCAAATGATTTGCTGGTCATCCACTCAGATGTCTTCACCTGAAGAAATGTGACCATAGCTGAGAATCTTGACAGCTTATTTCGGGGTGACAAAGAACGTTGCATTGTTCCAACATGCGGGCCCACCGCTTTTCTTCCGCGGTGAAAGTTCACAGAATGCACGAGCATTTCGTAGCATTGTTTCAATGTTGGTCAAACTCACAGCTCCGCCACCACCACCACCTCCTCCTCTTCCACCGAGCATCAGGCGAGATCAAGATGGTGATCTGCTTTGCTTCCACGTAGTCAATAACATTGACGTTCACAGCTTCACCATGATGAACCCACCTAGTATATGTGGTGACATCCCATACAAGTGTAGATGATTTTGCACAGTTGACTGGGGTCTTGTAACTGAATTCATACAACTGCTACACGGGTAGAGCACATCTGATTTCGGACCACCGTACTCAGCTCTGATAAAGTTCATGAAGTTTTCAACCCCCTCGACATATGCAGCGGAGAATCTTCGAGCAGAAGTTATCCAAGTCATGTCCATCTGTTAGACATACAAATTAGTTCTTCTACTAGATATTACAGGAAAAATATATATGCTTCTTTATGAAGTCTAGAAAAAAAATACCTAGGTCGATGTCTGAAGCTATGGCAAGATATTTGGACGAGCAGATCTAAGTAATGAAATATATGTAAAGCTAATTCAGCAAACAGATTTGAGTGCTAAATTATGGCAGGTTGTTTCAGCAGTCAATGAGCCCGAGCACACAGCCATCGAACTATCGAAGGCCATCGCAGCAACAAAGATCGAGTATAAAACGGTGTAGAGCTATTTCACCTAACAGATTGGCTACTAGACCATGGCAATCTACGTCACAATAAATATATGGCAGGATATTTTAGCAACTAATCGGCCTTGGCTTGCTATCTCACCAATGATTAAGTGCGAAACAGGGCAAGGAAGCTTCTTAAGCGAGCATATTGACGATAAACTACTTCGCAAACAGTGAGATTAACAGCGTCTATCGGCTAACATTCAGCGCTACACCGACATGAATGGGGCCTCGCCTAGAATGCGGCGTACCGTGGGAGAAGCCGACCGCCGTGCGTCTCCACCTAACGCCGCCCGGTGGTAACGCCGACCGCCATGCGCCTCCACAAGAACGTAGCGAGAGGTGGCGGCGCGGCTAGAGGACGGCAGTCACGAGAGCGTCTTGTGGGAGCGAGAGGATCGCCGTCGTCCCCTCGACGAACATGGCGCCCGACATATCGGCGCAGCGGGAGGCGGCTTTGGCGGAGCGAATGGAGTGGAGGGGGACGGGGAGGGGTTTGGGGAATATTTGGCGAAGGGCGGTTGAATCGAATTTGGGGGGAATTTTTGTGTGTGTGTGGGGGGGGGGGGAGGATTTTCGCACGGTGGGTGGGGGGAGTTTGGCGCATGATCGGTTTCTCCAAGTGCAGTCCCACGTGTCAGTGAAGAGGCAAGCCGAAGCGCGTTCCGTTTGCGTGAGCAGTGTGCATTACCGAACGTGTGTGGGGTGCAATGCGACCGCGACAGGAGTGCTGAGTGTACCGCCTTTTTTCCTTTTAAACTAGGTGCTTCGCCCCCTCAAAAAAAATGTTGCTTCGCGCGATCCATCGATACTACTACTAGTAATCTGGTAATCCCGACTAAAACGGCGCGGCCGGGTCTTTTCCCGCGCGATATGCTGGGAGGTTGGCTTAGTTGGGTTTTTTAGATTTGTCTCGGTTCAATAAAAAGCAGAGTTGGTGATGATGGTGTGCCTGTCATCCTGCAATATAGGCTGTCTGATCTATATCTAACGGATAGGAAGGAAACTATGACAATTTACCCGCACTCCTCTCCACATTTGCAGATAAGGCTTTCCCTCGTTCATCCTTTTCTCCCACCAGATCTTGATCTTCCGTGCACTAGTACTCCTACAATATGTATATTATTTTGAAAGTTCATATACACCGGCCGAGATTAATGCAAACACGGCAGATTTTCATTACATTTCGAACTTTTATAAGACAGAAAAATAAAATAAACCCGACCCTAAACCTGTTCTACGGCGGCGATCGACGTCCTCCATCTGCGATCTCTATGTACGGGGGCGGGGTTCAAGACCGGTGAAGTGAAGGTGCGGTCTCCGACGAGGAAGAGTGGAACACGGGATACGGACCGGCCAGTTGGCACACCATGCCCTGCCGCCTCCCATGCCCTACTCATCCTCGGAGGAGTCCCCGACCTCGGCGGTGCCGGACGTTGGACGGCGGCAAGTAGGACGCGTGGCTGACGGTGCTCCCATCATAGGCCGCCAGCGTGGCCATCACTTGTGCGGTCGCGTCCGCGTCTGGCTACGCCGCTATTGCGTCGCGAGAGCCGACTTGAGCGAGGGTGGCGACCTCGAGCTTCATCCCCGAAGACAAGCTCTCCTGCAGAGCGTTCGCACTTGCGGTCATGGCGGATGTGGTGTCAGGTAGGAGGATCGGCGCGCTATGGTGTGGAGGTTAGCTGGGCGTTGCCGCTTGAAGTAGCGCATTCCGGTGAGGCAAAGCGTCCAGGTGCGTCATTAAGTCGTCGGAGTTGGTTCCTCGGGCACCGAGCCTCTTAACGACGACATATGAACGGACGGCATGAATGCGGGCAGCCGGGCGCCGGCTGGAACGCATCGCGAACGCCGAGGGACGAGGGCTTTGGTGTGCTGTGGTAGTCACCGCGGTCGTGGCAACGTTGGAGATGCCCTTAGCTCAAATGCGATCCCCGCATGTCATTGAAAAAGAAAGACGACCCGGAATGGTCTCAGGAACAGAGGATGCAGATGGCCGCGCTACACCACTCCGTGGACGCTGCGCGGGCGCCCGTGCATCCGCGACGAGCCAGGTGTTGGGGTGTGTTTGGATTGTGGCCAAAGTGCACCTTACCAAAATTTTGGTCATGACCCAAAAAATGGTCTTTGTTTGGATGGTTGCCATTTCTTTGGCATGCCAATGAACTCTAGTCAACTCTAGTTCATTTTTCTTGACAATGTCGGCCAAATCATGGGCAACCAATACCTCAACCAAAATTTTGGCTACCCAATGCTTTGATGGGGCAACCTTGGGCACAAACCAAACATACCGTTGGTCGTGCCACAGCACAACCGCCACCCTCGGCACACTGAAACCGACTGTGTCTATCGACGATATGAGTGTGTCTCTCACCGCGGTCGCCATGTCCAGAGGCGGTGCTGGAGCTGCGCCCCGTTGTTGGCCCCAAAGACCCACATGAATGGTTGTCGGTGGCGAAGAGGTCGTGGGCCAGCTCCTCCATTGGACTAGTCTGCGCTACGTTGTCCTGACGGGTGTGCCCCACATGTCGGTTTCCCTATTTTCCCGGCCATATTCGAGCGTCAGTGCTCCGCGTTGCACATTAGGCCTTTCACTATGTAGGCCAAGCCAGACAACTTATTGTTTAGTTGATTCGTTCAAGTGTAATCATGTGGCGTTTGCTTATTTCTCATTCCTCTCCAACCCTCTTCTCCATCAATCATGTCGCCCTCCAGTTGAGTCCATCCTCCCGCATGCCTCATTTGAACATTCCGTCGAGTATCATTCGCATGTACCCACCCTAGTCCTCTTTCAATATATCTCCGGACCCCAAGATGAAATCGAGAGGGAACGAGTGGCGGCACGTGATACTAAGGCGGATTCAAAATTTTGAACCGGTGATCATAGCATCCGCAAATCATATATAAAGGGTATTCAATGTTTGTTTCGCTTTTTGAACGCATAATATACTCCCTCCTATCCTTTCTACCTTACATATAAGTTTTATGTGTAGTCAAAGTATCTCTACTATGATAAAAAAGGTATCAACATTCAACAACGCCCAATCAATATTGTTAGATTAAGACGTCTTTGCTAGATTTGTACTCGAGATGGTTTCCAATTTGACTATTGACAAGATTAATAGTACTCCTTTCACATAGGTGAGTAAGTCATCTTAAGCTGTGCACCATGACCAAGGAGGAGGGGAAAACGAGAGACATTAATGTTTATTTGCTAATTAATAGTATTGCATGCAATGAACTAACCACTGCATGTCATGTTTGGTAGTCTCAGGTCATTAAAAGCATGCACACCCTCATCTCTTATTGGTTCATATGTCAAGAAACAAGAAGCGAGGTAGAAGTTAATGCACCGCGCCTACGTGTTTTGGGATTATTTGGTTTTCAGAAGATGACTTACACACCTAGACGGAGGGAGTACATGAGATGTATAATGTGAAAATTATATCATTGGAAACTCCTTTCACATCTGAAATTGACCATATGCTTTGTGTAAGTTGCATGTCATATATTATTACTCTTAACATTTGGTCAAAGTTAGCCTCGAAAAACGCATTATACACTGTATGCTTTGTGTAAGTTGCATTTCATATATTATTACTCTAACATTTGTGTAAGTTGCATGTCATATATTATTACTCTAACATTTGGTCAGAGTATAGTGGAAGTGGATCCTCTGACGTAGGTATCCCTGCCTTACCCTCCCTTTCGGTCACTTACTGGCGGACCCCATGCTTGCTAGGCCCCGCATGTCAGTTACTCAATGGATTCGGCCACGTCAGGGGATCCTCATCCGTAGTATACTCCCTCTGTTTTTATTTACTCCGCATAAAACGAAGGGAGTAGTGGTATAATAAATGACGCGGGCGGGGGAGGGGGAGGGGCGTCGGTTTGCTCTCAACTGCGGTCCCACAAGCGAGCAAAAATGCAAGACAAAGCTCGTTCCATTCGGTGAGCGACGTGGAGGGTCCAGCGTGCCGGGCTGCAACGCGAACGCGACAAGAGCGATGTACAGTCAAAACCGATTGACTGGTCGTCACCGGAACCATTATTCACACCAGAACCTTTTCGCCGCCGGCCTACGCCAGCCACCGCCCTAAAACCACACCAAATCTCCAGCCCATTCCCCCACCTTTCGATCCCCTAGCCCGCATTAGGCGCCCCTAGTTCACTTTGGAAAGCCATGAAAGCGCCGCAAGATCACTTACTACAAGATGTCGACGCCGAGCGCCGCGCAGAAATCGCGGGCGGCGGTCAGCGCCATTGCACCTTCTCTGTTCCCAAGCTCGCTTGGCGGCGGGCCAATCCTCGAAGTTCTCCGGAGCCAAGCTACGAGGAGGAGGAAGCCGATCCAATGTTCATCGCGAAGTCGCAGCTGGAAGGCCCCGATGGGTATGAGACAATGGACGTCGACTTCGTGCCGGCGTCCGAGTGACCCATGGTGCAGGCGGACCAGCGGTTCAACATGGCGATACTAAAGGAGGACCGGGAGGTAGAGGCTCAACTCGACGCGGAGCGCGCGCATGCCGCTGCCATCGAGGCTCTCCTGCAGGCGGAACCGGATGTCGTGGATGTGAACCGGGCGGCGGAGGCTCAACTTGAGGCGGAGCACGCAGATGTCGCTGCCATCGAGGCCCTCCTGCAGGCGGAACCGGACGTCCTGGACATGAACCAGGCGGCAGAGGCTCGACTCGACGCAGAGGGCGCGGATGCCGCTCTCATCGACGCCCTCCTGCGGGCAGAACCGGAAGTCCTGGACTTGAACCGGGCGGCAGAGGCTCGACTTGACGCGGAGCACGCGGATGCAGCTCTCATCGACGCCCTCCTGCAGGCGGAACCAGAAGTCCTGGACTTGAATTGGGCGGCGGAGGCTCCACTCGACGCAGAACGCGCGGATGCCGCTGCCATCGAGGCCCTCCTGCAGGCGAAACCGTACGTCCTCGACTTGAACCGGGTTGTGCTCTCGTCCGTGCAGAGCGCCCGCACGCTCCGCTTGAACGAGTAGTTGCAGGCCAAGGACAACCATGGTGCGGAGACACACATCGGCAGCGACGGCTGGTTCGCGCCGGCAGCCAAAGACCACGAGGCCGTCTCTTTCCGCGAGCAGTGATAGTTTTTCTTTATGTTGTTGTTTTTATTATTATGGATCTTTTGCTGTGTAAAAACATACTGTTTGTTATGCAAGTCGCCTGAGTCTACCATTTCAGGCGGTTGGATGAATATCCCACGCCTCCTAACCCTTCTTTCCTTCTTCCTCACCTCTTCTTCTTCCCCAATGCACCACCCACGCTACTGCACGGATACTCGGTTGGATAAACATACTCTATGAACGAAAATTATGTGTCAGCGATAGGATGGCTGAGTTTGGTTTGTTCACATGCGACAAAGACGTGTCGATGAGGGTGCGTTCCCTTGGTTGGGTTTGCGGCGTGCAGGAGCGACCGTGTGAGGGGTGCGACCGCGACGACCCGTCTTGTAAGTGTACCTCCTTCTCATTTTGAAAACTTTAGGCAAGCTTGGCAAAAATGTGTGGCGAAGTTTGGCAATGCAAGGCCTAGACCCAAACAGGATAAGTACGTACTACCTCTGTCCGGGTTTATTGGTCCCCACTATATTTCGTGCCAAATTTTGACCATAGATTAAACTAAGAAAATGTTCACGCATGTCACCAAACATTATATTTTTCAAAACTATGTTCAAATACGAATCCAATGAGATAATTTTTCTTGACATGCATTAACATTTTGTTAGTTAAATCTTTAGTCAAAATTTGGCACAAACTATAAAAGGGACCTATAAACCAGATTTGAGGTAGTAATGCATTTAGGAGTACTAGTGTTAAAAAGAAAGGCGGGTTTTCCTTCGATACAAATCCTCGTTTCACGTGTCAATTAATGCGTAATTTTTTTCTTGAAAGACCAAAGAGCTAACCATCTCACTCCTCATCACTTGATTAATGCAGCGCCATGCAAACGAATCCTTCTCACTTCGCATGCATGCAGGGGATATTAATGTCCTTGGTTGCTAACCCCATCAATTTTGCCTCGATTAGTGTTAGTGGCCCTTTGCAAATTGTAATTTTGATATACTGGCCTTGTGTACAAAAAATGGAGGAAGTAACTATATTTGAATTCCTTGCCCATTGCGGTGACGTCGACGACTTTTTTTTGTGGTTTGGTGAAGTGCGTTCGACGGAGAACACCATTGAGGGAGACCACGGTAAGTCGATTATAAGTGCCGCCTACAAGCCGAGACAACCGCTTTATTTGCATCCAGGAAGTCCTTTACTAGTACTACTACTAGGAGTACTAGTGCGGTGAGATGGTTTCTCGAAGAAGGCGATGGAGAAGCGGAGTCGTGAAGAGTGAAATGATAGTTGCTTCGTCTGCTTTGTGATTTGACGCCTCACCGCTTTGTGATTTGTGATAGAAGGGACAGGGAGTAGACTCTGGTTTATATCTGTACTACTCCTACATGCGTCCAAGCATGGGAGAAAGAGGAGAGACGTTGCATTTTTCTATTCCTTCAATCAATCAATCAGGGAGCTTCGGTTCCATCTTTTTGGCTTTGGCAACGCCGTCCATAATGGTTCCCATGATGCCAAAAGCTATTTTCACATTTGGCTACACATTGTGGATGCCCTTAACCGTACCACTTGGTTTTGCTCCTGTGTGCTATCTATACAAATCTCAATTATATTGATATAAAAAATTATAGAATCAAAGATTAGTAAAAAGGAGGTGATTTTGCCGCGCAGACGGCGGGGGAGGTTTCTTATTTTCTGAGGACGTTGTCCTGGCGGTTTGCTAACATGCGGTCCCACATGAGGCAGAACAACGGCAGAAGCAACACGTGGTTAAGTTGAAGAAGATGAGGGAGAAGCGACCAAGCTGATCCGCGTCCCACATGAGGCAGAACAACGGCAGAAGCAACACGTGGTTAAGTTGAAGAAGATGAGGGATAAGCGGATTCAGCAATGAGTGAAATGATGGTTGCTTCGTCCCTCCAACTTCTTTTTTTAGCATTATTACTTCGTCCCTCCAACTTAACTGCGGGAAAGGTGCAGCTTTGTGATTTGACGCCTCATTGCTCATTACTACACCGGCGCCATGACTAGGGTGCTTCACCCCGGCTGCTCTGCACTGTATTCCGATATGGCACGTGGACCCGGTAGCAGGATGTCCCACATGTTGGCGAAAGGGACTAGAAGATTTATGAAAGCGAGCGCTCCACTCTTACGACGGAGGAGTAGACGACACGACAGCCCACTGAACTGTCACTTGTACTGTATAGTACTATAGTTTTGCTGTTTCGCATTTATCCATCGATACAAACCCGATTAAGCAGGAAAGTGCGGGATTTTTCCCATGCTGTAGATGATAATCGCCATACATTTCAAAGGCAATTTTAATGTATGCAAACTGAATAATTATAAGTAACAATATGATATCTAGTAAAACTAAAAACACATATGATTTATTGTGTTAGCGTGTAGTAGTAGTGCTGTATTGAATAGTTGTTAGATGTAACATGCGAGAACGTGTAGATGTAGTTTTGGAGGGCCCACAGAGAGAAAAGCGTAGTACGGTCACCGAACTTCAGAATAAGCTGATTACGGTCACTATATACATTTTGCGGTGATTATCCGGTCACTTGCTCACAGTTTAGCATCGGATTGCACTGGCTGACCGCCAAATAGTCTGCATGGCGCCATGTTGACTAGTTAAATTGACCATGTTCCTTGTGGGTCCCACCTGTCAGTTCGCATAGGGAAAAGGTCGATAAACACAAATTTATGCAGCGCCGACAAGGCTCCAACCCGTATGCTGGAATCACCTGGTTGTGTATGTGTCTGCTGGGTTCGATGTGTGCGCATGCACGTGTAGGTTGAGCACTTGAGCGTGGGAGTGTTGTTGGTCGTGTGGTGCACTGGTGTGTGCATGCATGTGTGCGTGTGTGCGTGTGAGTGTTGCGTGCGTGCGTGGCTGCGTGTGTATGTGTGAGTGTTGCGTGCGTGCGTGGGTGCATGTGTTTGTGTGAGTGTTGCGTGGATGGAGTTCGTGTGCATGCGTGCGTGTGTGTATAATCACCACACCAGCTCATGTATGTTAAAACAGACATGACTCAAAGATACCAATACAAGGCCACCTTGTCCGTTGTGCCCATGGGTCATGACTTCGCACCACCGTCAAAATATTTTTTTGTCGTTTGTTTTCATTCTTACTAGCAAGATGCTCGTATGCTGCACCTAACATCAAGATGCATTTGTATGACTTGTTTATCTTGTGAGAGAAAAGGATGAATGAGGGAAGGCCTTATTTGCAAATGTGGAGAGGTGTGTGGGTACCTTTTTGCAAAACTGCCATAGTTTCTTTCCTATCCGTCAGATATAAATCGGACGGCCTATATTGCAGGATGGCAGGCACACCATCATCACCAACTCTGTTTTTATGTGTATTTTATGTATTTTTTAATTGTGTATATGTAGAGTAGATACAAGTCGATGTGTGGGCACGATGTTAGTGAGATAATGTGATTCAACACTAGATTAGGTGCCACGTGGAGCGTTCAACTGGTCAACTAGTCATGTCATGAGCAAATACAAAGTTGTACGGTGAGCCCGTGACTGTATAATAACCACTAAACGTAAACAGGGACCGTAATGAGTGGATTATGAAGTCCAATGTATGTATCGTGCTTTCACTTCAAATACAATGATGTCATTGCATATATCGCGAGAGAAAGATGAAACGCGCGTGAATTTTCTGGGGGCTTACTTTAAGAGGACATGGAGATAGTTTTGTGTGCATACGTGAAAGGGGCGTACAGGGGGGGTATGCGATGGAGAGAGAGATGCTCTTCGTTTCTCTTTATTATGACTAACTTTGTATATAGTATAAAAATATACAAATTCACAAAGGCGGAATAAATATCATTGTGGGCACAATGCAATGCAAATTAGCGCTCAGTACTCCTCCATATAACTTTGTAATGTTGTATATATGTAGAAACTCTAAAATAATTTTTTGGCCACACTTTATTCAAAAGGAATGTTGTATGCGAAATAAATGTGAAGAGAGGGCTTTTTAGATCAATGGGGTACGTGATGTAACATGTGTGATTGTGTAGTTGATGCATTTGGCGGGGCCTAGAGAGGTATGTGTGTGTATTACGTATTCGAGAGAGGCATGCATAGAGGGGCCGACGGGGGAGGGGTGGGAGAGATAGCACGAGAAATGAGGGTGGTCTAGAGAGAGAGAGAGAGAGACGAATATGACGTCACGACAAGAGATTCCATTCCCTTGAGTGTGTATATGCAAGGGGGGAGGGAATAGAGGCACCAGGAGATTTTTTGTGTGTGTGTGGTGTTTGTGTTGGTATGTGTGGGTGTGAGAAGATAATGAGACGTGGGGGCAGAGGGTGTGTCACCGTGAGGTCCGTGGGTCGAGGTGAGGCCCTTTGTTCGGTTCCGTCCTGCGCCACATTGGTCGGCCCATGACACATTTAGGAAGACCCATGGATGACTAGTCGTACAAGACAAAGATAGCAGAATTGTGAAGGACTATGTGTCCACTGACAAAGCCGGCTAGGATTTGTAACCCTAGGTTCTCGGACTAAGGTAACCCCTCTATCTCTGATATTACTATTCATCCAAGCTAACTTTAAGGGGCATCCTACATAATGCTCGCTAGAATCATACTCACAATTAGGAAGAGAGGTGTGAGATAATGCGTGAGAGACAAAGCAGAAAGATAATGTGCGTACATGAGACACGAGGGCAGGTCCATGTATATAGAAAGGGTCGATGAGGATTGTGCGTGTGTATGTTTGCAAGAGGAAGAGTGCTTGTGATAAAGGTTAGTGAAAACAGTTGTAAATGGTTACGAGAGGGAGGGAGGGTTATATCTAGAGAATGTGTGCGAGAAAGACACCTCGGGAGAGAGTGTGTGAGCATGTGTGAGAGACCATCGATGGAGAGTGAAACTACACGTAAAAGACTGCTCCACACATTGATTAATGATATAAATTGTATCCAAATATTAGGATGGGATCATGATATTTGCAATTCCATG
Source organism: Aegilops bicornis (assembly GCA_021605145.1). Lineage (NCBI taxonomy): Eukaryota > Viridiplantae > Streptophyta > Magnoliopsida > Poales > Poaceae > Aegilops > Aegilops bicornis. Next base: position 417,053,176 of record CM038671.1, on the reverse strand, counting down.
TAAGGAGCGGTCATTGATCCATCAGACATCTAGATTCTATCGAATTTGAGCATGTCTATGTTATTATTCAACACAATTGATCCACAAAGTTAGTATTTTGAACTCCAGACAATGCATCGCTTTAGCAATCGAATATAAACGTGAGTATAGTTCATGTTGTGTGTGTAAAGCACATTATACATACGAAAGTTACACAATGGACATTTATAGATAGCTACCTATGAACTAGTATACATTTGAATTCAACCTAAGGTGGTTTAAAAAAATTGAATTCAACATGAAGTCCATTCAATTATTTGAATTTGATATCATGGCATTTGTAAACCATACCTAAACTATGGGGGTACCAATCTTTGCTCTTATTTTGTACATAATAGCATATGTAGTCGTGTACAAAATAGATTCAAATTTAGCTCCTCCATTCCAAAATAATCGTAGTTATAGGATTTTTCAAGTGTCAAAATTCAAAAGGAAGCGGATAATTTAATGAGGTTTACAAACATACAAGGTCAAATATAACATTGTCTATTTAGGTCAATCCTCATAGTTCAAGAGTACTCTAAACGTGAATGCTTGTGTTTCAAAATTTCGAACGAAGCGCCAAAAAAGCCTCTACTCGCCCGAAACCGTGAGACCAATGTTTGGTAGTACAAGGAAATTACTTTTCTAATAACTCCGACTGTGAAACCTACCGCCCGACGTCCAAAGGTCTAAACCGGGGTAGGTTTGTAGCTTCATCTAGACGCCACGCAACCGCCTCTGAAAAATATTCATACACAATGGTTGCCTAAGCACACATGCGCGCAGCCGAAATCGCTTCCGCCCACTATTTGGGACACCTGGGATTACCATCCTACCCCCGACCCGCAGTAGGTCCGAAATTTAAGAGGGGGCAAAGTTTGTACTTTCCCCAAATTTCAAACAAGCGTGTCCCATCTTCTATTCAAAAAGCAAAAACAAGCGCGCCCCAGCATCAAACATGGTTCCCCCACCCGTCCGATTCCCCATTCAGTACTCCGTGGGCGCCAAAACTACCTCTCCACCCGGCCCATGAAACCCCGCGCGTCCTCCGTCCGCCACCCCATCCCACCCATCAACCGCCACCCTCCTCCATCACGCCGGAGCCGATACCCCGACGTCGTCGTCCACCGCAACCTCCACCGCAACGCCCTCCATGGCTAGTAGTTGAAGCCGAGGCCGAGCCGTCCGTACCCGAGCCAGTTCAACCATGCCGTCCTGCGCCTCACCGCTGCCGCTCCAACTTCGCCACCCTCCACCGCACCGGAGTTGTTCCTGCTACGCTGTCCTTCGCCGCCTCGGATCTGCTTCCCCTCCACCGACATACAGCCACGGCAACACAGTCAACAATTTGGCCATGGGTTCGTCCAAGCCTGCACCTCCGTAACATCGGTTTCCCTGATAAAACAAGAAGATCGGCGCGACATGTGGAGGTGACCACACCGGCAACCGAAGAAGGTACTCATCTTCCCTTATTCGTGCAAATCTTACGTCTCTGCTTGCACGGTATTCATCCCACAGAAGACACTAGTTGACCGCTTCTTCTTGATACTAGATGTTCCTAGTAACTCGCGATGCACAAGGTTTATCCTCATATACTATTTCACCTTAGCTAGAGGTCCGTCGCCCCCCTGAATTTCAATTTTTGGCCAGTTGATTCCCAATTAACGGAAGCATTCCCCGGCGTAACAGGCGCTAGTACGACTATTACGCCGGGGAAGCAGCGCCTTGGTGTTTATCTTAGGGGCGTCTGCGGCCTAGAGCTACTGGCGCCCGATCTGGAGGTCGGCCGGGATTAAAGGGATGGCTTGGGGGCGCTGCCAAGCACGACGATGGTGTGAGGTCGATGGGAGGGCGGCGGAGGCACGGGTCTGGGCCGGTGGTCGCTGGCGGTTCATGAAAGATCGTCAACAGTGACTGGCGGGAGGTAGACGAAGGCCATCTCCCCGTTCCTTATAGATCGGACGGTTCATTAAAAAAATTGATCGACCTATTTATTTTGATCATTGTTATCTTAGATATGACCACATGTGGTGGTGTCTTTGGAGGAGTACCTGCATTTCCTGTGCTCATATATTACAAAATCATACGGAGTAGAATCTAATTTTGTTTGCCATGCAATGTTGTAGAGCTATCATATGTCTCCTGTCATTTATTTTTAAGCCACCTGCTATCTGCTACTTTTACAGTGCACTAGTTCTGCACACACTTCACCCATACTCTCACTATTGTGTTTTTATGCAAGGGTATTTCAGACTCTCCTGCCGAAAGAGAAGCAGCAAATAAAAGAGAGAAGTCGCTCCAGTTTGGTATACGGGTAGGCAAGACACGTTACAACGCTATAAAGGGTGCAGTGTCAGCAGACGGAGACGGTAAACGTAGCTCTGTAGTTGATGACCTCGCCGCATAATGAACCACCATCCTGTGTGCTTGCTTTAACTTCGCGGTGTCATATGTGGTTGCATGTTGGTGTCTAGCTTGTATTCGAAAGGCCGAAGTCGGTCTTTATTAAGAAAAGGAAAAATATTTTTTACATGAACCACCATCCTGTGAGCACCAGAAGACAAATAGCTAGTCAGGGCACTCGCCGAGCCAAAGGACAAGCCCAAAGAAAGATGTGCATCACCGGAAGCCAACTAAAAAAGCCGCGATGGTGGCGAAGCAGCCCGCCTCCCCAAGAGCTCTCGTGTCCTAGATGATCATGTTCACCACTCCGGCAGGATGTCTAGCTTGTATTGCTTCCAATTTGGTTAAATTGCATCCGCTTAGCTTACACATTATACCTTTGAATATGACATGCCTTTCTGCTTTTTGGTACATACTAGTACATCGGTGTATTAACCATGTTCTTACATCAAACTAATGTTCTTGTGGATCCCTCATCAATCACTTATGACGAGGCAGGGCAAGGGGACTACTCCTCATTTAAAGAATGCAGCACAGCCTCCGACATGATTCTCAAGAAATGTAAATGCTAGATGAAGATAGTGAATGTAGCTCTATAGTTGATTACAAAATTTCCCCTACACTAGCATTGCAGGTGCTTGCTCTAACTTGGCAGCGTGATATGTGGTTGCTTGTTGAATATGGTGTCTAGATTGTAATTCTTCCAATCTGGTTAAACTGCATGTGCTAGTTCCGCTTAGCTTATACTCCTGTAAATGTGACATTATACCAAGTAATGTGACACGCCTTCTGTATTTAGTACATAGTACATCTGTCTATTAAGCATGTCATTACATAAAAGTATTGTTTTTTTGTATACAGCTTCAATCAACATGACGAGACACCTTTAGTATATGCAAGTATGCGATATTAGTTGCATCTTTCATATGATTTATAGCATGCGCTGCTTCTAATTTGTTGAAATTCCATTTATGATGGGACGCTTTTAACTTGGCGTCATATTGGTTGCATCTTTCATGTGGTGTCTAGCTTGCATTGCTTCTTATTTGCTGGAATGGTTTACGCTTAGTTTACACAAACAGTTGTGAACATGCCATGCCGTCCTGCTTTTTCGTACATATTCCATCCTGGTATCATGTGTTTGCCTTACATCAAAGTAGTGATTGTCGATTATCATGCATGAATGAGTTACGAAGAGAGAATTTTATTGCTTTTTCTTGTCGGTTTTACTTGACAATTCAAAATCAATAAAGCGGAAGGAAGTTAGCAAGGCAGCGGATAAAGGTGCTCCCGCCAAACGGAGGGCCTCTACAGCTTTCTACCTCCACACCCCCAAGATGATTTCCGGACAACACATGCATAGACACTCAACAAAGCTGTGTTTATGATGAGCACGTCTCCCCTAATGCAGCATCACTGGTGCTCCCTCTAACTTGGCATTATTATATGTGGTTGCATGTTATGTGTGATGTCTAGCTTGTATTGCTTCTAATTTTGTTGAATTCCATCTGCTTACTTTACACATTATACTTGAATAAGACACATGTTCCTATTTCTAGAACATACAATATTTGTCTATCACACCATGTTCTTACATGAAATTACTACTGTTGTGTAACCTGCAACAATCACTTATCATAAGACACGTTTGACTTCGGAGTGTGATATAGGTTACATCTCACATTCTTTTCTAGCTTGTACTACTAATTTGTTGAAATGGCACTTATGCGAGACAGATTTAACTTGGTAGAGTGATATTATTTGCATCTTTCATATGGTATCTAGCTTTCATTGCTTCTAATTTGTTGAAATGCCTTCTCCTTAGTTTACACATCATAAGCTGTGAATATGTGTCGGGGCAGGCTGATCTGGCCCACGAACACCTTTGGGACCGGCGGACCGAGCCCCTTTCGGTTCGGCGGGGAGCCGAGGTCGCACGAAGAGCAGATCGAGGCGAAGCACACGAGAGGTTTACCCATCTTCGGAGCTCTCTGGAGAGATAACACTCCCACTGATGCATGTCTAGGTGTATTGCGTTCTTGCTCAGGAGCGCTGAGTGCTACAGTACACACGAGCTGCTAACGAGACTGAGCGTGGGGGGGAACTGACCGACCGACCCTTTCTACGTTGCGCATGGGCCTCCTTTTATATGCTGAAGGGGTCTCCGACAGGTGGCAACGTAGACAAGGGTACAAATGGAAAAGTAGTGGTTGGTACACCTACTTGTACAGTGTACAGTGTACCATACCTAACCCTGACGGCAGGGGACAAAGGCATTAAATGCCCGTCTACATCGCCTCTAACGGTGCAAAGGGGACCGTCAGGGCGCCACCGCTGCCACGATGGCAATCTTGTCGCGCGCCACCTCGCACCAATCGGGTGCACAGCCTCTCTCGCCACGCTACCGAAAGGTCAGGCGACACGTTAGTGGATGCGCTTGGAGCGAGGGTACAGAGGTGGTCTGCCCTGACAAGCGCCTTTGCCGCGGTTGTTGTCTTGTCGCGCCCGGAAGCTTGTCGCCGCTGGGCCTTCCGGCAAGCTCCTCTTGCCGGGCCTTGTCTCCTATGTGCCTTGGGTGGCCTTCCCGCAAGCTCCTCTTGCCGGGGCCTTGTCTCCTTGGCTTAAATACTTTGTTCTTGAATGGCTCCAAAGGAACCACGAAGCGATCTTGGCGGTCACCCGGTTAAGCCTTGCCGCTGAGGGCTGCAAATCGCCTGCGTGAACAAGTTCGGGATACTAGGGTACCCCTACTCTAGTACACAAGCAGGAGCCCTGCCCGGGCCACACACGGTGCCGAAGCGCTTATTGGGCCAGGCCCAAACAGGGCATGGGCACGCGCGGCACAGGTCACGCCGTTACTATACTGGACCCACCACGCCTCCACGAACGGCACGCACGAACGTGGCATCGTGGTTAGAGATCGTGGGCGAGATCGTGGGGGGTTCTTTATTGGAAAATCGAACGTCCGCCTCCCTCTTTATAAGCAGGGAAAGCAGGGCACGCGTCGCCTACCTTGCCGATTGCTGTCCCATCTCGAAAACCACCGCTGCTCCCCCCTTCTTCTCAAAATTTGAAGAGCAGCGCTCGCCCCCATCGCCACTCAGCACCACTAACGCCGTCGATCTCCCCACCGCCTCCGCCATGGCTCAAAGCCGACAAGGGAAGGCGGTGAAGTCGGCCGAGGCGCAGTATGGCGGGCGCGGAAGGAGCGGGCCATCTTCCCCTCATTTCGCCCTTGAGGGAGCCGAGGGAGAACTACTAGCTCTTCGGTCGACGGAGACGCTGAGCGCATCCGCGCATCGGCAGGTACTCCCCGCCGCTGCTTCGGAATTGGCCCCTACTGGGTATCCCTTCTTCGCGCTCTTCTTCTACTGCGGGCTCTGCCCGCCTTTCTCTGAATTCTTCTGTGACATCATGAACACCTACGGGTTCCGCCTCCTTGATTTCACCCCCAACGCCGTTCTGACCACGGCAGTTTTCGCACATCTCTGCGAAAACTTTGTGAGTCCACCCAAATGTAGCCCTTTTCCGCCACTTCTTTTTACCCCGAGTTGAGAGAGGGGAGCCTCTTGCCGGAGGAATCGCTTGGATCTCCAGGGTCGGCAAGAAGGAAGCCTATCTGGAGAGAGAGCTCCGTAGCAAATGGGAGGAATGGAGGGCAGATTGGTGCTGGATTGTCGAGGAGAACCGCAGCCATTTACCGCCCCGCCAAACCCTAGTAGTGTGCGGCAACGATTGGAGCAATCTGGCCTCGAAGACGCTAGGCTGAAGATCGCGATCACCGAATCCTTCGCCTCAGACTTGCCGGACTCACCAGAGTAAAACGCTGGCGCAGACTTTCTTCGCCAGACGCCCCTTGCAGGAGAGGAGGAGACCTGCACAGGGAGTTCCGTAACGCGGCAGATATCATGAGGCTGCGCCCAGGCCTCAACTTCAACTTCACCGCCTTTGGAGCTTGACGCAATGCTCTTAGAGCTGTTCAAGCCCGATCACGATCATCCAGAGATGTTTAGGTTGCCGAGGCGTCGTTCATTGTGCAACAATTCCGGCGCTTGACCGCATCCGTGCAATGATGCCGTCTTGCGACTCACATGGAATTGTCCCAACTTGGCAAGAGCCGTGAGATGACGCCGTCTGGCGGTTCTTTGACAATCTGGTATAAATGCCGGTCCGCCCGATGAGCAGAGGGGCCTCACCCGTGACACCACCGATGATGAGATGCAACAGACGCCATACCGAGATGGAAGAGGCGGTAGCGGCACGGGCGGCGTAGTTTGGCTTCACCGTGGAGGAGGCAGAGGGCAGCAGAGGCGGCAAGCCTTGTCGAGCGAAAGGAGTTTGCCGCGAGGAAGAGCTTGCCGAGCTCGAGGCCGAAGTCGAGCGAGCCCGCCGAGGGCGCATCCTTCCCACCTCCAAGCAGCTTGTCATGGCGGAGCCTCAGCTCCACCAAGAAGGCGTCTTCGCAAGGCCGGAGACGAGCGGCGGGCAGACGGGCCAACAGCAGCAGCGCCACGCGACGCGCTTCCACCGCGGCAAGCATTGCTGCTGGAGCACCTCACGCCATGCGGCAATCGGAGCGGGCCCTCGCAGACCACCGATTCCGCTCCAAGCGTCCCAAGGGAACCCACCTCCGCCTCGTCATCGGAGGCGGGCCAGAATTTAACCTCTCCGCGCTCAGCTCCGACGAGTAAGAAGAAGAGTAAGAGTCCTTGCTGTACTTGTAATTCTTCGATTTGTTGCTTTGTCTTGTATCTGATTTGCTTTACTCTGAACCCATTCCTTTTCAGGACGCTGGCCTAGAGAATGTCGAAGAGAGCCAAGACCCCGGTGATTGTCGTTGAGGACGAACCCACTGCGACAACAGAAGGCACGTCCGAGACTACCTTGCCGAATGCGGCAACTCTTCTTCAAAGCAGCCCCCAGCGTAAGTATATGGTCTACTTCTTGCTGTTCGGCGTGCATGGGTGCTCTTTTCTTTGCTGATATCTGACTGTTGATTTGTGTAGGAGCAGAGCAGCCTCCTTCTGCTTCGACTACGCCGCCAAGGGTGGATTCCTCGGCAAGGGAGCGTTCTCCAGCAAGGAGACTTCTCCGGCAAGGGGCAGTTCTTTGGCAAGGGACGGCACCAGCGATCCCTTGGCGGCGGAGACCATGACCGCAGACCCTGGCACAGGTAATCTTCTTGCCTGAAAACTTCCCCTGTGTTCTTCTTCTTCTGATTTTGTTTTTGAATATTTGCTTGACTTTTCTTCGTCCATCCGCCATAGAGCCAATGGAGACCGAGGTCGCCGGCGAGGAGGACGTCTTGCCTGACTAACACCGATGACGCCGCCGCCATCGAAGAAGAAGCCGGCGCCGACGAGCCCGGCCGGGCGAAGAGGCCGCTTAAAGCCGACGCCGCAGAGCCGGGCGAGGGTCCGGCGATCGACCGACAGCCCGAGGTCAAGAAGAGCGCCAGCGCCACGCCGACCGCCGATCCTCCGCCCGGCCAGTAGAAGGTCGGGCTCAAGAGCCCCAGCCGGTGCCTATTTGAAGGCCGGCGATGGCGTCTTCATCAAGCTCCCATGGGAGTCGAGCTCAGGCGCCGGTGAAGGAGAAACTTTCGATGAAGAGCTGCTCGCTTCCACCGGATCGGGACGCTGGTCGACGCGCTTGGCAGCAGCAAGCCGCGAGCTCGAGGAGGAGGAGCTGTCATGGAAGCCGTTGCCGCTCTACCGCGCCCGACAAGCCAAGCTGGAATCCCGGAGGCGCTTGTCGCAAGGCGGGAGCAGACATCGAGAAGCGCTGCTGGGAGCTCCGGGCCGCAACTGTGAAGCTCTCCGGTCCTTGGCAGAGGAGCGGAGTGGCTTGCCGAGGAGCGCAAAGCCTTCCTCCTCGAGAAGGTCAAGCCGAGGAGCAACAGTGGCTTGCCGCCGAGAAGCTGTCTGCGCAGGAAGGCGAGTTGGCGCAACGGAAGGTTAACCTTGACAGCCACGAGGAGGATCTTGACATGCGCGAGCAAACATTTGGCGGGGCTCTCAAGGAAGCAAAGGATGCTGCCGCAGCTGCCGAGGCCGCTAAGAAGGAGCTGGAGACGAAGGTGGCGCAGTTGGAGGCCAGTCTCAAGGAGAGCGGCGAGGAGCTTGCTGCACTCAAGCACGAGCGCCGAGAAGGACGCTTACACTCTTGGCGAAGGCAGGCTGCCTCGCCGACAGAGCAAGGGAGCTCAGCGCCGCCAAGGACTCCAATGCAGATCTTGAGTTGAAGCTAACTACTTTGACTTCAGACCGGACGGCGCCAGGGGAGCAGTGAAGTGGCCTTGAAGGAGAAGATCAAGGCCGACGAGGCGCTGCTGGCGAGTGCTGGTGCTGCCCAGAGTGCCTTGAGGGAGAATGTGGAGCACTGGACCGCGGGTCTCGTGAATGTTGCCGCAGCCATCGACGAGGAGGCTGGCGCACTGGGATGGTGGATCTTGGATATTCCTCGGACGAGCACCTCCAACCCAGCGCCAAGCTCAGCCTGTTCTTCAAGGGCGTGGTGACGGCCCTCCAACGACTCCGGGAAGAAGTCCCAAAGCAGCTGGCCGAGGAGTCGCGCCAGATCTGCGCAGGAGCCCTTCAAAAGGTGCTGATGAAGGTGGCCTTCCGCAATCCAGGCCTCAACCTCACCAACGTCCTCAAGTCCTTGTCGCCGGATGCTGATGTGGAGGCGCTCAAGACCCTTGTCGCACCCATCGTGGACAGGGTGAGCGGAATCAAGAGGGTTGAGGGCGATCGCGTAGATTAGGCCGCCCGTTTTCTCTTTCTCTTGCCGTTGCTTGTCATGTTATGAGAACAATCCATTAGAGCTGCGGCAAGCTATCTTGTAATATAACTCTATTTTGGGTATCAATTGCTATGTTATTTCCTTTACTTGATTCCTTCCTTTGTATGTTTTTGCCCTACGCTTAGGGAACTTGTCGGTAGCGGGCACCGAGCCACGAAAGTGTCGAAAAGGGACGTCGGCCTGTCATGGTGCCGCTTCCGACAAGTAACCTTGTCGCGACTAGTCCTGACTCACTTAAGTTGTTGAGCGGACTCGAAACAAAGTAAGGGCTTAACTAGCTACGAGTTGGTTCCTCCGCCGCACATGTGTTTTCCATACAAAGTACGATCGTTCGAGGAAGATAACTTAAAAATTTAAAACTGATTGCTCAAACTTTTAGCAACTTAGCTTTTCCATCGTTTGCTTCCGTATAAGGCTAGACTTCCTTGAGCGACGCTTGGTCCACACCATTATCTTCTCCTTTCCCCGGCAAACTTGTGTGCGAGGGAACCTTCCTTTCTTTGAGAAAGAGAAAGAAGAGAAAATAAAGATATGGAGCCTTATGGCTCGTTATCACTTACCAGGGGTAGGTGTTGCACAAAGTGTCAGATAACGCATGCAAATAGAAGTAAAAATCATGAAATTGACAAGATGTGCGAAGCACGCTAGCTTTACTTATGCACGGGGTCTGCGCCCGGCTTTGTACAAAGGATTACATGCAACAGCAAAGAAGACTTTATTAAAGGTGGTTGCCTTAACAGGTTCCGCAAGAACCGCGCCTCTACGGGTAAAACTTACGAAGATGCTCAATGTTCCAGGAGTTGCTCACGGAATGCCATCTTCGGTCTCAAAGCGGCGGACAGCGCCAGGCCTAGTGACTCGTTTCACCCGGTAAGGCCTTCCCACTTCAAGGCGTCAACTTGTTGGAATTCTTGGCGGACTGAACGCACCGAAGAACAAGGTCGCCTTCCTCAAGACTTCGGCATTAACTTTGCGGCTATGGTAGCTGCACAAAGCTTCTTGGTATCGAAAGCAGCTCGACAAAGATTTGAAGACGATCCTCCTCAAGGAGCAGCGCGTCATCTTGTCGCAGCTGCTCTTGCTCAAACTCATCATAAGCGAGCACTCGAGGTGATCCGCATACGAAGTTCCGTGGGGAGAACTGCCTCCGCCCATAGACTAGAGCGAAAGGTGTCCGGCGGTGGCTCGATTTGGCGTCGCCCCGATCGACCAAAGAACCACCGGCAGATCCTCAATCCAGTTTATTCCGCACTTGTGCAACTCCGTCGAAAGTTACGGTCTTGAGCTGCGCAGCACTTCATCATTTGCCCTCTCTCCGCTTGACCGTTGGTTCTCGGATGAGCAAGCGAAGCGCACCTTGGCGCCAAGATCTTGGACGTCGCATGAAGGTGCGGCTCGTGAATTGCGTGCCGTTGTCGGTGATTATCCTGTTAGGGACTCCGAAACGGCAAACAATCGACCTGAAGAACTTGACTGCTGACTGTGCTTTCATCTTCCTCACTGCTTCCACTTCCGGCCACTTTGTGAACTTGTCGATTGCAACGTACAAGTACTCAAAAGCCCGAACGGCTTCGGGGAAAGGGGCCGAGGATGTCGAGCCCCGGACCGAAAAATGGCCGTGATAAAGGGATCGTCCGGAGAGCTTGAGCTGGCTGGTGTATTTGCTTGGAATGGAACTGGCACGCTTCACACTTGGTTACTTGTGCAGTTGCATCCTGGAGGGCTGTCGGCCAAAAGAAACCTTGCCGGAACGCTTTGCCGGCAAGTGCCCTGGCGCCAATGTGGTGACCACATATGCCTCCATGTATCTCTGCCAACAGCTTTTGTCCGTCTTCCCGGTGAATACACTTCAATTTCACACCGTTGAGTCTTCTTCTGTATAGTGTGTTGTCGACAAACTGGTACATACTTGACCGCGGGCTACTCTCTCCGCTTCTTCTTGCTCTTCGGAAGTTCTCCTGTCTCAAGGAAATGGACAATCTGTTGTGCCCATCTTTGGAGCTTGCGGCTCGACAACAAGGACTAAAGGCACATTCGCTGCTGCGGGAACATCCGCTCCACGGCGAAAACCTGCGGCTCAGCCGAGCTTGACGTTCCCGGCAAGCTTGCCGGAGCAAAACTTGTCGGTGCGCTCGCTTCAACGAAACAAACCGTGGGGCTTGTCGGGCATCGCTCCTCAAGATCGTTGGTGTCGATCTTGGGGACCTTCTTGGCGGCGGCTTGGGAAGCTCTGCCGGAAAGTAGTCACCAGAGATCAACTTCCTCTTCTTGCTCTGTCCAGGTTGATTGTGTTACTGACGGTTGAGTCAGCTTGAGCACAAAGATCCCTGGTTCCATTGTGTAACTTAAGGCGGCGACTTCGACGAGCCATCAGCAATGTCGCTCGAGCTCTTGGAATATATTCCATCTCAGAGGCCGTCAAAGTGCTCTTCTAGCTTCCTCACTTCATCAACATAAGCTTCCATCAACGGACTCGATAATTCTTGTTCACTTGGCGGATGACAAGCTGTGAGTCACCCCCGACAATGAGCTTCTTGATCCCAAGGTTCATCTGCGATCCACGAGACCGGCAAGCAAACCTTCATACTCTGCAAGATTGTTTGTTGCTTGCTCCTTGGGAAAGTGCATCTGGACTACGTACTTGAGGTGCTCTCCGGTGGGTGCAACAAGTAGCACGCCCACACCGGCGCCTTGCAGCGAGAAGGCACCATCAAAATACATCAGCCACTCTTTGCTTGCCTCCTTGACGGGGATGCCCGTTTCTGGAATTTCTTCGTCTTGTGTTGGCGTCCATTCTGCTATGAACTCCGCCAATGCTCTGCTTTGGATAGTTGATGTGCTCTCAAACTTGAGGCCAAAGCTTGACAGTTCAAAGGCCCACTCGACAATCCTGCCTGTTGCCTCTGGATTTTGGCAAAGATCCTCTTCAGCCGAAAACGAGTGACGATTGTGATCTCATGTGCTCGGAAGTAATGGCGCAGCTTTCTCGAGGCCATGAGGAGGCCGAAGCAATTTACGCACACCAGAGTACCTTGACCTAGCCCCTTGCGTATGGGAACCGACAAAGTAAACTGGGCACCGCACCATTCTTTTCTCGTGATCTTCTCATGTGTCTGCGCAGATCCATCCTTGTCGGGACCAGAGCTTGCCGGTGAAGCCCCCTGCTTGTCGCTGGATGCATCTGCCATGGTTATTAGCTCATCATCCGCCTCCCTCTCCGCTACTAACGCAGCACTAACCACTTGATTGGTTGCCGCTATATATAGCAGCAACTTCTCTTGTGGCTTAGGTGCAACAAGTGTTAGAGTGGAGGATAGGTATCTCTTCAAGTCCTGCAGCGCAGCCTCCGCTTCCGGAGTCCATAGCATCGGACCTGCCTTTTTCAAAATTTTGAAAAATGGCAGGCGCCAGCAGAACCTAGAGATAAACCTGCTGAGAGCAGCTACGCAACCGGCAAGTCTTCGTACATCCTTGACGCGCTTTGGTACTTCAATCTGCTCAATGGCCTTGATCTTGTCGGGATTGGCTTCAATTCCCCGCTGAGACACGAAGAACCCGAGAAGCTTGCCGGAGGGGACTCCAAACACACACTTCTCAGGGTTGAGCTTGAGGTTGAATCAGGGTCGCCTTGTCCTTGCTTTTGACCACTATGTCATCCATGTAGGCTTCCACATTTCTGTGCATTTGCGGCTCAAAAGCGTCATGGACTACTCTTGCAAATGTTGAACCAGCATTCTTTAACCCGAAGGGCATCCGTACAAAACAGTATGTGCCACATGGGGTGATGAATGCGGTCTTGTCCTCATCCTCTTCTGCCATGAAGATCTGATGATATCCTGAGTATGCATCCAGAAATAAAAGCAAATCACATCCGCCGTGGAGTCAACAATCTGGTCGATGCGCGGCAAGGGAAATGGGTCTTTCGGACAAGCTTTGTTGACATCGGTAAAGTCGATACAAAGCCTCCATTTCCCGTTAGCCTTGCGTACAACTACAGGATTGGCCAACCACGTAGGATGGAGCACTCCTCTGACAAGGCCTGCTGCTTCCAATTTCTTGATTTCTTCTGCGATGAACTCTTGGCGCCCACCGCCGCTTCGACTTTCTCGCTGACGGGCGCGCGATGAGGACAAACGGCAAGATGGTGCTCAATTACTTTCACGGGAACACCGGGGATGTCGACGGTTTCCACGCAAACACGCCAACGTTCGCCGCAGGAAAGCAACGAGCGCGCCTTCCTATTTAGGGTCGAGAGAGGCACTGATGGTGAAGGTACCACCAGTGCCGTCCTCCTTGGCGGACACCTTCTTGGTCTCTGGTGGAGCTGCCATAGTCTTCTTACACTTGCCGGTGGAGCTCGACGGTGCGTCCTCGACGGTAGCGCAGCACTCCGAAGAGGTGCACTTGCCGGAGTGGGCATCAGAGCTCTTGCCGGACTTGGTCTTCTTGTTCCCCCCGGGAGCTTCAGCGGCAAGTGGCTTGCAACTGCTGCGCTTGTCGCTTCCGGTAGATCTTGTCGGTGCAGATAAGAGCATCCTTCTTGTCACCAGGGATGAGATGACACTTATCGGGCCCGGCATCTTGACATGTTGTAGGCATAGTGAGAGGCCGCCATGAATTTGGCGAGTCTTTGGGCGGCCAAGTATCCCATTGTAAGGCAATGGAAAGTCAGCAACGCCAAAGGTGACCCTCTCGATTCTGAAGTTCAACTTCACGCCAAATGTCACCGGCAACGTGATCTTTCCTTCGCTTGCTCCTTCCCGGATTGATTCCTTGGAATGTGTCGGTCTCTTCGAGCTCGCCGTCAAGGATCTGGAGTTTCTGGAGCACCGCGGAGGAGATCAGGTTCAAGCCGGCCCCGCCGTCAACTAACATCTTAGTGACCTTGAGGTTGCGGATAGTTGGTGCCAACATCGGCAAGCACCCGACCGCAGTTACGCGATCAGGGTGGTCCTCAATATCAAAGATGATAGGCGTGCTGGACCATTTCAGAGGCTTGCGTGACTCGATGGATGGTTCTGCTGCATTGACCTCTCACATCCACTTCTTGAGCTGGCGGTGGGAGGTATGCAGAGAAGCACCGCCATCAACGCACAGGACCTCTGTGGCTTTCTGGAACTCCTGCTCATCGGTCTGGTCATCATCCATGTCTTCATCATCGTCGTTGTTGTCATCCTTGTCGCGGCCGCGGGGAGGTCTGTCTCCTTGCCGCTGCTTGGCCTTGCCGCGACGTCCTCCTCAGCCGAGACGTTTCTTGCTAGCTCCTCCAGCACCTTCCTGGCCTTCTCCTTGTCGCCGTATTGCTCAGATTCAGCCTTCACTGCTGTTCGACAAGCTGCTCGACCTTCTTGCAGCTCTGGAGGTCATGGCCCTTGGTGCGGTGGATCTTGCAAAGATCGCTTGTTGGAGCCGGCCCTGCTTGTCGGCGACCGCCACAGCCTGGCAGTTGGTTCCGGCGGCAACCTCCTTGCCAGAGCTGCCAGCCTTGGCTTTCTTGGCGCCACCTCCGTTGCTGGACTGCTCAACAACTAGTACATATCTGCCTTTCTTTTTCCTGTTGCCCCGCCGCCGGCTCTTCCTTGCCGCAGCGGTCTCCTCAGTATCAGATCCTCCTGCTCCAGTATTCTCTCCGGGGAGTCTCCTCCCTTCCTCAGCACGTGCACACTTGTCGGCCAGGGTATATAGCTCACTGACGTCTCTGATCTTGCACATCGCCATCTCCTCCCGCATCCTGCGGTTTCGCGACGCTCGATGGAACGGCGATTGACATCAGCGGTGGTGGACATCTGGGATGTTGTGCCGCACGCTGGCTGAATCTCTGAATGTACTTGCGCAGGGCTCTCCTTCCTTTCCGGGCGAGCAGATGAAGGTCGCTTGGCCATGGGGCTTGTGGCCGCCTGTAAAGGCGCCGACAAACTGATGGCATAGATCTGCCCAAGAGGATATGGAGTTGTCCGACAAGTGCATGAGCCAGGATCTGACGTTGGGCTTGAGCACCAGCGGGAAGTAGTTGTCAAGGATCTTGTCGTCTCGCCCCCCGGCAGCATGCACCGTGATGGTGTACATGCTGAGGAACTCCGACGGATGCGTCTTGCCGCCGCATTTCTCACGCACGTCTGCTTGAAATTCTTCTTGCTTTGGGCCATCGGACTTGCCGCAGCTCATGAGTGAACGCAGGGCAACCTATCGCCAGACGGCAAGTCGCCTGGTTCCTCTAAGCGCATGCATGTCGACGAAGGGCCCAGCTTTGTCGGATTGACGCTGGCGCTTCTCTTGGGCGCTTCGGCGCGAAGTTCGAGCGTCTTCTTGCTATCGTCGTGAAGAACTTGGCGCTGATCACGACGAGCTCGCGGATCCGGCGATGCGGTGGAGTCGCTGCCGAGGTGGATCCGGCGAGTCGGCGAAGCTTGGCCCTCGGGCGGAGAGTGCATGGTGGTTGCACCTCGCCGTCTCTTGCCGCCGGCTCGTGTTTGGCAGTCCCGCCGCGGCAATGATGCACTCGGCCGCGGGAGCGCCGCTGCTGGCGAAGCCGATGAGACTCGAATGGTGGCCTCCATTCATCGACCTTGTCAGCCGTTGGAGGGTAATCCAGAGCAGCCGAGCTCTCGCCAAAGCTTCGCTGGAGTGGTGGGTGGAAGTGGCGAACGGCGAGGAGCGGATATGCTCGGACTTCTAACTATGTTAGAAGGAGCAAGATCTCGTCCGGCGACCGTGTTCGCCTACTTCGCACCAGCATGTTGGCGCAGCATGCTGGTCTTGAGCATCCCGAGATCCTCCAAATTTCGATCTTGGTCCAACGAGCGTATGGCATTGTGAATGCCATGACGCTTGTCGGTCATGCGCCCCGAGACGGGCGCGGTGCATGTCTGACGCCGAGGTTCCGCGTAAGCCTTGTCCTTGGACCTGGCAGCACCGTGAGCTCCCCCGTCGCCGTCCATTCTTCCGCCGGCGTCTACCCCACCACCTGCTTGCTCCGGCGGTGGTGGGTTCGACGTGGACGGGGCTTCTGCCGCCGAAGCCTTCTTCTTCGGTGGCATGTCAATGAACATGATGAAGATCTAGCTCGCGTGGACGCTGGATCAGGTTCACACAATCTCGACGCCCCCTACCTGGCGCGCCAAAGATGTCGGGGTAGGCTGATCTGGCCCACGAACACCTATGGGACCGGCGGTCCGAGCCCCTTTCGGTTCGGCGGGGAGCGGAGGTCGCACGAAGAGCAGATCGAGGCGAAGCACGAGAGGTTTACCTAGCTTCGGAGCTCTCCGGAGAGATAACACTCCTACCGCTGCATGTCTAGGTGTATTGTGTTCTTGCTCAGAGCACCGAGTGCTAAAGACACACGAAAGCCGCTAACGAGACCGAGTGTGGGGAGGAACTGACGATCGACCCTTTCTACGCTATGCATGGGCCTCTTTTATATGTCAAGGGGTCTCCAACAGTGGCAACGTAGACAAGGGTACAAATGGAAAAGTAGTGGTTGGTACACCTACTTGTACAAAGGTACAAAGGCACCATACCTAACCCCGACGGGCTAGGGACAAAGGCATTAAATGCCCATCAACGCCGCACTAAAGGTGCAAACAGGATCATTGGGGCGCCACCGCTTGCCACACGATGGCAATCTTGTCACCGCCGCCACACACCTCGCACCGCTGGCTGACTTTCTCGCCACGCCAAGACCGGAAAGGTCCTGTATGACACGCGTTAGTGGATGCGCTTGGAGCGTAAATCTGAAGAGGTGGGCTGCAGCGGCAAGCGCCTTTGTCATGGTTGTTGTCTTGTCGCCCGGAAGCTTGTCGCTCATCGGGCCTTCCGGCAAGCTCCTCTTGCCGGGCCTTGTCTCCTATGTGCCTTGGTGGCCTTCCGCAAGCTCCTCTTGTCGGGGCCTTGTCTCCTTGGCTTAAATACTTTGTTCTTGAATGGCTCCAAAAGAACCACGGAGGATCTTGGCGGTCACCCTAAGCCTTGCCGTGGAGGGTCAGAATCGCCGTGCACAAGTTCGGGATACTAGGGTACCCCTACTCTAGTACACCGACAATATGCAATGCTGTGAATATGCAATGGCACTAATGACGAGAGACCTCTAACATGGTAGTGTGATGTTGTTTGCATCTTGCATATGATTTATTTCTTGTACTGCTTCACATTTGTTTAAACGCCATTTATGCTGAGACACTTTATTAACTTGGCAGAGCTATATTTGTAGCATCTTTCATATGGTGTCTACCTTCCATTGCATTGCTTCTAATTTGGTGAAATGTCTTCTTCTTAGTTTACACATCATAGTTCTGGTTATCTCTTCCGTCACATTTTTCATACATATTACATCCTCCTATCATGTGGTTGTCTAACATCAAAGTTTTATTAAATGCGCATCACGCATCAATTTGTTCTGAAGAACTAAATTTTATTCGTTTTTCTTGTCGGCTTGACTTAACATGGCACAGAGAAAGAGGAAGAAACAAAGAATGGCAGGGAATGAGAAGCGGATGAATCCTGCAGATTCTCGCTGGTAATCGATGGTGCAATAGAAGGTGAAAGTCCAGCGGAAAATTCTACAAACACGACATCCCATGCTACACTAACTGCAAAAAAGCCAAACAGAAACAAATAGCTGCCACCAAACAAGCGAGACAGCCCTAGTTCTTGCAACACCTACCACAAGATTACTACCGGTGCGACGACATACTCGTAAGGCCAACTGAAGCTAGCATGACGTTCCCAAGCTCCTTGCCACCGACACTACTTCCCAAGCACTCTTGACACAAGACGAGTTGGCAATATCAGATGAACCTTGTGAGCTTCAACAACAAGAAGGTAGTTGCTGGAGTCAAGTTACAGTTGCATGCTTCTTTATATGTAGTCTCACAGTTTGATGTACACTAACACTTCCTATGTTTGTTGTTGGATTAGCACCTAGGCGCAAGAGGAAACAAACATCAGGGATAATGCCCGATAGGTTAACTAAATCTAGAGGAGGAAGAATGGAGATCCATTTTGAGGTAGGTTTAAAAGGCCACGTGATGCTCTGAGTCAGCCAAGTTAGTATCGAGGCAGCGGTTGCCGTTAGGTGTCATGTACGTATCCTCCCAACATGGATTCAGTACAGGAATGACAAATACGAAACCCAGTTCAACACCTTCCTCGACCATTTATCTGTAAGTATGGTTATGTATGGAAACTAGTAACATCGTCTTGCTCTGTCCGATACTTTCTAGGTTGCTGATAATGAGACTCCCATAATTTCCAACAGATGAGGTTCAAGTTGGATAGCCAAGATGATGCAACCAGACAAGCTTGCACCCATGTTTTCAAGTTCTGCTTTCTGACAAGATGTCGGTATAACTTGAGGAAAACTCACTTTGAAGGCAAGGCTAATAAAGGTGAACTTTCCCAAACATCTCCGATGGAGAATATATCGGATGAAGACGGAGGGGCCTTGTTAAACACTGGTCTGATCCGAAGTATCAGGTACATTATATATATGTGATCAGATCACATGTTGAAGTCCTATTGACGCATGTGCCACACAAATCTATCTTCTTGTAGGTGAACTGTTCAAAGAACAAGGTCAACCGTACGAAAGTGAAATTCCAATAGACGACAGGATCTCGTAGCTATATTGCACACTGCGAGGCTCTTGTAATTAGCTGCTGTTTCACTCTTTTCATTGTACCATATTATCAGATCTATATTGACTTGCTCGAAATGCAGAGGAAAGCCCGCAAGGACCAAAAAGTACCTGAACCAAATGATGTGGAAATCTTCAAGGACTGTCACACCAGCAAGAAGAAGGGCATGACTACACGAGTCAAAGCCACTGTTGTAAGTCCTTAATCCTCATGCCTTTTAACTACTACTTACTCTGACTTGTGCCTTGAACTGCATGGTTTGCAGCCAATGTCTATTACTCTTTTCAATTTTATACACAATTGTCTTAGCGTATCATTGCACCTTACAAGGTTTAAAAGGGAGGAGTGATGTTCCTTTGATCTTGACCCGTAATCTAGTTCCGTGCTGGACTTGCCCACACAACGTTACAATTGCCTGTTTGTCTATTCTCAGTTGTTTTTGTGATATGAATGATGTCATACTATGCTTACCATATTATAAACTTCGTCTCTTTATCCTTAGCCCTCAATACAATGTGAAGAAATAGACAATACATTAGCGATGGTACATGGTCATATGTTTGGAACCTGGTTTTATTATGTACTTTGCAATAAAATACAACTAATATTTTACATGGGTTCACCGAATAAGTTACGTATATAGACCAAAGCTATTTTGTTTGGTTTTCTGCCTCCTTAATATCTTCTCGTTATGGTACTACTAATGTAAAACCTCAACTTTTCAGCGAGCTATGGAAAAAATGGTGGAACCGCCACCTTACGAAAGTGGCAAGGCAACTATAACCGCAATGTCGACTCTTCTTTGCGGTGGGTCAAGATGCACATTCACTAACAGTGCTAAAAGCACGTTCTGCGTATCTTGGGTTGGTTGTTAAGGCAATATCGTCCAAACTGCCTCATGATCAAGATATGCAAGCTCAAAGCAATGTTGTATCTGCCCTCCAGACACAAGTCCATTCCCTAACAGAGGCCCTTTGTGAAACAAGGAGAAACATTGCTCAATGTCGTCCAGATATGCATGGTTTTGAAACCAGACTATCAGACATTTGCTATGTTGTTCAGGAGCCTAGGGGAGATGAAGGCGAGGGTTATGGTGTTCCATCGGACAATACAACATGAAAACGTAATAGTCAGGTCAAATGAACCGAGCTTCTGAACTTCTGGTGGTGCATTTATCTGCTAGACTGTTAAGTTTTATGCCAACCTTCCTTTTGTTATATAGTTGTAATTTGTTTTGGTGCGATACAAAATTTATTCTTAATGTGCAGCCACCGGCTGAAGAAAACAACAAGCCATTTTTGTATAGTGTAGGGTGTTCCCTATATTTGCACTGGTGGCGGTCTTTGATGCCGCGTGGATGTAATCTGTGCAATCGCCTTAATAGCCTAGCGTTAGTTTGGGCCTTATTTATTTCCTAGTCTTCTTTTTCCCTGGTTTGCTAGTGGCCGCAACTACCCATGGGCCATATATGGGCCGTAGGATCCATGGGTCTCCTACGGGCCGTCGATAAATGGCTCTGTAATCGGTGGGCCTTGGGCCGTCGATAAATGGGCCTAGGGCCGTCGGATAAATGGGTCTACATGGACCATAATCGGGCGTAATTGGTATCGGCCCAGCACTGTAACGGGCCGTTAACATGCCGTAGGACTGCAAAAGCTTAATTCTGTCACAGGCATAATGGGTCGTTAATGGGCCAGAATATAGAAATTGGCTGGCCAGAAATGGGCCGACTCTTGCCATGGGCCGAATTTGGCCCATTAGGGTAACAGGCCAGTAACGGGCCGACTCTTGCCATGGGCCGAATTTGTCCCATTTGGGGAACATGCCAGTAACGGGCCGACTCTTGTCATCGGCTGAATTTGGCCCATTAGGGGAACAGGCCAGTAACGGGCCGGAAGTAATCGAGGGCCGAAAAGGAGCCCAAGAACGTATGGGTCGTCAATAGGCCGAAAGCTAACACGGGCTGGAAACGGCCCATGTAAATCACGGGCCGTTAACGGGTACAAAGAAAATTACTGTTCATAATGGGCTAGAGTCACCGTGGGCCTGTAAAGGGCCGAAAGATCTGAAAGGCCTCATATGGGCCGAAAGACGTCGTGGGCCATACATGGGCTGAAAGTGAAATGGGCTGGTGTTATATTTGATGGGCCACATGACGTTGTTGGGCCGATTTCCTTTAGTGCCTAACGGGCCGTAAAATGGGCTATTTGCGAAGAGACCGCATCAGTTTTTTCATGGGCCAGCCCGTTAACTTTCGACCAAGTCAAAGGGCCGGCTTTGTAAGCTAAATGGGCAGTGGTGGGCCGTGGGCACGTGTCGGTTATTATCATAGGCGCCTATCTCGACCCAATCGACGGTGACATGTGTTTCGGTCGCTAATAAGAATTTTACACGTGGAAATTTCCCATTGGTCGGGCTGTTAACGAGTTATCGGATCCAAAAACCCGACCCGATAGCTTAACGGGCGTTCCGTTATGGTGGATGCCACGTGTCGGTCACCCTTGACGTAAAGCACTTCTGCGGACGCCATGATTTATCATCATGGAAGTGGACACTTCCATGATGATAATTTTGGTAATGTCATGGAACACTTCTCTGACGGCCACGGTATGACTATCTTGATTCTGTCATAAATTTGTCATGGATGTACATGCATGACAAAAAACGCGACCTACTGTGACAAACACGTATCATCACGGAAGTGTATTTTTTTGTAGTGCTCTACTATGGTGGCCAGTTCTACTTATATAGGCCCTGGTCCTATTCCCAAATGTCGAGCGGGAAGGGAGCCAATAACAGCGGGCAAATTTGAAGGGGGAAAGCTAGTACAAGCTATCCTGACAAAAGTGGTCTCTGCCTGCGAAAAGCTCTGGTGGTGACGCCGTCTTGGGCTCCACGATGACCTCCGTCTTGCCGTCCTCATGGTCTTGGTCTTGTTGCACCAACATAGCAACCTTTGCCTGATGCCTCGGTACTCTTCGCCTGCGCTGGCCTCCTTAGCACCAAAGAGGAAATGAGGGGCGCTGCTGCGTCTTTGGCGCCCACTTTGGTGTCGTTCGTCATGGCTCACGTCACGAGAGCCTCGTGAGGTTTGCCCCGCCTTGATATCTCCGCTCCTCGTGAGCCTGCCTGGCTAGGCCACTCTAGAGGAGGTCTTGCGCCGTCCGCCTCGCGAGGCTCGGACCCTCGCGAGGGTCTTGGTGCCTTGTTGATGAAGATGGGACATACGGCCTGCTGGCTTAGCCATGCTGTGGGCCGTAGGCAGGCAAGTCTGGGGACCCCCGTTCCCAGAACGCCGAAAGTAGCCCCCGGGCCCAAGGCGCGCTCGGGCTTGGTTCGCGGTGAAGCCAAGGGTCAAGTTCGGAGCACCGTGGGCCCCAAAAGCCTGTGACCTCGGTTGACGCGTGGCGGTTGATTGGACGTGGGCGTCTTCGCTTCCCCACGCTGCCTTTGAATCCGCCTAGCTATGCGGCCCCTAGCGGCCTACACAGTTATTCCCCGTCGCCTGCGCCTTGCTTCCCCAATCCATCTGCTTCCTCGAGACTCCGTTTCTCTTCTCCAATCTGACTTGTACTCCGCCTGCTCCATCGCCATGGCGCCGAAACAAGCTGAAAAGGGGAGGGGGCCTATGTCTCTGCCAGCTGTGCCTCCGTCCTTTGCGCCGGCGCTCGGCCGGTCTTGGGTGCTCAACGGCGAGGCCATGGACAAGGTGCGCCCGATGCTTGCTTCTAGCTTCAACGAGTGGGGGGAGACGGTGGCTTGGCCTGCGTCTCGCACCCGCTCGGCTCAGGCGGCCACCGAAGTCCCAATCTTCATAGATGCCCTCTAGGCTGGCCTGATTCCTCCCTTCTCAGCCTTCTTCAACGCGGTGCTCGAGCATTATCAGATCCACATGCTACATCTTGACCCTCAACCCGTGACTCTCCTCGCCGTCTTCGCCTTCGTGTGCGAAGCCATGGTTGGCATAGCCCCTTCTGTGGCCCTCCTCCGCCATTTCTTCTCATTGCATCTGATCGACCCTCAGCAGAGCTCAGGGTGCGTGAGCTTCCAGGCCGTGGCCGCGACGGCGGGCGAGGGGATCGACTTCGAGCTTCCTCCATCCACAGGCGAATTTCGGACACGATGGGTGTTCGTCGATGCTGACGTGCTCAGTCCTCTGCTCCAGGCTCCGCCAGGACCCGCTGTTCCTAACTCCGGCTAGAGCCATCAGCGGCTCACGAGCCCCCGCCTTGCCCACGTCTGGCTCAGGTTGAGGTTGTTGAAGGATCGCGGCGTGACCGCGCCGATGGTCGTGCAAGAATTCGTCAAGCGCCGGGTTGCTCCACTTCAGCGTCATTCTCGCCCAATGTGGACCTTGCTCAATAGCCAGGACCACATGAGGTTTTAGGAGTTTGGGCTCCTTCTCGGGACGCGGCAGACAGTGCTCAAGGTCATGACGGGTGTCCTCTTTCCGGCCGAACTACCTGGGAAGAACTGTTTGTTGTACCGCTGCAAGAACAAGGATGAATTTGCAGAGAACGTGCCTCTCTTTGATGAATGGGGGCCGCGACCGATTGGCCTGGAGGGGCCTCGTGAGAACCCCGTCGTCGTGGTTCCCGTCCTTGCCGCTGGTGCTGAGCTCGCCCCAAGTGACGGTGCAGGTGGGCGAGCTCCGGCGGAGGCCGGTGGCTCGAGTGCTGAGGAGCACATGTCGAGTGGTGATCCTGGGGCATCGTCTTCAGGAGCCTGCCACCCCCCTCCTAAGGCGTCGGTTGCTGGAGAGCGTGGCATGCGGTCCCCGAGGTCAAGGCTCCAAGACCTTCGGCAAGCTATGGTGAGACGGCGCCCGGTCGTTCACCGCAACCGGGCACCCCCGCAGACATCCTTCCAAGCCCTTCTTCGCCCCCGCCGCGCACCGGTCCTCACGTCCAGCGCTTCGGTCGCCTTTGTGTGGACTTCGAGGAGCTCCGCAAGAGGAAAGGATCCCCTAGCGGCAGCAATTTCTTCGGGTCGTTGAAGCGAAGGAAGTACATCGCCGTCGACATGTAAGCACCGTGCCGCCATGGCTTATTATGCGCTGCTTTCTTCTTCTGACGCCAGTCTTTCAGGGCTCCTTCCATCGAGGCTGCCGAGTCTCCTGGGAAACGGCCTCCATCTTCCTCAACTCTTCCGCCGGCCTTGAGCGCTCCGAGTCCGCTTGTTGCCCTGGAGCAGGGTTGGTTGAAGGGGCACTCCTGCCTTTTTGCTTGGCCGAGTCACTGCGGCCTTGTCGCTCCTCCCCCCTGGTCTGGCGTGGAGCTTGGCAGGCGTGCCCAAGACTCCTCCTCTGGTCTTAGACGACAATTTGTTGGCTTCGATCTTTGACTCCTCTTCAAGCAGCGAGCCCCGGTTAGCTTGGGCTCCTTGCGAGGACTGGTTGACGTCAGGCTCGGTGTCAGCCCCAGGCAGGGGGGGCACCACTTGCTGCCCCGCCCGCAGCCCCCAAGGCGGAGGACGAGGTGGGCAGAGCGTTTGAGCTCAAGCGCGGGCGGAGCGTGGTTCGTCACGAGCTCTTCCAGGAGGCGATGGGCGCGATGCGTCGACTTGGTGAAGAGCTCGCGAGTGTCGATTCGCGTCTTGAGGCTGAAGGTCTCAGGTTGGCGGAGGAGCGGCGCAAGCTGAAGGTGGCCATCAACCTCGGCCACTATCAGCGTGACCTTGAGAACACGAAGGCCGAGGCGTCTCTCAAGGTCTCCCATGAAGCCCACTCCTGAGCTTTGGAAGAGGCTCGCAAGGCTGACCGCCGCTACGAGGCTGCGGAGAAGCGCGCGTGGGAGCTCCAGACCTGGAGCGTGTCTCTTGAGCAGCAGGTGGAGGCGCGCAGGGCCGCTCTTGCATCACTGAGGGGGACGCCGGCGGAGGAAGGGGAGGTCCGGAAGCGTGAGGAGGCGCTGGCCCTGGAGGCCGTGGAGCGCAGCCTCGAGCTCGAGCGACTGGAGACGAGGGAGCGTCAAGTTGCCCAAGCAGAAGATGTCGTCGGGGCTCGCGAGGCCAGAGTCGAGGAGGAGGTTGATCGCCGGGTGGCCGAGGTTCGCGCAGATCTGGAGGGTAGGTACGACCTGAAGCTGAAGCTCGCAGGTGTGGAGGATGAGGGCAGGGACGCGGCCCTCATGCCCAGGTTTGACGAGGCTGAGAGGCGTGCGGAAGCCATGGCCGCCGCCCTCATTACGGCGCAGGCGGACTTGGCCTCCTCCCGCGCCGAGCTGCGTTCCCTCCGGAGTCGGGTTGATGATGCAGAGGCCGTCGCGAGGCAAAACACGGAGGAGGTGCTCAAGCGATGAATGCTGGACCGCCAGCATGCCCCTATGCTTCGGGATCTCCGGAACAGGGCCAACATCGCCCTGGGCCATATTTGCGACATGGAGGCGCCGGCCCCTCACTCGAATGATTATGCCAGCCACCTGACCTTCTTCACCGAGGTGGTGACGCGCCTGGAGGCTCGATCTGCCAGAGCTCGCCAGCTTGTGTAGGAAAGGGGTCGTGGCCTGCTCGAGTGCGCTTTCTCCCGTGTCTTCAGCCACCTCCTGAATGCCGACCCCAACTTTGATTCCGATGCCGCTATCGCCCCCGTACCCACGGCTGTCCGAGGCGACCTAGCGCGTTGGGATGAGGACAATGTGGACACGTTGGTCAGGGCCTTCACTTCAGAGGATGACGCGGTGGTGGTCGTCGTAGACAAAGGCAACGTGGTTGACGACGGCGACGGGGGTGTCGCCGATGGTGGCGATGATGCCGATGAAGATGACGACGACGCGAATGACGCATCCGCGGGTGATGCAGCGAGTGACATTTCTGGCTGATCCCTTGTTCTCTTGTCATTTCACCCTGCGCGCAAACTCGGGCGTGACCCTTGGAAAACTTGTGAGAGCATTTTTGAGAGGGGGAGCCCCTCATGTAAGCAAACTGCAGTTTTTACTTTCTTATGCAATGCGAGTTTGTGTCCTCGTGAGCTCATGAATCCGGGTGCGAGTTCTCTGTCATGGTTTACCTTAGTCAGTGCCAGCTTTGAGCTGGGTCGCGACGCGTCGAGTTTCTGAGAATCCTGCGGAGCTTATCACCCCGTTAGAAGGGGCCCCATGAGAGGTGAGCACCAGTTGCAGTGCTAGCGCGTGCTTGGCGTGCGCGTGCTTCACGCAGTCCCGCTCGCGAGGAGCTCGTGAGGGAAAGGCGACGGAGATGAGTTCCAGACAAAACGAGATCCAGAAGGCAAGAAATTGCTCGAATGAGAAAAGGCTCCCCCCGCGCGCATCGATAAAAAATCGGCTTCAACTTAAATCCAGATCCAGAAAGCAAAGCTACAGAAAGAAAGATCCAAAGCGAAAGGCCGCGTCCGGCACCTAATCTAGTCTTCTGGTCTTCAAGTATTCTCACCAGCACGGAGCTAAGTGCTGCTACTAGGCGTGGGCGGGGAGCCCTGTGGCCCGAGGCCGGGCGCTCCCGAGACTGCAGGCGTGTACAGCCCCAACTCATTATTACATGAGAGTGTCACGGGCGGAGAGCTTCACAGCACCGGGCCTTCTTCAGTGTACCGCCTTGCTTCATATCGCTAGACAAGGCCCCGCCTTTGCGCCACCTCGACCTCCTCTCGAAATGACCGGTCACTGTGACGACACAAAGGAGGGAAAGAGGACGCCAGCTGTTCCCTCGGCGACCGCAGTTCCTCTGCCGGCGGAAGGGTTGTCGAGGCCTCCCCGGTAGAGGGCCTACATCCGGGTGTCGCTAGGGCGTCAAGGCTACCACGGGGATGGCCCTGCTCGCTGCTCCCTCCCGCAAGGCCCCCAACAGGTGTCTCCTTGTTGGAATGGGTGCCGCCATGCCAGGGTCGTCGATCGACGCTGCAACCTGGTTCATCTGCAACCCATGGTTAGCATAAGCTTGTTCCTGAGAGATTAGTGGTACCTTGTAGTTACCGTTGCTGGCGCGATCGTTGTGGTTCTCCATTGGTTCTTGGAAGGCTTCGGCTCCTAGCGCCCCCTCTCCCCAATCCTCTCCAATGAATGAGCCGAGGTCGTCCTCTGGTGCGTACTCTTGGTCCATCATGCGGGGCAAGTAGGCTTCCGGGGCCGCCACCCCGAACACCTCGCCGTGGTGCCCCACGCTCCATGTTGCTCGGCCCAGGGTGGCGTCCTGAGGATGGTAGCGTGGCATCCGGCTGGGACCATGGAGGGCGACGCTTGCGCTCGTACTTGTCGCGGGCGACATGGGGGAGTCGGAGCCCCCTACGCCGCTGGTCGTGCTGATGTTGATGAAGCCCCCGGGCGTAGTTGATGGCGCGCGGGTGTGTTGAAGTTCACCGCGCGGCCCTGCAGTGGCCTAAGGAGGAAGTTGATGGCAGAAGGGTGGTGCTCCCGACGCCGCCGCATCCAGCAGCTCGGCAACATGCTCAAGCAGCGTATCCCAGCCGCTCTCCATCAGCCTGCATCGCAGCAACTCCCTTGCCACCGTGAGTGCCGCCTGCATGTTTGCTTGCTCCCGCCGTGAGTGTGGTCCTGTTGCCGCGGCATGGCTTGCCGCTCTTGCAGCAGCTTGTACTTGCCGCGGGCTGAGGGTGGACGACGCCTGGCCACGCTGCCTGCGCCCGGTGGAGTTTGGTGGCGCTCGCGCCGCCTGGAGTGCGGGGTCGAGATCTTCATGGGCAGTCGGCGCTGCCCGGGCTGGCTAGGCTGCCCAGCGATCGGAGCCGGCCCTTGAGTCGCCGGTCATCGCGGCTGTGGAGCGTCGGCGAGCTGGTTGGTGGAGACGAAGCTCCGGTGTACCCCTACCTGGCGCGCCAAATGTCGGATGTGGGGTTCCGGAAAATCCTTAAGGTTCGAACACTGGGGTGCGCGCGAAGTCTTTCCCTCCTACCGATCTACGCCCTAACTCGCTAAGATCTCGCGGACGAACTCGAGGAACTCGCAACATAGAAAGGCACGAGGTTTATACCGGTTCGGGCCACCGTTGTGGTGTAATACCCTACTCCAGTGTGGTGGTGGTGGATTGCCTCTTGGGCTAATGATGAACAGTACAAGGGAAGAACAGCCTCCTGAGGTTGAGGTGTTCTTGTGGCTAGGCTCTCGATTGGGTTGGATCAAGCTCAAATGAGATGCCTCTACTATGGTGGCCAGTTCTACTTATATAGGCCCTGGTCCTCTTCCCAAATTTCGAGCGGGAAGGGAGCCAACAACGGCGGGCAAATTTGAAGGCGGACAGCTAGTACAAGCTATCCTGACAAAAGTGGTCTTCGCCTGCGAAAAGCTCTGGTGGTAACGCCGTCTTGGGCTCCACGATGACCTCCCTCTTGCCATCCTCATGGTCTTGGTCTCGTTGCACCAACATAGCAACCTTTGCCTGATGCCTCGGTACTCTTCGCCCACGCTGGCCTCCTTAGCACCAAAGAGGAAATGAGGACGCTGCGCGCGCTGGCGCCTGCCTGGTGTCGTTCGTCATGGCTCACGTCACGGGAGCCTCGTGAGGTTTGCCCCGCCTTGATATCTCTGCTCCTCGTGAGCCTGCCTGGCTAGGCCACTCCATAGGAGGTCTTGCACCGTCCGCCTCGCGAGGCTCGGACCCTCGCGAGGGTCTTGGATGCCTTGTCGATGAAGATGGGCCGTACGACCTCCTGGCTTAGCCACGCTGTGGGCCGCAGGCAGGCAAGTCTGGCGACCCCCGTTCCGAGAACGCCGAGATGCACTACTAGGGAAAAGCCTATCAGTAGAGCGGGTTAAATGCTTATCAGTAGCGCGGGTGGCCGCGCTACTGATAAGGCGCTACAGCTAATGCTTATCAGTAGCGAGGTCTAACCCATGTTGCTACTATCCAGGTATAGCAGCAGCGTCTGTATGCAGCGCGCGCTGCTACTAATAGCTGCAACACCCTTTAGAAAAGAGCGCTACTACTAAGAGCACGCTGCTGCTAAAGCCATACCCCGCGCTACTGTTATTAGTTTTTGAATTTTTTTTCTGCTCCATATTTTTTGCTGCTGAATTTTGTTTAGGGCTTTATACAATAATCTCTATCACATCATACACATACAAATGTAATCATAGCATATACATACAAATAGTCTCATCAAATCATGTCATCATCATAATCATCATCCAACACAAAGTGGTCTCTCGTCGTCATCTCAAAAATAGCGATACAAGTCTCGAATACTTGCAACTACATCGTCATCCATCTAAACAATGATATACGCGAGAAAAGCTATCACTACGAGTGATAGCGGAACTATGCAGTACATGAGGCGGCGGTTATGAGTCCTCTCTCGCGCTAGCATGAACCTCAAGTAACTAGCTTCTGCTTCTTGTCTGCTTTTGAAGCCTTTATGGTTGGCACCCGAGACCCCTCCACTTGGCGCCGACACTCAGGCCACTCATCGTACACTCCCGGAACCTTCCCTCTATACACGACATAGCACTCCTTCTTCACCATCAAGAATCTAGGTACCTGTTAGAGATGCATCTTCATCAAGAGAATGTACAATCATATGCAACAAAATATACTAGAGCAACACGAAAAAGAAAGGGTTAGCAACTAGATGAACATATAGTACACAAACTAATTAACTAGAGGTACGCAGGTCATTGTACCAAAACTAACAAAGTAGCATTACGCAAGTTCGGCAGGGACCATGGACAGCACAAAGTTTCATCGCTATAGAAAGTATACAAGTTCAACCGACACATATCATCATCATCGGCATTGTAAATAACTAGAAGTACCATCCTTCCATATGATCAAGGATGGACCCTAGCTTCTTGAACGGCGTGACGTCATGATGTTGCATGCCTATGCGAGTTCAGACGTCATCTCGCAATATAGGGCCGTGGTGGAATATCCCTTCTCATCGACGAATTCTTTCATGATGATCGTCGCAATGTCCCTTTGGATGCGAAAGAAGTCATCTCTAAGTTTATAATCCGCTTCTCCATGAGATTCTACCCACTTGCGGATATGATCATCGTTTTTGGTTGTCATGCGAAGCTTTTGGTGATCCGTGTTGAACTAAATCATGAGATGGAGGAGGTAGAATCCATCTTTCTTGCTTGGTTTTGGGACATGGATGCAACACAAGTTAATTTTATGCGAGAAACCCAACTTCTTGTTCCTTTGTTTCCTAATCTGCAGGTGGCCACCCCTAATGCGGAAGCCTTGGAGAGCATCATCTAGAATATTTATTATGTGGGTGTAGTCCTTCTCGTAATCTCTGGTAGGGTCAAAATACACGGCGTGGGAGACTCGCGGGTAAAGAACGATAAGGACGGCGCGCCCGTTGCTGTGGGGAAAAAAGACACTTCAAATTATTCTCCATATGAGCGAGAAGGAATGATTGAAATGCACGAAAGGGTTGTCTGGAACTGACTTACTTTGGATGATAAGGCAGGAGGACAATTTCCTAGTCCTTATTCTGTACCATGAAGTTTTGGAGGTACTCCCTAGCAGTTTCACGCTCAAAGTCGCCGAGACTCAAGAAGGACTCGTGCATGTAGTACGGATCCGCCACACAGATTTGCGAGACTTCTTCTCTCTTCATGACGGAGGTCATATGTAGCGCAAAAAGGCAGACGATTGTAAAATCGAGCCGCCTTGTCAGAAACATCTCGAAGATATGGTCAAACCACAGGAAGAACAGCTCTGCGGGCCGTGTGTCAATGTAGCACTTCCCCTTAGGCACACGAGCCGCATATGTCGGATATCCTGGATCCTTCGAGGCTAGTAGGCTTTTCTTAGTCGATGACACATGGTCGTGCAGTCTCCTGAGATCCCCTGATAGTGCCTCCAGCGGTTTCGGTGGTAGCATCGGCTCGCCTGTGACACGGAACATGGCCGCACATTTGACGGGTACACGCTCTTCAAAATCCACTGTCTGGCAGCTATCTTCCCCGGTCGCTTCCTCTCCTTTTTCTTGGGCACACCTTCCAGACCCTTCCTTAACCCCTGCCCCAGTGTTGCCGGGCTAAGCACTGTACGACCCCCGGCTAGTTGAGCCTGTGTTCACGCGACATCTTCAGGCGTCTCTTATGAGGATTTCATGAAGAGAGACTCAATCCCTGCTAGGACATTCCTACCCGGCAGATCATCCATATCCTCATTAGCATGCTAATAGCCCGATTCGTCATATGGTTGACTCATCATATCTAAGTCACCATCATAGGCGCTTGTATTGAGGAAACCCATTGGGTCCTTCGTCTCCTTCGTCTCATCATCCATTCTCTATTCTACGGGACCGATTACATCAGCCAGTACTATTGGACCCCCTTCATCACGTCGTCCGCCGCTCTCACCCGGCACTACAGGAGCTAGTAATTGCATAGGCGAGGTGGTGGTCTCCATACATGCTTGTTGATGTGTGGTTACTGCTGTGCTCTCGGCTGGCTCTAGACGAAGAAGATTCTTCGGCCATAGCAGCACCCAACCCTTGCAGCTTCCAATCCGTGGCGGGGTCTCATCGTCCTCTCCCCCTAGGCGTAATGGAGGAGGCAAATCCTCGTGCCCCGATGTCACACTCGACAAGGTAACCCTGAAGTGCCCAGCAGACATCGGCTGGTTGTGGAACGTGAGTTCCAACGTCTTCGTTATCACCCCCTTTCCCACGTCCACCTTCTGTCCTTTGATCAAGTAGAGTACGGTGCACGGGGTTTTGTCGGCCTGCAAACACATGTCTGCGGCGTAAAACATCCGAAAGGCAACGGAAATGGAATATTCTAGATATATATGTTCGTGCGACATGTAATTACTGTGAGGGCATCGAGCTCAGCCAAAGACGAAGGTCCGCCTACTGTGCCAGAGACTGAGGACGGGCTGTATGAGCGGGTGCGGGTGCGAGAGCATGCCCGGTTGCGTGAGCAGGTGATGGTGCGGTGGTGTTGTTCACGGAGTTGCTCGCGACGAAACTGGGCAACGGGAAATCATGTATCATCTTGTGTGGATTTTCCTTCGTCCAGTTGATGATAGACGGGACCAGGTTAGTAGTAAAATCATTTCTGCAGGAAGTTACAGTTGCATTCACTGCCTGCTGTAGCAACTCATTTTTCTCCTCGGCTATTTTTTCGCGTCCTCAGCTGCTTTTTTCTCGAACGCAAGCTTCACCTTCTCGTCGATGTCTTCCTGACTGAACTTATTTTTCTGCTTCTTGGCCTCCGGGCCCTCGTTGTAAAACACCTTCCACGTGGCGCCGTCTCCGGCGCCGTGCACACGTCCATATTGCGCCCGCTGTCCCAAAGGGAGACCCTTAAGTTCATTCAAGGCCTTGTTGAGAGGGGTGTCCCACTTGGGCCTCATTGGAGAAGTAGGGCTTTCGACTGCAAGCTGGTGTTGCTTCTCCTGCAGAAGGAACGTGAACCATTTACGAATGTGTAGTCGACTTAATCTGGAGCTAAATCTAAGGTGGTAAAAGAATAATTACCAGTATTCTAATCAATCTCCTCGTGATCTGGTCCATCTAAAAAACCTTCTTTTCCTTGTCCCATTTGTAGTGGGCCCTGATGAAGTCACGCTCCAAGGGGTTGGTGAACTACGCGAAGGGGTCTGGGAGACCCATGGCTTCACGTTCCGCGTCCTCCTTATCCCATATGGGCCTTTTACCAAGGTAGCCACGGCTTAGGGTGATGCTTCCGTGTTCCTTGTCAAGGCTCTTGAATTTCACAGCCTTAGCCTTGGCTGCCTCGGTAGTGCAAGTGTCCTTGAACTTTTTGAACTCCTCTTCTGTAAGTGAAGGATTTTCCTCCAGAATCTTGGACAGGGGTTCCTCAGCCTCAATAGCTCGTTTCACCCTCCCTTTCCAGGAGGCCAAATCATTGTTGAACATGCCCATGGCGTGATTGTTAATTTTTTGCATCTTCGGATCATCCCACGGTTGTTCTATGTTATCATCCCAGTCGGGGAACTTGAATCTCCTGTGCAACTTCGTCAGGAGCAACTGCCTCAAATATTCTTTACTCCTTAAGTCATCGTCATTGATGCTCGCGCATTCCTGTAGGATGCATCCTACTTGGTTCCCATAGCACTTCCGAGGTTCTTCCGACTCTAATGGCTCAAACTTGCCAGGTGCCATCTTTGTGATCACCAGTCATCCAATGCCGAGTTTGTTAGGTTTTCGTATCCTCTGCTTCTTCTTTTCGGTACCGGCATCGCCGCCGGTACCTTCCCCGTCGGTATCTTCCCCACGGGTCTCGGCGCCGCTATCAGTGTCGGTGCCGTCGGTGTCGACATCGGCATCAGTACCATCATCGAGGCTGACCTGCAAACCTTGACTGTGCTTAGCAGACAAAAATTTGAGGTACTCTTGTTCACCCTCATAATTCATCTCTTCTGCATCTTCGTGAGAAGGCCCAGTTTCTTCGTTGTTCGACATGTTTCCTTTGATTAAGTCTCCTCCTTTAATTCTAAAACTATGAAAAAAATGAGAAATGACATAAAAAAAGACCTATGTTTGCCAGAATGCCATTTCCCAGCAACTCCTGGCACTCGATATGCCTACTATCTAGCACAAGTCATATGCCAAAATTCATGGAAAATTTCGGCATGACCTTTGCTAAAAAGTGGACATATCGAGCGCCTGAAATTCACCGGGACAGAAATGAATCAACATTCAGGCGTAACATAGGCCACTCGGATCATTTACCCTGCACATAATCATCCTTTTCCCAATATGACATGTCCAAAACATCACATGTCCAAATGACATGTCCAAATTCCAAATATGACATGTCCAAATCACATGTCCACATATCACATGTGCACTTCAAATTTGCGTATAAAAGATGAAATATATAGAACTTGAAGAAAAATGCAAGAAGTCATTTTTCTTCATAATATTTGAAAGTAAATTCAGCCTACCTAAATTTGAAACTAATTTTTTTTTGCGTTAACAAGGGATGTTTATTTGGACAATTGCTTAAACTAATTCTGTTTTTTAATACTAATTCTAATTAACTAACTAGCACTATAAAATTTAAATAACAATAATTGCTTAAACTAAGAAATGCAAGAAACCTATATAATCAATTCTGCCTTTTCTGTCCTATTTTGAAACCTATGGTTCATAAAAACCTAGCTAAATTCATAACTAAATAGATAACCTAATTAACCTACTGCCCTAACTAAAACCTAAGTAAATTAACCGAAGAATCCTAGCTAGCAGAGAGAGGAGGAGGAGCGGTGGGGGTTTATAGAGGGTGCAGGGGCGAGGAGGCAGGCCCGACGATGGACGAGGTTGGGAGGGGAGGAAGCAGAGGAGGGAGGCGTGGCGCGTCGGGGTCGGGGCGAGCGCCGGGACGGGGCCGAGCACCAGGATGGGGCCGAGCGCCGAGGTCGGGGGTGAGCACAGTGGCGTGGCAAGGGTAGGGCTTCGGCAGCGATAACACGGGGGAAGAGAGAGTGGGGGTTTGGTGGAAAAAGCAGAGGCGGGAAGAAGCAGATAGAGTGAGGATTTTGGGGGTTAAGTCGACGTAGTAGTAGCGCGTTTCGGACAAACGCGCTATAACTAAGTTAGCTATAGCGCTTTTATCCTGACAACGCTACTGCTATTACAGGAAGCTATAGCGTTTTTACACGGAAAGGGCTACTGCTACCTTGACTAGTTGTAGCTTTTTATCTGAAAAGCGCTACTGCTATAACCAGTACCTATAGCAGTTTTCCTGTTTGTTTCTTCTATTTTATTTTCCTTTATTTTCTCTCACTTTTCTTTTCCTTTTTTCCGAGAGCAGTGAACGAAGGGAAGGTGATACAATGTATGTAACTTAGGCGATATATATTGCATCATTTGACGGTTAAGTATGTATACAAAATAGGAACATATATATTACATCATTTGACCCATCGTTGCGTCGATCTGAGTATGCCACGGGCAATTCCATTCGATCGTTGGAGTGACCTTCTCCTTCGAGCCTTCCATCATGCGTGTTAACGGGCAAACCAACACCAACACCAGCCGGCTGGTCTGCTCCATATAGAAAATTCTCACAAAAAGGTATGCACTCTTGTGTCAGATAGCCCTGGATGATGCTTCCATCCGGACGAGACATGTTATGAACGAATCCGTTGATGATACCATTCATCCTCTGAAACGGCATCATGTTGTGCAGGAATGACGGCCCCAGGTCTATTATGTCATCCACAATATGGACACACAGATGCACCATGACGTCAAAGAACGCGGGCGGGAAGTACATCTCAAGCTCATTCAGATCACAACGATCTCTGCTGTAGCCTTCGGAGCTGCTTCACACTGATTGACTTTCAAGAGATAACGTCGAAAAAGTTGCAGAGACCAATAAGCGTGTCACGGACGTGCTTGTCCATTATCCCTCTAAGGGCAACAGGTAGTATCCGCGTCATCATCACATGACAGTCATGGGACTTCATCCCGCGGAACCTTTTCTTGTCCGTGTCTAGATATCTGCTTATCTTGCGACAGTAACCGGAACTAACTTTGAATCCGGTAAGGCACTTAAAGAATTGATCGATCTCAACCTGACTTAATGTGAAGCAAGAAGGGGGCAACAACCCTC
Organism: Aegilops bicornis; assembly: GCA_021605145.1. Classification (NCBI taxonomy): domain Eukaryota; kingdom Viridiplantae; phylum Streptophyta; class Magnoliopsida; order Poales; family Poaceae; genus Aegilops; species Aegilops bicornis. The sequence continues at coordinate 417,017,805 of CM038671.1, read as the reverse complement.
ATCCTTTACTTTTTTGCCCTTCTTCTCCGCGCCTCTGTCTCCGTCTCTGTCTCGTCTGACTTTTTACGGGCCGGCATGTGCAGATCTTCCCTAATTTTCAAATCTTGCAAGACTTTTCTTGCCTTCGGCTCATCCTTGGTCTTATCCGGCATGTTCATCAGTGTCGCGAGCAAGCTCTTAAGGACATTCTTACAGATATGCATTTGATCAAGGAGGTGTGTCGAGTTCGTGCCAGTACTCCAAGTCCTAGAACATAGACCTCGTCTTCCAAATCTTCAGCAGCGGCTCCGGCGCCTTTTTCATCGTCTTTCTCGGCGCGGGGCACTGTTCCCAGTTTTTCAACAGCTCATCGATTTCGGCGCCACTCCGCTTGCGTGGAGGTCCTCGATGCTCAGCGTGACCATTGAATAGATCTCCACGATTTCTCCACGGGTCGTCCTGATCGAGCCATCTTCGATGCCCCATGTACACAATTTTCCTAGACCCGCCATCTTTCCTTGACGTTAGCTGCTGAGACGTCATATCATCCATGCACCGCGTGCATCCGCAATATCCATGGCACACCTGACCTACGACATATCCTGTCGGGGAGGCTGATCTGACCCACGAACACCTATGGGACCGGCGGACAGAGCCCCTTTTGGTTCAGCGGGGGGCGGAGGTCGCACGAAGAGCAGATCGAGGCGAAGCTTAACACAGCGGTTTACCCAGCTTCGAGCTCTGGAGAGATAACACTCCTACCTTGCATGTCTGAATGTATTGAGTTCTTGCTCGGGGCGCTTGAGTGCTACTGACACACAAGCTGCTAACGAGACCGGCGTGAGTGCTCTCACGGCGAACCTTCGAACCCCTCTCTCGCTAGCATGGGCCTCCTTTTATATGCTCAAGGGGTCTTGACGGTGGCAACGTAGGCAAGGGTAAAAATGGAAAAAGAATGCGGTTGGTACAGCTACTTGTACGGTGTATCATACCTAACCACGGCGGCAGGGGACAAAGGCATTAAATGCCCGTCACGTCGCCCTAATAAAGGCAGAAGGGACGGCTGGGGGCGCCACCGATTGCCACGATGGCAATCTTGTCAGCGCCTCTTGCCACTGCGCTCCGCTGGCCGCACAGCCTCTTGCCACGCGCGCCTGGAAAGGTCCCAGGGCGACACGTTAGTGGATGTGCTGGAGCGCAGGAACAAAGCTGTAGTCTGCCGCCGCAAGCGCCTTACCGCGGTTGTTGCCTTGTCGCGTCCGGAAGCTTGTCGCTCACCGGGCCTTCCCGGCAAGCTCCTCTTGCCGGGGCCTTGTCTCCTTGGCTTGAATACTTTGTTCTTGAATGGTTCCAAAGGAACCACGGAGGGCCTTGGCGGTCACCCAGCAAGCCTTGCCGCGGAGTGCTGCAGAATCGCCTGCGTGCACAAGTTCGGGATACTAGGGTACCCTACTCTAGTACACCGGCAGAGCCCCTGCTCGGGCCATACACGGTGCCGAGCGCTGTTGGGCCAGGCCCAAAACAGGGCACGGGCACGCGCGACCTGGGTTACGCCGTAACTCACCCTGGACCCACCACACCCTCCACGAACGGCACGCGTCGAATGCGGCATCGTGGGAGAGATCGTGGGTGAGATCGTGGGTGGTTTCTTTATTCGGAAAAACGGAACGTCTGCCCCCTCCCTCTTTATAAGCAGGGGAAACAGGGGCAGTCCGCCCATCTCGCCGATTCTTTGTCCAATCTCGAAAAACCTCCGCTGCTCCCCTTCTTCCCAAAGCTGAAAGGAGAGCAGCCCGCTCACTTCATCGCCACGGCATCACCAACGCCGTCGACCTCCCTCACCACCTCCGCCATGGCTCAAAGCCGACAAGGGAAGGCCGTGAAGTCGGCCGAGGCGCAGTGGCTTGCGGCGCTGCGAAAGGAGCGGGCAATCTTTCCCCCCCAGCTCGCCGCGAGGGAGCTGAGGGAGTACTACTACCTCTTCTGGTCGACAGAGACACGAGCGCATCCGCGCACGAAGGTACTCCCAGCTGCTGCTTCGGAACTGGCTCCGAATGGGTATCCTTTCTTCGCGCCGTTCTTCTACTGCGGGCTCTGCCCGCCCTTCTCTGAACTTTTCTGCGATATCATGAACACCTACGGGTTCCGCCTCCTTGACTTCACCCCCAATGCCGTTCTGACCATGGCAGTTTTCGCACATCTCTGTGAAAACTTTGTCGGAGTCCATCCAAATGTAGCCCTTTTCCGCCACTTCTTTATGCCCCGAGTTGAGAGAGGAGAGCCTCTTGCCGGCGGAATCGCTTGGATCTCAAGGATTGGCAAGAAGGAAGCTTATCTCGGAGGAGAGCTCCGCAGCAAGTGGGAGGAATGGAGGCGGAACTGGTCTTTGGATTGTCGAGGAGAACCCGCAGCCATTTACCGCCCAGCGCCAAACCCCAATAGTGCGCGGCAACGATTGGAGCAACGTGGCACCGGAAGACGCTAGACTAAACATTGCCGTCACTCGGATCTTGCGCCTCAGGCTTACCGGGCTCACGGTAGGCACCGTTGGCGCAGACTTTCTTCGCCGCCGCATCGCCCCCTTGCAGGAGAGGAGGAGACCCGCCTGGGAGTTACAGAATGCGGCGGATATCATGAGGCTGCGCCCGGGCCTCAACTTCAACTTCACTGTCCTGGAACTGGATGCGATGCTCTTGGAACTGTTCAAGCCCGATCCTGATCATCCCGAGAAGTTCAGGTTGCTGAAGGGTGTTGTTCGCCGGCAACAATTCCTCGCTCGACCGCATCCGTGCAATGATGCCGTTATGCGACTTCGCATGGAATCGTTCCCACTGGCAAGAGCCTGCAGATGACGTCGTGGCGAGTGTTCTTTAACAACTGGTAGAAGTGCCGGTTCGCCCGATGAATGTAAGAGCCTCACCCGCGACACCACCGGCGACGAGATGCGAGCATCGCCACCAGGCTGGAAGAGGCAGGCAGCTGCCGCTGGGCGAAGTTCGGATTCACCGTGGAGGAGGCAGAGAGCAGAGGCGGCAAGCCTTGTCGAGCGAGGGGAGTTTGCCGCGAGGAAGAGCTCGCTGGCTGAAGCCGAAGTCGAGCGAGCCCGCCGAGGGCGCCTCCTCCTCCTTCGATAGCTTGTCATGGCGGAGCCCCAGCTCCACCAAGAAGGCGTCTTCGCAAGGCGGAGACGTGGCGGGGGGTGGGCAGACGGGCCAGCCACCACGCCAAGGCGCAGCAGCCTTCCCACCGCTGCAAGCGCTTTGTTGCTGAGGAGCACCTCACGCTGCTGCGGCAACCGGGCGGGGCCCTCCTGCACCACCGCTTTTGCTCCTGCCAAGCGGCCAAGGGAACCTACTCCTCCGCCTCGTCGTACTGGAGGTGAGCCAGAATTTGATCTCTCCGCGCTCAGCTCCGACGAGGAAGAAGAAGAGTAAGGTTCTTTGCAGTATTTGTAGTTCTTTGATTTGTTGCTTTGTCTTGTATCTGATTTGCTTCACTCTGATCCCATTCCTTTTCAGGACGCTGGCCCAGAGAGCGTCGAAGAGAGCCAAGGCCCCGGTGATTGTCATCGAGGACGAACCACCGCGACAGCAGGAGGCGCGTCCGAGACCACCTTGCCGGACGCGGCAACTCTTCCTCAAACCAGCCCCCAGCGCAGCCCCCAGCGTAAGTATATGGTTTTTACTTCCTGCTGTCCGGCGTGCATGGGTGCTCTTTCTTTGCTGATATCTGACTGCTGATTTGTGTAGGAGCAGAGCAGCCTCACCAGGAGTGCCCTGAAGCCACTCCTGACATGCCATCTGCTTCGACTACACCGCCAAGGGAGGATTCCTCGGCAAGGGAGCGTTCTCCGGCAAGGGAGAATTCTCCGGCAAGGGGCAGTCTCTGGCAAGGAACAGCACCAGCGATACCCTGGGGGCGGAGACCATGACTGCAGACCCTAGCACAGGTAATCTTCTTGCTTGAAAACTTCCCTTGTGTTCTTCTTCTTCTGGTTTTCTTTTTTTGGATATTTGCTTGACTTTTCTTCATTTTCTGGTTGTCAGACCCATCTGCCATAGAGCCGATGGAGACCGAGGTCGCCAGCGAGGAGGACGTGCGCGGCAATGACGATGCCGTTGTCGCCGAAGAAGAAGCCGGTGCTGACGATCCCGCCGGCGAAGAGGACGCCAAAGCTGTCGCCGCAGAAGCTGGCGAGGGGTCCGGCGATCGCACTGACGGCCCTGAGGCCGCAGGAGCGCCAGGTGCTACGCCGACCGCCGATCCCTCCGCTGCCATCGCAGCTGCCAGTTCAAGAGCCCCAGCCGGCGCCTATCTGAAGGCCGGCGATGGCGTCTTCATCAAGCTCCCATGGGTGTCGAGCTCGTGGCGCCGCCAGGAGAAACTTTTGATGAAGAGCTGCTCGCCTCCGCTGGATCGACGCTGGTCGACGCCAGCCAAGCAGCAGCAGCGGCGAAGTCTCGAGGAGGAGCTGCTGCGGTAGTCATTGCCGCTCTACCGCGCCCGACAAGCCAAGCTAGAATCCGGGAAGCGCTTGTCGCGAAGGCGGAGCAGACATCGAGAAGCGCTGGAGGAGCTCGGGGCATCAACCAGGAAGCTCTCCGGTCCTTGGCAGAGGCGGGAGCGACTTCGCCGAGGCGCAAAGCCTTCCTCCTCGAGAAGGCTGAAGCCGAGGAGCAACAGCTGCTTGCCGTCGAGAAGCTATCTGCGCAGGAAGGCGAGTTGGCGCAGAGGAAGGTTAATCTTGACAGCCATGAGGAGGATCTTGACACGTGAGCTAACATTTGGCGGGCTCTCAAGGAAGCAAAGGATGCCGCCGCACGCCGAGGCTGCCAAGAAGGAGCTGGAGACGAAGGTGGCGCAGTTGGAGGCCAATCTCAAGGAGAGCGGCGAGGAGCTTGCTGCACTCAAGCATGAGCGCGAGAAGGACGCCTACACTCTTAGCGAGCTGCAGGGCCGTCTCGCCGAGAGGAGCAAGGAGCTCAACGCCGCCAAGGACTCCAATGCAGATCTTGAGTTGAAGCTGACCACCTTGACTCAGATGACGGGCCGGGCGCCAGGGAGCAAGAGGTGGCCTTGAAGGAGAAGATCAAGGACTGACGAGGACTGGCAGCGAGTCTTGCCGGGCCGCCCAGAACACCTTTAGGGAGAATGTGGAGCACTGGACCGAGGGTCTCGTGGATGCTGCTGCAGCCATCGACAGGGAGCTGGCGCAGCTGGGGATGGAGGATCTTGGGTATTCCTCCGATGAGCACCTCCAACCCAGCGCCAAGCTCAGCTTGTTCTTCAAAGGCGTGGTGACGGCCCTCCAGCGACTCAGGAAGAAATCCCAAAGCAGCTGGCCGAGGAGTCGCACGGATCTGCTGGGAGCTCTTCAAAAGGTGTTGATGAAGGTGGCCTCATGCAACCCAGGCCTCAACCTCACCAACGTCCTCAAGTCCTTGCCGCCGGATCTTGATGTGGAAGCGCTCAAGACCCTTGTCGCACCCATCGTGGGACAGGGTGAGCGGGATCAAGAGGGTTGAGGCGATCGCGTGGATTAGGCCGCCCGCTTTCTCTTTTCTTGCCGCTGCTGGTCATGTTATGAGAACAATCTATTAGAGCTGGGACAAGCTATCTTGTAATATAACTCTATTTCGGTAGCAATTGCTATGTTATTTCCTTTACTTGGTTCCTTCCTTTGTATGTTTTTGCCCTATGCTTTTAGGGAACTTGTCTGCATTGTGCACCTTTTAGCCGCGCGAGCCCGAGTGCGGGACTTCAAGACTTCTTTGGCGATGCCGCCACCGACAAGAAACCTTGTCGCAACTAGTCGCAGCTCACTTAAGTTGTTGAGCGGACTCGAAACAAAGTAAGGGCGCAACTAGCTACGAGTTGGTTCCTCCGCGCACAGGTTTTCCATACAAAGCACGGTCGTTCGAGGAGAATAACTTAAAAATTGTAAAACTGATTGCTCAAACTTTAGCAACTTACCTTTTCTGTCGTTTGCTTCCCGGTAAGGCGAAACCACCTCGAGTGACGCTTGGTTCACACCGTTATATTCTCCTTTCCCCCCGGCAAACTTGTGGGCGAGGGAACCTTCCTTTCTTTGAGAAAGACAAAGAAGAGAAAATAAAGATATGAAGCCTTATGGCTCGTTATTGCTTACCGGGGGTAGGTGCTGCACAAAGTGTCAGATAACGCATGCAAAATAGAAGTAGAAAGCATGAAATTGACAAGATGTGCGGCACATAAGCTTAACTTATGCACGGGGTCTGCGCCCGGCTTTGTACAAAGGATTATATGCAACATCGGCAAGACTTGTACAAAAGGTGGTTGCCGGAACGGGTTCCGGCAACCGCGCCCTACGGGTAAAACTTACGAAGATGCTCAATGTTCCAGGAATTGCTCACCGGAATGCCATCTTCGGTCTCAAGGCGGACAGCGCCAGGCCTAGTGACTCGTTTCACCCGGTAAGGGCCTTCCCACTTCAAGGCCAACTTGTTGGAATTCTTGGCGGACTGAACGCAGCGAAGAACAAGGTCGCCTTCCTCGTGACTTCGGCACTAACTGCGGCTATGGTAGCGACGCTAAAGCTTTTGGTATCGAGCAGCTCAGACAAAGACGAAGACGATCCTCCTCAAGGAGCAAAGACGTCATCTTGTCGCAACTGCTCTTGCTCAAGCACATCATAAGCGAGCACTCGAGGTGATCCGTATCTGAAGTTCCGTGGGGAGAACTGCCTGCTCCATAGACTAGAGCGAAAGGTGTCCGGCGGTGGCTCGATTTGGCGTCGTCTGATCGACCAAAGAACCACCGGCAACTCCTCAATCGATTCTTTCCGCACTTGTGCAGCCTGTCGAAAGTTCTGGTCTTGAGCCCGCGCAGCACTTCAGCATTCGCCCTCTCCGCTTGATCGTTACTTCTCGGATGAGCAACAGAAGCGAAGCAGACCTTGGTGCCAAGATCTTGGACGTATTGCATGAAGGTGCGGCTCGTGAATTGCGTGCCGTCGTCGGTGATGATCCTGTTAGGGATTCCGAAACGGCAAACAATCGACCTAAAGAACTTGATTGCTGTTGTCTTTGTCACCTTCCTCACTGCTTCCACTTCCGGCCACTTTGTGAACTTGTCGATTACAGCGTACAAGTACTCAAAGCCCCGACAGCTTCGGGAAAGGGGCCGAGGATGTCGAGCCCTGCACCAAAAATGGCCAGGATAAAGGGATCGTCACGGAGAGCTTGAGCTGGTGATGTATCTGCTTGGAATGGAACCGCACGCTTCACACTTGGTTACTTGTGCAGTTGCATCTGGAGGGCTGTCGGCCAAAAGAAACCTTGCCAGAACGCTTTGTCGGCAAGTGCTCTGGCGCCAATGTGGTGACCACATATGCCTCCATGTATCTCTGCCAACAGCTTTTGTTCGTCTTCCCGGTGAATACACTTCAATTTCACACTGTTGAGTCTTCTTCTATATAGTGTGCTGTCGACAAACTGGTACATACTTGACTGCCGGGCTACTCTTTCCGCTTCTTCTTGCTCTTTGGGAAGTTCTCTCGTTCAAGGAAGCAGACAATCTGATGTGCCCATCTTTGGAGCTTGCGGCTCGACAACAAGGACTAAAGGCACATCCGCCGCTTTGCGGGAACATCTCGCTTCCACGGCCGAGAACACTGCGGCTCACCGGAGCTTGACGTTCCCAGCAAGCTTGCCGAGCAAAACTTGTCGGGAGCGTCGCTTCAATGGAACAAACCCTAGGGCTTGCCGGAGGCAGACTGCTCCACAAAGACCCTTGGTGTTGATCTTGAGGACCTTCTTGACGGCGACTTTCGGAAGCTCTGCCGGAATATAGTCACCAGAGATCAACTTCCTCTTCTTGCTCTGTCCGGTTGATGGCGTTATGACGGTTGAGTCAGCTTGAGCACAAAATCCCTGGTTCCATAGGTAACTTAAGTGCAGCACACTTGATGTGCCATCGGCAATGTCGTTCGAGCTCTTGGAACATGTTCCATTTGTAGGCCGTCAAAGTGCTCTTCTAGCTTTCTCACTTCATCAACATAAGCTTCCATCAATGGACTACGATAACTCTTGTTCACTTGGAGGATGACAAGTCGTGAGTCACCCACGACAATGAGCTTCTTGATCCCAAGGTTCATCTGCGATCCTCGAGACCGGTAAGCAAACCTTCATACTCTGAAGTATTGTTTGTTGCTTGCTCCTTGGGAAAGTGCATCCGGACTACGATTTGAGGTGCTCTCCCGTGGGTGCAACAAGTAGCACGCCTGCACCGGCGCCTTTGCAATGAGAAGGCACCATCAAAGTACATCAGCCACTCTTTGCTTGCTTCCTTGACGGGATGCTCGTCTCTGGAATTTCTTCATCTTGTGTTGGCGTCCATTCTGCTATGAACTCCGCCAGTGCTCGCTTTGGATAGTTGAAGTGCTTTCAAACTTGAGGCCAAAGCTTGACAGCCCAAAGGCCCACTCGACAATCCCGCCTGCTTCGGATTTTGGCAAGATCCTCTTCAAATGAAAATGAGTGACGACTGTGATCTCATGTGCTTGGAAGTAATGGCGCAGCTTTTCTCGAGGCCATGAGAAGGCCGAAAGAAATTTCTGCACACGAGTACCTTGACCTAGCCCCCCGCAGAAGGAACCGACAAAGTAAATGGCCTGCACCATTCTTTTCTCGTGATCTTTTCATGTGTCTCACAGATCCATCCTTGTCGGGACCAGAGCTTGCCGGTGAAGCCTCGCTTGTCGCCGGATGCATCCGCCATGGTTGCTAGCTCATCATCCGCCTCCCTCTCCGCTACTAACGCAGCACTAACCACTTGATTGGTCGCCGCTATATATAGCAGCAACTTCTCTTGTGGCTTAGGTGCGACAAGTGTTGGAGTGGAGGACAGGTATCTCTTTAAGTCCTGCAGCGCAGCCTCCGCTTCGGGAGTCCATTTCATTGGACCTGCCTTTTTCAAAATTTTGAAAAATGGTAGGGCATGCTCAGCAGACCTAGAGATAAACCTGCTGAGGGCAGCTACGCAACTGGCAAGCCTTCGTACATCCTTGACGTGCTTTGGTGCTTCAATCTGCTCAATGGCATTGATCTTGTCGGGATTGGCTTCAATTCCCCGCCGAGAGACGAAGAACTCCGAGAAGCTTGCGGAAGGGACTCGAAACACACACTTCTCGTGGTTGAGCTTGAGGTTGATCTTGCGCAGATTTGCAAAGGTTTCGTCTAAATCTTGAATCAGAGTCGCCTTGTCCTTGCTTTTGACCACTATGTCATCCATGTAGGCTTCCACATTTCTGTGCATTTGTGGCTCAAAAGCGCATTGGACCACCCTTACAAATGTTGAGCCAGCATTCATTAACCCGAAAGGCATCCGTACGAAACAGTATATGCCACACGGGGTGATGAATGCGGTCTTCTCCTCATCCTCTTCTGCCATGAAGATCTGATGATATCCTGAGTATGCATCAAGAAATGAAAGCAAATCACATCCGGCCGTGGAGTCAACACTGTCGGCGCGCCGCAAGGGAAATGGATCTTTGGGACAAGCTTTATTAACATCGGTAAAGTCGATACAAAGCCTCCATTTCCCGTTTGCCTTCTTGCGCGACTACATGATTGGCCAACCACGAGGGATGGAGCACTCCTCGACAAGGCCTCGCTGCTTCCAATTTCTTGATTTCTTCTGCGATGAATTCTTGGCGCCCACCGCCGCTTCGACTTTTCTCGCTTGACGGCCGCGATGAGGACAGAGCGGCAAGATGGTGCTCAATTACTTCCTGGGAACACCGGGATGTCGACGGTTGCCATGCAAACACGCCGACGTTCGCCGCAGGAAAGCAACGAGCCGCCTTTCCTATTTAGGGTCGAGAGTGGCAATCGATGGTGAAGGTACCACCGGTGCCGCCTCCTTGGCGGACACCTTGTTGGTCTCTGGTGGAGCTGCCATCGCCTTTCTTACACTTGCCGGTGGAGCTCGGTGGAAAGGCCTCGACGGTAGCGCAGCACTCAAGAGGTGCGCTTGCCGGAGTGGGCATTAGAGCTCTTGCCGGACTTGATCTTCTTCTTCGCCCGGGAGCTTCAGCGGCAAGTGGCTTTGCGATCTGCTGCGGCTCTTGCTTCCAGAGATCTTGTCGGCGCAGATAAGAGCATGCTTCTTGTCGCCAGGATGAGATGACACTTATCGGGCTGGCATCTTCAAAGATGTTGTATGCATAGTGAGAGGCTGCCTTGAATTTGGCGAGTGCTGGACGGCCAAGTATCCCATTGTAAGGCAATGGAAAGTCAAGAACGTCAAAAGTGACCCTCTTAGTCACGAAGTTCAACTTCACGCCAAATGTCACCGCAACGTGATCTTTCCTTTCGCTTGCTCCTTCCCGGATTGATTCCTTGGAATGTGCGGTCTCTTCGAGCTTCGCCATCGGGGATCCGGAGTTTCGGAGCACCACGGAGGAGATCAGGTTCAAGCCGGCCCGCATCAACTAGCATCTTAGTGACCTTGAGGTTGCGGATAGTTGGTGAAACCAACATCGGCAAGCACCCGACCGCAATTACGCGATCAGGGTGGTCCTCAATATCAAAGATGATTGGCGTGCTGGACCATTTCAGAGGCTTGTGTGACTCGACGGATGGTTGTGCCGCATTGACTTCCCGCATCCACTGCTTGAGCTGGCGTTGTGAAGTATGCAGAGAAGCACCACCGTCAACGCACAAGACCTCTATTGCTTTCTGGAACTCCTGCTCATCGGTCTCGTCATCATCCATATCTTCATCGTCGTCGTCATCTTCATCCTTGTCGCGGCCGCAGGGAGGTCTGTCTCCTTGCCGCTGTTTGGCCTTGCCGCGGCGCCCTCCCCGGCCAGGGCGTTTTTTGCTAGCTCCTCTAGCACCTTCCTGTGCTTTCTCCTTGTCGTGTCGCTCGTATTCAGCCTTCTGCTGCTCGACAAGCTGCTCGACCTTTTTGCAGCTCTGGAGGTCATGGCCCTTGGTGCGGTGGATCTTGCAAGATCGCTTGTTGGAGCCGCCCCGCTTGTCGGCGACCGCCATACCGGCAGTTGGTGCCGATGGCAACCTCCTTGCCGGAGCTACCAGCTTTGGCTTTCTTGGCGCCACCTTCCATTGCGGACCGCTCAACAACTAGCACATCTTTGCCTTTCTTCTTCTGTTGTTCCGCCGGTTTTTCCTTGCCGAGGCGGTCTCTTCACTATCAGATCCTCCCGCTTCAAGATTTTCTCCGGGAGTCTCCTCCTTCCTCAAAGACGCGTGCACACTTGTCGGCCAGTGGCATATAGCTCATCGACGTCTTCGATCTTGCACATCGCCATCTCCTCCGCATCCTGCGTTACGCGACGTTCGATGGAACGCTACCGATTACCTGTGGCGAGGTGGGCGTGCAGGATGTTGTGTTGCACACGGCTGAACCTCTGAATATACTTTCTGCGCAGGGCTCTCCTTCCTTCCGGGCGGCAGGATAAAGATCGCTCTCTTGGCCATGAGGCTTGTGGTCACCAGAAAGGCACCGACAAACTGATGGCATAGATCTGCCCAAGAGGATATGGAGTTGTCCGGCAAGTGCATGAGCCAGGATCTGACATTGGGCTTGAGCACCAACGGGAAGTAGTTGGCCAGGATCTTGTCGTCTCACCCCCCGGCAGGTTGCACCGCGATGGTGTAGATGCTGAGGAACTCCGACGGATGCGTCTTGCCGTCGTACTTCTCTGGTACGCGTCGGCTTGAAATTCTTCTTGCCGGGCCATCGGACTTGCCGCAGCTCACGAGTGAACGCAGGGCAACCTACCGCAGACGGCAAGTCGCTCGTTCCCCTAAGCGCATGCATGTCGACAGAGGGCCTGGCGCTGGGTCGGATTGACGCCGCTTCTCTTGGCGCTCGATGCGAAGTTCGAGCGTCTTCTTGCCGCTGTCGTGAAGAACTTGGCGTTGATCGCGACGAGCTCGTGGATCTGATGACGCGGTGGAGTCATTGTCGAGTTGGATCCGGCGAGTCGGGCGATCTTGGCCTTCGGGTGGAGAGTGCATGGTGGTTGCACCCCACCGGTTCGCCGCCATCGGCTCGTGCTTGGCAGTCTGCAGCGGCAGCGATGCACTCGGCCGTCATGAGCGCCGCCGCTGGCAAAGCCGATGAGACTACGAATGGTGGCCCTCCATTCATCGACCTTTGTCGGCTGTTGGAGGGTAATCCAGAGTAGTTGAGCTCGCCAAAGCTTCTCTTTGAGCGGTGGGCGGCGATGGCGAAACGGCGCGAGGAGCGGGATATGCTCAGACTTCTAACTATGTTAGGAGGAGCAGCATCCCGTCCAGGCGACCGTGCCTCGCTCGTGCCAGCATGTTGGCGTGCATGCTGGTCTTGAGCGTCCCGAGATCCTCCAGCTCGATCTTGGTCCAACGAGCGTATGGCGTTGTGAATACCATGACGCTGTCGGTCTCGCGCCTCCTGCGATGGGCGCGGTGCATGTACGAAAGCCGAGGTCTGCGCAGCCTTGTCCTTGGACTTGGCGGCACCGTGGACTCCCCCGTCGACGTCCATTCTTCCGCCGGCGTCTCCCCCACCACCCGTTTGCTCCGGTGGTGGTGGTGGGTTCGACGCGGACGGAACATCTTCAGCCGAAGCCTTCTTCTTCGGTGGCATGTCGATGAAGACGATGAAGATCTAGCTCGTGTGAACGCCGGATCAGGTTCACACAATCTCGACGCCTACCCGGCGCGCGCCAAAGATGTCGGGAGGCTGATCGACCCACGAACACCTATGGGACCGGCGGACCGAGCCCTTTTGGTTCGGCGGGGCGGAGGTCGACGGAGAGCAGATCGAGGCGAAGCACACGAAGCGGTTTACCAGCCGAGCTCTCCGGAGAGATAACACTCCTACTGCTGCATGTCTGAATGTATTGAGTTCTTGCTCGGGAGCGCTTGAGTGCTACAGTACACACAAGCTGCTAACGAGACCGAGCGTGAGTGTTCTCTGGCTTCGAACCTTTCGAACCCCTCTCTACGTTGCGCATGGGCCTCCTTTTATATGCTCAAGGGGTCTCCGACAGGTGGCAACGTAGGCAAGGGTAAAAATGGAAAAAGAATGCGGTTGGTACAGCTACTTGTATAGTGTATCATACCTAACCCTGACGGCAGGGGACAAAGGCATTAAATGCCCGCTTCACGCCGCCTCTAACAAAGGAAGTAAAGGGACGTCGTGGGCGCCACCGCTTGCCACGATGGCAATCTTGTCGCCGCCACACCGTGCTCCGCTGGCCGCACAGCCTCTTGCCACGCGCGCCTGGAAAGGTCCCAGGGCGACACGTTAGTGGATGTGCTGGAGCGCAGGAACAGAGCGGTAGTCTGCCGCGGCAAGCGCCTTGCCGCAGTTGTTGCCTTGTCGCGTCCGGAAGCTTGTCGCTCACCGGGCCTTCCCGGCAAGCTCCTCTTGCCGGGGCCTTGTCTCCTTGGCTTGAATACTTTGTTCTTGAATGGTTCCAAAGGAACCACGGAGGGCCTTGGCGGTCACCCGACAAGCCTTGCCGCGGAGTGCTGCAACTGCCCGTGCACAAGTTCGGGATACTAGGGTACCCCTACTCTAGTACACCGACATATCCGTAACCGAGATAGTCGTGCACCGTCGTGATCAGCGCGACTCTCATGTAGAAATGCTCGCCTTTGCTGGCATCGCATGTCTTGGCTGGTGTTTTCCATAACGTGTCTAACTCCTCTTGAAGTAGCCCCAGATACATAATAGTATTATTTCTTGGTTTTTTCGGCCCTTGAATCAGCATGCTCATGTGAATGTACTTTGACTTCATGCACAACCAGGGGGGAGGTTTTACATCCATACAAACACTGGCCATGTGCTATGGTTGGTGTTCTGGTTGCCAAACGGATTCATGCCATTGGTACACGCGTCGACCATGATGTTCCTTGCATCACATTCGAAATACCGATAGAAGCCGTTCAACGCTCTCCACTGGCTTCCATCATTAATTGGGCTTCTTCCTCTCCGCATGCCAGCGCATGAGCTTTGCTTCCTTGGGATCTACGAAATACCGATGGAGACGGGGAGTGATCGTTAAGTACCATACAAATTTCTGGGGAGATTTCTTCCTGGCCTTCTTGTATCAAGAAGCATTGCACACCGGACAGCTTGTTTTTTCCGTGTGCTCCTTTCGATAAATTATGCAATCGTTGATGCATGCATGGTATCTAACGTGCGGTAGATCAAGAGGGCACACGATCTTCTTGGCCTCATCCACACTAGTAGGACATAGATACCCCGCGGGAAGAACATCCTTTAGGTACTTGAGATCATCATCGAGGCTAGTGTCGGTCCATTTGTTTTTAGCCTTCATCAAGAGTTGGAGCGTGAAACTCAAGCGGGTCACCTTAGGATTGCAACCATCATACAATGGAGTGTTCGAGTCTACCACCAGTTGCTGCAGCTTAGCCTCCTCTCTAGAAGCAACTCTCTCAGTACTCGTCTTCTTGCGAAGCAGTGCTTGAACATGAGGGCCCCGCATGATTGAACTTAGTATCGAAGAACTCTGCGGTGTGGAGTCCACGTTCTCTCTGCCGCCATGTCCGGCCCCTTCTCCGCCGCCATGTCCGGCCCCTTCTCCGCCACCATGTCCAGCCTCTTCCCCGCCACCATTATCGATCATCTCTTCGTCTTGCCCCATGTCGTCATTGCCTACCCCGTCGGCGTCCTCAACATCATCATCCTCATCTTCAATTATCCACCGAGTATAGCCATCCATGAAACCAGTCATGAGCAGATGCGCTTCAACATGACCATCGTCATAGGGGTCGAGCCAAACTATTCCTTTGCATCTTCGACACGGACATAAAACATCTGTCAGGTTATTTTCTTTCATGTCCTGCACCGCCGACCGCAACCACCTATCCACCATCGTTCCACTGACCATCATGAATGCCTGCATGGTAATAAAAAACAAATTGATTATAAAAATGTGTGCATGCATCAAAGTCATACAAAAAATCGGCATGACTTTCCCTAAAAATAGGACATATAGATCTAGAGTTTGCCCGGAATTCACCGAAACGGAAATAAATCGACATTTCGGTGAAACATAGGCAACTCACAAGTACAATTCGGCATCAACTCATGCCACACACACAATTTCCATCATATCGCCCAATTATGTCATATCGCACACACATACACATATTTCCATTCTTGCAAAAGCATGAATTTTTAATCACCTATCTCTCGAGATCGAGCACACGCGGTGGAGATGGATGCATGTAGTAGGGAGATCAAAAGTGGACAAAGCTCTTCTTCACAAGGCTAGATCTAGTTAGGTATCTACCTAGCTAGCTAATTTGGGAGGAGACAACTTCAACTAGTGGAGGGGGAAGGAAAAAGAGAAAGGAGATGCATTAATGTAGGTGGTGTAGTTAGCTAGGAGTAATAAAGAGAGATAAAGGTAGGCATAAGAGGGAGAGTAATGGGGGGAGAAGTAGTGAGGAAGAACCAAAGTGAGGGAGAGAGGAGGTGGGAGGCAGGGGAAAGTGAGGAAGAGAGGATGAGGGAGGGGGAGGGGGAGGGAAAAGGTGGTATTATGCTGCGTCTTAGCAGTAGCGCAGGTGGTAAACAACGCTACTGCTAAGAACATAGCAGCAACGCGCTTCCGGCACACGCCCTACTGCTAAGTAGGGCCCACCATGTGGCTAGTTCAAAATTAGCAGTAGCGCCTACCAAAAAAAGCGTGCTAATACTATAACTTTATCAGTAGCGTGGTTAGCAAGAACTCACTACTGCTAAACCTATGGTGGCGGGTACTGTCGGTCAATTTTAGTGGCAGCGTGGTTCCATTGGGTCGCGCTACTGCTAACTGAGTAGCAGTAGCGCTTGTTTTGTTACCGCGCTACTGATAATTAGCAGTAGCACCTCTTTTTGTACCGTGACGCTACTAAGATTCCATGTATAAGGTTTTACCTAGTAGTGGTGAATCATGTCGGATTATGATGTATATCGCACACGCTATGCTTTATTAACCGTGTGCGCCATAATGACCTGCACACCGTAATTTCGCCCTAATATAATTGCTGCTATTTAAAATTACCTAATTTAAACTTGAAAGTAGGTTATAGCTTTATTCATATCCATCAGGTTCAAACAACCAATGCATTATTCGATTCACAGGTACATATGTTTAAGAATTACATAAGCACCAAATAAAGAATGATGAACCAGGGTTCTATACTTGTACTATTACAGATGGTAAAGAAAGAGGCGACAGACATTCCGGTTGCTGAACAAGGTGAAGCGGAATGGCCCTATTGTGCTCTCCTGGATGCAGAAGGCACGCATGACTCTAGTCCAATCCCTTGTGATGGTCGGCCGTCAATCATGTAGTTTGAGAGGTAATCTTGAGTAAACTGCTTTAGGATCCACTGCCAAGGAAAAAAGATTCAGACATTGTCATCTTACACAACTCATTACGGGCAGTAAAAAGAAGGCTACAGGGTTCTTACATACCATCCTGCAGTTCACTGTTATCTTGCATAAAGTGTAAACAAATAGTTCGATTGCCATCTTTTGACCCATTTTAATAACAATCTTTATCAGTTTCCTCACTTGATGCTGGTTCATGAATATCTCATTGCCCCATATCTTTGGCAATGACATATGTACCTAAAAGCACCATATTAGAAGCTAAACAACAATTGCAAAATGATGTAGTACAACACTCCCTCCATCCCACTATATAAGATTTTATTACATTTATATCTAGACATCATCAGAACATTAAGGTAACACTCTTCCTTGTTGCTATGTAGCCTGGGATTGCATATTTAATCATTCAGTACAATGCATGTTGCTATGTAGCCTCAGATATATTAAATATGACCCTAGTTAACCTACTGATAAATGGATTACATATATATTCAGTGAAATGTCTGGTTCGACGATTAATCCCTTATCAGCCCCCAAGCTATATGGTACCAGCTACTGATATCCTGAATAGTGAGTACATATAAGCAATGCGATGAAACTAACCTTCATGGAAAATAACACTGTTCTGAATATTGT
Source organism: Aegilops bicornis (assembly GCA_021605145.1). Taxonomy (NCBI): domain Eukaryota; kingdom Viridiplantae; phylum Streptophyta; class Magnoliopsida; order Poales; family Poaceae; genus Aegilops; species Aegilops bicornis. The sequence goes on along the minus strand of CM038671.1, from coordinate 417,000,783 downwards.
CTTGTATGAGTGCATATAAAGGCATGTTAAGCACAACAGGCTAAACATCAACCAAATATATCCATGGTAGACAACATAATCTACAAATGATAGCTTTAGTGTGCAGGCTTAAGCACGCTAGTTAAGCAAAACAAGAAGTGGAAAGGTGTGTTAACTATATCAGGCATAACATTTAAAAACAAGCAAATAGACGTTCAAACTGGTATTGTACAGGTCTAAAGTACACTAGTTATTGTAAGAAAAACAAAAAGGCATGTTAACTGCAATATCCTTAACAGCAACCAAATATCGTAATTCATAGTGGTATTCTTGAAACTATTATTGATGAAATTGAACTGCATGACAAATAGTTGCACATATAGAGCATCACATTGTGAAGAACTAAAATAAACAAGGCATAAGGCCATCTCTGGCCGATCCTTTAAAAGTTAAAGGACTAAAACCCTTAGTGGATATTTTTTTTGCCGTTTCTAGTCGATCCCCTAAACTTAACGTTGTAAACTTCAATTTGATCAAGTTCAAAGCAGGTTCAACCGAAAGTAGCATGCATTCAAACATAAACATAGATAGTTTTGCATAACCAAATGATATGTCTCCAACGTATCTATATTTTTTTATTGTTCCATGTTGTTATATTATCATTCTTGGATGTTTTATAATCATTTTATACTCATTTTATATCATTTTTTGGTACTAAACTATTGACATAGTGCCAAGTGCCAGTTGCTGCTTTTTGCATGTTTTTTACATCGTAGGAAATCAATACCAAACAGAGTCCAAACGCAGCGAAACTTTCTGTGGATTTTTTATGGACCAGAAGACATCCAGTGGGCCGAAGAAGTACCTGGTGAGGGAGTCCTGGACTAAGGGGTCCTCGGGCGTCCGGCCTGTTGGACATGGGCCGGGCTGGTAGGCTGTTAAGATACAAGATCGAAGACTCTCACTCGTGTCCGGATGGGACTCTCTTTGGCGTGGATGGCAAGCCTGTCGTTCGGATATGAAGATTCCTTTCTCTGTAACTGACTTTGTACAACCCTAGTCCCCTCCGGTGTCCATATAAACCGGAGGGTTTAGTACATAGGGACAATCATAATCAGACAGGCTAGACTTCTAGGGTTTTAGCCATTATGATCTCGTGGTAGATCAACTCTTGTAACACTCATATTCATCAAGATCAATCAAGCAGGAAGTAGGTATTACCTCCATAGAGAGGGCCCAAACCTGGGTAAACATCGTGTCCCCTGTCTCCTGTTACCATCGACCTTAGGCACACAGTTCGGGACCCTCTACCCGAGATCCGCCGGTTTTGACACTGACATTGGTGCTTTCATTGAGAGTTCACTGCGTCGTCTTCAAGAGGTTCGATGGCTCCGTCAATCATATACAACAACGCTGTCCAGGGGGAAGTTTTTCTCCCTGGCTAGATCTTCGTATTCGGCGGCTTCGTACTGTGGGCCAACTCGCTTGGCCATCTAGAGAAAATCGACAGCTACGCCCCAGGTCACCGGATTAGTTTTGGAAACCAGGACTATGTCGCTAGCATCCGGGGAGATTTGATCTTCCAAGGATTCGCGACTCCAATTCCCACTCTGGCCTTAGATCCGGAATACATCGCCATGTCCGAAGACGGACTTCACGAGCCCGCCGGACTGTCTGCGCCCACCAAACCCAATACGGGGGAGCCAGTAGAAGTGGCATCGCTGGCAACCATTACAAAGCCAAACCCTTCTCCGGGCACTGGCTCCGAACCCTCGGAATCGGCATTGTGTGAGTCCGGTCCGGGAGTATCCCTCCCGCCGTACTTCATGGATTTTCCTCTCTCCAAACAAACCTCGGCTTTAAGCGAGGCTCTGGACCTAATGCGATCCCTTGTCATTAGAGAGGAGAAACGTCCAAACTATGCCCAGCCCGGACTAGGGGCTGAGAGCAGGGAATTTTTTCTCCCACCCACCACCCACCTTATAGCCACTGTCAAGGATTTAACCGACATGCTCGATTACGACTCCGAAGACACCGACGACGATGCCGGAGAGGAGCGGGCCCAAGGCCCACCGCATACAAAATGTTGGGCGGCCACCTCCACGTACGATATATATATATGGTGGATACATCCAAAGACGATGGCGAGGACGACGGCAGGGATCCGTTTAAGGACAATTACGTTGATAAACCACCGAAGCGGCGGCATCAGCGGCGCCGTTCAAAATCACGCCGTAACAAAGAAAGCAATACCGGCACCGGCAAAAGTAGTACTCCGGAGAATGCCGAAGAGTAAACGCCCTCATCGAACCAGCTTCCGAACAGGAAGGCAGGGAGAAAGGGCAGAGTAACCCCGACGAGTCAGCTGGGAACGACAACTCAGTGGACAGCAGCTATATGCCACCCTCCGAAGACGAAATAAGTCTCGGCAACGAAAACTTCATCGTGCTAGAAGAACCCCTCGAGCAAGAACACTTTAAGCAACAGCGAGGAGCCTGAAAAGGAAGCAGCAACGGCTTCAAGCCGAACAGGATACACTCGACGACAGATGGATTTAGGTCCTAGCAGCCGAGCAATATGGCCTCGAGTGCCCGACCAAAAGTTATCCGGAGCGCAAATTGTTACCTCAATTGGACGACGAGGCGCTGGAGCCTGTACCGTCGGCGCGTAATTTGGCGGATCGACCACCACGTGGTCGGGACAATGCGGCTACTCAAGCCGAACACCGGCCCGCACTACCCCACCGTAAATGCAGAGATAAAACAGATCGGGGACATACATACAACCTACGACAAGACCTGGACGGTAGAGCAGGTCAGACCAGATCGATCTACGGATCGCGCGGGCGTGCGCTGACGCGCGACGATGGCCATCTAGCCGGACGCGACAAAAATAACCACGCCCGAGCCGAACACCGCAGACGAACTCCATCCGAGCCACGTCGCGACTTGGCCCGATATAGAGGCGCCGCACACCCCCTTTGCTTCACCGATGAAGTAATGGAACACGAACCCAAAAGGGTTTAAACCCATGAATATCGAATCATACGATGGAACAACAGAAACCGCGGTATGGATTGAGGATTTCCTTCTCCATATCCACATGGCCCGCGGTGATGATCTCCACGCCATCAAATACCTCCCTCTAAAACTAAAGGGACCAGTGTGGCACTGGCTAAATAGCCTTCCAGAAAACTCCATTGGCAGCTGGGAGGACTTGGAAGACGCCTTCCGCGATAACTTCCAAGGTACATATGTCCGGCCACCAGATGTCGATGACTTAAGTCACATCATCCAGCAGCCTGGGGAGTCAGCCAGGAAGCTCTGGACTAGGTTCTCAATTAAAAAGAACCAAATTGTCGATTGTCTAGACGCCGAAGCCCTAGCGGCTTTCAAACATAGGGTCCGGGATGAGTGGCTCGCCCGCCACCTTGGTCAAGAAAAACCAAAAACCATGGCAGCCCTTACCGCTCTGATGACCTGCTTTTGCGTGGGAGAAGACAGCTGGCTCGCTTGTAGAAGCAACAGCGAAAGTGATCCGGGCACTTCCGAAGTCCGAGACGGCAATGGCAAGCCACGACGCAATAAACATAAGCGTCATAATAATAATGAAGAAACGCAAGACATGGCGGTCAATGCCGGATTCAGCGGCTGCAAAACCGGTCAAAGGAAAAAGCCATTCAAGGCAAACAGAGACGGACCATCCAATTTAGACAAGATACTAGATCGGCCCTGCCAGATTCATGGCACCCCCAATAAAACAACCAATCATACCAATAGAAGCTGTTTGGTCTTCAAACAAGCCGGCAAGCTTAATGCCGAACACAAGGGGAAGGGGCCGCCCAGTGACAGCGATGACGAAGAGATTCGCGAACCAAACACCGGGGGTCAGAAGCAATTTCCCCCTGAAGTAAAAACAGTAAACATGGTATACGTGACGCACACCCCTATAGGGAAGCGCAAGCATGCACTAGACGCCTACGCCATAGAGCCAGTCCCCCCAAAATTTAATCAATGGGTGGCCTGTCCGGTCACTTTTGATAGCAAGGACCACCCAGTCAGTATCCGTCACACAGGTTCAGCAACTCTGGTCCTTGATCCGATTATCGATGGGTTCCATCTCACGAAAGTCCATATGGACGGCAGCAGTAGCCTTAATCTAATCTATCAAGACACTGTCCGCAAAATGGGCATCGATCCTTCAAGAATCAAGCCCACCATAACTACCCTCAAGGGAGCAGTACCCGGCGCAGAAGCTCACTGCACGGGCTCCATCGCATTAGAAGTCGTTTTCGGTTCGCCGAACAACTTTCACAGCGAAGGCTTAACCTTCGATATTGTCCCATTTTGCAGTAGCTACCATGCACTTCTGGGGCGTAACGCTTTTGCTCATTTTTGCTGTCCCACAATATGCCCACACAAAACTTAAGACGCTCGGTCCACGCGGCGTCATAACGATAAACGGAAATACAGAACGCTCCCTCTATATAGAGGATCATACTACGTCTGCTACAACCGAAGCACAAAGCGGCCTCATCAAGCCGCGTATCTCATCGTCCATTAAGCCGCCGGTCTCTATTAAACAGGACTGATCAATCTCAGAGCTGGAGTAGCAGTTTGGCCTCCGTCGTTTGCCTCATATACCTGCGAAGTTTGTACCGCGCATACATAATTATGCACTTAAAATACCCTGGTCATCGGCGGAGGCACAATATGGACAGACCTACAAGCACTCCCATAGCCTCGTTTTCTTTTCTAACTACTTTTTTTCTTTTACCACAGGTGGCTCAAAGGCTGGTCATCTCCCGGACTCTTTCGGAGTTCGGCTTCATACACTTACCCAAAGGCTATTCCTGTTAAGGAGTCCTTTCACCGAGGCAAGGCGGCGCAGACGTGCGATAGGAGGTCCAAATAATTTTTTTTAGACCGCACTCTCTACTTCGAGTTTGTAAAGCGCCTTTTTCCTCAGCCTTCGACCCCTGGCATGTCAAATAGCCTGGGTGGTGGCGTTATTATTTGTAAAATAGTGATCGACATATCAATCAGGCTCCAGTGTACATAATCCATATTCAATATTCACTTTTTCTAAAGAACTGAATGTTGCTTCTTCGGTTGTTTCACACATGCACCTCGGCATAAATTGCCATGGGCTTGATATGGGAACAAATGAATTGCCGACAAGTCCGAACAGCTTCATTGCACACTTCGGCGTCACGAGTTTGGCCTTATATGCATCAACTCCGAATCATGTCTTTGGTCAATAGTTGGGTTGCCCGGCTCCTGTGCTTACTACCTTACGTTCCGCTCTATCGGCTAGGGTAGTAAAGGGAGAACTACTGCGATTGTGTTTCCGGTTCATCTGGTCAAGCACCTCAGTAGAGAAAGCCGAAAAATGACTGTCATGATGCGGCGAGAGCTGGTCAACCACTCGATGACTTATCAGAATCTTTCGCGATTCTTTCCGTGTTACATGAAGGACCATTCTTGCGGTCACCTATGTAACGCACCGTATTGGGATAACCGCGTACATACCAGGGGCTATATCGTAGACCCACCATCAAACTCCTATGGCTAAGTGAAAGTGTTAAAGCCCTATAGTCTGATTGCCTGGTTCGCCTCATTGACACCTCCTTCACGGACCAAGACGTTGGGTCAAGAGTGATCAAGCGCTTTTCCGAACACCCATGTATTTTATGCGAGGGGGCCGAAGCAGATGACTGGAATACTTTCAGATTATACAAAAACGGCCGCATAGGAGGAACCAAAACTTTTTGGCAAAAAGTATAAACACATAGCCTTAATATATCGTAATATTCTTTTTACAATTTCGGTGCATTCACTCGAAAATCATATCCTTTGAGCATTGACCCTCTATCAAGCGGGCGCCCTCTAGGACATCTTCAAAATAATGCTCCGGCGTGTGTTTGTCCTTGCCCACGGGTGGACTCTTCGCTGCAATATCGATGGCCTTCATCTTCGCCCAATACGTCTTGACACGGGCAAAGGCCATCTGTGCACCTTCAATGCACGCTGATCGCTTCATGGTGTCGATACGTGGCACCACATCCACAAGTCACTGCACCAAACCAAAATAACTATTCGGACTGGCTCAGTCGGCCACAGCCGGACCATGACGTCCTTCATGGCAGATCCGGATATCTTGTGGAGTTCGGCCCACTGGGCCATCTGTTCGTTCAGCAACAGCGGGCACTTTGACATGTTGAATTGCGACCAGAAAAGCTTCTCCGTTGTATAACCTTCTTGCGCTTGGTAAAACTGCGCCGCCTCGGCGACACTCTTCGGCAAGTCCAAGAATGCATCTGGAGTGCTCCACATTTGATTAAGCAGCGCATACTTTGGATCGCCGAATTTAGTCTGTAATAGAAAGGGCTTACCAGCCACTATCTCCCCGGCTTGCCGGATCTCCTCCCGAGCCGCTCTAGACTTGGATCGTGCCTCTCTCGCCTTTTGTAAGGCCTTTTCGAGTTCGGCTACTTTGGCCTTGTTCTCCTCCTCGAGTGCTTGGCATTTGCCAGTGGCATCCTTTAGATCTCGCTCTATGGAAGATATTTTCTCCTCGCACTGGCACCGACCAACCTGTTCGGCCTCTAACTCCTCAGCTGCCTTCTTGGCAGCCACATTACTCATCCTGACTTGCTCCTTGGCTCGGGCAAGCTCCGCCCGAAGGGTCTCAACCGCGGCAGCACTATCTGCAATTGTGCATGTCTCAGTATATAATCCTCAGCCTAGTGTCATATTATTATACATACATATACTGTTCGCCACAGCACATACCTTGTGCCTCGTCGAGCCGCCTGTTGATAAGCGTGATGTCATCATCCGCCACGTCAAGTTTCTGCTTCATACCTGCAACCTCTGTAGTGTGGGCAGTCGCCATGGATGTAACAGCCTGTGTTCCAATTAGTTAGATTATTTCCTAGGTATATCTTTTTCGATCCTCTGATTTCCTCCCTTTGGACGCCAACCAGAGTCTCAGGGGCTACTATCTATACACAGGTGCATTTTGCGCATAGAGCACAATTCAAAATATTACATTATGTACCTCTAAGCCTCTTAGCAGGCTCGTGAAAGCTTCATTCAATCCGCTTTTCGCGTACAGAATCTATCAATCACCTTACCCGTCAAGGCACGATGTTCCTCTGAGACGGACGCATGTCGCAACATGTCCATCAATGTATCCAGCGCATCCGGATTCCTGGAAGCGCCTGCAGGGGTACGGACTCCCTTTGAAGGGATATGTTTACTCGACCCTAGAGTCATTTTCAGCTGTAAACCGAATAGCCCTGGGCCTTCATTGTTGGTCCCCGAAGGGACCGCACACCCCGGACCCTGGGCGACCGAAGTATCACCTTCGGGAGTTGTCTTCATTGTCCCCTGCCCCACTTGTTGATTGAGAGAATTCCTCCGGGACGACACTTCAAAGTCGTCCGCTCTATCGGGCAAGTGGAGGCGTTTCGCTTTCCATCATCTCCGGAAGCAGATCCCCCGAGGAGGAGGACTGTTGAGGAAGACTGTGCGCCGGACTTCAAATGTATATTAGATGTTACCCTTGGAACATGAAAGGAACAGGATATGTTTAAAATGTCCTTGTTCACTTAAGATTCGGCCAAAGGCTTGTCCTTATGGAGGAACTGTGCAGCAACGTCATCTTCCGAGCCCGAACCGCCTGACAGAGGCCTTTTCCTTCGCTTGGGAGCCTCTACCTCCCGACCTTCGGGGCGATCCTTTTCATACCATGGGGAGAAAGGATGCCAGCTTCTTCTTCTCTTTTGTCCTTGGAAGGGGGAGCCCTAATGTCCCCAGACACAGTACCCGGTGTACCTTCCGAATGGACGCCACTTTTGGCCTTCCCGCTCTCCTCCTTGTCCTCTTTCACCGGCACCTGGTATGGTGCCGGGGCCAGCATCCTTGTTAGCATGGGATCAGCTGAGTCTTCGGGAAGAGGGGTCGTACACCTAATTCGCTCTGCCTTCTTTATCCAGCCCTGGAAGGAGATGGTTTTCTCAGCATTTTATTATGGATATTTGACTAAGCTGTGTTCAGGAGTAGAGTGCTTATCGGGGTATCCGGATGGTTGCAGTCAAGGTCGACGTCCTCAGAGGTGTCCGGCCACTGTTTTCGAGTCCCGAAAAATAACTTCCACATTCCTTTGTGCGTCGTGCCGAAGAAGTGCTGAAGGGTTCGTGGTCCTTCCGGTTTGAACTCCCACATGCGGAGGGGCCGTCGTTGGCACGGTAGGACCCGACGGACTAGCATTACTTGGATTACGTTGATAAGATCGGTGTCCTTCTCAAGGAGACTTCGGATGCGGCTCTGTAGTGTCTGCACTTCGTCAATTGATCCCCAGTCCAACCCCTTATTGATCCATGAAGCGAGCTGTACTGGAGGGCCAGATCGGAACGTAGTTGTAGCTGCCCACTTGGTGCCACGGGGTTCAGTGATGTAAAACCACTCCCGCTGCCATAAGTTGGAGGATTCCGTGAAAGAGCCTTTTGGCCAAGGAGTGTTGGTAAGCTTGCTCACTGTGGCACCTCCACACTTTGCTTGCTTCCCCTCGGTCACTTTCGGCTTCACATTAAAGGTCTTGAGCCATAAGCCGAAGTGTGGCAGAATACAGAGAAAGGCCTCGCACATGACGATGAACGTCGAGACGTGAAGAAAAGAGACCGGGGCTAGATCGTAAAAATCTATTCCGTAGTAGAACATGAGCCCACGGACAAAGGGGTGGAGAGCGAACCCTAGCCCCCGGAGGAAGTGAGAGATGAATACAACCCTCTCGCCAGATCTGGGGGTAAGAATAACCTGCCCTTTAGTAGGGAGCCTGTGGGGGATTTCCGCGTCAGGTATCTTGCCGCTCGGAGCTTCTCAATATCCTCCTCTATGACATAAGAGGCCACCCACCAGCCTTGAGGGCTGGATCCAGACATGTCGAGAGGCTCGTAGCAATTAAAACCTAGGTACTGGAACTCGAGGTTGGAAGGGTTGAGGAAGAGGCAGGCGTAGATGAGAAGGACGGGTCTGTGCCCCTTTATAAAGGCGGTGAATATCAAACGCCTCCTCACAGGCCTTAAAACTTGCCTATTCCCAAGGAATTATGCCAACGGGATGGTTGGATTACCCATGCCCGTATTGATGAAAATCCCGCAATAAGGGGACACGATCTCTGGTTCGAAATAATGACCGGGTGGTGACGTGGCATCACGCTACCAAAAGTTGTCAGTAGATTGGACTCGTGAAATATTATACTCTCTGCGGTTGTGTGTGGTACTTGTTTTGTAGAGTCGGACACGTTCTTTGTGTTCCAAGGCTGCTTTGGAGTATTCGGAGGAGGAACCCGCCTTGCAATGCCTAAGACAATCTGCGCGTCGGACATATCGACATTGAAGCCTGGTTTAGGTGCTACTGAGGGAGTCCTGGACTAAGGGGTCCTCGGGCGTCCGGCCTGTTGGACATGGGCCGGACTGGTGGGCTGTGAAGATACAAGACCGAAGACACTCACCCGTGTCCGGATGGGACTCTCCTTGGCGTGGATGGCAAGCCTGGCGTTCGGATATGAAGATTCCTTTCTCTATAACCGACTTTGTACAACCCTGGTCCCCTCCGGTGTCTATATAAACCAAAGGGTTTAGTACATAGGGTCAATCATAATCAGACAGGCTAGACTTGTAGGTTTTAGCCATTACAATCTCGTGGTAGATCAACTCTTGTAACACTCATATTCATCAAGATCAATCAAACAGAAAGTAGGGTATTACCTGCATAGAGAGGGCCCGAACCTGGGTAAACATCGTGTCCCCTGTCTCCTCTTACCATCGACCTTAGGCATGCAGGTTCGGGACCCCCTACCCGAGATCTCGCGGTTTGACACCGACACACAGGGGGTGCTTGAGGAGCACAGCCTCACCGAGGCGCTGGAGGCTCAGTAGTGCCACAGTGGGTTGTGCCCACCTCGGCTGCCTCCCGAACCGCCTCTTTACTCTATAAATACCCCAATATTCTAGAAATCCTAGGGGAGTCGACAAAAATCAATTCCAGCCGCCGCAAGTTCCAGAACCACCAGATCCAATCTAGACACCATCACAGAGGGGTTCATCATGTCCATTGGGCACGATGTGATGTGCATGAACACCAACATTTGACTCAAGTTATTGTATATAACAACCCTCATTAGTTCGCTTGTTTCTCAAAATTAAGGTGGCACATTGCAAAGAGAAGTGCACAGTGCAGTAATGGTGAAGCTGAAGGCAATGGTGCTTTGAAATCGTGGTGGAGAGAAGGGGAGAGAGATGTGAATAGCTGTGTTAAAAAAGGAAGAAAGGTGCGTAAAGCTTTCCAAAGTGGAGAGCCAGACTTGTTCTTGAACCACGCAATGCCAATATTCCATGTTTGACAGGATTCATCTGACATAAATAGCTCAATGAGTTTGTTGTCATATGAGAACTTGGTTACACAAGGTGACTCATCCTTGTGAATTTGAAATCTATACTTTTATAATGCTATGATAACATTATTTCTAACCATCCGATCAAGTCATCTAATGGCTAACCAAACGTTTCTCAGTTGGCTAGAGGTGCAAGTGCGTGCCGAGACCACCCAGGTTCGAGGCTAGGACTCTGCAGGGTGAGCTCACACTAGTTTCTCAACAAGGGAAGCTCGGTGCACGTAGCTCCTGCTTGCGCAGGGTCTGGGAAAGGGTCCAACCACTTTGGGTCTTCTGTACACAACCTTTCCCTACATTTCTGCAAGAGGCTGTTTCCAGGACTCGAACCCGTGACCTCATGGTCACAAGGCAACAGCTTTACCGCTGCGCCAAGACTGCCTCTGCAGGCTCCGCAGGGTGAGCTCACACTAGTTTCTTCTAACTAAAAATTCCAAAGGTGCTAGTGTCCATTGGTAGAATTTTTTAATCCATCTAATGGTTTATATTTAGATCTTGCCTTTTAACATAGCATGCTTGTCTCATGTAATCACGTTCTACCATACAACGGCTCTGATTTATTGTTGACATGCCCCATTCGAAACAAATAATTAGTCACGAGTCATGAAAAAAATCATAGTGCCCCATCATACATATGATGTTTTGGACATAGGCATGTTGTCCAACAAGTATTCCTCTTCCTTACCAATTATCCAGTGCACTTAACTGTGTTGTGCACATTCATGAATGATTCAAGTGCTCAAGGACATATACAGGTGGGTCAACTATGCGGTATTTAGGTGGATCACAGAAACAGAAGTGCAAAAATTACCCTCTTGGGCACTTGGTCTAACCTACCAAGTTTAGATTGTGTTTTAAAGAAGATATATGGGACTATGTGATTAGATAACAATGTTCTAGCCACAAGCCAAAGCATCTGCACAAACCAAACATTTGTGACACCATCTTTAAGAAAGAAAATCTATGCAGATTTAAAAAAAATGAGTAGACTTCAGCTGTTAGCTGCACCTTTTGACACTAATGATCTATAATGACATAACAAGGAGGATGATATTAGCATGAAAGGCTATCTAGTTCTCTGACTAAATCCATTATGCAGTGACTTTTATTAGACAGGAAGCCTAATGTGGCAGACATGTAGGTGCCATGTTGCTTAGAACCACATTGAAATGGTCAAAACCGCTTTAGAATAGTCAACCAGGGGTATTTTACCTGGTTTTGAAAGTTGATGATTATATTTGTCCGGTTTTATTGTTCAGGTGGGTAATGTGTAGTCAGGAAATAGTTTGAGGTGTGAGAAATACATGTTTTCCTTTGTCAAATTTGATTTGGATACTTCAATGCTACAACTATAAAATGTTGGCAGCATGTACGCTGAGTGATGCAAAAATTATCTGTTACCATATTTGGCAATGTGAATTCACATACAGTCCTACTACTTAACAATGAAAAGATGGAAGTAAACAAGGGGTACACACATACTTTGTAAAAGCTCAGCATCATCTTCTGTTCACTTTCTGAGCATTCCCTCTCTAAAGACTCAGACACGTGTTTCTCAACACAGTCTGAAGATGTATGTTCCACAGAAGAGGAATCTGGATGTTGAAGATAACTTTCGGTGTCAAAATCAGCTCCTGTAGAAACCATTTGAGCAGAAGGTAAATCACTATGACTATGAGTTTCATTAGAATCACTAGGCAGGTATGCATATCTACTTCTTTTAGCCCGATAGGTGGCAGGTGGTGGATTTTTATCTCCCCCAATTAAGATAGCCCCGTAATCATCACTGTGCGGCGAGTGCTGCGTCAAGTTTGCACTGCTCTGCAAGACTTGAACAAGTGGTCGGTGTCTGTTACATTTCTCAATAGATTTATCGAAATCACTTCCATCCGATCTATTCTTTTTCACAATTGTACAATTCTCCTTGCTCTCTAAACTTGCTCCACTCTGAATATGTCTCACATGGGATAAGTCTCCAATGTGGTTACTAATAAGATTCTCTGAGGTGCCCTGCGACTCTGAAAATTTTATCTTCAAACCGGCATTGAGAAAATACTGCCAAGCTTCTTCTTTTGCAGGAAGAGCGGATACATCTTTTCTTTTCCTCTTTTTGCTCTTGTAGCGAGTACTTCCAAGGTCTTTGCGATGTTTCATGCAAGCTGCATTTCATGTCAGCTTTATCATATCCATACATCCTATTTAAGTAACCAAAGGATGAAAAAAGCTTATTTAACGTTGTCAATCTAAGAGGGCGTACCAGAAAAGTAGGCAGGTCTGAAACCTTGAGTCTGATGCAGTTTCCTCTCTAACTCAAGGGCATGAACAATGGCATCTTCTCTCCGTGCATATTTCTCTCTTTTCTTTGAAAGAGTCCCTTGAGTAGCCTCTGCCCTCTCAATGCAGGCATAGAACTCCCCACGCCTAAATGCTTTAACGCGCTTTGATTTCTCAAGGTTGTACCAGTCATTGTGAAAAAATAAGAGGATGAAAAGTTTATACAAAATGAAGAATTTGTCATAACTCAGAAACTTTGAAGATTTGGAAAGATAAATTTACACTAGTTGAGTACATGGGGAAAGAACATATGATATTAACAACTATTAATTCCTGAAGAAAACAGTCCCAGCGAAATACTCCCTCCATTCCAAATTACTCGTCGTGGTTTTAGTTCAAATTACTCGTCGTGGTTTTAGTTCAAATTTGAACTAAAACCATGACGAGTAATTTGGAACGGAGGGAGTAGAACAGGAAACTGAGCTCAAACTGTAATAAATATGTGGCTGCTATTCAGAATACGGATTAGCAAAATAACTAGTTTGCGACTTTTCAAGAAATATGCTTAATAGTCACTGGCAAAATATTAAACATTACTATTTCACTTGAGCAGAAGATTAGTAGGTTTCCCTCCCGCCTGTTTGGTTTCTACAAAACTACTGTTTTCTATGAGATACACAAACAAATAAAATCAATTGATTGTTTCCTACAAAATTAACAAACCAAACACAGAAACAATATACGAACCGTACAATACGTAATCAAATATGATTCAAGTGCTTCACAAATAAGGGGTGAAACAAATTGGCATCAACTCTTTTTTATTCATTCAGCCTTCGTAAAACAAATAATTTTCACTAAATACCTAGCTACAGGATTGAAAGCACAAGTGCTCCCTAGGTAGTTTTGGTAATTAATGTCAACATATCTCTTGTTGGACTAACACTTTTACCTAGTATGTTTCAGATAAGTTCAACAATGAGGTGGCATGGACTAGAGGATGTGGAACCCCTTCAAGATGCTAAGGACAAAGGATTGCCTCAAGCTCCAAACTCAAGACTCTACATTTTCTATTTTAGTGATCCAAGATCACATTGAGTCTATAGGAAAAACCAATACTATCAAGGAGGGATGAGGTGTTGCTTAATGAGGCTCTTGCTCAAAATGCCTAGTAATATGCTCCAAAGCCCTCAACTACTTTCTCACATCCACATATGACCTAAACCAAATGTCAAACTCGGCCCCACCGATTCTTTCTATCCGGCGCCACCGAGTTCAGATGTCATAGCCATTGCCACAAACCCTAGGAAAACCGGTCTGACCTATAGGGATCTCGGTCCCACCAAGATGGTATTGCAATCTCTCTGTATGGATCCATTACCAAAATCGGTCTCGCCGAGTTTGCATAATCGGTCCTACCGAGATTGCAATGTAAACTCTCTGTTTCCTTTACGTAACATTTCGGTCTCACCAGATGAGCGAATCGGTCCCACCGAGTTTACCTGACAAACTCTCTGGTTAGCTTATTACCAAAATCAGTCTCACCGAGTTTGTGTAATCGGTCTCACCGAGATTACGTTATGCCCTAACCCTAACCATATCGGTCCTACCGAGTTGCATGTCGGTCCCATCGAAAATCCTAACGGTCACTAGATTTGTTGAATCGGTCGGACCGAGTTTATCAATTCGGTCCCACCGAGTTTGGCAAATTGTGTGTAACGGTTAGATTTTGTGTGGAGGCTATAAATACCCATCCACCTCCTCTTCATTCGTGGAGAGAGCCATCAGAACGAACCTACACTTCCAACTTGCATTTTCTGAGAGAGAACCACCTATACTTGTGTTGAGGCCAAGATATTCCATTCCTACCATATGAATCTTGATCTCTAGCCTTCCCCAAGTTGCTTTCCACTCAAATCTTCATTCCACCAAATCCATATCCCGTGAGAGAGAGTTGAGTGTTGGGGAGACTATCATTTGAAGCACAAGAGCAACGAGTTCATCATCAACACACCATTTGTTACTTCTTGGAGAGTGGTGTCTCCTAGATTGGCTAGGTGTCACTTGGGAGCCTCCAACAAGATTGTGGAGCTGAACCAAGGAGTTTGTAAGAGCAAGGAGATCGCCTACTTCGTGAAGATCTACCGCTAGTGAGGCAAGTCCTTCATGGGAGACGGCCATGGTGGGATAGACAAGGTTGCTTCTTCATGGACCCTTCATGGGTGGAGCCCTCCGTGGACTCACAAGAACTGTTACCCTTCGTGGGTTGAAGTCTCCATCAACTTGGATGTACGATAGCACCACCTATCGGAACCACGACAAAAGCATCCATGTCTCCAATTGCGTTTGAATCCTCCAAACCCTTCCCTTTACATTCTTGCAAGTTGCATGCTTTACTTTCCACTGCTCGTATACTCTTTGCATGCTTGCTTGATATGTATTGTGTTTTTATAACTTGTGCCAAAACTCCACTTCAACTTAGAGAAATTAAAAACTGCAACTTTTGGTACGTAGTGTCTAATCACCCCCCCCCCCCCTCTAGACTCCTCTTCTCGATCCTTTCAATTGGTATCAGAGCTTTGGTCTCCATTGCTTTGGTTTAAACACCATTGGAGGAAGATGGATGAGTCTACTTTGGGGAGTCTTAGATGTAGAGTGCCTATTCTTGATGGAGAATATTTTCATGAGTGGAAAAATGAAATGCTTGAGATTTTCAATGAATATCATTTGAACAAGTATATTGCTAGCCCTTGTGCACCACATATTGATTCCTTGCATCCCACAATTCAAGAGGATCTTGACATGATTCGCAATCTTAGAACTATCAATCTTATCATAAGAGGATTGCCCAAAAATTTGATTGCTAGTTTGCCTACTCTTGATTGTGCCTATACTATATGGAGAATTCTTGAGGAACGATTTCCAGATTATTCCTTGAAAAATCTAGATGAAATTCTCCATAAGTCTATTGCCTTGAGTAAGATGAATTCTAGTGATCCTAGCTTTGGTGATTGTCTATTTGAGCTTACAAATATCATGCGTGCCATAGGAGATGTTGGGATCATTAGCAATATCATTTCCAAAGCTATTAGAATCCATAAAGACAATCATAGAAATGATCATTTGTCTAATGAATTGCCCTCTCTAGGAATTGATCAATCACAAGATGATGCTGAACATGGATACTATGATGAGGATGATGATAGTGACTATGATCTTGATGATGCAATGAGACACTTTGGTCTAATGGCAAACCTTCGCAGCTATATGGCAGGAGGAAAGGAATGGGTCCTTGATAGTGGATGTACTGATCATATGACCGGAGATAAAGACATGTTCCTTGAGCTTGCTGAAAATGACGGCCCTCGAAAATATGTCACTTTTGGTGATAACTCAAAGGGTAAGGTGGTTGGCCTTGGTAAGGTGGCCATCTCACATGATAGCTCCATACAAAATGTCATGCTCGTTGAATCTCTTGGGTACAATTTACTTTCAGTTTCTAGACTTGCGATTTGGTTTCAATGTCCTATTCCTTTGAAGTGGATTGCCAAGTGTTTCGTAGAGACAATCGTAAAATGGTCTTTACCAGTATACGTAGAGGTGATCTTTACATTGTTGATTTCATTAAAAAGGCTCAATCTAGAACTTGCTTAATTGCTAAATCTTCTAAGGGTTGGCTGTGGCATAGAAGGTTAGGTCATGTGGGCATGTGAAATCTTGATGAACTTATTAAAGGTGATCATATCCTTGGAATAAAAGATGTCATATTTGACAAGGATAGACTTTGTAGTGCTTGTCAGGCAGGGAAACAAGTTGGAGGAAGTCATCGCGCGAAGAACATCATGACCACGAGATGACCACTCGAGCTACTTCACATGGATCTCTTTGCTCCAAATGCCTACAAGAGTCTCGGTGGTAACTCATTTGGACTAGTCATAGTTGATGATTTTTCAAAATTTACGTGGGTGTTCTTTCTTGATGACAAATCACAGGTCCAAAAGATCTTCAAAAACTTCGCTAGTCAGGCCCAAAATCAATTTGACGTAAAAATCAAGAAGTTTCGAAGCGACAACGAAACGGAGGTCAAGAACGCAAATGTGGATACCTTTCTTGACGAAGAAGGGATTTCACATGAGTTCTCGGCTATGTACACACCTCAACAAAATGGAGTTGTTGAGAGGAAGAACCGGACTCTTATAGAGATGGCAAGAACGATGCTTGATGAGTACAAGATGCCAAAGCACTTTTGAGCGGAAGCGGTTGAGACAGCTTGTCATGCAACAAATCGCTTGTATCTTCACAAGCTACTCGGCAAGACGGCATACAAGCTCACCGGTAACAAACCACAAGTTGGATACTTTCGAGTATTTGGCTCAAAGTGCTACATTCTTGATAAGCATCGTAGTTCTAAATTTGCTCCTAAATCTCATGAAGGTTTCCTACTTGGTTATGGCTCAAACTCTCACACTTACCGTGTCTACAATAATTTCACCCGAAAGGTTGAAGAGACGGTAGATGTGAAGTTTGATGAATCTAACGGCTCGCAAGTAGAGCAATTGCCAATTGATGTAGGAGACAAATACCCTTCGAAAGCAATCCAAGACTTGTCTATTGGCAAGATTCATCGAACGGAGGTGAAGGAGTACCTCGTCTGTCCAAGTGGGAGCTTCTACCTCACGACAAGGTGAACCAAGAATTGATACAGAAGCATCCACAAGTGGGACACATCAAGACAAAGAAAACGAGGAAGCACACCAAGATGAACATCAACAACCTCCTTCTCCACCACGACAAGAGAATGACAACATCAACAATGAAGAAGGCCAAGAAGAAGAACAAGATGAAGAAGATGTTCCACCCCGAGCCAAGCCAAAGCTTCCATGAGTTCGAGCAAGAATCGCCAAAGATCATCTCCTCGAGCAAATATACAATGATATCCAAACCGGGAGAATCACTCGCTCTAAAACTCGTTTAGCTAACTTTTGTGAACATTACTCATTCATCTCTAGCATTGTACCTATGAAGGTTGAAGAAGCATTGGAAGATCTGGATTGGATAAACGCTATGCATGAAGAGCTACACAACTTTGAGAGAAATCAAGTATGGACATTGGTCGAGAAGCCCGACAACAACCACAACATCATTGGTACCAAATGGGTGTTTCGCAACAAGCAAGATGAAGATGGTCAAGTCGTCCGCAACAAAGCACGCCTAGTCGGCCAAGGCTACACTCAAGTCGAAGGTATGGACTATGGTGAGACATATGCCCCCGTTGCTAGACTTGAGTCCATTCATATCTTACTTGCCTATCCTAATCATCATGATATCACCTTGTATCAAATGGACATTAAAAGTGCTTTTCTAAATGGTGAAATAGAGGAGGAAATTTATGTTAAGCAACCTCCCGGATTTGTCAATC
This sequence comes from Aegilops bicornis, assembly GCA_021605145.1. Lineage (NCBI taxonomy): Eukaryota > Viridiplantae > Streptophyta > Magnoliopsida > Poales > Poaceae > Aegilops > Aegilops bicornis. The sequence continues at coordinate 416,982,653 of CM038671.1, read as the reverse complement.
CTAAGAAACCTAATCATGTTTACAAATTTCACAAAGCTTTTTATGGTCTTAAACAAGCTCCTAGAGCATGGTATAAATGCTTGGCCAAGTTCTTTATTGAAAAGGCTTTGAAATTGGAAAAATAGATTCTTCTCTTTTTACTAAAAGGGTTAAAGGAGAACTATTTGTGTGCCAAATTTATGTCGATGATATTATATTTGGATCAACTAACCCTCATTTTAGTGAAAAGTTTGGAAAGCTAATGTCGGGGAAGTTTGAGATGTCGATGATGGGTGAACTCAAATTCTTTCTTGGTTTTCAAATCAAGCAAACTAAGGAAGGTACCTTTGTCTCTCAAACGAAGTACACCAAGAACTTACTCAAGAAGTTTAATATACAAGGATGCAAAGGATTTAACCAAAGATGGTGAACCGGTAGATTAAAAGGTTTATTGCTCTATGATTGGTTCATTATTATATCTATGTGCTTTACGTCCCGATATTATGCTAAGTGTGTGCATGTGTGCACAATATCAAGCTGCTCCTAAAGAATGTCATCTTAAGGCCATGAAAAGGATAGTGAGATACTTAATCCATACACCAAATTTTGACATTTGGTATCCAAAGAGGGCTTCCTTTGATCTTGTTGGCTACTCCGACTCGGACTACGACGGTGACAAGGTTGATAGAAAGTCCACTTCGGGTACTTGTCAATTCCTTGGTAGATCTCTTGTGTCTTGGTCTTCCAAGAAATAAAACTCGGTATCCTTATCCACCGCCGAAGCGGAATACATTGTCGCTGGATCATGTTGTGTTCAATTACTTTGGATGACCCAAACTCTTAAAGATTATGGGATATATGTGAAACACGTTCCATTGCTTTGTGACAATGAAAGTGCTATTAAGATTGCTCACAATCCCGTGCAACATTCTCGAACTAAGCATATTGAAGTTTGTCATCATTTCATTCGAGATCATGTTGCTAAAGGAGACATTAACCTTAAGCATGTTCGCACCGATAAGCAATTAGCGGATATATTTACCAAACTGCTTGACGAGAAAGTGTTTTGCAGGTTAAGAGGTGAATTGAACATTATTGATGCTTCAAACTTGGAGTAGGAACTCCATTTGATACATGCAAAGCATGAGCCTATGACTAATCCTTGATATTTCTCTTATGTTAACTATCTTATGTCTTGGATATATTTGCACCTTGCATGTTATCTAACTCACGCAGGTACTTGATGAATCTAAATCTATGAGATTGCAACTCACTCACATCTTGAGAAATTTCTATATCACCAAGTCTCTACACAATGGTAGATGAAGACAAGGAAGCACGCAACCACTCAAACATATCCTTTGACAAATTCTATGCTGAGTTTCATAATTGTCATTTTGGATACACAAGTGTTTTTCCTTGCAAAAACTAACCCATGTAGGTAAAGTGGTGCTCCCAACTCTTGATCAGCTACATCAACCTTGAGCAACGCACACAAGTTCAACTACATGATCATGATCAACGCCACCACCCAAGGTATGTTATTCCATCTTAGAGAAGCTTTACTCCAAGTCATGGGATAAAGTAACTCAACAAGATGTAAATACATCAAGATGCTTTAACGAAAAATGGTAACCCCATTTTGAGCTTACACGATGAGTATGACCTATGATCAAGTGATCTCACTTGACTCCTAAGTCAATATACTCTAACATAGGTGACTTTGTCGCCGACCAATTCTAAATGAAGTTCTCTTGTGTTCTTTTCTGTGCTCTTGCATTTGTCTCATGCATGTTTGTTTCCCTTTTAGTTTGACTTCATCTAGACTTTTTTTTTGTTTCTTCTCTTTTATTTTCCGTTCTGCATTTTCTACATCCAATTCATTGGAAATCTTTCGGTTAATTCCTTGCAAATCCTTGTGAGATCTTACTTGTCTAGTGAGCTGAGGCGACAAGTGTTTTCTCTGCGATGAACACGATCTCACCGATCTGATGCTTTCGGTCCAACCGAATCTTCTCGGTACAACCGAACCATACAACTCGGTGTCACCGATCTCACTACAGGAAAGACATCTTGCCACTTGTTTCTGCATTCCTTTTGATCTAGCTCCACTCAATGAATCTTGTCCTCGACCAGCATCCCATTTCAACATGCTGCTTTGTTTTGTGACTCAAGGACCAAACCCATCTTGACAAAAATCCAGAAGGACCCTTCTTGGAAATTCATGTCAAAGGGGAGAGAGAGATCATCACATCAAAGCTTAATCATATCTATAGGGGGAGAGAATACTCTAGGGAAGAAGAGACCCCAGATGCTTGGTGTTCAAGAGGAGAGAAGTCACATGTCTTCAAAAGGGGAAAGACATGTTCATATTTGCTCATTTGCATTAACTTTGTTTATTTCCTTTGAGCTCGATTTACGCTCGATTTTACATTTCCCTATCTTCTCCCAGTATCACATGCTAGATTCAGAGGGAGCAAGACATCTAAGGGAAGGAAATCCTTGATTTTATTGCACATCTTTACCTTTGGGGACATGTCTATATTCAACATGGTACTTAGTACCCACTCTACATGTCATCCCAGTCTTGGTACTTTTGTGGTTTCTTTTGTTTGCTCTGGCCAGTAGGTGTATCTGTGTTATCTAACCTTGTTTACGCAGATTCATCCCATCCTAAGCCAACTCAAGACCACAAGGTAAGTATATGCATCATACCATGTGTATGAGAAATTCTTGGCGATGTACATCTTTGTTTGCAAGAAGGACTCATGAGCATGAAGTTACATTTCTCATATTCACATCATTCGCTCTGATGCATATAGCCAAGATACATGTAACACATTGCTTACTCTGTCATGTTTATGCATTCACATGCTGTTATCTTCCATATTCACATGATTGCATACATGTAGGGGGAGCCTATGTATGTTACATGTCTTTCCAAAGTTTTACTTACTATTCTCTATATCTTTATCTAAAGCTTTGATGTATGTTGTCATTAATTACCAAAAAGAAGGAGATTGAAAGCACAAGTGCTCCCTAGGTGGTTTTGGTAATTAATGTCAATATATCTCTTGTTGGACTAACACTTTTACCTAGTATGTTTCAGATAAGTTCAATAATGAGGTGGCATGGACTAGAGGATGTGGAACCCCTTCAAGATGGTAAGGACAAAGGGTTGGCTCAAGCTCCAAGCTCAAGACTCTACATTTTCTATTTTAGTGATCCAAGATCACATTGAGTCTATATGAAAAGCCAATACTATCAAGGAGGGATGAGGTGTTGCTTAATGAGGCTCTTGCTCAAAATGCTTAGTAATATGCTCCAAAGCCCTCAACTACTTTCTCACATCCACATATGACCTAAACCAAAAGTCAAACTCGACCCCACCGATTCTTTCTATCCGGCGCCACCGAGTTCAGATGTCATGGCCACTGCCACAAACCCTAGGTAAATCGGTCTCACCGATAGGGATCTCGGTCCCATCAAGATGGGATTGCAATCTCTCTGTATGGATCCATTACCAAAATCGCTCTCATCGAGTTTGCATAATCGCTCCTACCGAGATTGCAATGTAAACTCTCTGTCTCCTTTACGTAACATTTCGGTCTCACCGAGATGAGCGAATCGGTCCCACCGAGTTTTCCTGACCAACTCTCTGGTTAGCTTATTACCAAAATCGGTCTCACCGAGTTTGTGTAATCGGTCTCACCGAGATTACGTTATGCCCTAATCCTAACCATATCGGTCCTACCGAGTTGCATGTCGGTCCCACCGAAAATCCTAACGGTCACTAGATTTGCTAAATCGGTCCGACCGAGTTTGGCAAGTTGTGTGTAATGGTTAGATTGTGTGTGGAGGCTATAAATACCCCTCCACCTCCTCTTCATTCGTGGAGAGAGCCATCAGAACGAACCTACACTACTTCCCGAATCAGCACCGTCTGGAGGCTTTGCATCTGTATTTGGAGCTGGGCAAAATGTAAAATAAAAGTTGCCCACATGAAGATCAATTATTGGGTAAATGGCAAATTGATCCAATGGGTTTTCCAAAAAAAGCTGATTCGGAGCACTTACGGCCATTACCCGTGAGTCTTGACCCTCCATATTTCGTGATAAAAATTAACAAAGCCCGTGTTCCAAGTGTAGCTTTCGCCCCTTGAAATGTAAATCTACGAAAGTATCCTTTAGAGCCGAGAAAGAATCCACGCCCACAACTGGTTACAAAACCAGTAACATCGTATGTGGTGGCAAAACCAATTTTACTGCTTTGCATGTATGATTCTACCATTTTGTGATTTCAAAAAGCAAAGCACATGGTATTTCAGGCGCAATTCCATACATTTTTAAAAGGAGGTCCATGTCTTTCGAGGTAGGTGCCTCCACCCCTTCCAAAAGCCGGTTCACAAGCTGCGGATCCAACGCAGGTTGGGAAAAATTTAAAATAAAAGATGGAGTTACCTGGAGATGAACAAATTCGATTTAATAACACAAACAGTACAAAGCGTACTTCCAACTTGCATTTTCTGAGAGAGAACCACCTACACTTGTGTTGAGGCCAAGATATTCCATTCCTACCATATGAATCTTGATCTTTAGCCTTCCCCAAGTTGCTTTCCACTCAAATTTTCTTTCCACCAAATTCATATCCTGTGAGAGAGAGTTAAGTGTTGGGGAGACTATCATTTGAAGAACAAGAGCAAGGAGTTCATCATCAACACACCATTTGTTACTTCTTGGAGAGTGGTGTCTTCTAGATTGGCACTTGGGAGCCTCCAACAAGATTGTGGAGTTGAACCAAGGAGTTTGTAAGAGCAAGGAGATTGCCTACTCCGTGAAGATCTACTGCTAGTGAGGCAAGTCCTTCGTGGGCGACGACCATGGTGGGATAGACAAGGTTGCTTCTTCGTGGACCTTTCGCAGGTGGAGCCCTCCGTAGACTTCATGGCAAGTTACCCTTCGTGGGTTGAAGTCTCCATCAACGTGGATGTACGATAGCACCACCTACTCGGAACCACGACAAAAACATCTGTGTCTCCAATTGCGTTTGAATCCTCCAAAACCCTTCCCTTTACATTCTTGCAAGTTGCATGCTTTACTTTCCGCTGCTCATATACTCTTTGCATGCTTGCTTGATATGTATTGTGTTTGTTAAACTTGTGTCAAAACTCCACTTCAACTTAAAAAAATTAAAAACTACAACTTTTGACACTTAGTGTCTAATCACCCCCCTCTGGACACTTCTTCTCGATCCTTTCAAGGATACAATTAAAAACAGTCATGCAAGGCCGCCAAAATATAACAATTTAACGGTTTGAACGTGCAACAATTATGCAAGGGCATCTACAATCGTTGGCACTTATCTAGGCGCTTAAACAAGAAAAGATATATACCAGTGTCTCTCTTCCAGTGCTAGGCGCTAACTGCCGGCACTAATCACGATTAGAAACATAGTTCAAAAAGGCACGCCTAGGCGGCACTAAAGCACGCCTAGGCTCTAGCAAAACGCCTAGTGCTTAACATGCGCATAATTGTGTTTAAGGCTTTAAGCGTGCACTTATTCAGAAGAACACAAGGCACTGGGAAAACATACAATTAATGCCGAGCGCTTTTCTTTACTTTGATTAGAAATATATTCGCAAAAAGAAAACAGAATTAGAAATAGCGCTTCTTTTCTCTTCTCGTGTGGAAAAAATTGCCAAGCGCTCCTGGTAAGATTTTGCGCCTATGACGCATCAGACGCCAGAAATTGATGATGCAACTGCCAACCGGCTGGGAAATATTCCCTGGCACCCTCTCCTAGCGCCGGGCGTTGGAGATGGCCTAATGTATGATGTGAACAGCTCTAAATTTCATCTCACAATGCATGCACAGAAAGCAAATAAACTGGTAGCGAGCTTAACAGCGAGCATGAAAATTAGATTTCCTGGTACAAACAGAGGCGGAGCCACCTCCCGGGCTCCTCGAACGAAACTTCATTGGAGTTATAGCAGGATTTAGGATTCAGCTGGCTGATTTCATGGACAAATGCTACTCTTAGTGATAGCAGTTAGACTCTTCCTAGGCATTGTTTCTTCCATCAAAGTTCCAAACTCAAGCGTCCCAAAAGCATCAGAAACAAGTGCTAATCGAACTTCACATGGCGCCTTCTTCTTCTTGAGAAGACAACCAAAAAGGCAGGAGTGGGGAACTTACACGTTGGCGTCCTCGCGGCCGAGAAGCTTGACCGGCGTGCCGGACCTTCGAGACATGATCTACGACGGCGGCAGCTCGGCTTGGCCCAGGATCCTGCCGGGCCACCAGGAGCCGTTCCTCCGGCGCACCCACACGATGGTCCCCGGCGAGGTGTCCCCGAAGCTGCAGCAGCCCTCGTCCGCGTCTCCTCCACCCTCCGAGCCTCCCCCATCCAGCCCCGCCTCCCATCGCCAGGCCAAACCCTAACGAACTAACCGCGCCCCGTCAGCCCGCTTCTAGAAGCTTCCCTCGCCCTCGAGATCTGCCTTCCATTCAAGTCACGGGGGGTGCCGGCACCCGGGAGGCGCCCTGCCCGGCGCCTCCTCCGCACGGCAAGCTCGGCCGAGATCGCGCAGCCCTCGCCCCCGCCCCGCCTCTGACAGCTTCTAGAAGCTTCCCCCGCGAGACTCCTGGGGCCTCCTCGTCCTCGTCCTCGTCGCCGTCGCCCTCCCTCCCCTCTCCTCCACCCTCTGAGGGGCGGGGGCCGGCGGTGCGCTGGCTCGCGGCCGGCACGGCGGACGGCTCCGGCGCGGCTCCGGTGTGTGTTTCTTCTGGCTCCTCGTTCCAGAAGGAAAAGTATAAAGAAAGTGGGAAATAGAAAGGTGTTCTTTTCTCTTTTCTTTTGGAGCGGTTTGTTGGTCTTGGCTGGTCTGGACCGCGTGGAGGAAGAGGAGGGGAAGGGACAGGAGACGGCAACCGACGCGGTCGCTGGTCGAGCCCGGGCCGAACCCAGGAGCGGCGCCAGCGGCCGCGCCTGAGGAGGAACCGCGAAGGGTCGGTCCATGCGCCGGGTGCCGAGGGAGGCGTCTCGCCTGTGCTTTTCCGGGTTTTCACATGGATGTACACGCACGTTAAGACAGGAACAACTAGAAGTAAAACGGACCCTTCATTTACCCTCTGAACGGAAAACCTACACAAGGTTCAGGTAAGAAGGGCAGCACTAGACGCTGATTGGCGCTAGCCTCATGACCGGTCACATCCCAAGCGTCTGTTGTGTTGTCTTTCAGGCGTCAGATCAAGCCCCGCTTTGATCACTCCTTGTGACGCCCCCTCCCCCTGCCTCCCCCCTTACACCATGCACACGGGAGGGAGAGTGACAGCGAGCGTCGTCGACCCACCTGCCATGGATGTGCGATGCCTTGTCGTTGGGCGTGATTGCAACCTCACCGTTGTCGCCAAAGCAAAGACCCATCGTGGTCCGCATCCCTCGCCATCACTACCTCGTTTGCGGCTCCTACCGTGGATGGATCGTCGCCGACATCGCCGCCTCACCAGCCGGCCAAAAGCGGTTGCAGCTCGTTGTCCCATGGTTACAAAGACTAGTGCGCCGCCGCCATCAATGCTTGCCGCCCCATGGTTGCAACCCTGGGTGCGCCACCTGCCGCGCTCGTCGCCGATGCTCGTGGCACGGGTGGACGCCGCTCGCACCGCCGCCGCCTCAGCCGCTGATGAAGTCATGTACCTGGGGTAAGGTCATAGACCTGCCCAAAGGTACCCTCCACAAGGACACTCGCAAGAGAAGCGGCCTTCCAGTCGACCTGGTAGGTTTCCACTCGACAGATTCAAAGACACTCGACCATGAAGACCCACTCGACCACCAGAGTCCAAGAGCCACTCGGTGCCCAAGCGGTCTCAGAAGTTAAATAGTCTTTATGATCTTAATGACACTTTATGTAAGGCGTTACCAGTAACACCTAGCCTTAACGCACCTTAAACCCTCTCGCTACGTGGGGCTGAGGTCCTGGCGCCTCTATATAAGCCACCCCTCCACGAGTAGAAGGGTTGGCACCTCAGAATAACACATACGCATATAATCCAATGACCGCCTCCGGGCTCGAGACGAGGGCTATTACTTCCTCCGAGAAGGGCCTGAACTCGTAAATCCCTTGCGTATACAACTACTCCATAGCTAGGAACTTGCCTCTCCATACCTACCCCCATTCTCTTTGTCAGACTTAGAACCACGACAGTTGGCGCCCACCTTGGGGCTGGTGTTCTAGCGATTTGTTGGAGAAGTTGGGATTCTTTCGATCTCCTACATCATGGTTTCAAGTGGAGTTCTGGTTGACGGACACGAGATCCGTCTTAGTGTGCTCACGTCCGTCGCCAACGACTCCGCTTGGCTTCAGGAGGCTCCACTCGACGTGGACGCGCTCCCGTCTGAGGCGGGCGACGACTTTCAGCGATGTGTCCATGGCGTCCTCCTGCGGCAATCGTCGACCAGTATGGGTCGGCTCTGCCGTCTTCGCTCCCGATCTCCCACCGGCGCAAGCGTTCGGCCGGTCTAGGCTTCAGCGGTGGGTGAGGCATGTGATGGCCCGCCATCGGCCACACCCCAAGTCAGCGCGATCGAGCCCGACGAATCTTTCTACTACTGTTCGACTGTCGATCGGCTCCGCAGAGATCAAGCGTCCGAATGCAATAGCAGTGACCCGGCGGCAGAGGTTCTGATGGTCGATGGACAACGCAGTCCCCCCGGATTCACCCGCACCAACGGAGGTGACGGTGGAGGCGATCCGGAGCAAGCCCGCGAAGAGTACTTGCCCGAGCCCCTCACTTCGCTCCAGAGAGAGGAGCTTCGCCGTCGGAACATGGATGCACTTCACACTCCTATCGTTGGAGAAACCCCGAGGCTCGTGCCTTGGAGGATGCGCGCATTAGCCAACTTTGGTGGCCTTTTCGGCCGAGAACCTTCAAGTGAGTACTCGACGATGCTGCGACCAAGGGTTCCAGAATCCAGTCGACGTCAACTCTTTCAACCGCCAACTCAGGTATATCGAACTCTGATTCAGAATTTAGCAGCTGCCGCCCGTATAGCAGAGTCAATTCAGCCTTCCCAGTCGGAGGCGGGTAGAGGTTTGCTGCAAATCAGAGATCTGCTCCGGCGGCAGGAGATCAAAACTTCGGTGGTATCACGATCATGAACAGGATTCACACCGATTCGTCCGCCGCAAATTGATCCAACAAATTTATAGTCCGAGATCGCCTCGAGGCGTGAGGAACGTGGGGCGGCGTGATGATCAAGATAAGGGTCATGGCAAGATGAGCACCGATTCGATCGCAACGATCGACGTCGAGTGCCCACTCCTCCCCCATGGGGTGGATCATACGCTCCTCGGCAGTAGGACGACAGACGCCAGCACATTGTTGGGCGAAGAGTTCCAGTCGACCTCAGGGAACCAGGCTTTGATGCGAGATCTATTATCGTTCAAGGTTTGGTCAACAGGAATAGAGCTCACCGGGACGGCCATGATAGAGATGTTCCCTCCAGCAGCAGAGTTCATGTCTCGGGACCAGAGTGTTTCAAAGCAGAGCCATCGAGTCATGGTGATTCCTCCCAACTTCAAAGTTGGCGGCTGAGTCGATAAGTTCATCGGTGAATCCAAGCCTGACACTTGGCTTGAAGATTACCGAATGGATGTTCAGATCGGCGGTGGCAACGATGAGGTAGCCATGAAACATTTGCCTCTTATGTTGGAGGGTTCAAATGTATGCGTGGTTGAATCGATTAGCACCCAAAGAAAGATTTACACTTGGGAAGATCTTGCTGAGTGTTTGTCAGACATTTGAAGGAACTTGCAAGCGACCGGCCAGGATTGACGGAGTTGCGATCGTGTGTGCAAAAGTCGAGTGAAACTTTGAGAGATTATATCCAGAGGTGGATCACTTTGCACCACACGATCGAGAATGTATCGATCACCGGCGATCTGTGCCTTCAAAGAAGGTGTCAAGAACAGAGAGTTGAGTTTGAAATTTGGTCGAACCGGAGATATGACCACGAGTCGCATGATGGAGATTGCCACCAAGTATGCAAATGGTGAAGAAGAGGATCGGCTCGGAGTGGTAATATAAATCGGCCGCCAATGAGGCGGCGGAGGAAATTCGATCGGAAGCGAGCAAAGCCGAGCCAGCCACTCCGGAGAGGCCTTGGCTGTGACCCTGTGAAAGTTCAAGGGGAAACCCAAGGGTCCTTGGAACCCCAAGAAGGTGAAAGACGGGATGGAAACGACATGTTGGATTTGCCATGTCATATTCATACAAAGAAAGATGAAGAGGGTAAACTCATTTACCGAAACATACCACTCGACAGTTGTCGACTCTTGATTCAAAGTAGCCCAAGGGAAACAGCTCAAGGATAAGGATAAGGAAATGCATAAAGTTGAGGACAAAGATGGCGGTGATGATGGATATCCCTGTCAATTCCACTCGATGATTTTTGTCGACGTCAAAAGCAAAATTCGATTGAAGGTTATCAATCGGGAAGTGAACTGGGTTGCTCAGCGACTCCCAATTATCTGAAATGGTCCTGCATCGCCATCACATTCAACGGTCGATCACCGACGACATTGCCACCCCTAGGAGGCAAGCATTGGTGGTCGACCCGGTTGTTGAGGGCACTCAACCGACCAAAGTCCTGATGGATGGTGGTAGTGGCTCGAACATATTGTACAGCGGAGACGTTGAAAGGAATGGGCATTCCGATGTCCGGACTTCGATCAAAGAACATGAGCTTACATGGAGTCATTCCTGGAAAGAAGGCTGAGTCACTCGGCCAAATTGCCCTTGATGTAGTTTTTGGTGATTCGAAACATTTCCGGAAAGAAAGTTGACCTTTGAGGTCGTGGATTTCCAGAGCGCTTATCACGCTATTCTGGGAAGGCCAGCTTATGCACGTTCATGGCCCGACCATGTTACGTGTATCTTAAATCAAGATGCTCGGTCCCAAGGGCGTGATCACCGTGAACGGGCAATCGGAAGAAGGCGGAAGAGTGCTTCGAGAAAGGCTCTAAGATCGCCGATGCTCGGTTGGCGATGGTAGAGCTACAAGAGTATCGTAAAACTGCAGATCCGAGTGATTTGTTGCGAGCTAAGAAGCACGCTACATTGAGTCAAGATTTGATCGTTGGTGAGACGAAATAGGTTCACATTCACCCGACCGATCCCAATGCTGCTCCGACCAACATCTCAACAACACTCGACTCAAAATAGGAAGAAGCGCTCATCCAGTTCCTCCGTGAGAATCGGGACATCTTTGCATGGAAGCTCACGACATGCCGGTGTTCAAGGAGCTGGCTGAGCATCGCCTCTGAGTCGACCCAAAATTCAAACCGGTTAAAGAATATCTTCGGTGGTCCGGCCGTCCGTAAGAGAAAGGCCATTGGCGAGGAGGTGGCTCGGCTCTTAGTGGCGAGAGTTCATCCGAGAGATCTACCACTCCGAGTGGCTCGCTAATGTCGTCATGGTCCCCAAGAAGGACAAGTCGTTGCGCATGTGCATCGATTTCAAGCATATCAATCGGGCCTGCCCGAAAGATCATTTCCTCTTCCTCGCATTGACCAAATAGTCGACTCAACCTGCAGGATGTGAGAGGTTGTCTTTTAGATGCCTATTCCGGTACCATCAGATTCGTCCGTATGGACCCGATGAGATTAAAACAGCGTTCATCACTCCATTCGGGTGCTTACATTATGTCACCATGCCATTCGGTCTTAAGAATGCCGGAGCCACATTCATGAGGATGATTCGAAGTGTTGGCTCACTCAAATCGGTCGGAATGTAGAAGCGTACATGGATGATATAGTGGTCAAGTCACGAAAGGGTTCCGACACATTGGTGACCGACCTTGTCAAACATTTGCCAATCTCGTGGAGGTATGATATCAAGCTTAACCCATCAAAGTGTACATTTGGAGTTCTGGTGGAAAGTTACTCGGTTTTCTCGTTTACGGCGAGGAATCGATGCTAACCCGAAAAGGTTGGCACCATACTCCGAATGAAGAACCTGTCGTGTGCACGATGTCCGAAACTTCTTTGGATGCTTGGCCGCTTTAAGTCGATTCATCTCTCGCCTCGGTGAAAAGGCATTGCCTCTTCTTGTTGATGACGAAGTGAGACAAGTTCGAGTGGACTCTAGAAGCTGATGCAGCATTTGCAGAGCTCAAAGCTCTGCTCTCCACCCAGCCGGTGCTTGTTGCCCCAGTCAGCAAAGAGCCTTTGCTACTTTACATTGCAGCCACTGGACAAGTCGTCAGTACCGTACTTACGATCGAGCGGGAAGAAGAAGGAAAAGCCTTCAAAGTTCAACGCCCAGTTTATTATCTTTCAAGAAATCGACCCCATCAAAGCAAAGATACCCTCACTATCAGAAGCTTGTTTATGGGATCTATATGACCACAAAGAAGGTTGCTCATTATTTCTTGGATCATTCCATTACAGTCGTCAGCGACGCCCAATTGTCGGAAATTCTTCATAACAGAGATGCAACTGGTCGAGTAGCAAAATGGGCGATTGAACTCCTTCCCCTTGATATCAAATTCGAGGCAAAGAAAGCCATCAAGTCCCGAGAAATAGCAGACTTCCTCGCCGAGTGGACTGAACAGCAGCTTCCGACTCAAGTTCACTCGGAGCACTGGACTATGTTTTTCAACGGTTCCAAGATCTTTGAACGGTTACAGTGCGGGGTTGTATTGGTTTCCCGAGGAGATAGGCTCAAATATGTTCTCGATTCACTTTGATTCTTCCAACAACGAAGCGAATATGAAGCACTCCTGTATGGGTTGCATGGCCATTTCACTTTCGGCGTCCGTCGCCTTATATGGTCTACGGTGACTCGGATCTGGTTGTTAATCAAGTGATGAAGGAGTGGGATGTCGAAGCCCGGCTATGACAAAGTTATTGTAATGCTGATGAGAAAATTTGGAGAAGAAATTCGAGGGGTTAGAGCTTCATCATATACCCCGACCGAAAAATCAAGCTGCAGATGATTTGGCGAAGGTAGGATCCAAGAGGAAGCCATTCCTAGTAATGTATTTTTGGAGCACATTCATGCACCATCGGTGCAGGAGGATCCTTTCACGGAAAGAAGCCCATGACAAAAGAGTGCCGATGATCCGTGAAGTTGAGGTCCCGGCCGTGGTCGACCTAATTATGGAAGTTGTGGTCATCACTCCCGACTGGACGGTGCCGTACATCGCATATATCCTAAGGAAAGAGCTCCCAGAGAATGAAGAAGAGGCTCGACAGATCATCCGACGATCCAAGGCCTTTACAGTGATCAAGGGACAGTTGTTCAGAGAAAGTGTGACTGGAGTCGGCCAAAAGTGTATCACGCCAGAAGAAGGTCAGATAATTCTTGAGGATATCCACTCGGGGACCTGTGGCCATCATGCGTCCTCTCGGACCATTGTGGCTAAAGCATACCGAGCGGGATTTTCTTGGTGAAAGCAAATGAAATGGCAAAAGAAATAGTTGACAAGTGCGAAGGATGTCAGTTCTACTCCAACATGTCGCACAAGCCCGCCTCGACCTTGAAGACCATTCCACTCGTCGGCCCTTCATTGTTTCGATTGGACATGATTGGACCGTTGAGAAGCTGGCGAAGCGGCTTCACTCATTTGCTAGTAGCGATCGACAAGTTCACCAAGTGGATCGAAGCCAAGCCCATCAAGAACCTCGATGCATGCACACGCTATCGGTTTCATCGGAGAGTTGATATTCAGATATGGAGTTCCGCATAGCATCATCACCAACAATGGGTCAAACTTCGATAATGACAGGTTCAAAGCCTTCGCGCGCCTCTCAAGGCACGTGGGTCGACTATGCTTGATGGCTCATCCTCGGTCGAATGGACAAGCGAGCGTGCAAACGGCCTCATTCTCAAAGGGCTGAAACCACGGCAGATGCGTGATCTCAAACACGCAGCAGAGCTTGGGTCGACGAACTTCCATCGATTCTCTCTGGGGATTGAGGACCACTCCTAATCGGTCGACTGGGAGGACTCCATTCTTCCTGGTCTATGGAGCTGAAGCAGTTCTGCCGAGTGACCTACTTCACAATGCGCCTCGAGTCGAACGGTACTCCGAAGAAGAAGCGGAACAAGCCCGGCAAGATGCAGTCGACCTATTGGAAGAGGAGAGAGAAATGGCCCTGATCCGCTCGACTATCTATCGACAAGACTTGCGTCGATTCCATGCCAGAAATGTGAAGAATCGAGCCTTCCAAGAGGGAGATTTGGTCCTCCAAGTGGATCAACAGAAACCACACAAGCTCGCTCCCACTTGGGAAGGTCCCTTCATCGTCAAAAGAGTTCTCCACAATGGAGCGTATCATCTCTACAACGTTGATCGCCAGATCGACGAGCCTCGAGCTTGAACGCGAGCTGCTCCGCCTTTTACACTTAATACTCACTCGGTTGAGATGTAATAAAAGTACTTTTGTAGTTTGTTTATCTAAGACAAGAATGTTATAATTTTCCCAGTGATTGTTATTACTTTTTTGAAATTTCCCCCAGTGGGTGGATTAGTTGCGAATCCGGTTCGCCTAAGTTTGTAAAAAAAAATCCTTTCCGAGTGGCGAGCAGGTCTCTCACTCGGGGGGCTTAGGCTTGAATCTGCTTCGCCTAAGTATTCAAAATCCTACCGAGTGGCGAGCCGCCTCCCACTCGGGGGCTTAGCTGCAGTCCAAGTACTCGCCTAAGTATTCAAAATCCCACCGAGTGGCGAGCCGCCTCCCACTCGGGGCTTAGCTGCAGTCCAAGTACTCGCCTAAGTATTCAAATCCTCACCGAGTGGCGAGCCAACCTCCCACTCGGAGGCTTAGGCTGCAGTCCAAGTACTCGCCTAAGTATTCAAAATCCCACCGAGTGGCGAGCCAGTCTCCCACTCGGGGCTTAGCTGCAGTCCAAGTACTCGCCTAAGTATTTGAAATCCCACTGAGTGGCGAGCCAGCCTCCCACTCGGAGGCTTAGCTGCAGATCCAAGTACTCGCCTAAGTATTCAAAATCCCACTGAGTGGCGAGCCAGCCTCCCACTCGGAGGCTTAGCTGCAGTCAAGTACTCGCCTAAGTATTGAAATCCTACCGAGTGGC
This sequence comes from Aegilops bicornis, assembly GCA_021605145.1. Classification (NCBI taxonomy): domain Eukaryota; kingdom Viridiplantae; phylum Streptophyta; class Magnoliopsida; order Poales; family Poaceae; genus Aegilops; species Aegilops bicornis. The sequence continues at coordinate 416,967,576 of CM038671.1, read as the reverse complement.
GAGCCACCTCCCACTCGGGAGGCTTAGCTGCAGTCCAAGTACTCGCCTAAGTATTCAAATCCCACCGAGTGGTGAGCCAGCCTCCCACTCGGGGGCTTCTAACAGCCCAAGGATTAGCCTTAACATCCAAAATAATGAAAATCGCATGACTGACGAGGTGCAGGTCGATTGTTACCTCCTCCTTCAAAGCTACGCCATAAAAATCCCACCGAGTGGAGAGCAAACCTCCCACTCGGGGCTTAGTGCAGCCCAGTGCTGCGCCTAAGTAATAGAAATCCCACCGAGTGGTGAGCAAACCTCCCACTCGGGGCTTAGCTGCAGCCCGGCCGCCTAAGTAATAGAAATCCTACCGAGTGGAGAGCAAACCTCCCACTCGGAGGCTTAGCCGCAGCCAGTGCTCGCCTAAGTAATAGAAATCCCACCGAGTGGATAGCAAACCTCCCACTCGGAGGCTTAAGCTGCAGCCAGTGCTTGCCTAAGTAATAAAAATCCTACCGAGTGGAGAGCAAACCTCCCACTCGGAGGCTTAGCTGCAGCCAGTGCTCGCCTAAGTAATAAAAACCCTACCGAATGGAGAGCAAACCTCCCACTCGGGAGCTTAGGCTGCAGTCCGGTGCTTTCGCCTAAGTAAGGAATTCATCCCAATCCATAAGGGCGACAAGGTCTTGGTCGATTGTTACCTTCTCCTTGAGCTTCGCCACAAGTACAACATGCGGTCCATCCCAATCCATAAGGACGATGAGGTGCAGTGTCGATTGCTACCTCCTCCTTGAGCTTCGCCATAAGTACAACGTATGGCTCATCCCAATCCGCAAGGACGACGAGGTCGGTCGCGATCTCGTGTTCCATCTCTACTGCAGGATAGATGAAGCACAAGTCATTGGAGTTTCAACGGAATATCTTAGAATGAGGAATAAAGTTCTCTCGAAGGCAAACAAAGCATGTTAAAGGATAAATCAAGTTCGGATATACGTCCCCACGGATCCAAAGGTGCTCGAGCGTTAAGCACATTAAAAGTTTATCGGTTACAAAAACCACTCGGCATTACGAGGCAAATTTAAGGTGGGACTTAGAAGTTTTTACTCCTCCGTGAAGGACTGGAAGGTGCAACAAACTGGTCGAGGTCAATTCCGTCGTCAATACGGGTAGCAGCAGCGATGAAAGTCTCCATGAAAGATCTGAAGTCGTGCTTCCTGGTGTTGGCAACCTTGAGAGACACCGGCTTGTCCTCTTGCACTTCTTTGCAGTGGACACGAACCAGAGATAGAGCAACATTAGCACCACACCTGGCAGAAGACTTTTTCCATTCTTGCACTCGACTTGGAATCTCATTCAGTCGAGTCATCACGGATTCAAGGTCATTACAGGCGCTGATCGGCGGAGAGTCGAGTCGATCCGCGACATCGCAACTTCGGTCGAGCAAGATAATCCACCACGCTAGCAACGCGAGACTCGATCGGAGCACATTCATAGCAGCTTCGTCCTTCACAGGAGAGTTGATGGGGTCCAAACTGGTTTCCACTGACCGGTTTCTTCTTGAAGTTTTGATGAATACGAAAACACAGCTCAGATTCAAAATAACGATCATGTGATGAGCCGGTGATATCAAGACAGTCGGGTAAAAGAGATTACCTTCAAGCATGAGAAAGAGCTTCTTGGCGAGCCCTCCAAGATAAATCTCCAGGTCAATTCGCTTCCCCGCCAGTTGGCCAGCCTTGTCAGATAGAGAAATCTTGTCGTTCTTGAGTCGACTAACTTCCTTGTTAGCCGCGTCAAGAGCGGCTTTCAGCTTGGCATTTTCATCTTCAAGTTTGTCGACTGAGGCAAGCTTCTCTTCAGCGAGCTTTGTTTTCTCCAAAGCCCCCTTCTGTGCCTCTGCAAGGTCAAGGTCCTTCTTCTTCAAAGTCTCTTCCAGTTTATCTGCAAAGCAAAAATGAGAACAGAGTTGAGAATGAACAGAAAAGCAAAGGCAGTCGTCAAAAGTTCTCACCAGCCATACCTTTTGCTTCATCCTTTGCCTTCTGCAAATTCTCCTGAGCAAGCTTCAAATCGAGGTTGAGCTGGATATGTTTGTTCTCTAACTCAGTATAGCGAGCCACAAGCTCGCAAGATTTCTACAAAGAGTCAACCAACGAAAGACATCAAAGACAGATCACTTCCGAGTGATTAAGGAAAAATAGTAGCATTTCTAAGACTATAGTCGAATCAAAACATTCGACAGTAGTCTCTGGGACTACACCCAGCGGGTGCACTTAGCGATGTTCCCCCACTGGTTTTACCAATTTGGTTCGACGATCGACCAAAAGAGGCAAAAAGGTTATGTGTCGGTGGTCACCGCGATAAAAAAATAACAACAACACACAGGTTCTTTAGACTATAGTCATTGCCTTGATCGACCATAGTCTCGAGGACTACACTTGGGTGCACTTAGCGTGCCCCCACCAGTTTTACGGTTCCATTCGACTTGGTCCGTCCGGTCGAGTGAAGAAGTTCACAGCATAAAGACTATAGCCATCGCACGCAATGCGACCATAGTCTCGGGGACTACACCCAATGGGTGAACTCAGCGTGCACCCACAAAAATTCAATCGACACACCCACCCAATGGGTGTACAGATATGGAAATCTCGAAGGAAGCGATTGGGTAGCATATCCTAACAAAGCAAGCAACGATCGACTTACTTGGACATTGCTGCGGAGAGCTGAACTAGCATCATAGGCCGCTGGCTAGCCTCTCGGACCACTTTCACTTGCTCCATCATGATCCCTGCTGGCGTATGGCCTCCTTAGCAGCACTCACTTGGTCTTCCGGACGTGGGGTATAGCAAAGAGAGATGGTGGAGCAGCGATCGGCCAAAGTGGGTCGGGCACTTGTCGTGATGCAATGAAAGACACGAAGCCCGAGTGGGGTTGCCTCCCTCGAAACCAGCGTCTCAGAATCGCCATGACCGGAGCAGCCTTGCCAGCAGACACTCTCTTGTTCTTCCTCTTCCTCAATGGCGCTTCCTCGTCATCATCCGGGAGATCAATGACGCGAGGCGGAACTACAAGAAAGATTCAAAAGTAAACATGGAAGTCCAATCGACTAAAAGCGAAACCTCAGAGATCATACCAAGGTTGGAGGTGGCAGCATCCTCCATTTCACGATCTTCGTGCTTGTTTGAAGTCTCGGAGGTAGCGGCCTTTGTAGATTTCAAGAATCGGTGATCGGTCATCAAGTCGACCAAAAGTTCACTCATGTGGAATAAGGAAATACAAGGTTACATTGGTTACCCGGAGATGGTGGGGATGACCATCCGCATCTTGGGCGAGCCTTCGCCCGGCTTTGACGACGTTGCTCGAGGTTGCTTGGCGGTTTCTCGGTCGGGCGCAGGGAAGTTGTCCTAGGTCGCTTGGCCGATCGCCTGGGCACAACAGCTTTACTGTGCCCTACGGCCGGGTCATGCGTCAACTTGGACCTTCCCTCCGAGCGAGGAGGATCGACGTCTTCCTCCTCTTCCTCCTCCTCCTCCTCTTCATCAGAGTTGTCATCCCCCTCATCCTCCTCGCCATTGGACTCCCATTCCTCCTGACTTTCACTTCCACTTCCTTCTTCTTCTTCGACTGTTTCCTGCGCCCCGTTGGGCATCGAGTACATCTCAGTGGTGACCTAGAAGACAACAAAACAAGGCGAAAGTCAGTCGATGAATTGGCATCTAAACAGAATGAATGCAGAATCACGATCGAAGATAAGTGGTTGTACCTTGTCTACTTCGTAAGTCCGGTCGAGTGGTGGAATCCTCCTAGCTCCGCGAGGGTTATCTTTGTTTCTGTGATGGCGGTCATCCACTTCTCCAACGTGGGCGTCATCGACCTCCTCTGGATGGACCCGAGTGGTATCATCCGTGCAGTACATCCACATCGGATGACCTTGGTATTGGAGTGGCTGAACACGCCGTCGAAGGAAAACCTCCAGAGATCCATGCCGGTCACCCGTCGTGAATGAGCTGGACTACGCGCTCCATCAACAATTTTACTTGGGCTTCTCCTCTGGTAACACCTTCAGGAAGATGGCTTGTTCACTCGACTCATGGAGAAAGGAGGGAGCCCGGTCGATCGCCGGTGTCGGTGGTCTTGGCGATAGAACGGTCGATTGCCACCCTCTAACCGAGTCGAGGATAGTCATAGCCGGAAGGCGCTCTTCCCCTCATCTGGACCCCGAGTCCCCACACATCTGGATTACTTGGGTTCTCTCGTCATTCGGGTTCGTTTTCTTCACCGTCTGAGAGCGACAGTGAATATGTGCTTGAAGAGACCCGGTCGGTCGACAACCCAAGAAGTTCTCGCATAACAAAATGAAAGCGACAAGATAGACAATGGAGTTGGGAGTGAAATGATGGAGTTGCGCTCCAAAAAGTTCGAAACCCCGGAAAAAGGATTCGGTGGCAGAGAAAATCCCCGATCTACGTGGGTGGCCTGGAGAACGCACTCACCCTCTTCAGGCTGCGGTTGCCACTCCGTTTCCGGAAGCCTCGCCGACCCATGGGGGATCAGTCCTTCATTGGCCAGATCGGTGAGGTCCTTCTCGGTGATGGTCGAGCGGATCCAATCTCCTTGGACCCAGCCTTGCGGCGGTTTGGACATGAAGAGGATCCGCCTGACCGGGCGCTCTCCCTTAGGTTTATTGCCGCCTTCTTCACCCGTTCGAGGGTTGCGGTCTTCTCCTTCCCCATGGTCGCCGAAGCAAGCATCGAGTCTTGCGGCGCTCGACGTGCTAAGAGCGCAGCGAGAAGGTTTGGAAGCGGAGGGAGGAGAAGATTGGGGTCGCCTGCTCAAAACACCTGTCCAGACGCTTTATATGGGGCCGCTTAGAGTAGCCGACCGGTAGGCCCAGCAATCCCGTCAAATCCATAGAACAGCGCCAAGACGCGATACGTGGCAAAAAAGGCGGCGCTGAAGATCGAGGCGTCATCGTCTTATCCCATCCGAAAAGCCGTGATTTTCGCTTCAAGCGCTTCCCAAAATTCAGATCCGTGAAATCCGCTAACCGCGAGCAACCCGTCGAGATAGCAAATTTCCTCCGATCCGTCCGCCGAAATCCTCAAGTTCACAGAGTTCACTCGACAAAAGCGTGAAGAATGGATCAAAGGCGATCGAAAGAGAAGTTGATGCCATCACTAAAAGGTCGTTGATCCAGAGTAAGACACACTCGCAACACGCAGAACAGGTCGGAAAGATTATCAACTCCTTCCTCACTCAAACCTCGATCCATTCGGGGGTTAATGATGAAGTCATGTACCCGGGGTAAGGTCATAGACCTGCCCAAAGGTACCCTCCACAAGGACACTCGCAAGAGAAGCGGCCTTCCAGTCGACCTGGTAGGTTTCCACTCGACAGATTCAAAGACACTCGACCATGAATACCCACTAGACCACCAGGAGTCCAAGAGCCACTCGGTGCCCAAAGCGGTCTGTAGTTAAATAGTCTTTATGATCTTAATGACACTTTATGTAAGGCGTTACGATGAACGCCTAGCCTTAATGCACCTTAAACCCTACCTTTCACGTAATGGTGAGGTCCTAGCGCACTCTATATAAGCCACCCTCCATAGGTAGAAGGGTTCGCACCCTGTAACACATACGCATATAATCCAAATGACCGCCTCCGGGCTCCGAGACGAGGGCTATTACTTCCTCAGAAGGGCCTGAACTCGTAAATCCCTTGCGTATACAACTACTCCATAGCTAGGAACTTGCCTCTCCATACCTACCCCCCATTCTACTGTCAGACTTAGAACCACGACAGCTGCCACTTCCACTAGTTTATAGTTGAAACACAGGGGTTTAGGGTTTTGCGTGGGTGGTTGACATCCAGCCTCACGTCTCAATATATAGATGATCACAATTACAATTAAATATGTATACAAGGACAATATACTAGACCCTACTTTACGTGCCCCCTCAATCTAAACTACATACAAGATTCAGATTGGTTCTAAACGGTCTAGCATCTGTCTAGTAGCGGGTTTAGTAAATACATCTGCTAACTGATCATATGTAGAAATAAACTTGACTTCCAGTTCACAAGCAGTTACTCGTTCTCTCACAAAATGGAAATCAATCTCAATGTGTTTAGTCCGAGCATGAAACACTGGATTCGCCGTCAGGTAAGTTGCCCCTAAGTTATGACACCACGATATAGGAGTGCGCTGCCGTGGGACTCCAATTTCTATGAGAACTGGGTCTATCCAAATGGCTTCAGTCGCGCCATTGGCCAATGCCTTATACTCTGCCTCGGTGCTTGACCTCGAGATTGTGGGTTGCTTCTTCGAGCTCCAAGATACAAGATTGGGTCCAACAAATATAGCAAAACCACCAGTAGAGTGCCTATCATCAACATAGCCTGCCCAGTCTACATCGGTGAATATACTCACTCCGGTAAATCTGGACTTACAAATCCGTAGTCCCATGTCTAGCGTACCTTTGACATATCTCAGAATACGCTTGACTGCTTCCCAATGATCCTCTGTTGGCTGAGACAGGAACTGACACACTTTGTTTACTGCGAAGGAGATATCATGACGAGTGAGGGTCAAATATTGAAGTGCTCCAACCACACTGCGATGCCGAAAGGAGACGTCTCTACCCAGTAGTGCACCACTATGACGTGAGAGACTCTCGGATGTAGCAAGCGGAGTGGAAGTGGCCTTGCAGTTCTCCATGTTGACACGATGAAGAAGGTCCAAAGCATACTTTTTCTGCGTCAAGGTCAATGCCCCCTGAATGAAAGGACGCTTCAAAACCAATAAAGTACTCGAGGCGACCCAAATCTTTGATGGGAAAGCTAGCAGACAACGACTGCACAAAGACGATCCACCACGGCGGGGGTAGAGCCAGCAATCACAATATCATCAACATACACCAGCATTTATATCTGTATAGCACCCTGAGAGAAGATGAACAGAGATGCATCTGATCCGGATGCAACAAAACCGAGCCGCGAAAGGCGCTGACTCAAACGAGCATACCAGGCATGGGCGACTGCTTGAGACCATAAATAGACCGCTGAAGTTTGTAGACATGAGAGGGATACGTGGCATCCTCGAACCCAGGTGGCTGCTGCATATACACATCTTCGACCAAGAACCCATGTAAAAAGGCATTGCTCACATCAATCTGTCGGAGGCTCCAACCACGAGACACAGCAAGAGACAGAACCAAGCGAACCGTGGCAGGCTTCACCACCGGGCTAAATGTATCTCCATAGTCAATCCCATGCTGTTGAGTGAAACAGCTGATGACCCACAAGTATAGGGGATCAATTGTAGCTCTTTTCGATAAGTAAGATTGTCGAACCCAACGAGGAGCAGAAGGAAATGATAAGTAGTTTTCAGTAAGGTAATGTCTACAAGTGATGAAATTGTAAGTAGCGAGTAGTTTGATAGCAAGGTAATTTGTAACGAGCAAGTAACGATAATTGTAACAAGTATGCAGCAAGGTAGCCCAATCCTTTTGAGGCAAAGGACAGGCCAAAACGGTCTCTTATAATGAGCAAAGCGTTCTTGAGGGTACACGGGAATTTCATCTAGTCACTTTCATCATGTTAGTTTGATTTGCGTTCGCTACTTTGATGATTTGATATGTGGGTGGACCGGTGCTTAGGTGTTGTTCTTACTTGAACAAACCTCCTACTTATGATTAACCCTTCTGCAAGCATCCGCAACTACGAGAAAAGTATTAACAATAAATTCTAACCATAGCATTAAACTCTAGGATCCAATCGGTCCCTTACGGAGTAGTGCATAAACTGGGGCTTAAGTTTCTGTCACTCTCGCAACCCACCATCTATTTACTACTTCACAATGCATTCCCTTAGGCCCAAATATGGTGAAGTGTCATGTAGTCGACGTTCACATGACACCACTAAGGGAATCACAACATACATACCATCAAAATATCAAACACATATCAAATTCACATGATTGCTTGCAACATGATTTATCCCGTGACCTCAAGAACGAAAGTAACTACTCACAAAAAATAAACATGCTCATGATCAGAGGGGTATTAATATGCATAATGGATCTTAACATATAATCTTCCACCAAATAAACCATATAGCAATCAAACTACAAGATGTAATCAACACTACTAGTCACCCCCTAGCAACAATCTATAGTTCTTGTAACAAGATTGAATACAAGGAATGAACCAGGGTTTGATATGAGATGGTGTTGGTGAAGATGTTGATGGAGATTGCCCTCCCCAAGATGGGAGAGTTGTTGGTGATGATGATGACGATGATTTCCCCCTCCGGGAGGGAAGTTCCCCCAGCAGAATCGCTCCGCCGGAGGGCAAAAGTGCTCCTGCCCAAGTTCCGCCTCGAGATGGCGGCGCTCCGTACCGAAAAACCTTCTCTTTATTTTTTCTAGGTCAATCACTTATATACCAGAAGATGGGCACCGGAGGTGGGCCGAGGAGGCCACAACCCACCAGGGCGCGCCAGGGGGGCCTGGCGCGCCCAGGCGGGTTGTGCCCACCTGATGGCCCCCCTCTGGTGTTTATTGGCTCCAGTATTTCTTAATTATTCCATAAAATATCCTCGTGGAGTTTCAGCTCATTTGGAGTTGTGCAGAATAGGTGGCCTGACGTAGCTTTTTCAGGTGCAGATTTCCAGTTGCCAGAATTATCCCTCTTGGTGTGTACCTTGCAAATTATGAGAGAAAATGTATTAGAATTACTCCAAAAAGCATTATTCTGGATAAAAACATTGTAAATAACAGTAAGAAAACATGATGCAAAATGGACGTATCAACCGCGAGCAACAAGACGAGCTTTGTGCTTATCAACAGACCCATCTGGATGATGCTTGGTTTTGAAAATCCACTTGCAGCTCACAAGATTAACACCAGGTGGCCGAGGCACCAACACCTAGGTGTTAGTGTGACGGAGAGCGGCAAACTCCTCGGACACGGCGGCATGCCAGGCAGGTTCACCCAGAGCATCACGATGGGAAACTGGCGCGACGAAGAAGGCACGACGGCGAGAGCCATACCGAACCGTGCCATCAATGTAAGAATTTTCCTTGCGCGTATGATCACGATGGCATGTAACCATAGCATGCGCCGGAGCTGCATCGCTGATAGGAGAAGATGGTGGCGACGAGGGCTCGGCCGAGGGTGTCGTGGCTGAGGAGACCTCAGCAAGAGGCAACACGGGCCAAGAGACGACGGTGGGCTGGACTGGCCCAGGCGAAGGTGGCGGCCCGGGCGACGCACCGGGCGAGGGTGGTGACCCAGCCACGCTGGGCGAGGTTGGCGACCCAACCGCATCCACGGTCGCGCCATCTGGCGAGGTAGCCGCACCTGCCTCGGGTGGCAGGACATGCACGTCCTGAGCATGCACGTCCGGCTCATCAGGAGGCGGAGGAGCAGCAACATGTACCTGAGGGGAACTCAAAGCAATAGCACCTGCAGAGGACAAGTTAGGTGACAAATAGGACAAGTCATATTTACGCACATGGACATCCGAAACTGGTTCATCTGAGGGAAAAGTGAGGCCATGTTCAAGAGAAGCAGGATCAACCGAGACGCCGGGTTGGGAGTAAGGAAACACAATCTCGTCGAAAACAACATCACGGGAGATGTATATCCGACTGGAGGTACGGTAAAGACACTTATAGCCCTTATGCAAAGGACTATAGCCAAGGAAGACACACATCTTGGAACGAAACTCAAGCTTGTGAGCATTGTACTTGCGGAGACTAGGCCAGCAAGCACACCCAAAAATCCGAAGGGAGGAGTAGTTGGGCTGAACATGAAACAGACGGAACAGAGGTGTGTCTTTGTTGAGAACCGGAGTGGGCATACGGTTGATGAGGTAACATACCGTAAGAAAAGCCTCATCCCAAAACTGAAGTGGAAGAGAGGAGTGCACAAGCAAGGCAAGGTTGGCCTCGACCAAATGTCGGTGTTTGCACTCGGCAATACCGTTCTGCTGAGAGGTGTGTGGACATGACAGTCGGTGAGAGATGCCCGTGCGTTGAAAGTAGCAATGGATTTTGTGGTATTCACCACCCTAGTCGGACTGAACGGCCTTGATTTTATAATCCAGAAGGCGTTCGACATGAGCTTGGAAGTTGTAGAAAACTTGCTCAACATCAGACTTGTGTTTAAGCAAATAAATCCAGGTGAAGCGCGTGTAGTCATCAATAAAACTAACATAATACTTGTACCCTCCCGAGGAAGCAAGAGATGGACCCCAAACATCTGAATGTATTAATTCAAGAGGTACAGTAGTGATATGAAACGAAGTAGAATAATGTAGTTGATGATTCTTAGCACACTGATAAGCATCACAAACTAACGATGAGTTATTTAAACTAGAACATGGAAGTTCATGACTCCGAACAATGGAAGTGACCACATTATTTGTAGGATGACCAAGACGTTGATGCCATTGCGACGACGAAACTCGAACACCGGAGGAGGCACGGCGAGACGATGAAGATGGCCTTACGAGCGAAGGGGACCGGATAGACCCCCGGTAACTTCTACCGTGAAGGATGACGCGCTGGTTGCTTTGTCCTTAACAAGGAAAAACGACGGTGAAATTCAACAAACATGTCATTATCACAAAGAAGGCGATAAATGAGAGAAGATCTTTGGCTGATGTGTGGAACATGAAGGATGTTACACAGTTTAAGAGATGAACCGGGTAAACGCGAATGACTAATGTATGAAATAGACAATCTGCACCATTGGCCACCTGAACCTGATCCTTGCCGTCATAGCGCTCATGAACCTGGAGGCGCTCAAGACCATTAGGCAAGTGATCCGTAGCCTAAAGGAAATATGCCCTAGAGGCAATAATAAAGTTGTTATTTATATTTCCTTATATCATGATAAATGCTTATTATTCATGCTAGAATTGTATTAACCGGAAACTTAGTACATGTGTGAATACATAGACAAACAGAGTGTCACTAGTATGCCTCTACTTGACTAGCTCGTTGAATCAAAGATGGTTAAGTTTCCTAGCCATAGATATGAGTTTTCATTTGATTAACGGGATCACATCATTAGAAAATGATGTGATTGACTTGACCCATTCCGTTAGCTTAGCACATGATCGTTTAGTATGTTGCTATTGCTTTCTTCATGACTTATACATGTTCCTATGACTTTGAGATTATGCAACTCCGAATACGGTGGAACACCTTGTGTGCTATCAAACGTCACAACGTAATCGGGTGATTATAAAGATGCTCTGCAGGTGTCTCCGATGGTGTTTGTTGAGTTGGCATAGATCGAGATTAGGATTTTTCATTCCGTGTATCGGAGAGGTATCTCTGGGCCCCCTCGGTAATGCACATCACTATAAGCCTTGCAAGCAATGTAACTAATGAGTTAGTTGCGGGATGATGCATTACAGAACGAGTAAAGAGACTTGCCGGTAACGAGATTGAACTAGGTATTGAGATACCGACGATCGAATCTCGGGCAAGTAACATACCGATGATAAAGGGAACAACGTATTTGTTATGCGGTTTGACCGATAAAGATCTTCGTAGAATATGTAGAAGCCAATATGAGCATCCATGTTCCGCTGTTGGTTATTGACCGGAGATGAGTCTCGGTCATGTCTACATAGTTCTCGCACCCGTAGGGTCCGCACGCTTAACGTTCCGTGACGATCGGTATAATGAGTTTATGTGTTTTGATGTACCGAAGGTTGTTCAAAGTCCCATATGAGATCAGGGACATGAGGAGGAGTCTCGAAATGTTCGAGACATAAAGATCGATATATTGGAAGGCTATATTCGGACATCGAAAAGGTTCTGAGTGGTTCGGGTATTTACCGGAGTACCGGAGAGTTATGGGAATTCGTCGGGAAGTATATGGGCCTTATTGGGCTTTAGGGGAGAGAGAGAGGGGCTGCCTAGGGCAGGCCACGCGCCCCCCCAAGACCTAGTCCGAATTGGACTAGGGGGAGGGGCGGCACCCCCTCCTTCCTTCTCTTCTCTCTTCCCCTTCTTCTCTCCTACTCCTACTACTTGGAAGGGGGATCCTACTCCCGGTGGGAGTAGGACTCCCCAAGGAGCGCTACAGTAGAGGGCCGGCCCTCCCCCTCCTCCACTCCTTTATATACGGGGGAGGGGTGAGGGAGTCCTAGACTAAGGGGTCCTCGGGCGTTCGGTCTGTTATCCATGGGCCGGACTGATGGGCTGTGAAGACATGAAGGCCGAAGACTGCACCGTGTCCGCATGGGACTCTACTTGGCGTGGAGGGCAAGCTTGGCGACCAACTATGAAGATTCCTTCTTGTGTAACCGACTCCATGTAAACCCTAGATCCCCCCGGTGTCTATATAAACCGGAGGGGTTAGTCCGAAAAGGATAGATTCATTACCATATACACATAGGCTAGGCTCCTTGGGTTTAGCCATTACGATCTCGTGGTAGATCAACTCTTGTAACACTCATATTCATCAAGATCAATCAAGCAGGAAGTAGGGTATTACCTCCATAGAGAGGGCCCGAACACAGGTAAACATCGTGTCCCCGTCTCCTATTACCATCGATCCTAGACGCTTGATTCGGTACCCCCTACCCGAGATCCGCCGATTTTGACACCGACATTGGTGCTTTCATTGAGAGTTCCACTGTGCCGTCGACAAAAGGTTTGATGGCCCCTTCAATCGTCGATGATGACGCTGTCCAAGGAGAAACCTTTCTCCCCGGACAGATCTTCGTGTTCGGCGGCTTCGTACCGCGGGCCAACTCGCTTGGCCATCTGGAGCAGATCGACAGCTACGCCCCTGGCCATCAGGTCAGATTCGGAAGCTTGAACTACATTGCGGACATTCGTGGAGACTTGATCTTCGACGGATTCGAGACCGCGGCAATCGCTCCCCGCCGCCCCGATGGACTTGGCTTAAACTTGTCATCGGGCCGCATCCAGGAGAGAGCTCATGCAGCAACTCTGGCCTTAGATCCAGAGCAGATCAAGTCCCCCGAAGATGGGAAGCTCAACCCCATCGCGGGGGCTACCGATTCTGCGGTGTTGGAGCCGCTCGCAGATTCCACTATGTACGGACCCGCATCAACGGAACTCCGGACTCCTCTCCGGCGTCGAGTTCCGAACCCTACGAGCCCGCGGATACCAAACTCAATCGGTTATCGATCTTCAAGTTCAGTGCCGCAGATGTATTCCAACACTCGCCCATGGGCGACCTACTAAACTCATTAAAAACCTATCCCTGGCAGATGGCTCGTCGCCGAACCATGTTCGGTTCGAACTTACAGCGGATGATGGAGAATTTTGCTTCCCACCCGCCACCAACTTTATAGCCACCGTCGAAGACCCAACCAACACGCCTGACCCCCGCTCCGAAGACATCGGCGGTATGGACAACGATGAGGGGTAGGGCCAGAGCTTTCCACCCGCTAGACACGGGATGACCACTTCCTGGTATGATGTGTGTATGATAGACACACATGACGACGCTCTCAACGATGACAAGGAGGATCCAGTCGAGAATAAACCTCCCGGTACACAATCCGGACACCGGCGCCCATGCCGCCGCTCCGAGTCACATCGCCCAAGAGAAAACACTGCTAGCACCAGAAAAGACAACACTCCGGACAATGAAAACCCTGTTGAGGTAGAATCCGAACAGGAGGAACAGGAAAGCGGGCAAGACAGCCCTGATGAACAGGCCACATATGGAGACTCGGAGGACAGCAATTATCTCCCACTCTGAGGAAGAGGAGATCCTCGGCAGCGAGGATTTTATCGTGCCTAAGGAACCTCTCGAACAGGAACGCTTTAAACGCCGGCTTATAGCCACTGCAAGGAGCCTAAGGAAGAAGCAGCTGCAGCTTCAAGCAAGCCAGGATTTGCTCAATGATAGATGGACCGAGGTCCTGGCCGCCGAAGAATACGGCCTTAGCAGCCCAGACGAAAGCCACCCCAAGAGTAGGTGGCTCCCTCGATACAATGGCAGGGCGTTGGAGCCCAAGTCACCATCAAACAACGTGGTGAGCCGACCACAATTTGGTCCGGACAAAGCAGCAGCTCAAGTAGAGCACCATACCAACCCATCCGGCCACCCGAGCAAGAATAAAGCAGCTCGGGGGAACACTCGTGACATCCAACAAGACCTGGAGGGTAGAACAGGACAAACAAAATCGACACCCAGATCGTAGGGATAGGCCCCGGCCAGTAATGACGGTTATCTATTCGGACACAACAGACCCGACCACGCTCGGTCCGAAAACCGTAAGCGGAGTCCGCTGGAGGTGCTTCACAGTGTGGCCCAACATAGAGGAGCCGCACACCCTCTCTGCTTCACCGACGAGGTAATGGAGTACGAATTACCAGATGGGTTTAAACCCATTAACATCAAATCATATGATGGAACAACAGATCCCGCGGTATGGATTGAGGATTACTGCTACCTCTTGAGCACTGCGTTGGATTTCCCCGAAGAGGAGAGGATGATGCAGCAAAGTAGCGCAAGTATTTCCCTCAGTTTTTGAGAACCAAGGTATCAATCCAAGAGGAGGCCACGCACAAGTCCCTCGTGCACTGCACAAAACGATAGCTCATCGCAACCAACGCGATTAGGGGTCATCAATCCCTTCACGGTCACTTACGAGAGTGAGATCGATAGAGATGATAAATAATATTCTTGGTATATTTGGTATAGATATGCAAAGTGAAAAGTAAAAGGCAAAGTAAAAACAAAGCAAGTATAAAAGTGATGGAGATTGATATGATGAGAATAGACCCGGGGGCCATAGGTTTCACTAGTGGCTTCTCTCAAGAGCATAGATATTCTATGGTGGGTGAACAAATTACTGTTGAGCAATTGACAAAATTGAGCATAGTTATGAGTATATCTAGGTATGATCATGTATATAGGCATCACGTCCAAGACAAGTAGACCGAAATGATTACGCATCTACTACTATTACTCCACTCATCGACCACTATCCGGCATGCATCTAGAGTATTAAGTTAAAAAGCAGTAACGCCTTAAGCAAGATGACATGATGTAGAGGGATAAATTCATGCAATATGATAAAAACCACATCTTGTTATCCTCGATGGCAACAATACAATACGTGCCTTGCTGCCTCTCATCCTTTGGTAAGGACACCGCAAGATTGAACCCAAAGCTAAGCACTTCTCCCATTGCAAGAACTACCAATCTAGTTGGCCAAACCAAACAGATAATTTGAAGAGACTTGCAAAGATAACTCAATCATACATAAAAGAATTCAGAGAAGATTCAAATATTATTCATAGATAAGCTGGATAATAAACCCACAATTCATCAGTCTCAACAAACACACCGCAAAAAGAAGATTACATCGAATAGATCTCCACGAGAGAGGGGAAGAACATTGTATTGAGATCCAAAAAGAGAGAAGAAGCCATCTAGCTACTAGCTATGGACCCGAAGGTCTGAAGTAAACTACTCACACTTCATTGTAGGGGCTATGGTGATGATGTAGAAGCCCTCTGTGGTGGATGCCCCCTCCGGCGGAGCTCCGGAACAGGCCCCAAGATGGGATCTCGTGGATACAGGAAGTTGTTGTGGTGGAATTAGGTTTTTGGCTCCTGTTCTGATCGTTTGGTGGTACATAGGTATATATAGGAGGAAGGAGTACATTGGTGGAGCAATAGGGGGGCCACGAGGCAGGGGGCGCGCCCTGGGGGGGTGCCCCCCACCCTCATGACCGCCTCTTTTACTTCTTGGAGTAGGGTCCAAGTCTCCTGGATCGCGTTCGGTGAGAAAATCACGTTTCCGAAGGTTTCATTCCGTTTGGACTCTGTTTGATATTTCGTTTCTTCGAAACACTGAAATAGGCAAAAAAACAGCAATTCTGGGCTGGGCCTCCGGTTAATAGGTTAATCCCAAAAATAATATAAAAGTGGAAAATAAAGCCCAATATAGTCCAAAACAGTAGATAAAGTAGCATGGAGCAATCACAAATTATAGATACGTTGGAGACGTATCAATTACCTCCTCCATATTCACATGGTTCGCGGAGACGACCTTCATGCCATTAAATACATACCTCTCAATCTTAGAGGGCCAGCTCGCTACTGGCTAAACAGTTTACCATAAAATTCTATTGGTAGCTGGGAAGATCTGGAAGACGCCTTTCGAGACAACTTCCAAGGAACATATGTTCGGCCACTAGATGCCGATGACTTAAGTCATATTGTCCAGAAGCCCGGCGAGTCAGCCAGGGAGCTCTGGACTAGGTTCTTAGTCAAAAAGAACCAAATTGTCGACTGTCCGGACGCAGAAGCCCTCGCAGCCTTCAAACACGGCGTCCGGGATGAATGGCTAGCGCGTCACCTCGGCCAGGAAGGACCCAAGTCCATGACAGCCCTTACCGCTCTAATGACTCACTTTTGTGTGGGAGAAGACAACTGGCTCGCTCCTAAAAGCAACAACGCCAGCGACCCGGGCACATCCGAAATTTGAGACGGCAACGGCAAGCCACAACAAACTAAACACAACAGTCGCAGTAATATATGCGACATAGCGGTGAACACTGGATTTCATAATCCGAAGCCCGGTCAACGGAAGAAGCCACTAAAGGCAAACAAGGATGGACCATCCACCCTTGACAGGATATTGAACCGACCTTGTCAGATTCACGGTCACCCTGATAGGCCAACTAATCATACCAACGGAAATGGTTGGGTCCTCAAGCAGGCAGGCAAGCTCAATGCCGATCACAAGGGGAGGAGGCCACCAGGCGATAGAGACGACGGATCGGCTCGCCAGCCGAACACCAGGGGCCAGAAACTCTTTCCCTTTGAAATTCGACCGCTCCCAGAACGGAAATAGCAGTTCGGCTTCCGCCGCCCACCTACTATACTTGCAAGGTTTACACCACGCGTACATCACTACGCACTCAAGATACCATGGGCACTCAAGATACCGAAGCACAATATGGACAACCATGCAAGAATCCCCGTAACGTTTTTATTCGTTTTTCTTATTTTTCTGTATCGTTTCTTAAAAACAGGTGACCATCAGGACAGTATCTACATCGGACTCTATCGAAGTTCGGATCTGCACACTCACCTAAGGGGCCACTCCCGTTAAGGATTCCCCTCCGAGGGGCGTGCGTCATGAGCGTGCGACAGGAGGTCCAAAATAAGCTTTTGTAGACCAGAATCTTTCTTTTGAGCATGTACCATGCCCTTCTCCTCTGTTCCAACCCCGAGCATGTCAAATAGCTGGGTTGTGGTTTTTACTCTTTATATATATTTATCATTGGCATATTGCTCCGCTCCCAGTAAACTTTATCCGAACTAATCTTTCATGCTCTTTCTATATTGAGTCCGGCCGTGCTTGGCTGCCTTACAAGACGCCTCGGCGAGAACTTGCGAGGGCGGTATGGGAACAAACAATTCGCCAAAGAAAAGTCCGAACAGCTCTATAAGCGTGCATTGGCCATAAGTTTGGCCTTATATGCATCAGCTCCGAATCATTCTTTGGTCAATAGTTGGGTTGCCCGGCTCCTGTGCTTGCTACCCTATGTTCCGCTCTATCGGCTAGGGTAGTAAAGGGAGAACTACCTCCGATGATGCGTGAGTAGTTCTTTTGTAACACCCAGAATTCTAAATTTTGAAATGTTATATTAAATAAATAGTTTTGATTGTTTGTTTCATTGTGGTGTGGTTGCTTGTGTGAAATTGAGTGAAATTTGAAACTTTTTGAAAGTTGAATGAGAGGGAATGAAATGACTTTCCCAAACCTTCACTTTGCATTCTGATCTCTATGAATTCAAATTCTTTTCAAATACAAAACCCTAGAGTGAAGATGATATAACTTCTTCCATTTAAATAAATGAGAAGGGTTTTGAAAAGATTTGAATTTCATTTGGAACTATTTCAAATTTGGAAACTTTATGCAACTCAATGAGTTTCATGAGAGAGGATAAAATGACTTCTTAAAATGCTAATAAAGGGAGTTGTAAGTTTCAAAGAATCAAATTGAAAGTCCCTTTGAAGTTATTTTGAAACCACTTTCAATTTGGAGTTATTTGGTTCTAATACAAATTATTTTTCTTCAAAAATAAAATATATGGAAAATAGGGTAAAATGATTCCCTACAGTATAAAAATGGAGAGAAATGAGTTTGAAATCATTTTGGCATTTTAAAATATTTTATTTGGTTTTTAAATGAACTAGTAGTACTGTTTGCTGTCTTTAAACTTTTGCAAAATTTATTTGCCACTGAAAATATGTTCATGATTTAAGAAATATTTTTCTGAAACTTTTGATATATAATATGCCTATATAAATTTTTATTTTACTTTTTATTCAGTTTTCCTTTCTGTTTCTGTTAAAAAACTGTACGTGCGGCTCATAATTATTTGTCACCCTCATGCGCAGCATAGTAGACAGGTCGGCTTGTATTTTTCCTTTTCTCTTTTTGTTTTCGTTAAGGTTTACAATTGTATTTTATTTATTTATTTATTTTCGGAAAAATAAATTTTCAGAAAACAAAAATATAGAAAAAAAGAAAACTGTCGCGCAGTGTACGCGCGGCCGGGCCGAACTCTTAGCCCACGCGCATGATTTTTTCAATTTCATCTGCGTTGCTTAGCCTTTGATCTCTAAACCTCTTTTTCACATATAAATATACGCTCATGAAGCCTCTAAAAATCATCTGATTCGGGTTAAATCAATATTTTGGTTTGACTAGATTCACTAAAAAAAATTCTCCTCTCCGGCGGGATTTCTGGAAATTGTCTCCTCTTTTCGAAGTCATCTTTTCTCTACCTTATAAATATATCTTTCTTCATATTCTTTTATACTTTCATAGCTTATTATTTTTAGACTAGTGTACGATAGAATAATTAGATTATCAATTAGTCTCTGCATTTATGCTTTAGACCTAGAATTCTTTTAGCCGTAACTATTTTTCTTTCGTAAAATAGCTTGGCCTTGATTTTTCAAATAGCCATAACTTTTTACTCATTCATCCAAATTAGATAAAACCAGCGCCTATATTTTCGTCTTGATTCCACCTATCTAGTGAATCTATGAAATAAACTTTCTGCAACTTCCAAATTTTGAAATTTGTTCAGAATCATATTCAAACTTCTTTGGATCATATCTTTTTATCCGTAGCTCCATTTCCGATGAACCCAACTGCATCGGATTCGTATTGAATTAATCTTTCTGTTTGCACAATTAGTGTCATCTTTCCAACATATAATTTTGATCTTAGCCAGTTACTCTACTAGTGCACCAAAGAGTTGTTACACAACATTCTAAGCATATTCAATGTCATATTGAAATACTTGTATCTTTTGTTTCGTTATTTCAAATCCACCAATTTTTTTCCTACATATTCATATTGACTTCCTATATCCAGTAGCATCATTAGTTTCAACTTTTGATTTTTTCAAATTTGAACGATTCAAATTTGAACTCGAAGCTTCATTTGATCATATCTTGTAAACTGTAGCGCATTTTCAATTGATTCCTTTTGCAATTGAATCCCTAGACGTAATCTATCATCTTGAGCCATCACCACACTTTTTCAACGAAATTAGGATCTGATCTTGTAAAATAATTTGATTTGGTTCGTTTGGAGTTTTTGCAATGTTTCTTTGCCTTTTCTTTTGGATCTTTGAGTGTTTTCTTATGTGTGCAAATAATTGCTTGCTTACGATAGATTGATCGGAGTGTGACGAGTAGAACTATCATGAATTATGAGGGCGAAGAATCTTCATCAACAGTACAAGGGAAGTTCACAATTTGATCATACTCTTTTATACCCAGTTTTACTTGCATTAGTTTCACCCTCAAAGATTGCATGAGTAGGATATGGAATATGTGGGTATTTCTATGTAGTTTATGAGGTAGGAACCTAATACCTTTTATCACCCCGGGAATATAAGTTATGCTCATATTGCTTAGCCATGCTCGTAGACGGGGATTGGTATGTGTGATTCATGAAAGTTGCGAGAGTAATAACTAAGGGAAACTTAAGGTGGCTACTTTAATACACATCTGGGTGGATTGGTTGCGGGCACCTGAAGAAT